>CM060918.1:898114902-899353652 GCA_030737875.1 Allium sativum
GAAATAAACTAGCACTGAATTTGCTTCAAGATGCTAGTTTGTTTCAAATCTTACTTCATCTTTTAGGTGCCTCCATCGTTCTAGATAAAGGCAATAGGTTGTTTTAAGGTTTTGACCCTTTGTTAGAAGTCCAAGTAAAAATAACTACAAAAAGTAATCCAACATAATTTCGTCTCCTCCCACATCTCTACAGTCATCGGCTTGCTTATCACCTGCTCAGTTTGCTTCAGATCCAAATGAGTTAACATCGACTCGTGACCCGCTGCTACCTCACAGTACACTTGAACTCTATTTTCTGGGCTAAGTTTATTAGCAGCTTGAAGCTAAGGACAGTGTTTTGCCATGTGCACTTACCGTGTATGTTCGTCGATCGTATTGTTATTCATATCATTCAATTTCTCAACTTGCACAAAAAGATGATTGTTATAACTCATGAATTGTTTTTTATGTGAATTTAATCGATATATATATATATATATATATATATATAATGCTAGTTAGTTTATTGTATTGAATTATCAGCTGGCAATTTAAATTAACGTTGACTTTTTGACATCATAGCTAATTGACACCAGACATTGAAATTGAATTATTGGATGTTAGTTGATTGGTTGTGGATATATTTGATAATTAAATTAAATTTGAATTGAAATTTATCATATTGAATTTGAAATGAATTAAATGGATATTATTATCATTTTAATTGAAGCTAAAACTTGAATTTGAATTGAAAATATCGATATTGAATAAAAATAGATTAAATTTCATGAATTTGAGATTCACCGATTTAAATATTGATTTGATATTAAAATATTAATATTATCAATAGTTGAACACACTGTCATATGATTGTCGTACTGCATATTGGCCTTGGATTTTGATTATATGCGTGAATGTATTAATTGAAAGATGAATAATATTGTGTTGTTTGATGTGATATATCTCTGTCATAACATTGTTTATTATCGAAATGATGTGTTATTAAATGGTTATATACCATAAACGGAATTAGAAATCCGAATTAAGAAATAGGTTGAAACAATATATATCTATGACATTTAAGTATGAGTCGGAATGATAAATACTCATTTATTTGAATTATTTTAAAAGAAATTGAATTTATTAAAGAAACTTGTTAAAAAGAAAATCTGGAATTTGAAATCGGATTTAATATAAATTGGGGCATTTAACTTGTTTTAAATTGAACTGAAATTTAAATTACTTTAAATTAGATTTGAAATGTAAATCTGTTTAAACTAGAAAAGAATCATAAATTTGAGCTAATGAACTTAAATTATAATTGTTTAACTCAAAATTAACATTGTTTTAAATTTAATTTAAATTGAAGTTTAAATTTACTCATATTTGTCAAGGCAAAAAACCTCAGGCCCTCGACTAGCGCTTTTTTGCGTCTAGGGCCTTTATAAGTGCCTCGAATTACTTTTTTTTTTCCTCTTAGTTTTCAACTTAAAAAACTTGCATTTTAAAAACGCAATAAAACCCAGGTTCAAGAACTCAGTTTTGACCATTTGAAAATTTGTTAGTTTCGACATGTTTCGAAAATTTCGGGTTCGGTCCAGATTTCGGTTTTCAGTATTTTGATAATGAACTTGTTAACGTTTATACCTTTTGGATTCTTGTAATATGAATATTAATGCATGCTTAAGGTTACCAAAAATAATGCAGCAGATGAATTTGTCAAACTTAGACAGAAAAAGCAATGCTTAGGTTACCAAAAATTATGCAGCAGATGAATTTATCAAACTTAAACAAAAAAAGCAATGTTTAGGTTACCAAAAACACGACGCACAATTGGTAAAAATTGATGCCTTCCTAATTTCAACCATTGAAAATATTTGCCGCCTCGATTTTCAGAAAAAGCGGTGCGTCTTTGATGAAAAAAAACACATGCCGCCTTGATTTTTAAAAAGAGCGATGCTTTCCTCGATGAAATAACCAACACAGCAAAAATAGAATGCCCTAAATAACTAACATGTTCTTTAATTATAAGTCCAAGCCCAACACAAATTCCCTCATCTGTCCTAAAATATGTTTCGTTTCCCTGGAGTACTACTCCAGTACCCAACATTAAAAAAAATTAAGTGTTGCGAGCTTTGAAGACGAAACACAGCAATAATTCGATCAAAGCTGAGAAGAAAGGCAATCGAACGAGCAAGAAAGCTAAGAAGAGCAAGACTATTCAATTACTGTAAGTATGATTCGGTTATTTTTGCTCGAATGATGCGATTAGTCTTCTTTTTTTTTTGCCTTAGATTTGTTCGTTGTTCCTTCTTCTTGCAGATAAATACGGATTTGATTTTTTTTTTGTGCCCTAATCTGGAACAGATTTTATTTGTCGGTTTCGGATCGTTGACTGCCGATACCAGTCCAGTAACCCCGAAATTTCGAGGTACCAACCGAAATCTCAAACCTTGAATAAAACACATTTTTAGTTAAAAAAAAGACATATAAAAGCAATATTAGATCAAAACATCATACGATTAACATAAATCAAACTAAGAATGCAGAAAATCATTCAACTAAAGTCTACAAACAACAAAATACTTAAAATATAAAAATTACAAACTACATTTCATAAACTTTTAAATAGAGTTTTAACCTTCCATGAACTAGGTTTTTTTTGACCGTTCAACGAAAGAAATCAAGGTTTTTACTCTTTCGAGAGGTCGACAAAAAAAAAGTAGTTTTTTTATATAATACGGTCAAAATCAACAATAAAATAACACATTTTCTTTACCATATAGGATTTCGTGCTCCTATTGGATCAAATTCTAAAAATTTCCGTTTCTAGTTAAATGTTACAAAATACGCACTTTTTTTGGCACTTCACAAGGCGAGTGCACTGGCATCTTTGGGGCTTTTTTGGCGCCTCACGCATCATAAACACCTTGGAAGGTAAAAAAGCCTCAGGTTGGGGCCTAGGCCTTTTAAAGCATAGACGGGCCTAGGTGAGGGATTTGATAACATAGAATTTACTTTGGAATAAAATCTGAAATTTAAATGGTTTTCTCGATTAATATTTAAAATTTTAGTGTTTTGAAACGATGTTATCAACTTAAACAGTTCACAATTAAACGATGAAATTTGATTAGGTTATTTGAAAATAAATGCCTACGAAGTAAAAAAAAATTTTGAATATAGTTTTTAAATATGTTGTAAACAAACGAGTTTTTGAATGTTATCTCGAGAATGGAAACTCTGATGAATTTGAAATTATTTTCAATGATTTTGGAAAATAAGCAACGATATAGTTTGCGAAATATTTGTGAAAATTCATCAAATGTTTTGTCACTTCGGGTTGCAAATGGCTTGATATGTTATCAACCACGTAGATAACTCATAATTGAAAGATGGGCAATTTATTCGAGGGTTGAACCTGAGTATAAACCGTCAAGGATGTACTTCGCTTGATTAATTTATTTCGATAGGATGTGACTCATTTGTCTTGTTGTTGAAACCAATCTCCAAATTTGATTTCATATCTCTTGATATGATTGTTTGTAATATTCGAATTTTAAAATAACCATATTTTTAAAGTAAATTGTTTAAAATTCCGAAGAAGATATATGATTTGGTATGATGAAAAAATGAATATATTATTACTCCATAGATTCCAAATAAAACTATGAAGCCTTGCAAAAAAAAAAAAAAAAACTATGAAAAGGATTATTAATTGGAAGTAACTAAGTAATTAGATTTTTTCTCTGCCATTTTATTTCCTGATTTGAATTTACTCACATAAGAATATATAGTCATGACTTGAGTGTTTTATTTTTTCCTTTTACTCTAGTCAACCTGAGTTGTTTTAGTTATCGAAGACCTTAGTTACTTGAAGACGGAGTTGGTGTTCGAAAACTTCTATATTTAATACTATTTTCCTTGCATTATTGGCATGTTTTATTAAATATATTACTCTGATATATTATAAACTGAAATCAAATGTATACTGCTAAATAACTTTATGAACTGTTTACGTTATTATTATATCTTATCGTTCCACTATGAAATTCTGAATATTGATTAGTTCGTCTCTTCTTATTTTCTTTTCTTGTATTAAACTCCATTGATAATTCGTCATTTTAGAATGGTTTGAGTTGGACATGTGTGATTTATCGTCAATATGAATCGTCTGAGAAAGGTGGATTGTTACAGTATACAGAAGAATCTAAAAGCAAAATTAACAAGAATTAAAAAAAAATCTCAACATGAGAGAAGACAATCATTATGTTTTATTTTTTTGAAAAGAAATGTGGAAATAGTGATTTTTGTTAGGAAACATCTAACGAGGGTTGTATGATAAAATACCCCCTAACCATCTCATTTTTCCACTTCAATTTTACAGCATGCACATTTCTCTCCATCAACCAGAAACCAAAGAGAAACCTAAATTTAATCCTCTCAGCCAAATAAATCTTCTCATACAAATTAATATTAGAATAAAGGACTCTCAATTCATAATATAAGTATTCCTATGTCTATTAGATCTTCTTTGTCTCTTTCAATTTATACGAATAAGATATTTTTAAGAATCTTTTATTTTTGTTAGCAATTGGTAGAAGAAATGATAGGAATTGAAAGGCTAGCTATTAGAGAGCTTGAAGATTGTGTTTTTAGAGTTGGAGATGAGTGACACTTATATTTTTCCCATTTATTGATAAGTTTCAGTTGCATGTAATCTTTCATGAAATGAAATTTAGTTGATTTTTGTTGGACGAAGCTTGGGGTGTATGCATGAAATATGTTTGTCGAAAAGACCATATAACAGTTGATGCAAAATTAATAGAAACTTGGGGGAAAAAATCCTAAATTGCTAATATACGGATATGTTTCCCATGTGTACGCGCAAATTCTGTAAAAAATTCATTGAAAATATTGTGTGTTGATTGATGAAATTGATTGTTTACGAACTTGTTTCTGCTCAGATTTTATAACAGAAGTTGCCATTTATCCGAAGTCATAACAATTAGATAAAAAATTCTAAAATTCTTGAATATGTTGTTATAACGTAAATGCGCATGCTCGATAAAAATTTCATTAACAAGTATTGTGTTTTAATGGCTGAAATCGAATGTTTACAGAGATGTTTTAGTGCAAACTTTCACAATTGGATAAAGCCAAAACACCTGTTGCACTATTATGATTTACCCCATTGAAAAAACAATATTTTGTACTAAATCTTTAGAGAACATGTATAAATGAGTTACGAATAGCATATTGAAATTTTAGATTTTTTATGAAATTTCTATGAATTGCAAACTAGTGATGGGTCTGACACAAATTCAACGAATTTGTGTTAAAGGTAGATTTGGATTTGATGATGTTTATGTATTTATGATTTGAAAACAAGTTATTAAAAGAAAAAGTTCAAGAGAAGAATTATGAAATGTTTAAAGATTCTTGATAATTGATTTATTATTTTACCTTTACGAAAAGAAAAGAAAATTTGACAAAGTTTTATTTCATAATAGGATATTTGAGTTAGTGATATTCTCTTCTTTGTATAATGGTATTATTAAAGATGGTTATAATTTTTGTATTTTGACATTATATAGAAACAATATAAAATAGTAAAACAGTTGAATAAAGGAACGATTATTATTAATAAGGTTATTGCTTTCTTTTGAAAATTGACAATTTAAACAATTATTTTTGCATCAAACTACGTAAGCGGGAGATTTCTTTTAACCAAATATTTTAATCAATTCAGAATCCATATAAAGTAAAATAATAATTTAGTAAAAAATATAGATAGTGTTAATCTATAGTCATCCTCCGACTAGCTGGGTAAACAAGTTGAATGATTGAATAGAATTTGGGATTGCAAATCGCTATCATAAAAAAAAAACATTTTTTATATAATTTTAAAG
Organism: Allium sativum; assembly: GCA_030737875.1. Classification (NCBI taxonomy): domain Eukaryota; kingdom Viridiplantae; phylum Streptophyta; class Magnoliopsida; order Asparagales; family Amaryllidaceae; genus Allium; species Allium sativum. Next base: position 898,120,791 of record CM060918.1, read on the forward strand.
GTAATCAGAACAACCAAACATAATTATACAAAAAAATTGTATGCAAGATAAATAAATACATACTTAACACGTGATGTAACTGAGTTCTGTATTGGTATACAAGTATTATAGGGTGCTCGAAGATTGATACAAAATGAAAAGAGGACAACTGTATATATTTTTCTATTGACAAGTATTACATATATGGCGTGATTTTATTGTAAATAGATCAAAAATGATTTATTTTTATACAGTTATTGACAATATCATTTTCCATACTTCATGCTATTTTAAATAAAATAATGGGCTGATTTTAAAGGGATTTAAATATGTTTTGCCAAGTATTTAACCATGATCGTGTTTTTATAGAAAAATGTTTTTGATAATTTTATAAAATGTTTTTACAACACTTCGGACTTTTGAATGATTTGGACCATGGCGTATGTTTTATAAGAGAAATTTCATGAGTCCCTTTGTGTTTTGAATTTTGGGGTTGGATTCTAGTAGGATACCGATAGGCTATTATCCATCTTAGTCGACCTAATTAGGGGTAATTCGACAATTACCATTGTGGATCATCGGTTTGCTATATGGGCTAGTATTGGAGAGTGGGGTTACCAAGGAGGAGGAGGCAATGGACTAAGGTGATGGATAAGCGGGGTTTACACGATGATAGATCTGTGACTAGGTAGTGATTTAGACCGCATTTGTTTGTATGTGTTGATCATCATGGGTTGGCGTTATGAGTAGGTTATAGAGGTTGATGTCTCAGTGAGCAAAGAGCTCTTCCACTATGACGTACAATAGGAACATCAGAGGTACACGTGCTATATTTATAGCTTCCATTGTGAGTCTATTTCTATACTGGTTATATTTGCATAAGATTACCTTAATTTGATTTGCAAGTATGGAAAATTCGTTCCTTTTTATTTTTCTAAACCCAATATTGGTAATTTAGATTGACGAACTTATGGGTACATTATATCATATCTTTTCATACATGATGATTATATGGTTCGAGAAATTGATGGTAATATGGTATACTTAGTATTATAATAACCATACACACACACACACACACACACACACACACACACACACATATATATATATATATATATATATATATATATATATATATATATATATATATATAACACCTATCTTTTTCTCATATACAGTTTGTTGAATTTCACAGAGAACTTGTTGATGTGATATTGGATACTTAACATTTCTTGTTCGTTGATTTTACCTTTCACTCACACTAGAAATAGTCTAACCCATGTGATTTTCTAAAAAAATCTTGGGTTAGTCTAAGGATTGTTTGGTAGGTGATTAACATGTAAAAGTGTTAATTTTTATGCTCTATCTTATTTTTATTATAAATAAATAAATTTTACATTGGGTATTTTTCGTATATTTTCACAGGTCATCCATCAATCCTCATGCACCCCGAAAAGCAAGATATTACACAAGAAAAAGATCAACTTCGAAGATTTTATCTCATGTGCTTTTGGAGTCTAATCAGAGTCCATGTTTGGAAGAATTAATTACATATAATCTTATTACCAATCAATTAGCCACATGAAAGATTTGAAGATTTTATGCACTTTTGGAGTTTAATGAGAGTCCATGTTTGGAAGAATTAATCACATGCAAATCTTTTGTCAATCAATTAGCCACATGGAAGATTTGAAAGATATGGAAGATATTCACCATGATATGCTCAGATATTCTTAAAGATTTTTTCCAAATAAGCTTGGTCAAGAAAGGCATGAGATATGATAAGAATTCTTAGGAAAAGAGACTCATTCATTCATAGATCTGATTATGGTTTGGCTTATCCCACCTATAAATATACGTTGTACTCATTGTAAATGTTCATGCCATTATCCTGTATTCTCGTTTATGAATAATAAAGTTTTTCTTCATTTTAGTTGATTGTCCTTTTCTTTCATAACAATTTGTGTGTCTACTCAATTAGTTTTGGTAGGACACATATTGTTATTTTCTTTTATTACTGTGTGTTAGCGATTGACCGTTGATTAGATTTAACAGCAGTCCTACTTTTAATTTTCTGTTATCATTCTAGTTGTTATTTTCTTCTTCTAGTAATTGGTTCTTTTCTTTTCAGTTGTTGATTTTGATTTTGATCTGATTAGATTCGGATCAACAGTAAATTCAATACATTAATTCAAAAACATCTCCAGAATTTTCCTAACTCGCCTTAGAATAGATAAATAATAAGATTTAAAACACCTCCCTGTGATTCGACCTGCATATTACACGACCTGCACGCTTGCAGTATTTATTTAAAAATTCGCGCTTTTCTAATTCATAGAAAAGTGTCGATCAAGTTTTTGGCGCCGTAGATGGGGAGGTAGCGATTGAATTTTATTGTTTATTTAATTTCTGATTCGTGTTAGTTTTATTTTGTTTTGTTTCCTTTTGTTTTGTTGTATATATAGAAAAAAAAATCTGTTAGTTGATTTAGTATTGATACTGTAATCTTCTAAACAAGAAAAGAAAAGAAAAACTTTTCCATTTTTTCTTTTATTTCTTCCTTGTTTTCAACTTCTTTCTCCTTTCTTTCGTTCGTTTCCCCTCTTACTAATATCTCGCATCCTTTCTTCTTTTACAATTTGTTGAAGAAAAAAAAAATCCTTTTGTAAATTTCTCTTCTTTGCCTTGTAATTAATTTTCTTTCCTTTCTAAATTTATTCTTTCCCTTTTCAAGTTTTTCCTTTTTCATTTTTTTTCTCTCTTCTAATTTTACAACAATAAACAAAGGAAAAAAATTCTTTCTATTTTTGTCTTCTCTTTTATTGCTTTCCCTTCTCAATTTCTTTTCCAAATCTTTTACAATTACTTTCCTTTCTTCCTTTACAATTCTCTTTCTTTTCTGAAATCTCTCTTCCCATTTTTTTGTCATTTGTTTCTTTCCTATTTGTCTGCTTTTCAACAATAATAATAAAAAAAAAAAGTCATAAAAAGATTCTTTTTTTTTGTCATTTCTCCTTTCTTTTTTTTCAATTATTTGTTTCACTCTTACAAATTCATTCCTACTTCCGAAAAATCTGAAGAAAAAAAAATTCCTTCTACATTTTTTGTTTCCATCTTACAATTTCTTTTCCACTTTCCCATTTATTTCTTTCCATCTTACGACTTCTTTCCTTTTTCTCAACAAATAAAAAAAATCTGTTTGTTTTTTCCTTTTTACCCTTTTGCTTGTCAATTTTTTTCAAATTTTCTACATCCCTTCTGCTCCCTTTTATTTACAATTCCTTTCGATTTTATTTATAAAAAAACTTAGTTCTTTTGATTTTTTTTTTTCCAAGCTTGGTTTAGTTCCGTTTTAAAGTTGAGTTTTAGTTGTTCATTTATGTTATTTAGTCTAATCAGTTTTTAGTTTAGTTTTTGTTTTAGCTTTGTTTCAGTTGTTTTTTTTTTCCTTTGTTTATTTCTTCTCTTCTCTAGAAAAAAAAAACTCAAAACAAATCAAAGGTCAAAGGAAGAAACAGATTCAAGCAAACGACAAAGGATTAAGAGTTCAGCCGATTTGCAAACGGTGGGATTTGAATAACTAGCACCATTCATTTGCTCTGGAAGGACTGCCATACCCCACTGTAAAATTTTCTGAACTCTACTGGTGCTTGCTGCAAGGGAAAAATATAGAAATTGTGTGTAAAAATCTTCTGCAGGGCAGCGGCTTGCTTGTACAATTTTTTTTAATTTCTGCAGTTATTATTGTCTGATTGTTGTGGTTGGCTAATATCTTCATAACTGAAATCTGCATTCTCATTGTTTTCAACAATAAAAATAGACATTGCAAAATAATATAATTGAAAAGTGGTGCTTTGTGAAGTTGATTGTCTCGTATAATTGGATCGCGGATATATAGTAGTTCAATTTATCGAACTATTAGCAAAAGAGGTTGCACACTACCCGTAAAACAATGGTCGTGTCCTTTAGTATTGATACTATATGTGAACGACCATAAGACCCTCTTCCCCCTTCCAATTGAGTCAGTTAATTAACAGAGCGCAGCTTAGTACTTTATCTATTTTGAAGTGAAAATAATTTGTCTTACCGTGACTTCTTTAAAATGTCTTATTCAAAAAAATCATTGAGAGATATGTGGGATAATAATCGGAGTATGACTATGAATTACAACTCATGAAGCAAAATTTTCCAAAATTTCGTGAGTCCAATGTCAATAATTTTCAAAATTTTCCAAATGACCAACATTTTCAACGTCATAGAAATGATTGAAATGGCGATTTCAATTCAAATATCAATAATTTCGATTATCGGCCACATCCACATCAAAATAGTTTTGAATCCCAATATAGCTCTGATCCACAACAATATGGGGTTGTAAACCAAAATTTTTAAAATTATAGTCCACATCAACATCTTGAAAATAACCAAAATCACTCAAATTTTAACAGTTTTGGTTTCGAACATAATTTTTTTGACCAAAATGATTTCCAATATCATTGTCGGTTTTCAGAAAATTCAAACAACTACCACATTGGAAATAATATTGATTGTGAAATTGATGTGGACTATAATTTTGAGAACCAAGAAATCCAAAACGAGAGCTCTCAAGTCAACGATTCTGAAGAATATCATCTTAACGTTCTTAGAGAGAGGGTAGAAAGGCAAGATAGACAGCTTGATGAAAAAGATAGACAGCTTGATGAACTTCTTTGTTTAATGACGTCTTTTAAAGAACAACTCGAGCATCAAAATCAAATTCAAACATGCGATGAATCAGGAAATAATTCATTATTTACTGATAGTGAAATTTTTCAAATAACAACTTTAGACATTGAGTATGACGATCTAAGTGAAGTTGTTCACAATTCAGTAAATGATTTAGACTTCAACTCTTTTCAGGAAAAAGATTTAAGCTCAGATTTTGATCTTCCTCTTTCAGGCTGTGAGAAACTTGAAATTTTTGAAACTGAACAGAATAAAAATTTTGAATTTTTCAATTCAAATTTGGAGAAGGATTTTAATGAACACGAATTTTTTGGATTGTATGAGGATGAGTTGCCAAATGAGGAAACTTCCAACGAACTTGAAGTTATCAGTGTTGAAAATATGTTGTCCAGTAATGAAATTGAGAAATGTGATCATATAGTCTTGAATAACACTCAGAATTTAAATCTCACGATTGCAACTGAATTTATATACGATCACAGATTTTTGAACAATTACACTGATAAATTTGTTGAACACATGAATTATCTTTGGAATGCTGGCTTGGTTGAAAAAATTCATGTTAGGATGACCCTGGACATTTATTTGCTGGTCTATAAATCTAGGTATAAAGATGAAATGGTTTTCAAAAACCTTTGCTTATTAGAAAACATGCCTATACATAGTAGGAACATAATTCATCGGGCTAGAACCAAGTGGGGGGGAAATGGTTGGTGGCATTCTTTGCATCGCATGCATCGTAAACACGTATATCATCGTACATATGATTTTCATTCACATGTAGTGCCTAAACTTCATTTTACAAATAATTTTACAACTCATTCACCTTTGGGTGCGATCTTTCAAATTTAGGAAATGTTCAGAGTGTGGACACTGTTTAGTTCTAGTGTGGGGGGAGGGGGGAGTCTGCATTGCATCCTTTTTATTCTTTGTTCTTTTCTTTTCATTCTTTAGATGGGACCATCATGCATTTTAGATCGCAGTAACATGTCATATTTTTTTTGAAATACGACTCTTTTTAGATTGATACAGCAAAATAATTTAACAGTTGTTACTCAGTTGATAGTATTTTTTCTCTCAACTTAGATCAAATAAGAAATATAATGAAAAGTTTAATTTTGAGGGATAATAGTGTAACCGGTACATAGGGAGATTCTTAGGTGATAGCCATGAAGTTTATTCTATATTGTAGTCTTTGTTTAAATGAGTGGAGGACTTAAAATACTTATATTGGCTTTTTCGAATCTTTAAAACTAAATTGTGTTAAGCTGAATTCGTGTAATCTCTCTTGTTCTTATATTTCAATAATAATAATAATAATAGTAATCCAAGGGTATCCAACATTGCTTGTATATCTAGCGTTGGTGTGCAAACTCGCCAAGCTCTATCTGACACGTTGTTGACAAAGTCAGCGTCGGAATATCTTGGTCTCATTTTATGAGATTGGACACCTAAGAATTACCAATATATTGTTGACAAAGTCAGCGTCGGTCTGCACAATCCACTAAGCTCTGTCCCAACTCTCCGTCAGTCCGCAAGGCAGTGTATGGGTGGTATATCTTGGTCTTTTAAGTTAGGTGTATGTATTTAATCATAAATTTTAAAATTTTATAGTATAGAGAATAAGCGTGATGCCCAAACACATCTTGACCTTACTGATTTGACTAGCCATACATGAGAAAATAATAATACCACTTTGCAAACTGTGCCAAGCAAACTAAGAATCTATTTCATGGCTGCACTATGTTATCAACCGAACCAACTGGCCAAGCTGGTATTTAACATTTGAAAACTTGAATTATATTGAAAATTTGTGACAAGTTGAGGTATCTAAATAAAATCAACTGATTAGAAATCATTAACTTAATTGGTTGTACCGTTTTTCTGAAACAAGTCGTGTTGAAATTTTTGTTTTTGTGTTTTTGTATATATCCATTGCATTCATGTAGTTGCATTAGATCCACACATATTGCATTTGGATTTTGTGGATAGTATCCGCTGAAAACCCTCACGAAACACCACTCGTCCTACTAGGGACACCTAGAGGTTTAACGGTTTGTTGCATACGCTCAATGCAATCGTGTTTCCTACGAATGTGTGACCTACCTAGTTTAGCTTTTCATTTTTTTATTTTTCCTTCTTTTCACTCGAGGACGAGTAAAAGATAAGTGTGGTGGTATTTGATTAACATGTAAAAGTGTTAATTTTTATGCTATCTTATTTTTATTGTAAATAAATAAATTTTACATTGGGTATTTTTTGTATATTTTCACAGGTCATTCATCAATCCTCATGCACCCCGAAAAACAAGATATTACACAAGAAAAATATCAACTTCGAAGATTTTATCTCATGTGCTTTTGGAGTCTAATCAGAGTCCATGTTTGGAAGAATTAATTACATATAATCTGATTACCAATCAATTAGCCACATGGAAGATTTGAAGATTTTATGCACTTTTGGAGTCTAATGAGAGTCCATGTTTGGAAGAATTAATCACATGCAAATCTTTTGTCAATCAATTAGCCACATGGAAGATTTGGAAGATATGGAAAATATTCACCATGATATGCTCAGATATTCTTAAAGATTATTTCCAAATAAGCTTGGTCAAGAAAGGCATGAGATATGATAAGAATTCTTAGGAAAAGAGGCTCATTCATTCATAGATCTGATTAGGGTTTGGCCTATCCCACCTATAAATATACGTTGTACTCATTGTAAATGTCCATGCCATTATTCTGTATTCTCGTTTATGAATAATAAAGTTTTTCTTCATTTTAGTTGATTGTCCTTTTCTTTCATAACAATTTGTGTCTACTCAATTAGTTTTGGTAGAACACATATTGTTATTTTCTTTTATTACTGTGTGTTAGCGATTGACCGTTGATTAGATTCAACGGCAGTCCTACTTTTAAGTTTCTGTTATCATTCTAGTTGTTATTTTCTTCTTCTAGTAATTGGTTCTTTTCTTTTCAGTTGTTGAATTTGATTTTGATTTTGATCTAATTAGATTCGGATCAACAGTAAATTCAATATATTAATTCAAAAACATCTCCAGAATTTTCCTAACTCGCCTTAGAATAGATAAATAATAAGATTTAAAACACCTCTCTATGATTCGACCTGCATATTACACGACCTGTACGCTTGCAGTATTTATTTAAAAATTCGCGCTTTTCTAATTCATAGAAAAATGTCGATCAGTAGGTTAGTTTGAGTGGATATGCAACAGTTACATCTTTTGTCCCGTTTTGAGATTTTGGACTTTTGCATCGTCTGGTGCTACTAGTTTAGACTGTGTTATGATATGTAAGTTTATTATGTATTTTGGGAGACTCTATGTTTTATATATGTAGACGATGTACTAGATACGTATTTTGATATGATTTGGTGTTGTGTTTTCTGTGTTCTATTTAGCATTCTATGTTATTCATCCTTGAAAAAAGATATATATTTTTTTAAATACTATTGTTTTGAACAGACTACGCATGCATAAAGTATAGAATTTACCGTGCCAACATTAGTAGGTTAAAGTAATAAGTACGACATTTAGCCATACTGAGTCTCGTTCTCCGTGTTTTCCGATGATTATACATCATATTATTCTTAGGTTGGTATGGGTCTACTCTGGGGGTTACATCGTGTATCATGTATTCCAATCTTCTCAACTTTGCCTATAATCAAAGACTATGGGCAATTGATAATACCATTTGGTTCTTGAAACGCACAGGGTAAACCACACTCATGTTCTATGCTAATAGAGTCCCGACAAAAATTCTGCCAACTAAATTAGTTCCGGATTGATGCCTAAAAGCCGGTCTTCGCTAACAAATTTGTTTCCCAATATTCTATGCTTTTTAGTTGACCCATACATTATATATATGCAGTCTATTTGTGGCAGCTAAATATTAAATATTGCTACAAAAATTTGCAACCATTTAAAGATATAAACTCGGATGACGTAAGGATCGATAACTAAAAAATTAAAGGAAGCACCTGGTACTGGAAAGCAGTATCTGCAGCACAAAACCAACTTGTGCAGAGGAGTTCCTTTCTCATATATTTCAATTCTTTTAGTTCCTTGAACTCATAAAGAACATTCCTTCTACAACCTCTGCAAAATTTCTTCCTCGCAAACATGTGCATTAGCCTCCCAATGAAATCCTCCTCTTTCATACGTAAAAGGGACAGCCGAGCTTCTTCTCCCAAAGCAGACCAAAAATATAGCAACACATCACAAGAAAGCCGATTCATATGCAAGGCACATGACTCACGAGGCCCATGCCCTCTTCTGTAATTTATCACTGTCCAGCTTCTACCATCACCACTACAAGCATCAGGATATAAATTCTCACGTTCGTGTTCCCTTCCTCGAGCACAATCAAAAACCTTGGGTAAAAATAAATCCAAACTTTTCATTTCTGAAATATCAGCAGAATAGCACTACTAATCGTCATTTAAAAACAAGTGCACAAAACATATTCTCAGCATCTTAATTTTTAGGATGTAAAAAATCCTAAAATGAGGGTTATGTAATGTGCAATTATATTTGCACCAGGTTTATCACAAAAAAAAATAGGTTAGAAAACAAAAACAAAAAAGCAACTTCTACTTGTTGAGGATTACCCACTCCTACAACAGATGTTTGGCGATTGAATAAAGAAAACAGTAACAAAGAATTGCATAGAAAAACACAACTGTCGCTCAAAAGCCGTTGAAATTTTATTTTATTTTAAAAAAAAGGCATAAAGAGCCTATTGTTGATATCTTAATTCATAACATTGTATACAAACCCCACCACACCCTCAAATATATATATATATATATATATATATATATATATATATATATATAACCGGGATCCCAGGAAATAAAGTAACTATTGCAACATGAAAGAAAATTAAAGCCCTTCTACAATGGGAGCTCTGACGTGAGCATTTTATTTGCATCATGGTTTTCGGTAAATTACAGAATTTTGTGCAACTGTTTTTTAACATGCATCATGGTTCATGTTCACAAAATTCAGAAATGTAGAGCACAAAAACATAAACATTGTTAAAAAGCCTTTGAAATTCTATTTGTAAAATAATGGATAGAGAGCTTATTGTTGATATCATAATTCACAGCATCACCCCCACACACCCCCCCCCCCCCAACAAAAAACAAAGAAAACTGTGCCAGGGGGCAAAATAATAAAATAATTATGATAAATTTAAAGTAAAGAAAATCTTGCTATGATGGGAGTTGTGAAATAAGCATTTTATTTGCATTGTACTTTTGACTAAAAATATGTCTATAGTTAGAAAAGCCATTGAGAAATATCAATAGAAGCCCTTCCAGAGAGAGAGGGAAGCGTTCCATGGCATCCCTATTTTGTAACACCCCTTTAGCACCACTATCCATTCGTGGGCTACACTAATCAAAATCCAACAAAAAATTGTAGATGTTCAATCCACGTTAAGATGTTGAAAATGTTACGAATGTCGAAACGAGGTTAAATTTTGAGTAGATGATAACATATGTGGATTGAACATCTACAAAATTTTGTTGGATTTGGATTGGCGTAGCCCACGAATGGATAGGGATGCTACAAAACAGGAGTGCGCAGGAATCCTCCATATATATATATATATATATATATATATATATGTATGTATATATATAGACACACACACACACACACATCCCCCAAAGTTTTAAAACGCGAAAGGCGTACATGAGGCGTTTTCAGGTCTACGAGACGAGGCGTAAGCCGCGAAACGTTGAGGCGTAAGCTTTTCGGGTAAAAGTAAAACGCAAAACAAATAAAGAAATTCTGACACTTTAAATTAACCAATGCAAAAAATGAAAAACAAATAATTTAAGATCCAACTTTTACCAAGTATATATTTTTATTATAGAATAAAAATAAATAATCGAAACTCATATGTTCAAAATTCGTTTTCTTAAAACTATTAGAAGATTACATCAAACTCCAATTTTGATACGTTCTATCAATTCAAATCGATTTGCAAAATTTATTTCGAGATTTAACAAAGTTTATTGAAAAACATTCTTTAAATAACCATAAGAAAATTCATTACATTGCTTATGATCTTTATTTCATAAACAATCGTACTTGATCATGTCGCTATTGAAATTGAAAAGTAAAAAATGCTAATTTTTATTTTCTTAAATTATCTTTTTTTATTTTCATTAAATAATTAAAGTTTAATGATGTTTATTTATGTCAATATCTGCAACTAAATATTAAAGTTTTTAAGTCATATGCCTCAGCTGTTTGAAACGTGCGAGGCGTACGCTTTACGCACTTTGTATGCCTCAAATTGTTGAGGCATAAGCTTTAAAGGTAAAAAGCCTTTTGGAATAAGTCTCAAGGCGTTTTATCTCTTATTTCCTCGAGGCGAGCCTTGAGGCGAGTATCGAGGCGGGTTTTTTAAAACAGAGATATATACACACGTGTACAGATATAGAGGGAGAGTGTGTGAAAGAAAATCAAGAGCACTGCAAATGTTGCAGCACCCCTTTAGCCCCCTAATTTCCACCACACAATCTCATTTCTCTCATCTCGCTAACTCTCTCTCACACACTCACACATTATTTAAATATAAACAAGTGGCTATAATTAAGGCGCAAAAGGAGTGTCATGTTATTCTCCTCTCATACATACATATACGTGTGTGTGTATTATAAAACCTTTTCTTGAGGTCTAAATTTATAGCATGTATACTTCACATCTCCACCAGTTAATTATGATTGTGATTGCAATTGCAGACTTGTAATATTATATCTGTAAGCAGATATATCTAAGGCCATTGAGAAATATCAATAGAAGACCTTCCATTTCTTTTCCTTATATATATATATATATATATATATATATATATATATATATATATATATATAACACATACATATCAACAGCGTTCAATAACACTCCAAATAGTCCAACACCCCTTTGGCCCCTTAATTTCAACCACTTATTTATATTAGAATAAGTTAGCGGACGGAGAGAGAGCAAGTGGAAGGAGAGAGGGGGGAATGCGTGATGAAAATCAGGGGGCCAAAGGAGTGTTGCACTGTTTGAGGTGCCATTGAACGCTCATATATATAGGGAAGGTCTACTTAGACACACAAGTTTTCAACCATTGGATTGCCTCTTGATTTCAACCTCTCACATAAGGACAAACTAAACCAATGACCGAGGTTTTATATATATATATATATATATATATATATATATATATATATATATATATGAGTGCTGGACTGTTTGAGGTGTCATTGAACGCTCCTATATATAGGGAAAGTCTACTTAGACACACAAGTTTTCAACCATTGGATTGCCCCTTGATTTCCACCTCTCACATAAGGACAAACTGATCCAATGACTGAGGTTATATATATATATATATATATATATATATATATATATATATATATATATATATATATATATAGAGAGAGAGAGAGAGAGACAAACACACACATGCAAAAATCATTCAGCATAAAAATATAGAGCGCAAGTTCGACATAAATTCAACTTTTACATGCATATTCAATAGATGTGTACTTAAAATTGAGCCCGTGTTCAATAGATGTTCAGGAGATCTGTAACCTCTTGGCCTTGAATTTTGTAATTTTGTGCCTCGTAACAGATAGTGAAAGCAATTTCAACGTTTAATTTATAGATTGTAGTCTGAATATTCAACGCTGGAGATGCTTTCCACATCATTTTTTCACTAAAAAATATCTAACACAGATAAATTGTTTGATAGCAAACGATTTAATAGTGTCATCTTATATATAGAGCAACCATACGCTGAACTATACAAATTGATAATAACAGAAATGTATACCAAATTGGGTGCTTTTCAGAAGATCTAAGCTTTTGACAGAGGAAAATTTCGTGTGAATAACAATTCTCGTATTGGTCTTATTAAATAAGGCTGGGAGCGGAGATACAATCATATAAATTATAACCTACTTCAAAACAAATGGTAAAATCTTAGCATTAAAAATGCTTACATTTTGAAGGAACTCTATGGATCGTGTAGTTATGAAACAGTTCGGTAAGGTTAGACTTCCATCCTCTGTCGCCAACAAGCCTCCCCATGGATGAACCTTAGGATCCGCACAAGCTTTTAAATTATTGCGATCTTCTTCTTGCAAACACTTTGCCTGACTAACAATCTGTTTAAAGCTTTCTTGAAGCAACCAGTTGCATCTAAAACAGTACTGTTTTCTTTGGATTTGCTCAAAAAGGGTTTTCTTATCTACTCTTAAAAGCTCCTGTCTTGCTTGGATAGGCAGATCATTCCAGTACTTTTGTAACCGCTCAAATGTAACTTTGTTGGTCGACCAAATTCCATTTTTCTCCGCCGTCCGCGAGCTTGACGGAGGTGAAGAAATCAAGGAATCGGGCATGCTACAGTTAATTTATCTTGACTGAGCAATAAATTTTGCCAAATGCAATTGAGATTAAGTGATTAACAATCTGAAATCACCCTTATCTGATAGCCACGGACTTCGATCATTGACAGTATTATTTTTATTTCAAAAACCCTAAAACTTAATCGTTTTTATAGATTCGTATTTAATACCTTTGTTTTGATTATTTGTATGAAAATTTAAGTTCCCGTTAGTACAAACTAAATAATATAAATACAACCGCGTGTTAAACCAAAATAAAGTAATTAGGAATCTTATAATGAATATTAACAATAAATTTGGGGTTCTCATAGATGCATTTCAATCTTTAGTACATCTACTCACTGTTTGTTATCCTTACAAGTTTTTTATTTTATCCAGCCCATTTTTATTTATGTCTTTAATGGTCGTATGATCCCTTAACTTTCTCTTACTAATACCACTCTGATTTAGCTACAGCCAGTTGAATTTTCACTCTTTCAAATGTAAATTTATGTTTTTTATTTGGATTTTTTTTCGATTTGGCCACCTTTCTAAAACTAACCACTGAATTAGCCCGATTTTAAAATTTATTATGGTCATAGCCAGGTTTTGACTACACTAACAGAAACAGTTATTTATAACTAGTGAAATTCGAGATAGCGCAAGAATGCGCAATTTCAAAATGCATAAAAAACAGTTAAATTTTTATTTTAGGAAACATTGTGTGACATTCGAGATGGTGCAAGAATACGTAATTTCAAATAGAACACAATTAAATAACTGTTTTTGCCAGCGTGGCCAAAACCAGACTACGTCCGTAATAAGTTTTAAAACCGAGCTAATTCAGTTATTAGTTTTCGAAAGGTGACCAAATCGAACAAAAAAATCCTTTTTATTTTAACTACTAATTACTAAACCATGCAAATCAAATCACCTGATTAATTTTTCTCAAACGAAAGAGCACTCTTATGAAGTCTTACATTTTTCAATATAACAATGTTATTGCCCAGCAATATCTAACTACTATTTTTAAGTAGAAATCCAAATTTGAATTTTATATACATATTCATCCATCCTTTCATTTTAGAACAACGTTCTCAAAAGTTTACAAATTTTTGCAATTTTTTTTTTTAATTCTCTTTGGGAAAGACATTTCTTTAGAACGGTAGAAACAACTTCGTAAACAATTAATTTCATCAATCGACGTACAATGTTTTTCAATGAAATTTTTACAGAATTTGCACATACACATAGGGAATAACTTATCCATATATTAGCAATTTATATATTTTTTTCTTTCCAAGTATCTATTAATTTTGCATCAGCTGTTATACAATCATTTCGACAAACATATTTGATTTCATTTCATGAAAGAATACATGCAACAAAAAATATGCCTCATCCAACAAAAAATCAACTAAATTCCATTTCATGAAAGAATACATGCAACTGAAATTTATCAATAAATGAGAAAAATATAAACGACACTCACCTCAAACTCTAAAAACACAATCTTCAAGCTCTCTAATAATTTTAGCCTTTCGATTCCTACCAGTTGCTAACAAAAATTAAAGCTTCTTAAATATTCGTATAGTTTTAAAGGTAATCAAAACAACCAAATGTAATTATACAAAAAATATGCAAGATAAATAAAATACATACTTAACTTCGCACTGGATGTAACTGAGTTTTTTATTGGTATACGAGTATTATACCAATACCATTTCATTGAAAATATTGGAAATTTTCATTGAAAAATCCAAAATTGAATTTTATATACATATTCATGTATCCTATCATATTTAGAACAATGTTCTCTAAAATTTGCAAATTTTTGCAAATTTTCTTTTAATTATTTTTCAGAAAGGTATTTAAATCTTACAAAAACACATGATTCAGAGATTTTTTGAAACACTTTATTTATGACAATGCCAACATTAATTTGATTGATTGATTAACATTCAGGTAGATCAATCTTACCATTAACAAATTAGATGTCTTTTTGTTTATAAGATTTTATTAAAATTTTGTAAGTATAGGTTGCCCCTAAATCATTGATGGTATTCTGAAGTAATAAACTTTATGGTATTATTTAGAGCTAGTTAGGAGAGGAAATCAAAGTGCCTATCGCACCATGGCCTTGTGTTTTACACTCATTTAATTGAGGTTGTCAAAAAAAATCTATCATTTATATTGTAAATCTAGCATGTAAGGTAAACAACTAATAAATTATAAAATACAAATGCATTACAAAAAATTGGTCTAAATCATTGGATTTTTTTTAATTAAGTGCAATGTCATTGATTATAGCATATTAGGTTGTGTAACTGTGACGACGCGCTAGACACCACTAGTGCTCATAATTAAAAATTCGCGTCGTACAAGCACCCGATCGATGTATAGCGGTCATCAAGAGAAAGAAATAGTAGAAAAGAAAAGAGAAAGAAAAAAAAATTAGAAGAGATGAGAACATAAACACAACCGCATAATCTACTGTATATCTCATAGCTCATCAGATAACATGTGATAGTAACAATCACATGTATAAAACAAACGAGACAGTAATGACTATATAAATCATATAATCAGAGTATACAGGCCCATATAGTTATATAGAACAATACTAGAGTTTATACAAGAGGTAAATAAACTCAACTGATGCACTTTTCAAATAAGAATACATAACACTGCCAAGCTCTACAGTGCTACACAGCGGAATAAACAAGGATAATACGAGTATAAGTATGAAAAGATGTTATCTCCTGCTTGTCCACCTGTACAGCTCCAACTATAATACTCATACATGTCACCTAATCTGCTCACCAACATTGTCGATGAGCACCCAATGTAATAAGAAAGAAATAAAATTTTAAGTCGGACAAAAGTTTAGTATGAGCGATAACAAATCTCAAAATACTGTAAAAGTTGTAATCGTATATATGGCACAGAGGGTATGAAGAATCATACTTGTCATGCCCCTACATCCATAGAGTCAGCGTATAAGGATATATATACTACTCTATGAGAGTAAGTATGGGTGTATCTTACATCCAAATACGAGGGGTGTCCAAATATCTAAATCGATAATATCCTCATCACATGGCGCCCCTAAGGTGATAAATGATTAAGTAAACATAACATTCATTATCCATCCTCACATTCACTCGGTCAGTGTGTTGAATATACGATAACGCTTCCGTTCCTTGGTACTCGAATTCATGTCACTCAATCGGCCATGAACTAAGTTGTACCATCATACAACCCAAAGTAAGGACCCGAACTTAGTCTAGGTGAATGCCATAAGTTTCCCGAACCTGGAAACAATCTCCTAGACTTAGAGATACGAAACTGAACCTGGTCCAATGGACATCACACACACTGCTCCTTCTTCCCAAGTACCCATCGAAACTGCATATTGATAATCCCTTTACACATGTAATCCGTAGCAGAGTCTATCCTAGAACCACTAATATGACTCCTCATTAGTTGTTCCCCCTCGAGCTCCATCGTCCTTACTTTGCATCCTGGAATATCGCTATCCTTTATCGAAGTCACTGCTTCGCTTCCCTTCCTGGCATCCCCATCGTTGAAAACGAACCACTGATCGAAAAGCCATCACGTCGAAAACGCTATGGAATAAACCATCACATCCTACTCCTTGAAATGCACCATTGTCCATGTCAAATTAGCCAAAGTGGCGAACAATAATAGTAATGGATATCAACCACTTCATAGTAATCGCCAATGATCACCAACGACTACTCAGATCACCCATTTAACCAAAGTTGGTTAAACACGCATCCAAAGAAAATGTTCGACCTTCATTGCGAAGCCTAGCTCGTTACCATGTCCAGCTCGTGCCAAGTACATCTCTCATCTTTTTGATCGGCCATCAAGCTTCAGTGTCACTCCTTCTTCAAATCTATCGCCGAGCTCTAATGTTTTTCCATCGTCAAATCCATCCAACCGTTATAAAGCTCCATCATGAATTTATCACATCCGCTCAAGCCTGTCTATTAGAGTTTGTGCCCTATAGGCAATCCATTTGATGTGATTTATAACACTGTTGATGTTATATTTTATTTTGAATAAAGATTCTATTATGTTGTATTTGCTGCGTAATATAAATATTAACATATTAAAAGTCCTTAGAATAACAATACATAATTATATAGTTTTAAGCAAGTGACTTGAACATGAATTTATACAATATAACAATAAGTATTATAATTCTTAAATGTACCCAGTCAAGTTTTATTGTGTATATATAAGACAACAATATAACATTGAGACTGGTATGTTGATTGATTGATGACATGTCTCATTGATCATTAATATATGTGATAGTAATGTCAATACATAAATATGTATTGAAGAATAGTGTATTAGGCTGACCCAACATGAGAAAAACTTCATGAAATATAATTAATAGTGTCATAAGTAATTCTTGTAGTGACAGTGATGTAATGGTCCTCAAACCTGAAATTATTTTATACTTTATTCGAGGAAATTTGTGTTTTGATATCATCAAAAGTTATTTTTAACCGAGTAGACGATAAAGGTGATTATCGGATACATCTCGAATCGATTAGATAATATGAGTGATCTAGATGAAATTTAATCCTACAATATAAGTAGTGATATCCATGGGCCTCTTGATTGTTTAAGATTATGAAATTGTAAAAACCCGTAACTTCCCCGGTGAGGAAAAAGCGGATAGTTCGAGAACAACACACAGAAAAACGCAAACGGAAGAACATTTCATTGTATATTACAACAATTCCATCAGATACAAGAATATACAGAGTATAAATGAATATTACACAGAAATATCATAGATTTAAATTACATTTAAATACATCGCAGCGGAAAATAATGCAATACACAACTAGAAGAGATATACGGATACAAAGCTTTCCAGATATCATTCCAGCTGTAAACCAGGATCCTGTGAATATAAATCTGCAAAACCAAAACTACTAGCTGCCCATGTCAAAATAAGGGCACCCAGAGTTTAGGTTAAAACAATAAACTCCAGGTCAGTCATGGGACTGGTGTGAGAACTAAAACAGTTATTAATCTTTATTTTATATCAGATATATCAAGGGACCACGCCGTATATCACAGAACGGGTTTCCTCCCAAGAATATCAGTGCATATAACAAAACAACGCAATGCTTTTTTGTAAAAATGAAGCTATTATAAGACCCAGGTCCTATCACACAATGCAACGCAAGCCGGGGGATAGGGTTTTCCCTTATAATAGCCAAACATGCTTAGTATGTTTTAAAACAAATCATTTGATACTATTATAAGTGCATAGTATATAAAACAACTTCAAATCATAAGTATCAATCATAGGTGGCATGGGTACCATATATCATGTCGCCAATACTAGGCTCTACAAACAAAATCGCAAATGTCACGTATTTGGAAATTGGATTATCATTTATGGCATGAAACGAGGCAAAAGATAGTCCTCTACCGATTCGAGACTGTCTAGTCCGAGTCTCAGGATCAGAGCTCGAGTGACCCTTGGATCGCCAGGGTCGGTCCACACGGAGTGGATTAAAATGCCTGAACATGCGTTTCTCCGCCCTATGGGGCGTAAATGAGCCAAATAAATGACTCCATCGGTTCGAGAACGACCGATCAATCCGAGGCGCCTCGCAACAGCAACAACCACATAAGTCAAACTCGTCAGGGCGTGTAAAACCATTGACGCCACTTCTAACTAGAAAGAAACGCATGCCCTCCCTGAGGTCCTCTCCCGTTTCTGGTTCACACCGGGTGTGAAACTCGCGAAGTAAACATTACAAAAAGCTACGCCACAAAGGTCGTGCTTCGATCATCAACCACAAGACTTTGCTTTTCAACAGAACCCTTGATCATTCGCCACTTAGGCATGCCACACAGGCAATTCACTCTATGCGTTTGATATCCATCAATATATAACCCCTGAGCTCGTACGTCTCAGAGAAGGGCGTTAAGCAAGAGAATAAATTCTCCGTCGCCAAACAGATATATATTTAATAGAAATCAATCACACAGACTGAAATCCAATGTCAGACACACAGTCCATTTACAAGTCCGTTCTGGGTCTGAACGAAACCGGAGGCACCTAGTACCCCGCATATCCATCGATCTCCAAGTACGTCTGGACGATCACCAACTGTTTCCATCTTCTTGGGTGTACATCCCAATCAAGATCATCAGTAATCACCCAAACGACGTGAAGACCTCCGGTCTTTGACCACCGTCTTCATCTTCGACTTATCGTCGTATCAGTTATTCAGAATGGGATAAACCCGGTCTTTCCGAATATCTCGCGTATATTTTAAATAAGTGTTACACAAACACAACATACGCCTCATTCCAATTCATCAGTCACTAACCGTAAATTAATCAAGAGAATAATTCCCCAAATATTAACCCCGAAGGCCGAAACCAACATCAGATCAATATCCAGAAAACCATTCTACTTAGCTAACCGACAGTTAGTTTCTAAATTTCACATTCATAGGGAAAGGTTCCCATTAATTTTATCAAAGATAAATTCCTTGAATTTATTCTTTAATCTTCTTTTGAATATCGATTCAACTAGTAGGGATTAACGAACCTTACCGAAGTAATCATTTGTTTTAATTTCCCACTCCCAACCTATTCATCACATGAAGTAAAACTGGTTATACTCCATATTTAACACCACGGTGTTATCGGTAAATTCAATTACCGTTTCACGTTTAAATCTAATTAAAGATTTAACTATCGCCTGGAGCAAAACTGGTGATACTCCATTCTTGATCATTTCAATCTAATTAAAGATTCATTAAAACTCCACTTAGTTTTAATCTTTAACTGGGTTAAAGAATCAGTGTCATTTAAAACACGGTTTACTATAAACCCAAAATCACATTACATTTCAATCAGTCCCTAACCGTAAATTAACAAGTGAGCAATTCCCTAAGTATTAACCCCGTAGGCCGAAACCAACATCAGATCAATACCCAAGAAACCATTCATCTTAACTAACCTCCAATTAGTTTCTGATTTTCTTAACTCCTTTGGGTCTAAGAACAATATTATTGAAGATACCGTTCACGACAACCCAAAATCCCATTCCATTAATTATCGGGTTAAAGAACAAGTGTTATTTAAAACACTGTTCACGATAAACCCAAAAATCAATATCAATTCAATTCCAATTAAATATTAATTAATTGGTACACTTCATTAAATGTAAATAAAAAGATTTAATCTTTTCTCAACTGGGTTCAAGAACAGTGTTAATGAAGACACCATTCACGACAAACCCAAATCACATTTGATATTAAATACAAAGCTCTAAATAGAAAATATACCGGCTTACATTCAATATCAAATTCTACGACCAACAAATATCGTATTGGAAATAACGATATATATATATATATATATATATATATATATATATATATATATATATCTTTCAAATTCCCATAACAATATCTGTATCATCACGAAATCCAACATCGAAATATTCCGAAGACAATTTCGATTCAAATCCATTCCAATATAATTATTGGAAATTCTGGTTATTTTCAAAACCATTTCAAATCCAATTTATTTATTTAAAAATAAATAGAATTATAATTCTAGTTCAAAATTAGTTCATTTCGATAAAAATCTATTTTTACCTTTTCAAATATGGAGTTTTTCATCCCAATTCTTCCCAAATCATTTCTAATGATTTTACACAAATTATTACTATTTTTAATAATTTTATCAAGGCCCGTACAGTCGATTTCCATCAACGGCCACCGAACTGCACTTACAACGACCTTTTCCAAATTTGATTTGGACATAATTCCAAATCCAACCATTAGATTTCTAATTTCTAATATTCGTTAGAAAGCTCTTTTCGATACGAACCCAACGTTCTGGTTTTAGGAGGATCCGACGGTCGGATCTCCCGCAATATCCATTTGAAGTCAATGGTCGAAATTCACGAACTACCGCAGCGCGGCGCGTTCTATTCAGGCCATTATATTATATATATAATATATACTTCATCGATTACCTTTTTAGAACGTATTTTATAAATCGTTTTTAAATTCGTTTTCAAAACGATTTCCACTTCATTTCAAATTCAAATCAAAAATTGAATTTCTCCTGATAAATTCATTTCAAATTGATTTCAATTCAAATCGATTTTTCTTTCAATTTTAGTTCGTTTTCAATTCAATTTCAATTCGAATTCCTTCCTATTCAATTTCAATTCGAATTCATTTCTATTCAGTTTCAGTTCGAATTTCAATTCTTTTCAAAATATCTGATTTTGAAATCACTTTTGATATTCATTATAAAATGAATAAAATCGATATAAATATCGTTCACGTCAAAATGGCGTCAATCTAATCAACACGGCTTCATATATTTCTATTTCCAAATATTCTATTTCAAATATTTCTATTTCAAATATTTCTTTTTTTCAAATATTTCTTTTTCAAATATTGAATGAGGCCCAACCAATTACCATATAATGTTAATTATATGGATTTTCTACAACACATGTATACAATAACAACGATGAATAATCAACCATCATCCAAAGTGCATTCTACACTGTATAAGCATCAAATATAAATATTTAACGCTCATAACAGTCTGTCCATCAATCGATCGACATACAGCTAATTATTGGGACTAGTGTATGTCATATATCATCCCAATACCCATGTGGGGTTTTCAAACAACCAAACACAGATTTTATTTGTGCAGTTGGGCGATGTGTAAAATTTATTGTCCCAATCAATATCAGTCAAATGTGTGTATATAAACAAATCGTCCGATTTGTTTATTTTTATTTCATTTCATATACACGTTAAAAATTCTATTTTTAACTATAAAATATTTTAACTATATAAATATTTTATTTCATTTCACATCACATCACACAATCAACTACACATCAAAATCAAACAAACAAGCATACAAGCCGTCCATGGTCTGTGGACGACGGGTGTCGGGTGCTACTAAACACCGTCAGCATCCTAGTATATATTTATAACTAGGAAATAAAATTTAAAGTGAGAAATTCTCACCTTGGGTTTCCACTCCGCCATTCCTTATTTCTGAACGGTTCAGATTTGTTCGAAATTTCAACTCTCTCTTCCCACACTGTTCATAAATAAAAATCACATTTTTATTCTGCTACTGTATATGTAAAAATCCAACTTTTATCTCAAATCCCTTTTTATAAAAATCGTATTTTTATTTCAAACTTCTTCATGTAAAAATCGTATTTTTATTTCAAACTTCTTCATATAAAAATCGCATTTTTATTTCAAACTTCTTCATATAAAAATCTCATTTTTATTTCAAACTTCTTCATATAAAAATCAAATTTTTATCTACGCTATTTTATTTTTTCATATCAAAGGTGTTTTATTTTTCAAAGCAAAGGTGTTCTATTTTTCAAAGCAAAGTTGTTCTATTTTTCAAAGCAAAGGTATTTCATTTTTCAAAGCAAAGGTATTTCATTTTTCAAAGCAACGTATTGTGACATTTTCAAAATCATTCTATATATTTTCAAAAATCTGATCTTTTTATTTTCAAAACAAAGTATATTCGTATTTTTCTACACAAAGTATATTCGTATTTTTCTACACAAAGTATATCTTCTAAACATTGCTATATATATTTTATAAAAACATCTTCATAAATATTTTATAAAAACATCTTCATATATAAAAATTATATTTTTATATTATCCCTTCATGTTCAAAAATATTATATTTTCATACTCAAGCCAAAGATTATATTTTTAAAAACAACACCTAATATATAAAAATCACATTTTTCTTCTATTGTAATATATATATAAAAATTTACTTCTTCTTTTCAATGTTTATATTATTATTATACACCATATCTTTACACTATGCATTTATATATTTTTAAAACTGATTTCATTTCAATATTATTATATTTAAAAACAATATTTATTTATTTATAAAACCGAAAAAGAAATGAAACTGAAAACAATGCTATTACGCTTACTGTTTATACTCTGGAACTCGCGTTCTTCTTCGTTTTGTGGTGTACAAGAACCGCACTTCAGACAGTAGCTCTTCGTCGATCCCTATAGCTGAAAACTAGGGTTGGAAATCGCACCCAATCTGAAGCCCTTGACGTCGATCAATCACCTGCCTCTGAAGCCCCTCCGTGACGCGCGCCTACTCCCCCCGACGTTGAGCAGTTCGATCGCTGAGCGACGCCGGAGATCCACCCTGAACGGCGTGAGTTCGAACCCGGTTTTCCTCCAATTCACTCAGCCAAAAATCATCACGCCCGTACTAAAATGAAGCCCCATCGATTCTCTTTATACTTGTTTAATTCGTTTCTGATATTCGTTGGAGGATTGAAAGAAAGATTGAGAAGAAGAAAACAGCAATTTCCGCCGTTCGTTCGTAGTAGCCGCAGTGTTTATTTGGGGTTGACCGAGAAAATTAGTTTGACCTTATTGCTAGGGTTACACCATATATATATATTTATATTTAATTCATTTATTAATTCTTTTCACATCCGAACCCCAATTCAAACCCAACGGCTGTCGCCCCCAGTTAAATACCCCCATTTCGAACACAATGTGATATGTTTCGTAAGCCAATTCGACTGTTACAGTCAGTTATTCTTCAAATTAAAGTATAAAACATTCAATTTTAAATTTGAACGTACATTTTAATTTGTCGGGGCCACATACAGTCTCTAATAATTCCCGAAAAATTATTTCTAGCTTCGTATTGACGATATGGTTCTAACAAAACTAATTTCGTCAAATTCTGAGACCGTTTGAAAAATGGCCATTTTCCAGTCGATTAAATTCAACTAAAATGGTCAAAACGCGTTTTCCTTTGCCACGCTCACATATTGATTCGAAAAATTATGAAAATTGGCATCTAGCAATAACTTGACATCCCGGATCCAACAAAAGTGGTTTCATCAAAATCCGAGGTCGTTTGCAAAATTTCCATTTTTAAGGGCCGAAATTCCATAGCGACTATTCTGAATTTTCAACTGGGCATATCTTTTGATTCCCGCTATGAAATTTTGATTTTTCGGATTCGTTGGAAAGATATCCTCAAATAGATTCTATTATTTTTGGTTTCACTAAAATCCGGTTTATTTTGAATCCTGTACATTCATTTGAACTTTGAAATTGAATAATCGAACTACCGCGCCATTTCCAATTCCTTTTATAATTTAAAATAAATATTAATATTCTAACGACGATCTATATAATATATACGTTCGAATTCTATTCAAAATAAATTTCTCGTCGTTATTATTTAAAATAATTCATTTTAAATAATCAAAATTTGCTAAAATTGCCAAAATAAAAGTTTTAAACTGACCCAGATTTCCGGGTTATTACAATCTCCCCCACTTAAAACTTTTCGTCCCCGAAAAGGAACGAAGCTGAAAGTTGTTTTACAAACCAACTCTACTTCCAGTATTTTCACTACGGCTTAAGTTTTTCAACTTTTCAGTTTCTAAGAAGTTTTCAAATTTTTCAAAAATTTGGCTAACACCCTAAATTTTCGAAAAATTCCGCCATAACCTCCCCAGCACCAGGAGCACCTGGAAAATCCCGAAATCGCCATATAGGCCTTTTGATCTCAAAAAGAAAAAGAAAAAGAAAAAGCCAAGCGGCTCATAAAATCATCATCACCCAAACAAATCAGTAAATTATGGTAAACATGTACCTATTTGTCGGGCAAACAATTTTATTCTTCTGCTCTAGCCTCCTTGCTATGACCTGTTCAATGTAAGTACATGTATATGCAAGCAAATGCGACTAATTTTTAATACAATTCACTATTTGGCAAAATGGTTCTACATTTAATTAATCAAACTATAATCAAACAACACAATCAGCAATCAATTTGTGAATTATCATTTCAAATTCATAACTTTGATATATAGTCAAAAAAATCACATTTTTGATGCCAATTCACGACAATAAGCTCTATCTAATTTTGGTTCTCACACCAGTCAATAGGAAATATATAAATATCACACCTTTGAAACACGAATACCAATTTTGATGATGTTCGAACTATCATCAGAATCATCTCCGGGCGCCTAGAGTGTGATTCTATATCTATCCAGTATATTAAAACTTCGAATACACGCTAGCTAGGCGCATATGCAAAACCTTTATATATTGGATTGTCCAAATCAGTATAAAATAAATAATCAAATACGAATAATGGATTTAAATTTTCAAAACAAAACTTGTTTTCATTTTAAAAATATACTCTTCACACTCGTTCTAGGATACTACTGATCCCATCTCTAACGAGTCATTCCCATTGGATATTACTAATCCAATTATCTGATGAATTCTTTCGTATAGTTCTAATGTGTCTTATTCTCTGAGCTTTGTAAACCAAAGCTCTGATACCAACTGTAAAAACCCGTAACTTCCTCGGTGAGGAAAGCGCGGATAGTTCGAGAACAACACACAGAAAAACGCAAACGGAAGAACATTTCATTGTATATTACAACAATTCCATCAGATACAAGAATATACAGAGTATAAATGAATATTACACAGAAATATCAAAGATTTAAATTACATTTAAATACATTGCAGCGAAAAATAATGCAATACACAACCAGAAGAGATATACGGATACAAAGCTTTCCGGATATCATTCCAGCTGTAAACCAGGATCCTGTGAATATAAATCTGCAAAACCAAAACTACTAGCTGCCCGTGTCAAAATAAGGGCACCTAGAGTTTAGGTTAAAACAATAAACTCCAGGTCAGTCATGGGACTGGTGTGAGAACTAAAACAGTTATTAATCTTTATTTTATATCAGATATATCAAGGGACCATGCCGTATATCACGGAACGGGTTTCCTCTCAAGAATACCAGTGCATATAACAAAACAACGCAATGCTTTTTGGAAAAATGAAGCTATTATAAGACCCAGGTCCTATCACACAATGCAACGCAAGCCGGGGGATAGGGTTTTCCCTTATAATAGCCAAACATGCTTAGTACGTTTTAAAACAAATCATTTGATACTATTATAAGTGCATAGTATATAAAACAACTTCAAATCATAAGTATCAATCATAGGCGGCATGGGTACCATATATCATGTCGCCAATACTAGGCTCTACAAACAAAATCGCAAATGTCACGTATTTGGAAATTGGGTTATCATTTATAGCATGAACCGAGGCAAAAGATAGCCCTCTACCGATTCGAGACTGTCTAGTCCGAGTCTCAGGATCAGAGCTCGAGTGACCCTTGGATCGTCAGGGCCGGTCCACACGGAGTGGATTAAAATGCCTGAACATGCGTTTCTCCGCCCTATGGGGCGTAAATGAGCCAACTAAATGATTCCATCGGTTCGAGAACGACCGATCAATCTGAGGCGCCTCGCAACAGCAACAACCACATAAGTCAAACTCGTCAGGGCGTGTAAAACCACTGACGCCACTTCTAACTAGAAAGAAACGCATGCCCTCCCTGAGGTCCTCTCCCGTTTCTGGTTCACACCGGGTGTGAAACTCGCGAAGTAAACGTTATACAAAGCTACGCCACAAAGGCCGTGCTTCAATCATCAACCACAAGACTTTGCTTTTCAACAGAAGCCTTGATCATTCGCCACTTAGGCATGCCACATAGGCAATTCACTCTATGCGTTTGATATCCATCAGTATATAACCCCTGAGCTCGTACGTTTCAGAGAAGGACGTTAAGCAAGAGAATAAATTCTCCGCTGCCAAACAGATATATATTTAATAGAAATCAATCACACAGACTGAAATCCAATGTCAGACACACAGTCCATTTACAAGTCCGTTCTGGGTCTGAACGAAACCGAAGGCACCTAGTACCCCGCATATCCATCAATCTCCAAGTACGTCTGGACGATCACCAACTATTTCCATCTTCTTGGGTGTACATCCCAATCAAGATCATCAGTAATCACCCAAACGACGTGAAGACCTCCGGTCGTTGACCACCGTCTTCATCTTCGACTTATCGTCGTATCAGTTATTCAGAATGGGATAAACCCGGTCTTTCCGAATATCTCGCATATATTTTAAATAAGTGTTACACAAACACAACATACGCCTCATTCCAATTCATCAGTCACTAACCGTAAATTAATCAAGAGAATAATTCCCCAAATATTAACCCCGAAGGCCGAAACCAACATCAGATCAATATCCAGAAAACCATTCTGCTTAGCTAACCGACAGTTAGTTTCTAAATTTCACATTCATAGGGAAAGGTTCCCATTAATTTTATCAAAGATAAATTCCTTGAATTTATTCTTTAATCTTCTTTTGAATATCGATTCAACTAGTCGGGATTAACGAACCTTACCGAAGTAATCATTTGTTTTAATTTCCCACTCCCAACCTATTCATCCCATGAAGTAAAACTGGTTATACTCCATATCTAACACCATGGTGTTATCGGTAAATTCAATTACCATTTCACGTTTAAATCTAATTAAAGATTTAACTATCGCCTGGAGCAAAACTGGTGATACTCCATTCTCGATCATTTCAATCTAATTAAGATTCATTAAAACTCCACTTAGTTTTAATCTTTAACTGGGTTAAAGAATCAGTGTCATTTAAAACACGGTTCACTATAAACCCAAAATCACATTACATTTCAATCAGTCCCTAACCGTAAATTAGCAAGTGAGCAATTCCCTAAGTATTAACCCCGAAGGCCGAAACCAACATCAGATCAATACCCAAGAAACCATTCATCTTAACTAACCTCCAGTTAGTTTCTGATTTTCTTAACTCCTTTGGGTCTAAGAACAGTATTATTGAAGATACCGTTCACGACAACCCAAAATCCCATTCCATTAATTATCGGGTTAAAGAACAAGTGTTATTTAAAACACTGTTCACGATAAACCCAAAAATCAATATCAATTCAATTCCAATTAAATATTATTTAATTGGTACACTTCATTAAATGTAAATAAAGAGATTTAATCTTTTCTCAACTGGGTTCAAGAACAGTGTTAATAAAGACACCATTCACGACAAACCCAAATCACATTTGATAAACGCTTGGAATAGAAAATTTACCGGCTTACATTCAATATCAAATTCTACGACCAACAAATATCGTATTGGAAATAACGATATATATATCTATATCTTTCAAATTCCCATAACAATATCTGTATCATCACGAAATCCAACATCGAAATATTCCGAAGACAATTTCGATTCAAATCCATTCCAATATAATTATTGGAAATTCTGGTTATTTTCAAAACCATTTCAAATCCAATTTATTTATTTAAAAATAAATAGAATTATAATTCTAGTTCAAAACTAGTTCATTTCGATAAAAATCTATTTTTACCTTTTCAAATATGGAGTTTTTCATCCCAATTCTTCCCAAATCATTTCTTATGATTTTACACAAATTATTACTATTCTTAATAATTTTATCAAGGCCCGTAGAGTTGATTTCCATCAACGGCCATCGAACTGCACTTACAACGACATTTTCCAAATTTGATTTGGACATAATTCCAAATCCAACCGTTAGATTTCTAATTTCTAATATTCGTTAGAAAGCCCTTTTCGATACGAACCCAACGGTTCCGGTTTTAGGAGGATCCGATGGTCGGATCTCCCGCAATATCCATTTGAAGTCAATGGTCGAAATTCACGAACTACCGCAGCGCGTTCTATTCTGGCCATTATATTATATGTATAATATGTATAATATATACTTCGTCGATTACCTTTTTAAAACGTATTTTATAAATCATTTTTAAATTCGTTTTCAAAACGATTTCCACTTCATTTCAAATTCAAATCAAAAATTGAATTTCTCCTGATAAATTCATTTCAAATTGATTTCAATTCAAATCGATTTTTCTTTCAATTTCAGTTCGTTTTCAATTCAATTTCAATTCGAATTCCTTCCTATTCAATTTTAATTCGAATTCATTTCTATTCAGTTTTAGTTCGAATTTCAATTCTTTTCAAAATATCAGATTTTGAAATCACTTTTGATATTCATTATAAAATGAATAAAATCGATATAAATATCGTTCACGTCAAAATGGCGTTAATCTAATCAACACGGCTTCATATATTTCTATTTCCAAATATTCTATTTCAAATATTTCTATTTCAAATATTTCTTTTTTTCAAATATTTCTTTTTCAAATATTGAATGAGGCCCAATCAATTACCATATAATGTTAATTATATGGATTTTCTACAACACATGTATACAATAACAACGATGAATAATCAACCATCATCCAAAGTGCATTCTACACTGTATAAGCATCAAATATAAATATTTAATGCTCATAACAGTCTGTCCATCAATCGATCGACATACAGCTAATTATTGGGACTAGTGTATGTCATATATCATCCCAATACCCGTGTGGGGTTTTCAAACAACCAAACACAGATTTTATTTGTGCAGTTGGGCGATGTGTAAAATTTATCGTCCCAATCAACATCAGTCAAATGTGTGTATATAAACAAATCGTCCGATTTGTTTATTTTTATTTCATTTCATATACACGTTAAAAATTCTATTTTTAACTATTTAAATATTTTATTTTATTTCACATCACATCACACAATCAACTACACATAAACAAGCATACAAGCCGTCCATGGTCTATGGACGACGGGTGTCGGGTGCTACTAAACACCGTCTGCATCCTAGTATATATTTCTAACTAGGAAATAAAATTTAAAGTGAGAAATTCTCACCTTGGGTTTCCACTCCGTCATTCCTTATTTCTGAACGGTTCAGATTTGTTCGAAATTTCAACTCTCTCTTCCCACACTGTTCATAAATAAAAATCACATTTTTATTCTGCTACTGTATATGTAAAAATCCAACTTTTATCTCAAATCCCTTTTTATAAAAATCGTATTTTTATTTCAAACTTCTTCATATAAAAATCGTATTTTTATTTCAAACTTCTTCATATAAAAATCGTATTTTTATTTCAAACTTCTTCATATAAAAATCGCATTTTTATTTCAAACTTCTTCATATAAAAATCATATTTTTATCTACGCTATTTTATATTTTCATATCAAAGGTATTTTATTTTTCAAAGCAAAGGTGTTCTATTTTTCAAAGCAAAGGTGTTCTATTTTTCAAAGCAAAGGTATTTCATTTTTCAAAGCAAAGTTATTTCATTTTTCAAAGCTAAGGTATTTCATTTTTCAAAGCAACGTATTGTGACATTTTCAAAATCATTCTATATATTTTCAAAAATCTGATCTTTTTATTTTCAAAACAAAGTATATTCGTATTATTCTACACAAAGTATATTCGTATTTTTCTACATAAAGTATATCTTCTAAAAATTGTTATATATATTTTATAAAAACATCTTCATAAATATTTTATAAAAACATCTTCATATATAAAAATTATATTTTTATATTACCCCTTCATGTTCAAAAATATTATATTTTCATACTCAAGCCAAAGATTATATTTTTAAAAACAACACCTAATATATAAAAATTACATTTTTCTTCTATTGTAATATATATATATATATATATAAATTTACTTCTTCTTTTCAATGTTTATATTATTATTATACACCATATCTTTACACTATGCATTTACATATTTTTAAAACTGATTTCATTTCAATGTTATTATATTTAAAAACAATATTTATTTATTTATAAAACCGAAAAAGAAATGAAACTGAAAACAATGCTATTACGCTTACTGTTTAAACTCTGGAACTCGCGTTCTTCTTCGTTTTGTGGTGTACAAGAACCGCACTTCAGACAGTAGCACTTCGTCGATCCCTATAGCTGAAAACTAGGGTTGGAAATCGCACCCAATCCGAAGCCCTTGACGTCGATCAACCACCTACCTCTGAAGCCCCTCCGTGACGCGCGCCTACTCCCCCCGACGTTGAGCAGTTCGATCGCCGAGCGACGCCGAAGATCCACCCTGTACGGCGTGAGTTCGAGCCTGGTTTTCCTCCAATTCACTCAGCCAAAAATCATCACGCCCGTACTAAAATGAAGCCCCTTCGATTCTCTTTATACTTGTTTAATTCGTTTCTGATATTGGTTGGAGGATTGAAAGAAAGATTGAGAAGAAGAAAACAGCAATTTCCGCCGTTCGTTCGTAGTAGCGGCAGTGTTTATTTGTGGTTGACCGAGAAAATTAGTTTGACCTTATTGTTAGGGTTACACCATATATATATTTATATTTAATTCATTTATTAATTCTTTTCACATCCGAACCCCAATTCAAACCCAACGACTGTCGTCCCTAGCTAAATACCCCATTCCGAACACAATGGGATATGTTTCGTAAGCCAATTCGATTGTTACAGTCAGTTATTCTTCAAATTAAAGTATAACACATTCAATTTTAAATTTGAACGTACATTTTAATTTGTCGGGGCCACATACAGTCTCTAAAAATTCCCGAAAAATTATTTCTAGCTTCGTATTGACGATACGGTTCTAACAAAACTAATTTCGTCAAATTCTGAGACCGTTTGAAAAATGGCCATTTTCCAGTCAATTAAATTCAACTAAAATGGTCAAAACGCGTTTTCCTTTGCCACGCTCACATATTGATTCGAAAAATTATGAAAATTGGCATCTAGCAATAACTTGACATCCCGGATCCAACAAAAGTGGTTTCGTCAAAATCCGAGGTCGTTTGCAAAATTTCCATTTTTAAGGGCCGAAATTCCATAGCGACTATTCTGAATTTTCAACTGGACATATCTTTTGATTCCCGCTATGAAATTTTGATTTTTTGGATTCGTTGGAAAGATATCCTCAAATAGATTCTACTATTTTTGGTTTCACTAAAATCCGGTTTATTTTGAATCCTGTACATTCATTTGAACTTTGAAATCGAATTATCGAACTACCACGCCATTTCCAATTCCTTTTATAATTTAAAATAAATATTTATATTCTAACGACGATCTATATAATATATACGTTCGAATTCTATTCAAAATAAATTTCTCGTCGTTATTATTTAAAATAATTCATTTTAAATAATCAAAATTTGCTAAAATTGCCAAAATAAAAATTTTAAACTGCCTAGATTTCCGGGTTATTACAGAAATGCATGGTCGTACTCAAATATTTTTTGTCTTATATAATCTGCTCATCGATCAAGATAAAAGGATTAAATTATAAATGGATGATACGTTCCATGCCTCGAGTTTAATCTTGGATATATTGTTTAAAAGGATTAAATTACATAGATACACTGGTCACAAAAAAGGCTGTATTGAATCGTTGATTTTACTATAACTTGGGTAACAATGATGTATTACTAGATGCTGCTCACTATTTATAATTTTAAATGTAATTTAAAATTATTGCAAACATTAAAATAACATATAGGATCACATAATAGTATGTTTAAAAAAGGGAGAACCATTTTAACAAAAGGAAACATTAAACGTTGATATTTTGTATGTATGAAATGGTAATCACGTGAATACTAGTTCCTATTTTTTCTTTTGTTTTATAAAAGCGTTGCCGACCTCTTTTAGAAAAAGATAAGAATATCGAAATAAAAAACAAAAGGAAAATAGGGAAATTCACCAATTAAAGGCTATAATTTGGCATAATTCATATCATGATTTGGGGCTTTTAGAGAGTGTTATGTACTATGCAAAGTTTAACGAAAATTTGGGGGCATATATTGTATTATGAATTATGACCATGATTTGAGCATGTAAGTTTAGGCTTAATTTATGATTAGGCAAGATATGTAAATAGAATTTCTAAGAAATGTTAAATATGCTAATCTGCTAAATCTGTTGAATTTCCTGTTCTGCTAATCTGTTATCTGCTAAATCTGTTGAATTGCTTAATCTGTTGAAAGTTGAATAATTGTAATTTGGAGGATCGATCTAAAATTGAGAAAAACATGTAAAAAGAACTTTGGATAATCTACCGTAACTTGAAAAGAAGTTAAATCTGCTAAATGGACATAATTAGTCTGATATTTTCTGTAATGGAATAAAGTGGCTATGACACGAGGTTAGACTCCGTTTACGGTAGAAGCCTGCCCAGAACCAACCGGCTTAACCAACGACCGCAAACTGTCAGTCTAATGTGAGAGGTCGTAGCATAACTAAAATATGCTTAGACACGAGGTTAGGTCTGGCTTGTGGCAGAAGTCTGCCCGGAACCGCCCGGCATATCCAACGGCCACAAGCTACCGACCTAATGTGAGAGGTCTGCGCATTAATATTTAATTAATGCAAATCTGAGATAAATATGATGTCTAAAACGTATTGGGTGGATAGGGTTAAACCAACTGGACTGATGAATTTAACAAACCCGTTTCGTGAATGTGTAGGCCTGATACAAAGTTAGACAATCTGTAAGTCTGTTAAAACTATATATCTAATCCGTTAGTCTGAAAACTTGTTAACTTGATTGTCTGATATGTGAATTAGTAAATCTGAACTCTGTATGTCTGAAACTTGTAAACAAGTTAATCTGATATCTGTTAGACTGGTGACACAAGGTTAGGAGGGAAAATACTTATGTCATCTATAGTTTGGGACCCATATTAGTTAGTAACCCTTTCTGGGGGTCCGGGAATGCTTACTGAACTAGTTATAAGCGGTTCATTCTGATAATGGCGAGGGGTGTTGATGGTGCGTTCCAACCGAGTCATGTGCGTGCATGGATCCGGTCTGCTCTGAGGATGTAAGACACCGTGACATCTGTAAATAGGTCTGTGCCAATAGGTTTCCACTTTAGGGAGTGATACACCCTACCATGGGGTCGACACAGGGTATTTATGTATTAGGAAGCCGATCGCTTGGGGTAGGACTTAATGTACACTTAATTCTGTCTGTTTCCGTTGGTAACGTCTATTTCTGTTGGGTGGTAACACCTGTCTGTTTCTGCGTGGTACCGTCTATTGGGGTGGTAAAGGCCCATTACTAGTGTACACCTAATTCTAACATTATGTTTCCGTACAGATTATTCTGTTTCCGTCTCTGATTCCGTTTCTGATTCTGTTTCCGAACCTTCTGTCTATTGGGGTGGTAAAGGCCCATTAGTTAGGTGGTAAAGGCCCATTATTAGTATTCTGTTTCCGTACCTTCTGTCTGTTGGGGTGGTAAAGGCCCATTATTAGTATTCTGCTTCTGCACCTTCTGTCTGTTGGGGGTGGTGAAGGCTCATTACTAGCATTCTGTTTCTGTATAGATTGTTCTATTTCGATTCTGTTTTAGTTTAGACATTAGGGTAACACCTAACCCTGTTATACTAGTATTAGTGCAGAGAAGTAAGATGTAAGTAAGGAACATAATTTGGTTTACATCATTATGTTTCTTCTGTTAACTTAAAGTATATTTGTTATTCTTGTTGATGTAATCTCTCATCTAGCTTTATTTACATGTCATGATAATATTATCTGTTTATATGCTGGAAGTCACTAGACTCGCCAGACTTTATGTTTGACCTCGTTTGTTTTCGCCCCTTTTCTTTCCATTCCCCCCAGGTGCTCAGGGTGGAAACATAGGAGCTTGATTCTGATTCTCTCTGCTTGAAGTGCTTGGAGTATTGCTTGGCTTTGACTTTATCTTTTCATGGCAGTTTATGTTGGGGATTATGGCTTTGAAACTTTACATTCTGAAGGATTTTGTATAAGACAAATAATTGTGTACTTGATCTTTGGTATTGTGATTTAGAAAGATGTAATCAAACTTATTTCTACTTCTGCTGTAATAAAGTTATAAATTTTCAAGTACTACTTATATGTCTTGTAATATTCTATTCTGTCTACTAAAACGCTCCATCAAAGTTAAGGCATTCCCTTTGTGAGTGACCTTAACGGAGATGGGGTGTTACACTTGGTATCAGAGCTGAAGGTTACCAGATTTGATAAAAAGTTTTTGATAACTATTTTCAAAAAGGTTTTAAAAAGGAAGTATTTTCAAAAGGAAAGATTATTTTGAAAAACATAGTCCCCAAAGATCATATATCTATCTTTTGATTTTCTGTTTAGTCCTTGTTTCTTTCTTTTCCGAGTCTCCGGGGATCCTGGCTTTCTGGGAGGTAACCTCATCGCGACATGGTTCCGTAGGCATGATGAGAGTATGACGCCTGTCGAAGGGCAAAGAAGTGCCTAACTTCCATCTGTAGCCGCAGTAATTTCACCTACGGCTAATCCTTTTTCGAGCTTCGTAGGGTTTTCCACGCGATGGGGGCAACTTTAGAGAAAGACTTGTTAATGCGTAAGTAGACTAGTTGTTTTCAGTGTGGTGAGACATGACATCTGATCAAGGATTGCCCTAGAAGGCAAGGGCAAAGGGTAGAATCTTCTGGAAGATAGGTGAATGTTCTCGTAGTTGGTGGATAATATAAAGGTGGAAAATTTTCCGTAGAAAGTTTAATTTCCTTATCTGATCATTCTGGCATTTTAATTCTATAGTTAAGTCTCTTCACTTTAATACTAGTCTTGTTTCTGATCCCGCTATTGTCTCAAACCCCATAAGGGGTATGACTCATCTGTTTGTGATAGGTTGGGGTTTGAGGGTATCTGTGTTAAGCGTTAAGTTGAATGTGACGCATACATTCTGGTTTTTGTGGGATATGGTGGGGTTTTTACTTGAAGCGTGAAGTAGATTTCCAGTTTTGGCCTTGTTTAATGGGAGTAATTCTCTGAGTGTCAATCTGATGTTGATTTCGGTCTTCGGGGTTGATACTTAGGGATTTATTTTCTTAACCGATGTCTAATGGGAACAGAATTTTTGTTTTAATTGTACTAGCTTCTATCACTCGACTGTATCCTATCAATCGAGTCTTCGACCTTTAGGTAGAAACTAATGGGTGTAAACATGTGTTTGAGACATGTTATGTTTGATGGTTGCAAGTGGATGCAAGTGGTTGCTAGTGGTTGCTCGTGGATGCGTATACACACAATAGGCACTAGATCGGCTCAATAACACTTTCATACTGCATATGGATGTGTGAGCATTTTTTCAATTTTTGTGGATGCAAAATGATTGACTCAACACATGGATGTTACATTTGGATGAATGGTTATGCACACAGATAGAAGTGATGTGTATCAAATAGGATTTCTTGCATACATAATTGGACTCATGGCACCAGCATGGTTCGCATTGAGGAGGTCAACTGAATCAGCAGACCGCCTGATCTTTGCATTAGATAAGAGACATATACACACACTTTTGCATTTGTTCATACAACATTAGAAGTTTTCTAAGGACAATGGATGCTTGTCGATGATGGTTGAGTAGATGGATGATTGGATGGTAGGACACATTCTTCTTGACTTGAAGATTTCGAGGACGAAATCCTTTAAGGAGGGGAGAATGTAACACCCTGTATTTTCTGTGAACGTATAAGTAATAAATTAAAGTATACTTAATTTTTAGAAGAAGAATTAAGGAAAACGGGTTGCGCCATTGCGTTCATCTCGAAATTCTGCTTGAGATAGAGTCGGAGTTTGCATAAAACGGATATCGTATGAAGAAGATATGGACGAACGAAGTTAGGCAGAAAAACCGGAAATAGGCCAGAATACACTGGCGCAATTGTGAAGTGCGCCAGTACAAAAATACACTGGCGCACCTGCCAAGTGCGCCCATACCGATCCAGCACAGAATTCTAGAGTGTTCTGCGATGACGTGTCTTCTTCTGAGTGGCTGGATGACTCGTCTTCGAGCTGGGTGGTTCTGATGACTTCTGGACTGATCTGAAGGCTCTAAATCACTCTATTCTCCTATAAAAACATCCCCCAAACCTCACTTTCTATAACACCCCAGATTTTTGAAAAATTGAATTAACTAAATTAAAGAATAATTAATCTCAGACATGAGAATTAAGGGAAATGGGTTGCGCCATTGTGTTCGTCTCGGAATTCTGGTCGAGATAGAGTTCGAGTTTGTGTAAAAAGGATATCGGATGAAGGAGATATGGACGAATGCAGTCAGGCGGGAAAAATAGAAAAAAAATTATTGCATTGGCGCACTTGGGAAGTGCGCCAATACAAATTTGCATGGCGCACTTGCCAAGTGCGCCCAGGCCGAGCAGCAGGCCTGCACATCTTGCTGGTTCAGTCTGATCCATGTTGTGACTCATTGTTGAGCCGTTTCTGACTCCTTGCTGAGTCATTAGGGCTGAGGTGTCACCCTATCCCAAGTGAATGGTTTTAATTAACCCTAAGATCATCCGACGGCAATAATTAAATTAAAATTCTATATAAACATAGGTAGACTCAAACCCTAAATCAAAATAAAAACTACGACTGTCATGCTGTCATCTTGTAACCTAGAGTAGCCACCACCAACTAGAGGGAAATCATAGCTAATCAATTCAGTTCTATTCAACATTAATCTAAACAACAATGAATCTACTACAAAGGCGAGCTTAATCAATTTCAGAACTCAGATTTCAGAACGCAAGACCTTCTTCTTGTGAGTTTGATTTCTTTAATAAGATAATTAGTAATTTAATTGGATTAAGTTATGATGTGGATTATATGGTTATGTTGTGAATTATTGACCGCATGTTATTATCTATGTTATAAGTTCATCTATGTTGTAAAGTTGTGATGTTATCATCTATGTTGTAATTCTATGATTGGCTTATGTATAATCAATTCATAATGTTGTTTCATATGCTAGTTTGGCTATGTTGTTGGAACTAATTCATATGATAAATCATATGTATGTATGCAAGTTTAGAGGTTAATTTAGATATGAATCATATGCAAGTTAATGAAATTATGTACAACCTTACATGTTTCGTGACATCTATTTTATGTGTAAATTGGATCTAAAGTTAGGCTATAACATGTGCGAGTTATATGTTAAATTCTATATGCTAGTTTACATGTTTAGATGCAAGTTCACACCATCGTTATATTGCATAAATCACATATGCAAGTATGTGTATATATATGTTTGGAGTATGAGTCATGTAATGTAAGTTTGTGGTTATTGCCTCTGCAAGTTTACACCTTATGATTGGATCTATGACATACATGGTTTATGCAAGTTTGTGACTATTACCTAAACAAGTTCACACCTTCAAATTTAGATCTATGACATATGTAGTTTTATGCAAGTTTGTGACTTGGGCCTATGCAAGTTTTAGATGAATAACCTTATTCACACATGCAAGTTCACCCCTTATGTTTAGATCTAGTTTTATCTATATGCGTGTTGTGATGTTTAGTCTTTATTCCATAAGTTAGACTATTCGAGTCTAACGTATATTTTACGTTAAACGAATGAATGTACAACGTGGGGCCATGGGATAATATTAAAAGATTTAATATTGAGAATTGGCATAAATGCTTTAAATGGCATAAAATAAATTTGTGATGTTAATTGGTATGATTTTACATACCATAAATAGATGGACATAACAGAGTCAATTATGGCCATAGTTAAATTTGGAATTGATTGATAATTTGAATAAGGAAATTAATTCAAATTGGAGAATAATTAATTTTGTGTAATTAATCGTCTAAGACACGAGGTTAGGCTCTTTTGTGGTGTAAGACTGCCCGGACCCGCCCGGCAAATCCAGCTGCCACAAATACCCGGCTTATGTGGGAGGTCTTAGGCATAAATTAAATGCGTGACAGTTGTAAAGACATGAGGTTAGGCTCTTTTGTGTTGTAAGACTGCCCGGACCCGCCCGGCAAATCTAGCCGCCACAAATGCCAGTCTAATGTGAGAGGTCTTTACAAGGTTATGTTGTTAATGAATTAAGAAACACTTAACTAGATAAACATGTAGTGGGACATGAGGGGGTTAAGTGGGTGCCTTG
Organism: Allium sativum; assembly: GCA_030737875.1. Classification (NCBI taxonomy): domain Eukaryota; kingdom Viridiplantae; phylum Streptophyta; class Magnoliopsida; order Asparagales; family Amaryllidaceae; genus Allium; species Allium sativum. Next base: position 898,159,787 of record CM060918.1, read on the forward strand.
GGTGGCATGTGGAATTTAGTGGGTGCCTTGGGTGGCATTTGAAATACGATTACAAACACTTAACCAAAAAAATTGGAAACATGTAAGTGAACATGAATAAGAAGAGGATTAAGTGGGATGTACTAAAGGGGACCAGGCTTAGGTGGATAGCATGTGTCAAGTAATGGGGGCCTGTTTCAACCAGTAACCCATAAGTATCTTTGTGGGCTCGACCCAAGTCAAGGACGGGACACGCGTACTGGGCTTGACTGTAAGAGGCCAAAACGGGTTAGCGGTGGCAACGCAAGTCCAACAGGTTCATGTGCGTGTGTGGGCCCGGGGTGGTAGGTAAGACGTTGTTGCATCGTGTAAGTATAGGCCGTGCATTATTTATGGTATCGGGTTGCCACTTTGGGGAGTGATACACCCCACTGTTGGGCCAGCACGGGTATCTATGATTTAGGGAGCCGATCGCATGGGGGTAGTGGGTACACCTAGTGGAGATAAGGGCAGGCGGCACCTATGAAGGCAACTAGGGGTACACGAAACTACCATTATCATTATTAAAGTCTTGTAGGCGGGATCAACTTTTAGGGTGTTTGGTGTGGTGCAGTGTAGTAATTATCTTATAGCGACTAAGTGCGCCTTTAACGTTTTCTTTGTTCATCTTATTTCCTTGTTTACCCTGTCATACCCAATTGTTCACAGTCATTTCCTTATTTTCCAACTTATGCCTTAGCCTAGTTATTTTGGTAATTATATTGTTAAAGTTATCACACTCGCCAAACTTTATGTCTGACCCCCTTTGTTTCCTCCTCTTTTCTTCCTTCCCCCCCAAGGTGCTCAAGGTGGAACTAGCACCAGTGGAGCTTGATTTTGGAAAGTTGTATCTCTTGCTTTTAGAAGTTGCTTGGATCGCTGAAGTAAAATTTCAGCCTATCTTATTTATGGCTATTTTGTATTGGGGTTATGTCTTTCATTTTATGTACTTTGATTTAGTCAAGATGGATATTATGTATTTTGACTCTGGTTTTTGATGATGTAATCAAACCTATGTGTTTACCGCTACAATGAATAAAATTTTAAAGTTTTAAGTACTGTTTATATATGTCTTGTTTTTTAGTTTCTGTTTTATACACACTTAAAATGCTCCATAGAAGTTAATGCATTCCCTTTGTGAGTGACTTTAATGGACGTGGGGTGTTACACGTGGTATCAGAGCTGAAGGTTACCAGAACTGATATGAATTTTAAAAAACTGTTTTTTCAAAAACACTTTTATAAAGAAGTACCTTCAAAGGTATGTTTTAAGGAAAGTATTTTCAAGAGAAAAGCTTATTTTAGAAAGCATAACCCCAAGAGCTATATATCTTTCCTTCGGTTCTTTTGTATTGAATCTTTCCTTTTTTGTTGCATCATGTTTGGAATTCCCGAGATACCCGAGGGGATACCAATACCAGGATGGTTTAGGAGGTATTTGGAGACTAGGGCCACCACCGCAGGTCCACCAAATGCTCCTCCTCGTCCTCCCCCTCCTCCTTCTCCTCGTGTTGATACTTTTGCTGAGATATGTAAGGATTTTCGGGCAATGGGTGGAAAACCTTTTCACGGGACAGAGACATTTGTTGAAGCTCGAAACTGGCTAAAGGAGGTGGAAGAATTGTTTGGGATCTTTAAAGTGGAAGATGGAAGAAAGGTCCAGTTAGCTGCCCGCCTATTGAAGGATGAGGCCTCGTTTTGATGGGAGGTCACTAATGGAGAACGTCCAGTTGATACATGGCCATATTTTAGGTGGAGGTTTGAGGCAAAGTTTCTCTCACGGGCTGAAGAGAATCTATACATGGAAAGGTTTCTAGCATTGAAGCAGGGGAATCTATCAATGAAAGAATACGTCAACAAATTCAATCAGTTGGCGAGATTTGGCTTGGACTTGGTGAATACACCAGAAAAGAACGCCCTGAGATTTGTTAAGGATTTGAACGAGCCACTTCATGGGTTAGCTATGACCCACATCTCCATGGGGGTTACCTTTGAGAGACTAGTTGACATGGCGCTTATGCATGAAGAGGAGAAGGGCGCCAATGCTAATAAGGCACCCGAGAAGAAAGAGGATCAAAAGAAACCGCAACAGCAACAACAGAACAAGAAAGGTGGTAAAGGCAACAATGGTAAGGGAATGAAAAGATGTTTCAACTGTGGGACACCAGGCAATCTAAGCAAAGATTGTAAGAAGAAAAAGAAGACTGACTGTTTCCACTATGGCGGCGAAGTGGGACATCTAATTAAGGACTGCCCAAGGAAAGGGCAAAGGGCAGGGTCTACCTCGGGAGGACAGGTGCAGACTCTTATGGCACCAGGGCAGGCAAGGGGGCAAGTCCAGGCTCTCGTGGTTCCACCGCCTGCAAGAACGAGGTAGAGCAATTTTCGTTGAAAGTTTAGTTTTTCTGTTTGATCATCCTGTCCGTACTTTATTCGATTCTGGCGCATCACATTCGTTTATCTCTACATCATTAGTTGAAACACTACACTTAAATACTAGTCTAGTTACGGATCCCTTTGTAGTCTCAAATCCTGTTGGTGGTTCAGCTCATCTTTCTATGATCTGTCGGGATTTGAGAGTGTTTATCTTGGGCGTTGGGTTTGAATGCAACGCCTTTGTTCTTGGCTTCATGGGCTACGGCTTGATTCTAGGTATGGATTGGCTAACTAGATACGGGGCCATCCTAGATTGTGAAAGAAGGGTAGTTAGATTGTTGACTTGTTGTGGAAAGACCCTTGATATTTCTTGTGACCCTAGAGGTCCAGTAATGCTTAGCTACCTAGAATACCTTGACGCATCCAATGATGATTTACATTCTGTTCATATAGTCCGTGAATATGTTGATGTCTTTGATGAGGTGAGGGGTTTACCCCCAAAACGTGAGATAGACTTTCGAATATATCTAGTAGATAATGCAAAGTCAATTGCATTGCCAGTGCGCCACATGGCTCCAAGAGAGAGAAGACAACTCAGTAAGCAAGTGAAAGAATTGCTTGAGAAGGGGTTCATAAGATGTAGTATATCGGAGTGGGGTGCTCCAGTAGTATTTGCCACGAAGGCAGATGGGTCCCTTAGACTTTGTGTGGACTATAGAGAATTTAATAAGCTTACTAAGAAGAATAGGCACCCACTGCCGAGGATTGACGATCTCTTCGATCAGTTAGTTGGCACCTCGGTGTTTTCACAGTTGGACTTAGCCACGGGTTTCCATCAGTTGAGAGTGGCTGAGGATAGCATAGACAAGACTGCCTTTAGGACTCAGGACGGCTTCTTCTAATGGCTTGTGATGCCCTTCAGTTTGACAAACGTCCCCGCATACTTTGTTGACTTGATGAGTAGGGTGTTTAGGGAGTACCTCAATAAATTCGTGGTAGTCTTTATGGATGACATCTTGATCTTTTCTAAAAACGAGGAAGGGCATGCCCTACACCTTAGGGAAGTGTTGGAGACCCTTCGAGCGCATAGCCTTAAAGCTAAATTTTCTAATTGTCACTTTTGGAGGAAGGAAGTGCGATTCTTAGGGCACGTGGTTTCCAAAGAAGGGATAGCTGTGGATCCCGCGAAGGTAGTAGCCATCCAAGATTGGAAGGTCCCTAAAAATGCTACTGAGGTGAGGAGTTTCTTAGGGTTGGCTGGTTACTATAGGAAGTTTATAAAAGACTTTGCAAAAATATCTACCCCATTAACACACTTGACGAAGAAGAACTTAGTTTTCACGTGGGACGTAGATTGTGATGATGCGTTCCAACGTTTAAAGAGAGCTTTGACCACAGCTCCAGTCTTAGTGTTGCCAGATGGGAGTAAGCCATTTACCGTTTATACCGATGCTTGTAGGACAGGACTAGGCACAGTCTTAATACAAGAGGGAAGGGTAATAGCCTATGGAGGAAGACAGTTGAGAGTGCATGAGATAAATTATCCTACACATGACCTAGAGTTGGCCGCTATTGTTTTCGTGCTTAAGTCTTGGTGCCATTATCTTCTTGGCGAGAAATTCGAATTGTTCACTGACCATAAATCGCTAAAATACTTGTTTTCTCAGAAGGACTTGAACTTAAGGCAGCAAAGGTGGATGGAATTCTTAGCGTCCTACGATTTCGAGATAACATATACCCCTGGCAAGGGTAACGTGGTGGCAGACGCCTTAAGTAGGAAAAGGTTGTCCTTGAGTCCGTTGTTCGTTGAGCGGCAAAGCTTAGAGTTCATCTCTACGTTTGACTTTAGATTTTCCGTTGACTTTGTACCCGGTTTGCTAGTATCCTTAGAGGTCAGCCCTACGCTTTTGGGATGGATTGGTGAGGCATAGCGAGATGACCCATAGTTGGTTGAGTTAGTAAAGAAGCTCAAAAGGGGGGAGTCATCGAGCCATCTCAGTAGGTATACCCTAGATGATAAGGGTTGGTTACGTAGGGACGGTAGACTTTGTGTACCACGGGACGAGAATTTGAGGAAGACCATTCTTGATGATGCACATCGTTCGAAGATGACCATCTATCCCGGCGGGGACAAGATGTACATGGACATGAGACGAGTTTACTTTTGGGCCGACATGAAGAGTGATGTGGCCGAGTTTGTCGCTAGATGCTTGGTGTTCCAACAAGTAAAAGCAGAGCAAAAGAAGCCCGGTGGGTTGCTTCACCCATTGGAGGTCCCACAATGGAAGTGGGAAAGAGTCTCGATGGACTTTATTGATGGGTTACCGAAATCGAGGAAGTGTAATATGGGGATTTGTGTCGTGGTAGATAGACTTACTAAAAGTGCCCATTTCATTCCCGTGAAGAGTAAGAGGACTGCTCCATGGTTAGCTTCCGTATACATTCGAGAGATAGTTCGTTTGCACGGTGTTCCTTCTAGCATAGTGAGCGACCGCGATCCTATCTTTACTAGCGAGTTTTGGAAGAACTTGCAAGAGGCGGTAGGGACTCAGTTATGTTTGAGCACGCATATCATCCTCAGACGGATGGCCAGACCGAGAGGGTGAATCTTATTCTAGAGGACCTATTGAGGTTGTGTGTCCTAGACTTCGGGGGTACATGGGAGGAACATCTTCCATTGGTGGATTTCGCATATAATAATAGCTTTCAGTCTAGCATTAGCATGGCACCGTTCGAGGCTCTTTATGGACGGCCGTGTTGTTCGCCTACATGTTGGTGGGAATCTACAGATAAGATCTTGCTTGGACCCGACATGATTAGAGAGACTTCGAAAAAGATCGATTTGATTCGAAGGAGGATGAAGACGACGCAAGATTGGCAGATATCTTATGCGAACAAGAGGAGGACAGATCTTGAGTTTGATATTGGGGACATGGTCTTTGTCAAGGTGTCACCTTTACGGAATGTTGTTCGCTTTGGGTCCAGTAGGAAGCTAACACCAAGGTTTGTAGGGCCATTTCCTATTAAGAAGAGAATTGGACAGATGGCGTATAGATTGGAGTTGCCCGAGAGACTTAGTGGTGTACACGATGTATTCCATGTATCACATTTGAGGAAGTGCTTGCAGGAGACCGCGGAAGTGGTAGAGCCGAGCTTGCTTAGAGAGGTGGAGATAGAGCGTGATGCGACGATTCGATGAGCTCCTACGTGTATTCTTGGGTCGAAGATTAAGAAGTTGAGGAATCGAGAGGTCAAGCTAGTCAAAGTGCAATGGGGAGATGATGAGAGCAATGCTACTTGGGAGACGGAAGAGAAGATGCATTCATTGTACCCTTTTCTTTTCGAGGGTATGTCTTTTAATTTCTCCTTTATCGCTTAGCTTGTACTTGTTTTATCTTTAGTATGTCCTCTCGCTAGTATCTTTGACCTTTAGATATGGTAGTCCTATGGTTGAAACATGTGTTTGAGACATGTTATGTATGATGGATGCATGTGGATGCAAGTGTTTGCTAGTGGTTGCTCGTGGATGCATATACACACACTTTAGGCACTAGATCGGCTCAGTCACTTTCATACTGCATATTGCATATAAATGGATGTATTTAGTAGAATGAATGTACATTGAATGTGTGTATCATATGGATGTTGCATTTGAATGAATGGTTGTGCACACATGTAGTAATGATATGTAAATGGTTCCTTGCATACATGATGGATACATGGCACTATCATTATTTGCATTAAGGAGGTCGACTGAATCAGTAGACTGCCTGATTTTGCATTAGTATACGGACATATACACACACTATGCATATGTACATGTAAAGCATTAGAAATCTTTTAAGGACCATGGTTGCTAGTGGTAGATGGTTGAGTAGATGGATGATTGGATGGTAGGATACATTCTTCCTGACTTAGAGATTTCGAGGGCGAAATCCTTTAAGTAGGGGAGAATTTAACACCCCGGATTTTTAAATAATCGAATTAACTAAATTAAAGAATAATTAATCTCAGACGTGAGAATTAAGGGAAATGGGTTGCGCCATTGTGTTCGTCTCGGAATTCTGGTCGAGATAGAGTCCGAGTTTGCATAAAACGGATATCGGATGAAGAAGATATGGACGAACGAAGTCAGGCGGGAAAAATAGAAAAAAAATTGGACTGGCGCACTTGGGAAGTGCGCCAGTACAAATTTGCACTGGCGCATCTGCGAAGTGTGCCCAGGCCGAGCAGCAGGCTGCACAACTTTCTGGTTCAGTCTGATCGATGTTGTGACTCATTGCTGAGTCCTTTCTGACTCCTTGCTGAGTCATTAGGGCTGAGGTGTCACCCTATCCCGACTGAATGGTTTTGATTAACCCTAAGATCATCCGACGGCTATAATTAAATTAAAATTCTATATAAACATGGGTAGACTCAAACCCTAAATCAAAATAAAAACTGAAACTATGGCCGTCATGCTGTCTTCTTGTAACCTAGAGTAGCCGCCACCAACTAGAGGGAAATCAAAGCTAATCAATTCAGTTCTATTCAACATTAATCTAAACAACAACGAATCTACTATAAAGGTGAGCTTAATCAATTTCAGAACTCAGATTTCAGAACGTAAGACCTTCTTCTTGTGAGTTCGATTTCTTTAATAAGATAATTAGTAATTTAGTTGGATTAAGTTATGATGTGGATTATATGGTTATATTGTGAATTATTGACCACATGTTATTATCTATGTTATAAGTTCTATGATGTTATCATCTATGTTGTAAAGTTGTGATGTTATCATCTATGTTGTAATTCTATGATTGGCTTATGTATAATCAATTCATAATGTTGTTTCATATGCTAGTTTGGCTATGTTGTTGGAACTAATTCATATGATAAATCATATGTATGTATGCAAGTTTAGAGGTTAATTTAGATATGAATCATATGCAAGTTAATGAAATTATGTACAACCTTATATGTTTCATGACATCTATTGAAACACCCCACCTCCGTTAGAGTCACTCTCAAAGGGAATGCCCTAATTTTGGTGGAGGTTTATAAGTACAAGTCACAGATATACAAGACAGATATAAGAACACATATTTGTAAACAGCGGAAGAACAACAAACTTTTATTTCATAAAGTCAAATACGTGTTACAACAACATCCTTTCCAAAAACATAACATAACACTTTCATAATCTGTCTTGAGTACATTATTTAAAGAAGCATAAATAAAACGTAGATAAACTGCAAAAGCCCCATAGTGGATTGTCCAACGCCATAGTTCAAAACAGGAAAGTCCAAGCAATACATTTCTCTCCTTCAAGCTGGATGTTGAGGTTGGTCAAGCTGCTGTGTTCCCTCCCTGAGGACCTGGGGGGGGGGGGAAACGGAAGAAAGAAGACGAAAGAAAAGTAGAGTCAGACATAAAGCCTGAGTAAGTCTAGTACTATTTTGTCTATGAATAAAGAACTGGGTATGATAAGTATAAACAAGAAGTGGGCATGCACTATAAACTTGGTTAAGTTGTCTAGGGTCGAATATACTATCGTACCCCATATTAATCTCTGAACCCATATAAACTAGTTTTCCAACTGGCACCCCACAATCAGGGCGATGTGATCCATTCAATGATGATCGGCTCCTACTCGCATAGTTACATGTGTCTTACGGCCCCCGATGTCTGTAGTTACCTATGCTGGTCCCACCATGGGGTGTATCAAGTCCCATAGTGGCAACCCGACACAACCTTAGAGTGCACAGGTATGCTACTGGTGTCCAGTGCCTTATTTTTCTGCGCCGGAGTGTGTGCACGCCCGCACTCCGTTAGAACCTACACTGCTACACCACCGCCGTCGCTTTTGACCTCTTACAATCATCCCAGTAATCGTGCCCCACCCCGCCTAGTTTCAGGGTATCCTGATACACCTTTTAGGGTTACTGCTGAAAAGGGTCCCCCGTTACTAGGTTTTCTATCTCTAGCCAACATGCTAAGTTGGTTAAGTGTTTCCTAACCTAACCCCACCAGTCCGTTTAGTTTAGCATGTTCCATTTTGATTAAGTCTTTAGTTCACTTAATCCTATCAAACCTGACTCAGCCTTAATTGTCTTATTAAGGCCCGGACCTCTCACATTAGACAGGTATTGTTGTGGCTGCCTGTTGCCGGTTGGTTCCGGGCAGTCTTACGCCACAACTCAGTCTAACCTCGGGTCCTTGCTGGGCTCCATGTTTAACCTCCCACATTGGATAGGTATTGTTGTGACTACTGGACAGCCGGGCGGTTCCGGGCAGGTTTACATCACAACTCAATCCAACCTCGGGTTAAACACATCGTATGTTCTACATTTACATATCTTGTCATTCTTCTTTATTTCTTATATGTAAATATTTGCGGCTCATTATTAAGTTAATGGTGTAAAGGTTACACCAATCATGGGCCCAACCCATTCTTGAATTTGGGGCCCTTTTACTTTAGTTTTCATTCATTAGTAATTTTAACCCAACATTATTTTCCCCGTTTTACACGTCCGTTTATATATATTGGGCTTAGCCTTTTAAAGCCCAATTTAGCCATGCGAAAAGGGGAGGCTTAAAGCGTGATTACATACACAAAGAGGGGAAGGTGAGCGCATGAACTTGCATATGACGTTGGAAATACATAATAGAAACTGGTGTACTTGCATAGTGGTAACATAGGTGACATGAATCAAAGCATGTGAACTTGTAATTGAGATATCATTATTGACCCATGAACCTATATTTTTACTTAGGCATAATGTCAAACATAAGCATGGCATAAAAACTTTTAGCATAAACATGGCATAATGTCAAACATGGCATAAATACTTCTAGCATAAACATGGCATAATGTCAAACATAAGCATGGCATAAATACTTCTAGCATAAACATGGCATAATGTCAAACATAAGCATGGCATAAATACTTCTAGCATAAACATGGCATAATGTCAAACATAAGCATGACATAAATACTTTTAGCATAAACATGGCATAATGTCAAACATAAGCATGGCATAAATACTTTTAGCATAAACATGGCATAATGTCAAACATAAGCATGGCATAAATACTTCTAGCATAAACATGGCATAGGTATAGTTAAATTTGTTCATGGCATAAATATAAACAAGTCATGTTCATAAGGTTTCTACATGTTTACAAAGAGGATACTTTGTTACTAACACAAAAGCATAGTTCAACTTAATTAAATTTAATCACATAACGATGGTATACTTATGCATAAATATTCCTAATCATGGTGTTTGCTTTTAACTTGCAAAAAAGGGATTTTTGTGTCTAACTTAGCCATGTCTCACATATGTCATCATATAATTCTTTTAAACAAGATAGACTTAATCATGAATTTCAATTATGCCCAATATCATTCATAGCCTAGCCATATTCATAAGTTTTGCAAAAGCATGACTTAATACATGGATTATGGTGTCAAAATTCCAACATAGTTTCATATGAACTATAACAACCAAAATTGTCTCAATTACTTGCAAAATGATTTATGCACAAAATAGACATCATGATGGCATAATAACAAAGCCCCAAACTTGCATGAATTTCAATCAACTACATACATGTAGCTTCAACATAGACTACATAATTTGCGCAATATTCCAAACGTATATTTGCATAGAACTACCGCATGTAGTTCTTTATAATTGAATGACATAATTCAGAATATCCAAAAGTATATAAATCGCACAAATACGAACTTCATTGCCACAATTCAAGCATACATATCTACACAATCATTTGTTCATACCAAAGTAATACTCTACTTACAATGGTTGCGGCAAATTCTCTAATTAAGAGATATGATTCCTTTGTTGAATTGATTAGCTTTAGGTTGCTTGAATTGCTTTAGGCTTTAGAACTTTCTCCCTAATCCTCTCTCTCTAGATGGCGGCTACTCTTAGTCGTTCCTCAGCAACATGGCGGCTATGCTCTTAATTTGAATGAATAGATTAGGGTTTAGTCTAGGGTTGTTTATATAGAGGTTAGGAATTGATTAGAACCATTGATGTTGCTAGGTTAGATCGTAGCCATTCATTAGATAGAGAGACCAATTAAAACTTGCCACCTAGCCCTAATGACAAAGCAACCCACAGAAATTCGACCAAACACAGACCAGGCCAGCCAGGAGGGACTGGGTTCGATTTTCAAAAATTAAACTTTAAATTGAGCTGTTTTAGTCTATTTGAATTTTATCTATTGTATACATATATTTTTGCATATATATATATATTCTCATATATATACATATATTTTCTTTATTTCCTTATATGTACGTTCTTATCCTTTCAAAATTTGAATTTGTATACGTACATGTATTTGCATGCTCAGTTGGCCCTCTCTAAAACAGAGATAAAAATTATGTCGCCGCCGGGGTTCGAACCCCCGACCTCCATGCTACAAATCCAATGCCTTAACCAACTGAGCTACAGAGGCTTTTGTTAATAAGTCTTAGAATAATAATAATTATTGTCCTCTCCTTACTTCTCTTTTTTCATGTTTTGCTGTAATATTTAAATTAAAGATATCTTCTTCATACGTTATCCGTTTTGCGCAAACTCGGACTCTATCTCAAGCAGAATTCCGAGACGAACGCAATGGTGATGGCCGTTTCCCTTAATTTTTCTGTTACAATTTAATTATACTTTAATTTGTTAATTTACTGTTAACGGAAAAATCCGGGGTGTTACATTCTCCCCCACTTAAAAGGATTTCGTCCCCGAAATCTTCAAGTTTAGGAAGAATGTAAATCCTAACATTCAATCATCCATCTACTCATCCATCAAACACGAGCATCCATTGTCCTTAAAAGACTTCTAATGCTTCATGATCATATGCGAAGTGTGTGTGTTCATGAACTTATCTAATGCAAAATCAGGCGGTCTACTGATTCAGTTGACCTCCTTAATGCGAATCATGTAAGTGCCATGTATCCATTATGTATGCAGATTTTTCCTATTCATGATTCTACATAGGTGCACAATCTTTCATACAAATGCAACATCCATATGACAACACATTACAATTCAACCATATACGAGTGCAAACATATATGCATATGCAATATGAAGTGACTGAGCCGATCTAAAACCTAGATTGTGTGTGTATATGCAGCCACGAGCAACTACTAGCAATCACTTGCAACCACTTGCAACCATCATACATAACATGTTTCAATTACATGTTTTCATCCAAAAGGTTTCTATCTAAAAGATAAGGTCGAGGAGATATTCCTAAAAAGATAGATAAAATCGCAACTTAAGGAAAAAGAAAGATCAAGGACGTACCCTCGAAAAGAAAAGGGTAAGCAGTGCGTATTCTAGCTTCAGTTTCCCAAGTCGCGTCTCCCTCGGCGTCGCTCCACTGAACTTTGACGAGTTTGACTTCGCGGTTGCGTAGCTTCTTCACTTCCGTTCCTAGTATGCGGGTTGGAACTTTTCTTATGGTTGCTTCGCGTTCCACTTCGGCCTCTTCGAGGATATTTGGCTCTACCACTTCAGCAGACTCATGTAGACATTTTCGGAGATGTGAAACGTGAAAAACGTTGTGGACTCCGGCCAATTTATCGGGTAGCTCTAATCTATAGGTCATTTTCCAAATTTTCTCAATGATAGGAAATGGTCCTACCTAAAGGTATAGTCGAATGATAGAAGCAAGTAAAAATTTTGTGCCCATTAGGCAATGTCAAAACTGGAAATCTATGCCACATATATATTGATTAGGAGAAGAACTCTCTAAGCATCAGCCCCGAAGACCGAAATCAACATCAGACTGACACCCAAAGAATTAATCAACCCAACCACCACATATGATTCTAGGAAACTAAGCATGATGGACTCCTTTTAGGTCACAAGGGAGTCCCTTCCTAAGTCCAACTATGTTGCCAAATGTACTTACTAAGGTGATTCTTTACAACTCATGCATAAGTGAAATGAACCTTCAGCCTTAGTGGCGAACACTCCTAGAGTGCCCTATTCTGAAATGCTCCACCTAATGAACCCCTTCTCTAGAAGCTCTTTAATCTGTTTACTGAGCTCTTTTCTTTCTCGTGGAGCCATGTGTCTAACGGGCAACGCAACGGGCTTTGCATTATCTACAAGATATATGCGGAAGTCTATTTCCCGCTTCGGAGGCAAGCCCTTCACCTCTTCGAAGACATCCGGATATTCCCGGACCACTCTAACTGATTGCAAATTTTCAACAGAGGCATCTAGCGACTCAAGATAACTAAGCATAACCGCATACGAGGGATTACAAGAAATTTCCAAAGTATTACCGAGCTGGGTTAGGAGCCTAACAACCCTTTTCTCACAATCAAGGATGGCCCCATTACTGATAGCCAATCCATACCCAAAATCAAACGATACCCCGCAAAGCCCAAAACAAAGGCACTACATTCAAATTCTACACTTAGAATAGAAATTTTCAAATCCAAACAGATCATAGACAAATGAGCTGGGCCCCCAATTGGGTTTGAAACAATTAAGGGGTCCTCTACCATACTAGTTTTTAGGTGCAGAGATTCTACTAAAGCAGACGAGATAAAGGAGTGTGATGCGCCAGAATCAAATAAAGTGCGAACGGGGTGATCATAAAGATAAACTACACTTTCTACAGAAGTGTTTGTACCTCGCTGTTGCAAAGGTGGCGCTTCCAGCACATGAACCTGTGCCCCTGGAGTGGATCCAGACCCCTGCCCCTGCCCTCGTTTCTTTGGGCAGTCCTTAGCTCTGTGGCCTGTCTGACCGCAAGAAAAGCACCCACCATTCTCCTTGGCCTTCTTTTTCCGGCAGTCCTTTACTAAGTGCCCCACTTTGCCACAGAAATTACACGTCCTCTTCTCTTTGTTGCCTTCCCCGCCTTTTTTAAAGTCTGTCTTCTTAGGCTGCAAACCCTCTTTCTTCCCTTGAGAGCTTTCTGCCTTGGTCTCCTTCTTGCCCTTGTCCTCTTCATTCAGCAATGCCATTTGCACCAATCTTTCATATGTGGCTCCCATGGGTATATGGGTCATGGCCAAACTGTGTAATGGCTCATTTAACCCTTTGACGAAACGGAGAGCCTTCTTGTGCGGGGTGTTGACTAGGTCAAGCCCAAACCTAGCCAGCTCATCGAACTGATTCACATATTCTCTGACAGTCTTGTCTCCTTGCTTAAGAAATAAGAATTTTTCCAACTGCAAACTTCTTTCCGCATCTGAGAGAAACTTAGTCTCAAACCTTGCCCTAAAGTCCTCCCATGTCTCCACTGGTCTTTCAGCATTAGTGACTTCCCACCAGTAGGAAGCCTCGCCCTTCAATAGCCACACTGCCAGTTGTACTTTTTGTCTATCTTCTACCTCAAAGATGATGAATAGGTCTTCCGTCTCTTTCAGCCAATTCCTAGCTGCCACGAAGGACTCAGTTCCATGGAAATCCCTTCCTCCCATAGCTTTAAAATCTTTACATATCTTAGCAAAAGCGTTCCCCCGAGGAGGAGGTGGAGGAAAAGGTGCCGCTGCAGCTGGATGATTTCCTTCAGCTGGGGGAGGAGGAACGGTAGGACCTGGCTGAGTGGCCCTAGCTTCTAAGAATCGTCTAAACCAACCAGGTATTGGTACTCCTTCCGGCAAGTTAAGATCTTCGGACATGCTGAAACAAAAGGGATAGATTCAAAACGAAGGATAAGAGATAGTACCTATGGCTTTGGGGAGAGGACTTTGCCTTTTTTAAAATAAAATAATATTTTTATCTTTTAAAAATGCTTCTTTAAATTTCCTTTTTGAAAATAAATTTCCAAAACTTTTTATCTTATCTGGTAAACCTATGCTCTGATACCAAGTGAAACACCCCACCTCCGTTAGGGTCACTCTCAAAGGGAATGCCCTAATTTTGGTGGAGGTTTATAAGTACAAGTCACAGATATACAAGACAGATATAAGAACACATATTTGTAAACAGCGGAAGAACAACAAACTTTTATTTCATAAAGTCAAATACGTGTTACAACAACATCCTTTCCAAAAACATAACATAACACTTTCATAATCTGTCTTGAGTACATTATTTAAAGAAGCATAAATAAAACGTAGATAAACTGCAAAAGCCCCATAGTGGATTGTCCAACGCCATAGTTCAAAACAGGAAAGTCCAAGCAATACATTTCTCTCCTTCAAGCTGGATGTTGAGGTTGGTCAAGCTGCTGTGTTCCCTCCCTGAGGACCTGGGGGGGGGGGGGGGAAACGGAAGAAAGAAGACGAAAGAAAAGTAGAGTCAGACATAAAGCCTGAGTAAGTCTAGTACTATTTTGTCTATGAATAAAGAACTGGGTATGATAAGTATAAACAAGAAGTGGGCATGCACTATAAACTTGGTTAAGTTGTCTAGGGTCGAATATACTATCGTACCCCATATTAATCTCTGAACCCATATAAACTAGTTTTCCAACTGGCACCCCACAATCAGGGCGATGTGATCCATTCAATGATGATCGGCTCCTACTCGCATAGTTACATGTGTCTTACGGCCCCCGATGTCTGTAGTTACCTATGCTGGTCCCACCATGGGGTGTATCAAGTCCCATAGTGGCAACCCGACACAACCTTAGAGTGCACAGGTATGCTACTGGTGTCCAGTGCCTTATTTTTCTGCGCCGGAGTGTGTGCACGCCCGCACTCCGTTAGAACCTACACTGCTACACCACCGCCGTCGCTTTTGACCTCTTACAATCAGCCCAGTAATCGTGCCCCACCCCGCCTAGTTTCAGGGTATCCTGATACACCTTTTAGGGTTACTGCTGAAAAGGGTCCCCCGTTACTAGGTTTTCTATCTCTAGCCAACATGCTAAGTTGGTTAAGTGTTTCCTAACCTAACCCCACCAGTCCGTTTAGTTTAGCATGTTCCATTTTGATTAAGTCTTTAGTTCACTTAATCCTATCAAACCTGACTCAGCCTTAATTGTCTTATTAAGGCCCGGACCTCTCACATTAGACATGTATTGTTGTGGCTGCCTGTTGCCGGTTGGTTCCGGGCAGTCTTACGCCACAACTCAGTCTAACCTCGGGTCCTTGCTGGGCTCCATGTTTAACCTCCCACATTGGATAGGTATTGTTGTGACTACTGGACAGCCGGGCGGTTCCGGGCAGGTTTACATCACAACTCAATCCAACCTCGGGTTAAACACATCGTATGTTCTACATTTACATATCTTGTCATTCTTCTTTATTTCTTATATGTAAATATTTGCGGCTCATTATTAAGTTAATGGTGTAAAGGTTACACCAATCATGGGCCCAACCCATTCTTGAATTTGGGGCCCTTTTACTTTAGTTTTCATTCATTAGTAATTTTAACCCAACATTATTTTCCCCCGTTTTACACGTCCGTTTATATATATTGGGCTTAGCCTTTTAAAGCCCAATTTAGCCATGCGAAAAGGGGAGGCTTAAAGCGTGATTACATACACAAAGAGGGGAAGGTGAGCGCATGAACTTGCGTATGACGTTGGAAATACATAATAGAAACTGGTGTACTTGCATAGTGGTAACATAGGTGACATGAATCAAAGCATGTGAACTTGTAATTGAGATATCATTATTGACCCATGAACCTATATTTTTACTTAGGCATAATGTCAAACATAAGCATGGCATAAAAACTTTTAGCATAAACATGGCATAATGTCAAACATGGCATAAATACTTCTAGCATAAACATGGCATAATGTCAAACATAAGCATGGCATAAATACTTCTAGCATAAACATGGCATAATGTCAAACATAAGCATGGCATAAATACTTCTAGCATAAACATGGCATAATGTCAAACATAAGCATGACATAAATACTTTTAGCATAAACATGGCATAATGTCAAACATAAGCATGGCATAAATACTTTTAGCATAAACATGGCATAATGTCAAACATAAGCATGGCATAAATACTTCTAGCATAAACATGGCATAGGTATAGTTAAATTTGTTCATGGCATAAATATAAACAAGTCATGTTCATAAGGTTTCTACATGTTTACAAAGAGGATACTTTGTTACTAACACAAAAGCATAGTTCAACTTAATTAAATTTAATCACATAACGATGGTATACTTATGCATAAATATTCCTAATCATGGTGTTTGCTTTTAACTTGCAAAAAAGGGATTTTTGTGTCTAACTTAGCCATGTCTCACATATGTCATCATATAATTCTTTTAAACAAGATAGACTTAATCATGAATTTCAATTATGCCCAATATCATTCATAGCCTAGCCATATTCATAAGTTTTGCAAAAGCATGACTTAATACATGGATTATGGTGTCAAAATTCCAACATAGTTTCATATGAACTATAACAACCAAAATTGTCTCAATTACTTGCAAAATGATTTATGCACAAAATAGACATCATGATGGCATAATAACAAAGCCCCAAACTTGCATGAATTTCAATCAACTACATACATGTAGCTTCAACATAGACTACATAATTTGCGCAATATTCCAAACGTATATTTGCATAGAACTACCGCATGTAGTTCTTTATAATTGAATGACATAATTCAGAATATCCAAAAGTATATAAATCGCACAAATACGAACTTCATTGCCACAATTCAAGCATACATATCTACACAATCATTTGTTCATACCAAAGTAATACTCTACTTACAATGGTTGCGGCAAATTCTCTAATTAAGAGATATGATTCCTTTGTTGAATTGATTAGCTTTAGGTTGCTTGAATTGCTTTAGGCTTTAGAACTTTCTCCCTAATCCTCTCTCTCTAGATGGCGGCTACTCTTAGTCGTTCCTCAGCAACATGGCGGCTATGCTCTTAATTTGAATGAATAGATTAGGGTTTAGTCTAGGGTTGTTTATATAGAGGTTAGGAATTGATTAGAACCATTGATGTTGCTAGGTTAGATCGTAGCCATTCATTAGATAGAGAGACCAATTAAAACTTGCCACCTAGCCCTAATGACAAAGCAACCCACAGAAATTCGACCAAACACAGACCAGGCCAGCCAGGAGGGACTGGGTTCGATTTTCAAAAATTAAACTTTAAATTGAGCTGTTTTAGTCTATTTGAATTTTATCTATTGTATACATATATTTTTGCATATATATATATATATTCTCATATATATACATATATTTTCTTTATTTCCTTATATGTACGTTCTTATCCTTTCAAAATTTGAATTTGTATACGTACATGTATTTGCATGCTCAGTTGGCCCTCTCTAAAACAGAGATAAAAATTATGTCGCCGCCGGGGTTCGAACCCCCGACCTCCATGCTACAAATCCAATGCCTTAACCAACTGAGCTATAGAGGCTTTTGTTAATAAGTCTTAGAATAATAATAATTATTGTCCTCTCCTTACTTCTCTTTTTTCATGTTTTGCTGTAATATTTAAATTAAAGATATCTTCTTCATACGTTATCCGTTTTGCGCAAACTCGGACTCTATCTCAAGCAGAATTCTGAGACGAACGCAATGGTGATGGCCGTTTCCCTTAATTTTTCTGTTACAATTTAATTATACTTTAATTTGTTAATTTACTGTTAACGGAAAAATCCGGGGTGTTACATCTATTTTATGTGTAAATTAGATCTAAAGTTAGGCTATGACATGTGTGAGTTATATGTTAAATTGTATATGCTAGTTTACATGTTTAGATGCAAGTTCACACCATCGTTATGTTGCGTAAATCACATATGCAAGTATGTGTATATATATGTTTGGGGTATGAATCATGTAATGTAAGTTTGTGGTTATTTCCTATGCAAGTTTACACCTTATGATTGGATCTATGACATACATGGTTTATGCAAATTTGTGACTATTACCTAAACAAGTTCACACCATTAAATTTAGATTTATGACATATGTAGTTTTATGCAAGTTTGTGACTTGGGACTATGCAAGTTTTAGATGAAGAACCTTATGCACGCATGCAAGTTCACCCCTTATGTTTAGATCTAGTTTTATCTATATGTGTGTTGTGATGTTTTCTCTTTATTCCATAAGTTAGACTATTCGAGTCTAACGTATATTTTACGTTAAACGAACGTACAACGTGGGGCCATGGGATAATATTAAAAGATTTAATATTGAGAATTGGCATAAATGCCTTAAATGGCATAAAATAAATTTGTGATGTTAATTGGTATGATTTTACATACCATAAATAGATGGACCTAATTGAGTCAATTATGGTTTTAGTAAAATTTGGAATTGATTGATAATTTGAATAGGGAAATTAATTCAAATTGGGGAATAATTAATTTTGTGTAATTAATTGTCTTAGACACGAGGTTAGGCTCTTTTGTGGTGTAAGACTGCCCGGACCCGCTCGGCAAATCCAGCTGCCACAAATGCCAGTCTAATGTGGGAGGTCTTAGGCATAAATTAAATGCGTGACAGTTGTAAAGACACGAGGTTAGGCTCTTTTGTGGTGTAAAACTGCCCGGACCAGCCCGGCAAATCCAGCTGCCACAAATGCCTGTCTAATGTGGGAGGTCTTTACAAGGTTACGGTGTTAATGAATTAAGAAACACTTAACCAGATAAACATGTAATGGGACATGAAGGGGTTAAGTGGGTGCCTTGGGTGGCATGTGGAATTTAGTGGGTGCCTTGGGTGGCATTTGAAATACGATTAGAAACACTTAACCGAAAAATTGGAAACATGCAAGCGAACATGAATAAAAAGAGGGTTAAGTGAGATGTACTAAAGGGGACCAGGCTTAGGTGGATAGCTTGTGTCAAGTAATGGGGGCCCGTTTCAACCAGTAACCCATAAGTATCTTTGTGGGCTTGACCCAAGTCGAGGACGGGACACGCGTACTGGGCTTGACTGTAAGAGGCCAAAACGGGTTAGCGGTGGCAACGCAAGTCCAACGGGTTCATGTGCGTGTGTAGGCCCGGACTGGTAGGTAAGACGTTGTTGCATCATGTAGGTATAAACCGTGCATTATTTGTGGTATCGGGTTGCCACTTTGGGGAGTGATACACCCCACTATGGGGCCAGCACGGGTATCTACGAGTTTGGGAGCCGATCGTATGAGGGTAGTGGGTACACCTAATGGAGATAAGGGCATGCGACACCTATGAAGGCAACTAGGGGTACACGAAACTACCATTATCATTATTAAAGTCTTTTAGGCGGGATCAACTTTTAGGGTGTTTGGTGTGGTGCAGTGTAGTAATTATCTTATAGCGACTAGGTGCGCCTTTAACGTTATCTTTGTTCATCTTATTTCCTTGTTTACCATGTCATACCCAATTGTTCACAGTCATTTCCTTATTTTCTGTAATGACCCGCATTTGCAGAGGTATTATAATTAATTTATTTAATTATATAAATAGTGATATAGTAAATTAAATGGTCGTAGAATTAAATAATGATGAATATTTAATTAAAATAATAAATTAAATAATATTTTTAATTCTGAAATAATCAGAATTGGCTGAAATGGCGATATGGTGTGAACCGGATCATCTGTGATACTTAATTCAGTTTAGAATTGAATTAGAATAACGAATATATTATTTGAACGATAGTTTGAACATATAATTATATTATAATTAAAATCGAGCTTGAAATGGTGCTGCAGTTCGTAATTTGGCGATTCGAACTTCAACCGAATATACATGGTCTATTTTAAATCGGATTTCTATGAAACAAGAAACGTACGGAGCTGGTGGAGAATATCTTTCTAGTGGAGGAGAAAAATCGGGATTTCATCGTGTAGATTTTGATTTACGTCCAAATCAAATTTTAGAAAAGTCGCTATGGAATTCGTTTATATTTTATAAAGGAATTAATTATATTTTAAAAAGGAATTTCATTTTTTAAATCGAACATCGATTTAATCGGGGTTTGAAATATCAACTTATAAATCCCTGTGGAGCTGTTTGATATTCTGTAGTGAATATATACGATAATATAAATTTATTTGTATTTAATTTAATTATATTTAAATATATTTATATATTTCAATGGGTCATTCAAAGCTTTAAAAATAAGCAGTTTTGCAAACGAAGTTAGAATTCGACGAAACTAATTTTGTTGGATCCGCAATGTCAAATAGTGGTTGGATTTCCAGTTTCGTGATTTTTAGAGTCACTGTGTGGTCGTACAGATTTTTAGAGTGAGAAACAGTCAGTATTTCGACAGTTAAAAATACATTGTGTGAGCAAACGGAGTCGGAATTCGACGAAACCTGTTTCGTTGGGACCGTAATGTCGAACTGAAGGTGCATGTCCAGTTTGGTGATTTTTGGGTATCGTGTGTGATCATACGAAATTTTAGAAAGCAAAAATAAATAAAATAAAAATATCCTAATCTATACTTGGTCAAAATGAAGGCCACCCACTCATCTTTTAAAACCACACAAACAATACCGTCCCCTTATAAATTCATTTCATTTGAACCGCCACTTCTTCTTTGATTTCCAACTAAAACGAGAGCAAGGAAAAAAAAAGAAACAATTCAACTAAAATCTATAAATCATGTAACATAGATATTCGGATTCACTTCTCGAAGAGCTTCAACACAGTGGCATTTTTATGGGACTCGACGAGGTTCTCTCGGTGTCAGAAATTGTCGCAGCAAAGCTAGAGTTCAACGTTCGGAAAGATTCAAGCTTTAAATAGATGGTTTGAGGTTGTAATTGTGTAACACCCCGAATTTTAGTTAATACTAAAATTCAATAATTATAGGATAAATAATTTCAGACGTGGGAATTAGGGGTAACGGGCTGCGTTATTGCGTTCGTCTCGGAAAAATACGTGAAATAGAGTCCGAGTTTTCGAAAATCGGAGTCCGTATGGCCCGGTTATGGCCCAGAGAAGTTTGAAGAAAAATTAGAGCTTAAAACAGAATTAGGAGTTTAAATTTAAATTTAAATTTAGAACCAGCGGGGCCAGGCGGGAGGATTCCCGCCTAAGCATGTCGACAGGGCTGTCGACAGGCCTGTCGACAGGGGTGTCGACATGCCTGTCGACTTGCCTGTCGACATGGTGTGTCGAGCCAGGGTGCTTGGGTGCACCAGATATGGTTTTCTGGTTAGGGCTGGGTCTGGTTCTAGAGGTTTCCTAAATCTAATGGACCTAAATTAATCTAGGGTTAATCCAAGGGCCTAAAACACTTTCTTAATCTATAAATACACCCTAAACCTACCTTAATCCTCACCAAAAATAGAAATAATGGCCTCATGCCGCCAAATCAAATCCTAAAAAGGAGTCTCCATTAATCTAAGAAGGAAGTTTCAAGCTAATCCCTCTCATATCATTCTCTAATCATCTCCATCATCATAATTAGCAACTAATCTCTCTTCACAAGTTGGTTAATCTTGAGTTTGGTGAGTTTCTATCACTTTAACATCAATTGTTAAAGTAAGTAGATTGGGTGTAATGAGACTTATGGTCTTAAATGCGGATTAGTGAGTATGAATCATGTATAATGATATGTTACTCTATGTTGTTCTATGTTTATGCATATTTGATAAGTTGGTTTATGCATGCTTAATAAGTTGATTTATGCATGTTTAACAAGTTGATATATGCATGTTTAATAAGTGGATTTATGCATATTTAATAAGTGGAATTATGCATGTTTATCAAAGTGAGATATGCAAGTTAAGTATATGTTTAAATGCAAGTTGAAAGTGATATGCAAGTTATGCATGCTTATGCAAGTGTATGGAAGCTTATGCAAGTCATGTATATGTTTAAATGCAAGATTTATGTGATATGCAAGTTATGCATGCTTATGCGAGTATATGAATACTTATGCAAGATAGGTATATGCTTAAATGACATGATATGCAAGTTATGCAAGTATGTGAATGCCTATGCAAGTATGTGAATGCCTATGCAAGTATGTGAATGCTTATGCAAGTTATGTGTATGCTTAAATGCATGTTTAACATGTTATGCAAGATTGAGAATGCCTATATGCAAGTTTAACATATTATGCAAGATATGTGTATGATAATATGCAAGCTCATATGCAACATGTTATGCAAATCATGTGTATGATAATATGCAAGTTTGGGTTGTATGTAGTTGGGTTAATATATGCTCATATATGCAAGTTGACATCCTCTTAACCCATGACAAAGTTGTATGCTAAACCCATGATATTTGTGATGATCTTCCCCTTATTACGTCATGTAACGAGAACGATTTACGTGGGGAACGATGGGGTTGGTAAATATGTTAATAAATGAATGTTTGGGTATGATTAAGCATGCCATAAAAATAGATTACCATAAGTGGGAATTTACCTATTGAGTTAGGTCTACCCCATGGGAATTTACCTATTGAGTTAGGTCTACCCATGTTATGGAAAACTTGATATTAATTAGGGATAATTAATATGGGGGTGATTAATTAGGTGTAATTAATCGACTAAGACACGAGGTTGGACTCATTTGTAGTGTAAAACTGCCCGGACCCGACCGGCTTAACCAGTTGCTACAAATGTCAGCCCAATGTGAGAGGTCTTAGCCATAAATTAAATACGTGATTAAGGTAAAGACACGAGGTTAGACTCTGTTATGACGTAAGACTGCCCGGGTTCTACCGGCTTAACCAGGCGGTCATAACAGCCAGTCTAATGTGGGAGGTCTTTACGGGAGATCACGGTCTTAATTAATTAAGAAACACTTAACCATAATAGCATGTAGTGGGACATGAGGGGTTAAGTGGGTGCCTTGGGTGGCATGAGGAAATTTGGTGGTTGCCTTAGGTGGCATGTGGAATCTAGTGGGTTGCCTTGGGTGGCAATAGAAAATACGATTAGAATACTTAACCAAGTGGAAACATGTAATTAAACATGATTAAAGGGTTAAGTGGGATACACTAGATATTTGACAAGCTTAAGTGGGTAGCTTGTGGGGGCCCATTTCAACCAATATCCCAAACGTATTTTTGTGGGCTCGACCCAAGTCGAGTGACGGGACACGCATATTGGGCTTGATTATAAGAGGCCAAAACGGGTTAGCGGTGGCAACGCAAGTCCAACGGGTTTCATATGCGTGTGTGGGCCCGGGCTGGTAGATAAGCCGTTGTTGCATCGTGTAGATATAAAGCCGTGCACCGTTAGTATTGGGTAGCCACTTTAGGGGAGTGATACACCCCACTGTGGGACCAGCACGGGTATCTACGGTAGGGAGCCGATCGCTTGGGGAGTAGTGGGTACACCTAATGAAGATAGGGGCAGACGGCACCTATGTAGGGGTACAAGAAACTACTGGGTAAGTATTACCGGGTACACCTAGTGGAGATAGGGGTAGACGGCACCTATGTAGTGGGCTAGGGGTACATGAAACTACTGGGGAAATTTTCTAAGTCTTTGGAAGGGATCAACCTTTAAGTAGGAAGGACTGGTGTGGTGCAGTTAGTAATTATCCTTGGGTGGGTAGATGCGTCCTGACGGTTATCTTAGTTTATCCTAAGTCTACCAAGCTGCTTAGTGTAGCCATTCATCCCCAGATATTACCGTAGGTCAAGTTTATGTCTTCTCTGGTTACTTTAATGATTGTATTGTTAAAGTTATAGGACTCACTCAGACTTATGTCTGACCCCGTTGTTTTTATCTTTTTCCCAACCCTCAGGTCCTACGGTGGATCCTAGCGGTAGTAGAGCTTGATCAGATTTCTGTTTCCAGTCTTGAGGAGCTTGGGTTGATGTAAAGCTCCAGTTATCCAGTTATCTTTTCTTTTCTTATGGCTATTGTATGAGAGAGTGGGATTATGTACTTCTTTATTTTGACAGATATTGTACTTGACTTTTATCATGGTTTTATGATGTAACCAGACATGTTTATTTCCGCTGTTATGAGATGATGTTTTCAATTTTAAATACTCTTTATATCTGTCTTGTTGTAATTTTTCTGTTCTATATTCACTAAAATACTCCACCGATGCTATGGCATTCCCTTTGTGAGTGACCCTAGCGGGCGTGGGGTGTTACACGTGGTATCAGAGCAAAGGTTACCGGAACAGATAAAATTTTTAGAAAACTATTTTTCTAAAACATTTTTGGAAAAGATATTTTCAAAAACATGTCTTTTAAGAGAAAAGTTTTTGAAAGAAAAGCATAATCCCCAATAGCCATATCTATATCCTTCGAATTCTCCGTTTTGAATCTTTCCTTTTTCGTTTCAGCATGGCCGAGAATCTTAATCTTCCAGAGGGTGTGACGGTACCAGTATGGTATAGGAGATTGATGGAGGCTAGGGCCACCACTGCGGGTCCAGCAAGTATTCCTCCACCAACCGTAGCACCCGATCTTCCTTCTTCCCCTCCTCCTCGCACGGATACTTTTGCTAAGACTTGCAAGGAATTTAAAGCTATGGGAGGGAAACCTTTTCAAGGATCTGAAACCTTTGTGGAGGCTAGAGATTGGCTTAAAGTGGTGGAAGAGTTGATAGATATCTTTGAGATGGAAGAAGGGAAGAAAGTCAAGTTGGCTGCTTGGTTAATGAAGGGAGAGGCCTCATTCTGGTGGGAGGTCACTAATGGAGAACGCCCCGTTGACTCTTGGGCGGACTTTAGGCAAAGATTTGTGACAAAGTTTCTCTCAAGGGCTGAGGAAAACTTGTATATGGAAAGATTCTTGACTCTGAAGCAAGGAAATCTTTCGGTGAAGGAATATGTCAATAAGTTTAATCAATTGGCAAGGTTTGGCCTAGACATGGTGAATACACCGGAGAAGAAGGCTTTGAGGTTCGTGAAAGGCTTGAATGAGCCTATGCATGGGTTGGCTATGACTCACATCCCTATGGGGGCCACCTTTGAGAAGCTAGTTGATATGGCACTCATGTATGAGGAAGAGAAGGGTCCTAATGCTAGTAAGGCACCCGAGAAGAAGGGAGATCAAAAGAGACCTCAACAAGAACAAAGCAAAGGTGGGAAAGGCAACAGTGGCAAGGGCAAGAAGAAGAAGTGTTTCAATTGTGGGACACCTGGCCACCTAAGCAAGGATTGTCGCAAGAAGAAGAAGACCGGTTGCTTCCACTGTGGCGAAGCAGGGCACTTAGTGAAGGATTGCCCTAAGAAGGGGCAAAGGACGGGATCTACCTCAGGAGGACAGGTGCAAGCTCTTATGGCACCGAGTCAGGCTAAGGGGCAAGTACAGGCTCTCGCGGTTCCACCGATTCAGGAGAGAGGTAGAACTATTTCCGTTGAAAGTCTGGTTTTTCTATTTGACCATCCTGTCCGTACATTGTTTGATTCAGGCGCATCACATCCGTTTATTTCATCATCATTAGTTGAGTTACTGCACCTAGACACCAGTCTGGTAGATGATCCCTTGGTTGTTTCAAACCCAATTGGGGGCTCCACTTATTTGTCCATGATATGTTTGGGTTTGAAGATTTCTATACTTAGCATTGAGTTTAGATGTGATGCTTTTGTATTGGGCTTCACGGGCTATGGGTTGATTTTGGGCATGGACTGGTTATCCAGTAATGGTGCCGTTCTTGATTGTGAAAGGAGAGTTGTTAGGCTGATGACCCGCTTGGGTAACACTCTCGAGATTTCTTGTAATCCCATGGACTCTGTTATGCTAAGTTATCTTGAATCGCTTGACGCTTCAGTCGAGAGTTTACAATCTATTAGAGTGGTCCGGGAATATCCGGATGTGTTTGAGGAGGTGAAGGGCTTACCTCCGAAGCGGGAGATTGACTTCCGAATATATTTGGTGGATAATGCTAAACCGGTATCTTTACCAGTGCGCCACATGGCTCCTCGTGAGAGGAGGGAACTCCATAAGCAAATAGGGGAGTTGCTTGAGAAGGGGTTCATAAGACGGAGCATATCAGAGTGGGGTGCTCCAGTAGTATTTGCTACGAAGGCGGATGGGTCCCTCAGACTTTGTGTAGACTATAGAGAACTCAACAAGCTCACAAAGAAGAATAGACACCCATTGCCGAGGATAGATGATCTTTTCGATCAGTTGGTTGGCGCTTCAGTATTTTCTCAGTTGGACTTGGCCACGGGGTTTCATCAGATGAGGGTGGCTGAGGATAGCATAGACAAGACTGCCTTTAGGACTCCGGATGGTTTCTATGAGTGGCTGGTGATGCCATTTGGGTTGACGAACGCCCCTGCATACTTTGTTGATTTGATGAGTAGGGTGTTCAGGGAGTTCCTTAATAAATTCGTGGTGGTCTTTGTGGATGATATCTTAGTATTTTCTAAGAGTGAAGAAGAGCATGCCCTACATCTTGGGGAAGTGTTGAAGACTCTTCGAGCGCATAGCCTTAAGGCTAAATTCTCTAAATGTCACTTCTGGAGGAAGGAAGTACGATTCTTGGGGCACGTGGTCTCCAAGGAAGGGATAGCTGTGGATCCCGCGAAGGTAGTATCAATTCAGGATTGGAAGGTTCCGAAGAATGCTACCGAAGTAAGAAGTTTCTTGGGGTTGGCGGGTTATTATAGGAAGTTTATTAAAGACTTCGCGAAGATATCAGCCCCATTAACCCGCTTAACAAAGAAGAATCTTGTTTTCACGTGGGACGTAGATTGTGATGATGCGTTCCGACGGTTAAAGAGAGCTTTAACCACCGCTCCAGTTTTAGTGTTGCCAGATGGGAGCAAGCCATTTGTTGTCTATACCGATGCCTGTGGGACAGGACTTGGCGCAGTCTTAATGCAAGAGGGGAGGGTAATAGCCTATGGTGGAAGGCAGTTGAGGGCACATGAGAAAAATTACCCTACCCATGATCTAGAGCTGGCCGCTATTGTTTTTGCGCTTAAGATTTGGCGCCATTATCTTCTTGGTGAGAGATTCGAGTTGTTCACTGACCATAAATCTTTGAAGTACTTGTTCTCTCAGAAAGATCTAAACTTAAGACAGCAAAGGTGGATGGAGTTTTTAGCATCCTATGATTTCGAGATAGCGTATACCCCTGGCAAGGGTAACGTGGTGGCGGACGCCTTGAGTAGGAAGAGGTTGTCCTTGAGTCCATTGTTCGTGGAACGACGAAACTTGGAGTTTATCTCGATGTTTGATTTCAGACCTTCCGTTGACTATGTACCTGGTTTGCTAGCTTCTTTGGAAGTTAGACCTACTCTTTTGGGGCGGATTGGGGAAGCCCAGAGGGACGACCCACAGTTGGTTGAGTTGATAGGGAAGCTCATAAGGGGGGAGTCGTCCAGCCATTTGAGTAGGTACACCCTGGACGATAGGGGGTGCTTGCGTAGAGACGGTAGACTTTGTGTACCGCAAGACAAAGGGTTGAGGAAGGCTATTCTTGATGATGCACACCGTTCTAGGATGACCATTCATCCCGGTGGGGATAAGATGTACCAAGACATGAAGAGGGTTTTCTTCTGGGCCGGTATGAAGAAAGACGTGGCCGAATATGTCGCTCGATGTTTGGTGTGCCAGCAAGTGAAGGCAGAGCAAAGGAAACCAGGTGGGTTGCTTCACCCATTGGAGGTTCCGAAATGGAAGTGGGATAACGTCTCGATGGATTTTATTGACGGGTTACCCAAGTCGAGAAAGGGTAATACAGGGATTTGGGTGGTGGTAGATAGACTTACTAAGAGCGCCCATTTCATACCTGTGAAGAGCAAGAGGACCGCTCCATGGCTAGCTTCTGTATATCTTCGAGAGATAGTTCGATTGCATGGGGTACCCTCTAGCATAGTTAGTGATCGAGATCCTATCTTCACTAGCGAGTTCTGGAGAAGTTTGCAAGAAGCAGTGGGGACTCAATTGTGTCTGAGCACCGCATATCATCCTCAGACAGATGGCCAGACTGAGAGGGTGAATCATGTTCTAGAAGACCTTTTGAGGCTTTGTATCTTAGATTTTGGAGGTACATGGGAAGAGCATCTTCCACTAGTGGAGTTCGCATATAATAACAGCTTTCAGTCCAGTATTGGTATGGCTCCTTTCGAAGCTCTCTATGGAAGGCCTTGTCGATCACCTACATGTTGGTGGGAGTCTACGGATAAGATCTTGCTTGGGCCTGATATGGTTAGGGAAACTTCAGAGAAGATTGACTTGATTCGAAGAAGGATGAAAGCAGCGCAGGATAGGCAAAAATCTTATGCGGACAAGAGAAGGATGGATCTTGAGTTTGAGGTTGGGGATAGGGTTTTTGTTAAGGTATCTCCGTTGAGAAATGTTGTTCGCTTCGGATCCGTTGGGAAGTTAGCACCAAGGTTTGTTGGGCCGTTTCCTATTAAGGAAAGGATTGGACGGATGGCATATAGAGTGGAGTTGCCTGACAGACTTAGTGGTGTCCATGATGTATTCCATGTGTCCCATTTGAGGAAGTGCTTACATAAGACCGCAGAGGTGGTAGAGCCGAGCTTGCTTAGAGATATGGAGGTAGAGCGTGATGCGACTATTCGACGAGCTCCTACTCGCATCCTTGGGTCAGAGACTAGGAAGTTGAGAAACAGAGAGGTTCAGCTAGTCAAAGTGCAATGGGGAGAAGATGAGAGCAACGCGATTTGGGAGACGGAAGCGAAGATGCGTTCAT
Source organism: Allium sativum (assembly GCA_030737875.1). NCBI lineage: Eukaryota > Viridiplantae > Streptophyta > Magnoliopsida > Asparagales > Amaryllidaceae > Allium > Allium sativum. The sequence continues at coordinate 898,188,706 of CM060918.1, forward strand.
TGTACCCATTTCTTTTTGAGGGTATGTCCTTACTTTCTCCTTTATCGCTTGACTAGTACTTATCTTATCTTTGGTATGTCCTCTCGTTAGTACCGTTGACCTTTAGATAGGGTAAACCTATGGTTGAAACATGTGTTTGAGACATGTTATGGTTGATGAATGCAAGTGGATGCAAGTGTTTGCTAGTGGTTGCTCGTGGATGCATATACACACACTCTAGGCACTAGATCGGCTCAATCACTTCATATTGCATATTGCATAAAATTGTGTGTAGGATAATATATTTATGGATGTATAATGGTTGTGTTATCACATGGATGATGCATTTTGGTGAATGATTGTGCACTCATGTAGATATTGTATGTGTCGATAGGGTTCTCTCGCATACATAATGGATGCATGGCACTATCATGGTTTGCATATGTTCATACATTAGATAGGGAACATATACACACACTTTTTGCATATGCTCATACATCATTAGAAACTGTTTAAGGACAATGGATGCCTGTGGTTGATGATTTGAGTAGATGGTTGTTTGGATGGTAGGATATGCATTCTCCTTAGCCTAGAGATTTCGGGGACGAAATCCTTTAAGGAGGGGAGAATGTAACACCCCGAATTTTAGTTAATACTAAAATTCAATAATTATAGGATAAATAATTTCAGACGTGGGAATTAGGGGTAACGGGCTGCGTTATTGCGTTCGTCTCGGAAAAATACGTGAAATAGAGTCCGAGTTTTCGAAAATCGGAGTCCGTATGGCCCGGTTATGGCCCAGAGAAGTTTGCAGAAAAATTAGAGCTTAAAACAGAATTAGGAGTTTAAATTTAAATTTAAATTTAGAACCAGCGGGGCCAGGCGGGAGGATTCCCGCCTAAGCATGTCGACAGGGCTGTCGACAGGCCTGTCGACAGGGGTGTCGACATGCCTGTCGACTTGCCTGTCGACATGGTGTGTCGAGCCAGGGTGCTTGGGTGCACCAGATCTGGTTTTCTGGTTAGGGCTGGGTCTGGTTCTAGAGGTTTCCTAAATCTAATGGACCTAAATTAATCTAGGGTTAATCCAAGGGCCTAAAACACTTTCTTAATCTATAAATACACCCTAAACCTACCTTAATCCTCACCAAAAATAGAAATAATGGCCTCATGCCGCCAAATCAAATCCTAAAAAGGAGTCTCCATTAATCTAAGAAGGAAGTTTCAAGCTAATCCCTCTCATATCATTCTCTAATCATCTCCATCATCATAATTAGCAACTAATCTCTCTTCACAAGTTGGTTAATCTTGAGTTTGGTGAGTTTCTATCACTTTAACATCAATTGTTAAAGTAAGTAGATTGGGTGTAATGAGACTTATGGTCTTAAATGCGGATTAGTGAGTATGAATCATGTATAATGATATGTTACTCTATGTTGTTCTATGTTTATGCATATTTGATAAGTTGGTTTATGCATGCTTAATAAGTTGATTTATGCATGTTTAACAAGTTGATATATGCATGTTTAATAAGTGGATTTATGCATATTTAATAAGTGGAATTATGCATGTTTATCAAAGTGAGATATGCAAGTTAAGTATATGTTTAAATGCAAGTTGAAAGTGATATGCAAGTTATGCATGCTTATGCAAGTGTATGGAAGCTTATGCAAGTCATGTATATGTTTAAATGCAAGATTTATGTGATATGCAAGTTATGCATGCTTATGCGAGTATATGAATACTTATGCAAGATAGGTATATGCTTAAATGACATGATATGCAAGTTATGCAAGTATGTGAATGCCTATGCAAGTATGTGAATGCCTATGCAAGTATGTGAATGCTTATGCAAGTTATGTGTATGCTTAAATGCATGTTTAACATGTTATGCAAGATTGAGAATGCCTATATGCAAGTTTAACATATTATGCAAGATATGTGTATGATAATATGCAAGCTCATATGCAACATGTTATGCAAATCATGTGTATGATAATATGCAAGTTTGGGTTGTATGTAGTTGGGTTAATATATGCTCATATATGCAAGTTGACATCCTCTTAACCCATGACAAAGTTGTATGCTAAACCCATGATATTTGTGATGATCTTCCCCTTATTATGTCATGTAACGAGAACGATTTACGTGGGGAACGATGGGGTTAGTAAATATGTTAATAAATGAATGTTTGGGTATGATTAAGCATGCCATAAAAATAGATTACCATAAGTGGGAATTTACCTATTGAGTTAGGTCTACCCCATGGGAATTTACCTATTGAGTTAGGTCTACCCATGTTATGGAAAACTTGATATTAATTAGGGATAATTAATATGGGGGTGATTAATTAGGTGTAATTAATCGACTAAGACACGAGGTTGGACTCATTTGTAGTGTAAAACTGCCCGGACCCGACCGGCTTAACCAGTTGCTACAAATGTCAGCCCAATGTGAGAGGTCTTAGCCATAAATTAAATACGTGATTAAGGTAAAGACACGAGGTTAGACTCTGTTATGACGTAAGACTGCCCGGGTTCTACCGGCTTAACCAGGCGGTCATAACAGCCAGTCTAATGTGGGAGGTCTTTACGGGAGATCACGGTCTTAATTAATTAAGAAACACTTAACCATAATAGCATGTAGTGGGACATGAGGGGTTAAGTGGGTGCCTTGGGTGGCATGAGGAAATTTGGTGGTTGCCTTGGGTGGCATGTGGAATCTAGTGGGTTGCCTTGGGTGGCAATAGAAAATACGATTAGAATACTTAACCAAGTGGAAACATGTAATTAAACATGATTAAAGGGTTAAGTGGGATACACTAGATATTTGACAAGCTTAAGTGGGTAGCTTGTGGGGGCCCATTTCAACCAATATCCCAAACGTATCTTTGTGGGCTCGACCCAAGTCGAGTGACGGGACACGCATATTGGGCTTGATTATAAGAGGCCAAAACGGGTTAGCGGTGGCAACGCAAGTCCAACGGGTTTCATATGCGTGTGTGGGCCCGGGCTGGTAGATAAGCCGTTGTTGCATCGTGTAGATATAAAGCCGTGCACCGTTAGTATTGGGTAGCCACTTTAGGGGAGTGATACACCCCACTGTGGGACCAGCACGGGTATCTACGGTAGGGAGCCGATCGCTTGGGGAGTAGTGGGTACACCTAATGAAGATAGGGGCAGATGGCACCTATGTAGGGGTACAAGAAACTACTGGGTAAGTATTACCGGGTACACCTAGTGGAGATAGGGGCAGACGGCACCTATGTAGTGGGCTAGGGGTACATGAAACTACTGGGGAAATTTTCTAAGTCTTTGGAAGGGATCAACCTTTAAGTAGGAAGGACTGGTGTGGTGCAGTTAGTAATTATCCTTGGGTGGGTAGATGCGTCCTGACGGTTATCTTAGTTTATCCTAAGTCTACCAAGCTGCTTAGTGTAGCCATTCATCCCCAGATATTACCGTAGGTCAAGTTTATGTCTTCTCTGGTTACTTTAATGATTGTATTGTTAAAGTTATAGGACTCACTCAGACTTATGTCTGACCCCGTTGTTTTTATCTTTTTCCCAACCCTCAGGTCCTACGGTGGATCCTAGCGGTAGTAGAGCTTGATCAGATTTCTGTTTCCAGTCTTGAGGAGCTTGGGTTGATGTAAAGCTCCAGTTATCCAGTTATCTTTTCTTTTCTTATGGCTATTGTATGAGAGAGTGGGATTATGTACTTCTTTATTTTGACAGATATTGTACTTGACTTTTATCATGGTTTTATGATGTAACCAGACATGTTTATTTCCGCTGTTATGAGATGATGTTTTCAATTTTAAATACTCTTTATATCTGTCTTGTTGTAATTTTTCTGTTCTATATTCACTAAAATACTCCACCGATGCTATGGCATTCCCTTTGTGAGTGACCCTAGCGGGCGTGGGGTGTTACGAATTGGGTTCAGGAAGTCGAATTGAAGCCGTTGTGATTTTTGTTGGAATTCTGGTCGACATTCTTGTCGCATCAGGTGGTTCGCCAGTCTGAGAACCTGGTGATTGGGGGTGGGTGCGAGCTCGGCGCCTTGGAGCTAGGTGGATGAAGTTTTGGATGGGGAACGTTTTGGCGAAGACGGGGTATTTAACGATGGAGGAACGAAGGGGGTTAAGGAGGTCAAAGGTATCGAATGGTGGAGGATTGTACAGAAAACGCGACTGGTATTTTGGGGAAGAAGGCTTGAAGTGCGGGTCGGGTTGTATAAGTGATGGTGGGCCGGTTATTTATGGTAAAGCCCAACAAGAATTAAATTAGTTTAATTTCATATTTAAAATGTGCATTAACTTGAAATTTTTGTATCTAACTCATACGACATCGAAATTCAACAAACCAAGATCCGTTGGGATCGTATGGACGGACACTACACGATAGAACTAACGGGAAGTCCATTGGTGCTCGTTACAATTTATGGCAAAATAAATTGTCCGTCTGAATCAAGCGATGGTTATCGTTATCAACGATGATCGTCCAATGTGAGTAAATCTCACTAACTCTGAACAGTTTATAATTTCATGTTGTATTTTTAGAACTGTTAAATATTGGCTGATTGACTGTGTGTTGACTGTTTGATTAAACTGCTAGTCAGGTAGTTGAATTTCTATATTGATTCTGTTTAACAGAATATATCATATGGAACTGAAAGTGATGTTGATTTTATATTATATAACATCTGTGGATGCAGGGAGACAGATTGGAGGAATCCAACTGGATTCTTCAACATTTATTTTACTGCGATTTATATATGATGTGATATATAATCTGTTTTCGGTTATATTTGTTTGAACGATATTGGTCATCGTGATTTGATGTGTTAAATACCATAACATACCTGAATGGTGAAAAGGAAATTTTCAAAACGAATATTGAAATAGATTTATGTACAAAATCAAAGGAGATTTTATAAAAGGAATTATTTATAAATGGAATATTTATAAATAGAAATTTATTTATAAATGGATTATTTATAAATAGAAAATACTTAGAAATAAAACCCTAAAGGAATTATTTGCAACCAATTGCAAATAGATTAGAACGAGAAAGGTTTGTAAACCATTTACAAATCAATCAAAAAGAGAAATGTTTGTAAACCATTTACAAATGAAATCGAAAAGGAGGTATTTGTAAAACCATTTACAAATAGAATTAAAAAGGGAATAGTTATTTGTTAAGTAAACAAATAGAAAAGGAATTAATCAAAGTAGTTAATTCAAAGGAATTAAATCAAGGAGTTAATCCGAAGAGAATTGAAAAGAGTAAATCGAAATGAGTTAATCGAATATTAGTTATTCGATAAGAGTTAATCGAATAGAGTAAATTAATTTGAGTTAATCAGTTAGGGTTGACCAGTTAGAGTTAGTCAGTTAGAGTTATTCAAATAGAGTTAAGCGAAGTAGAGTTATCGAATTAGTTATTCGAAAGGAGTTATCGAATATAATGTATTCGAGAGAAGAGTTATTCGAATTAGTTATTCGAATAGAGTTAAATAAATAAGAGTTATTCGAATAGAGTTAAACACATAAGAGTTATTGAATGAGTTAATCGAAAGGAGTTATCGATTATAGTTTAATCGAAAGGAGTTATCGAATTAGTTATTCGAAAGGAGTTATCGAATTAGTTATTCAAAAGGAGTTAAGTAAGGAGTTAAGTAAAAAGAGTTAATCGATTAGGGTTAAATAAATTGAGTTAATCGAATTTAGTGTATTCGAAGAAGGTTTTCGAATCTAGTTATTCGTAAGAGAGATTATCAAATATAGTTATTCGAAGGGGTTTCGTAAATAGAATCTGAGGGTTCATAAGGAAGTGTTAAAGGGTTAAAAGATGAACTTACCCTATTTCGAGATTTGAAATGTTATTCAGTTAAGGTCTGAGAGGTAGTTATACCCTAACTTGATTGACTTCGTTTTTAATTTAGAAATGGTTAAGGTTCGAGAGTGAAGGTGGTTAAGTGATTTAGTAAATAAGGATAGTGGTTTGAGTTGTCGTCGCGATGTTGATTTAAACATCTATTTAAATCCAAGTAAAGAAGATTTGGATATGTTTTCCAAATAGAATCAGAAACATAATCAAATATTGAAATAAGGAAATATAGATATATATATATGATTGATGATTGATTGATAGAATTAACATCTGGAAATAATATCGTTGTTTGCACATGTGTTTTTCTTTGATAGTTAAATCACAGACTATCAATGTTTTGACCATTTTAACATTGTTAATATGGAGAGACCGATTGGATTATTGTCCAAAGAACCACTCTGTATTGGCATAAGCGTTGCGAATCATATATGCCAAAGATAATTGAAGATGGAGTAAAGCGCAAGGGCTATTGTATAAGTCTTAGATAACAGTGCCTAAGATGGATGTATTGAATAGTGCCTTCGGTTCATCCTGTTCCTGGATGACTTGTATGGATGAATGTATGATAGAGTATTTCCAGAAAGGTCACGTACATTGATTTCTTCAGTCGTACCAAGAGTGGAAGCAGAGAAGGAAACTTCTTTAGCTAACACGTAATGTACTGTTGTAGACGTCAAGTAGTGATTTTCGATGGATCTGACAATGTGGCATTCGAAGTGAATCTGGTGTGATGATGAAGCGTAACCTCAAGCCTCATCAACTGGTAAATGACCGAAATCGGGCAGGCAGCATGGCTAAGTCGGTCGCTCCGAAGTAGGGTGTATAATCAGCTGATCTAGAGTTTCATTTACTTTTAAAAATCTATTGTTGATGCTGACCCATTCGGGAAACGGTTGCTGATCCCAACCGTTGGTGATATACATTCGATACACTCAAGCGAAATGAGTGGTCGGTCATGTGTGGCCGGGTTGCAAGATGTTCTTGTTGAACCCAGTGTATTCCTTTCTAGAGGTACACTAGCGAAAGGTGGTTCCATACCTTGTCATAGTTGGAAATCCATTACCCAATACGTGCTTGCGGTTTTAATTGTATACTATATATGTAGAATGTGAGATGAAAGCGTTTCTGCTAGATGATTATTATATTGTGGTTGATAGACATTATTATAATATCAAAAGGTTTTTGATATAAAGATAATTTGGATTCTCATAAGGGAAAAACCCGTTCCGTTATACGGCGTGGTCTTATGAGATATCATTTACCTGCTTGAACTAATTTAAACTGTTTTACTCAAACCAGTCCCATGACTGACCCGGAGTTTATTTGTTTTGTTTTCCCTAAACTCTTGGGTTCCCAATTTTGTATGGGCAGTCAAGTAGTCGGGATTTACAAATACTTGAAGAACTGGAGCAGGAGGCTTCAGGATCATATAGCTATAGTTTATTTCCGCTGTGTTGCAAGTGTTGTACTTTGATAATGATGTATATTCAAGTACAATCTTTTATTTCAAAGATATGTTGTCTATTATATGTTATTCGTTCCGCTGTGAGGTTCGTGTTACTCTGATGTTGTGTTCTTCTTCTTCTTCTTCTTCTATTCTAAGTTTCTATCTTATCTTTCCTCACCCTCTAATTTCTTTCATTAATGACCGGTATTTTTCGATATTTGGTTAGTCGTCATCGTGTTTATGTCGATAACCAAAGTCGTCAAAAACACAGGTCATTACAGTTGGTATCAGAGCTTAAGTTAAGAATTACCTTGGCTCTGTGGCGTAACTCGGTAGAGATAGGGTTAGTAATACCCTAGATTGAGTTTGAGTGTATATATACGAGAGCGTATTTGTTATTCAATATAAAATTATTTTATATTGTGGAGATTTATTGGTTGAGTTGTTTATGAGTTCTGGTCGATCAGTTTGATCCACTGTATCGGTAGGAGTTTATAAACACTCGAATATGATGGGTCAGCACGATATGTTTTGAAAAGAGGGTAAATTAAAATAAATTTACCCAAAGTATACTTTGATATAAAGAAGTATATATATTAGATATATTGGTTATTATTATAATCGAGTAAGATTATAAATTAAATGGTTATGTAAATAACCAATCAGAATTCATATAAGTGAAATACGTGAAATCAGATGAGTTAAATCTGAAATTTAAATCAGAATTGGAATTAAAATTTCAGAAATTGCACAAGTGTTGTAAATGGATTTGGATTAAAAATAACGAAAATTTAAGATCTTGGGAGATTTTAAAATTGTTTTACAAGCAGTGTAAATTGTATTTTTGAAATGGATTTCAAAGTGGAAATGTTTAGAAATGGTTTTATAGTATTGAACTCACTTCGATCGCTGGAAAATAGATTCCGATGATGACAGCTGCATCATCAGTATTCATTTTCGAGTTGTAAGTGACGAATTACTACCAAAGATACTGTTTGGAATTTGTTTTGGGAAAGACAAGTTGTGTTGAATTTCAATTGGGATTTATAATATAGAATTTGATATATCGAATTCGAATATATAGAATTTGAATATAGAAATTCAAATGGGATTTATAATATAGAATTTGAATAATAGATTTGAATAATAGAAGTGATATAAAATTTGAATGGAAATTGAATAGAATTAACTAAGTCGAAGAGGAATTAGTTAATCGAGTTTTGAATTTGAAGTTGAACTTTGAAAGGTGAATTGGATTTGTAAAGGGATATTCGAAATCGAATATAGAACTTAAATTTGAAATTTGGATTCAAATTAGTTAATAAGGAAGTTAAAATATATTTGAACTTGTCATGTTCAAATATAAAAGTGAAATAGACTAAAGAGTTAATAAACAAATTTATTAACACATTGAGTTAAAACGATCAGGTATCGTTAAAATAGATTGGGCAGGTATAAATATGCATGAGATAGGTATGGATAATGTATGAAGGTATATAAATAGAGTTCTCGACGAAAAGGTATGTATTTAATTCATGTATGAGATTTTATGCGCCGTATCGGCTAGCCGCTTGGCCTTTTCTTTTTCTTTTGGATTGGTGAGGGCCATGGGCGGCTGTTTGAAATATCCCGATGCTCCTGGTACAAAGGAGGTTATGGCAAATTTTTCCGGGAATTTAAGGAGTTAGAATATTTTTAAGATAATTTGATAGTTAGAAATCAACGTATCGATATATATATATATATAGAAGTTGATAAGGAAACGAACTTAGAAATAGAATAGTAAAATCATAAAGGAAGACTAAGAATAAAATCTAGTAAGAATAGAAAGAGGAAGCGTATACGTGTTTAAAAGAGAATAAGTAGTTGTATGGTTTTGATTATTCGAGTAAGTAGTCATATCTGTTTTGACGTTATAAATGTTATCCAGTCAAGGTCTGAGAGGTAGTTATACCCCAACTTGATTGATTTCATCATTAACAAATAAATAGTAAGATTTCAGGCTCGAAGATCAATGTTGAATAAGAGTTAGTTGAATATAGTATTTGGGTTGTCGTAACGATGTTTTACACAACATCCGTTTTTAACCCAAATAAGTGTAAGCTTGGAAATATAATAAAGAATATTTCCTAAGTATAGAAATAAACGAGATCGGAAAAGAGATAAGTAATTGGAATATTTTCCAATTATAAATAGCATATATTTTCTAAAGTTTAGAAAATAAAGGAAGGCGATATTCGGAAATGTTTTCCAAATAACATAAAAGGCCAATATGGTTATTGAAAATATTTGGTTAACAAATATTGATAAAGAAATAGAGAAGTGATTTAACTAATGGAATATTAATTAAGGGCTCAGTGACTGTAACACCCCACATCCGTTATTGTCACTCACAAAGGGAATGCACTAAGTTCTGTGAAGTATTATAGGTAAAAGATGCAGATAAATTACAAGACAGATAAATAAAGCAGCGGAAAAGTGAATAAAACTTTATTTCATTTATAACAGCTTGTACAAAGATTGTTTTACAACAACAAAGTATCCATCTTGTTTAATAAAATAAAGAAGCATAAATATACAATGATATTCCCCAACAAAACATTAGCCAGCCATAGCAGTGGAAAAGAGAGTCCAAAGCAGGACATCAAAGAGTCTTCAAGCTTGGGAAGAGTAACAGGTCCATACAAATCTGGGCTATTCCCTCCCTGACTACCTTGGGGGGGGGGAACGAAAGAAAAGAAGACGAAAGAAAACATAGAGTCAGACATAAAGCCTGGTAAGTCTAGGGGTGCTTCGGTATATGAATAAGGGAAAGGACATGACAAGCATAAAAATGAAAATGGGAAAATACCATAAACTAAGGCAAAGTAGTTTAGAATCGAAATTACTATCGCATCCCATACTAATCTCTGCACCACCTAACTAGTTTCCCAACTAGTAATCTGTATAAAATGATAACGTGATCCCAGTCCCTGTAACTGTGGTTGCCATCAGGCGCACATTTATTTATTACCTAGATTTAATCTAGGGTTTTCTATCGAGCGTTCCCTAGATTCAACTAGGGTTTATGTGACTTGTCTACTACTTCTCGGATTCAGGATTTATGCCACCTAGGTCCACTAGGGATTATGCTACATGTCGAACGATGCCCCTAGTCTAGGACACACTACCTAGAGTGGTATATGTTCCTAGACTTTCCCTACGTAAGTGTCGCGAATCGTTTATCGCTGTCTAGATGCACATGTCCTGAAATGTGCGACTCGAGTCCCGTGGCAGGGCTATTCTAGAAACAAGGAACTCGGTCGGGAGCTTTCAGATATCTGCCGATGCAGATGCTAAGGTCTGTTTTTCTACCAGTGGTTATGGTCCCACGTGACCCCTCCCTCAACTAATGAAAGGCAATCCAAGAAAATCAAGCACGAGAACTATAATCTTGCCACCCTATGCCCCACTTTTCTATTGGCCAGCCTCACCCATAACTAGATAGCAAGTATATGGTCTGTTGGGAGTTCTCTGCCTTTCCGCACGCGTACTACGATTGACTCAAGATGGTAGGTAGACGACGAGTCGCTATCACAGGACTACTGGTCTCGTCGAATCACGCTGGTCCATCCCGGTCTTTAGGTTGCCTTAAATTACAACCAAGGCATACCCTTGGTTCTCCTGACGCAGACCTTAACCTCTGTGAGCCCAGGCGGATCATCTGCAACCTCACAGAGGGATACCAAGAGTACCCTCACGTCCCCCGAAGCTACGTGCTTCTAAACCCAGTCCGCTGGAGCCTTTTTCGAAATCGGATAAACGTTTGCTCCTTCTCATGTACTTGTTAAGCGATGATCTACCATATCGGGTTATTCATCTATTATGGACCGGCTCAGTTTTCTTGACTAAGAATTATTACTTAGTTGTTCTCAACTAAGGTTTACCACTTAGTTTCTTTTCTCATAAATCTGGTTAACTAAGGTTTATCACTTAGTTTCTTTAACTAGGGATTTCAACTTTGCTCTCGTTCTCAATTGTTTCTTAACTAGGGTCTACTACTTAGCCCTCTTTCTCGTCAAGTTGGATTGGTTAAGTGTCATTAGTCAATTCAAGTTAGCTTAACCCATTCCTTTGTCATATTAAACTGGCTAAGTGTTATCAGTAGTTCATGTCGACTTAACCCTATCACAAACCAAGTTATATTGGTTACTTAACCCAACCCATTCATCTTGTATTGGTTAAGTGTCCCTTTTTACCTAACCTTGCCCATCTGTTTTAGCTAACATGTTATAACGGTTAAGTGTTCCCTTAGTTAACTTAACCCTAACATCTGTTTAATTAACATGTTCTAATGGTTAGGTATTGTTCCTTCATGTTTCAACTTAACCCTATTCAATTTATCACACTATGATGGTTAAGTGTTCTAAGTTTACTTAACCCTACCCTCTAGTCCAGCTAACATATTAAATTGGCTAAGTGTATTTACTTAACCTTACCCACTTATCTAGCTAACGTGTTATAATGGTTAAGTATTCTAAATTTACTTAACCTCACCCACTTATCTAATTATCAGGTTATAATGGTTAAGTGTCCTGAATTTACTTAACCTCACCCTCTAGTCTAGTTAATATGTTAAATTGGTTAAGTATATTAACTTTACTTAACCTCACCTTCTAGTCTAGTTAACATGTTAAATTGGCTAAGTGTTTTCTTAGTTGCTTAACCCCTACAAGTCTTGTCTTGTTAACATGTTAAGCTGGTTAAGTGTTTTAGTTAACTTAACCCTACCATCTATCCTTAGCCTCTTAGAGCACCTGACCACTCATATTAGACAGATATTGCTACGGTTACTGGATGTGCCGGTCGGTTTTGGGCAGGTTTACACCATAGCTCAGTCTAACCTCGGGTCATTATTGGGCTCAATGCTTAACCACCCACATTGGATAGGTATTGTTGTAACTACTGGACAACCGGGCGGGTCCGGGCAGGTTTACATCACAACTCAACCCAACCTCGGGTTAAGCATACTCGTATTTTCTAGATTTACACTTTTTACTTATGTAAATATTTCATGTCACATGTTTTATTCCAAACTAATGGTACATAATTTATATCATTTATGGTCTTAACCCGCTTCATGGTTTTTAGGCCCGCCGACAAATTAACATGCTTTAATTTAATAGTTAGTCCCAATGTTACCCTCGCTCGATTATCCATATTAATCGTATGAAGATATTGGGCCCGCTAATAGGCCCAATCCATAAACAAAGTAAGGAAGGTAGCATAGGTTCAATGAACCTATACTATGAAATTTGGCCTAAACATAGTTATCGATTAGCGTGTGACATAAAGGTGTAACTAGATAAATAAGGTGATCTCGCATAACATGAATCATAACATTGCATAACATGTCACAAACTTGCACATGAATATTGGATCTAGTTAGATAGGTGTCATGTAAATCATAAATTCTGGACTATTATAAAGACATAACATGGTATAACATGGTAGTGCATAATAGGTGTCACATGAAATGGCGTACTTTTAGACTTGTTTAAACATGGTTTTATACACATATAATTAGACATAATGTCAAATACCAAACTAGCATAAAAATGTCCACTTTTTGACATGACCCAAAGGTGTAAACTTACTTTACATCAAGTAGCCCATTTCAACATGAAGCTAGTATAATTTGTGTAACCAAAAGGTACTTGCAACCCAATTATCACTTGCAATTAAACATAATAACGTATACAAAGGTTTTGAGTCGTGTAGGCATAAAAGGTTTCAACTTGGAACATGTTTACATGAGTCTCTCAACTTAGGCATAAAAAGAATATATGCTAACCATGTTAACGACATAACATAAAGATGTCAATTCTAGTTTTTACTACAAACTTGCAAGTGATATTTTCATATACAAATGTCAATAGGTTCGCATCAACCAATTTATGCCATGAATCCCTAATACAAAATATGACACAATCAACGCAATACACAGAATTTACATCAATATTGTACGATAGTAAAACCCCAATTTCATTTACATCGAATCACATCGCAATTTCTATTCATATTCAGAAAAATCACTATACTTACTACTGGCGCTGAAACTTGTTTTCTGGTTTCTGTTATTCTGAAACTGAGATGCGCTCCTTTGGGTAGACTAACATTGCGTTGATTAATTTTGATTAAACTTTTATCTTCTTCTTAATTTGATTCGTCTCTAACCTTTAGTGTTGGCTTGTCTCTAGGCTTTCTAATTGAGGGCCATTCCTAGTTCCTTTCCAGCAACATGACGGCTTTAGTATTCTATTATTTGTGTGAGTTTAGGGTTAGACTTGAGTTGTATTTATAGAATTTCAATCTAATTAGAGCCGTCGATGAAGCTAGAGTGAATCCAGACCATCCATCTCAAGAGAAGCCAATCAGAAAGTGACATGTAAGCCCTAGTGACTCAGCCAAGCCTCAGAATTCGACCAGACCCTGACCAGGCCAGCCAGGGCCTGACCAGCAGGTTTTTCAGACCTGGGCACACTTGGCAGGTGCGCTAGGCTAAAATTGTACTGGCGCACTTCCCAAGTGCACCAGTTCAATTCTGTTCTGGCGCACTTCCCAAGTGCACCAGTGCATTCTGACCCGTTTTCTGGTTTTTCTGCCCAACTTCGTTCGTCCATATCTTCTTCATACAATATCCGTTTTACGCAAACTTGGACTCTATCTCAAGCAGAATTTCAAGACGAACGCAATGGCGTAACCCATTTCCCTTAATTATTTCATTTACAATTAATTATTCTTTAATTTGTGAATCTTAATGTTATAGAATTACGGGGTGTTACATTCTTCCCAAGGATTTCGTCCCCGAAATCTTCAAGTTAGGAAGAATGTGTCCTACCACCCAATCACCCATCTACTCAACCATTCAATCACAGGCATTCATTGTCCTTAAAAATATTTCTAATGATTTCATGTTCATATGCATAGTGTGTGTATATGTCTTTATCTAATGCAAAATCAGGCGGTCTACTGATTCAGTTGACCTCCTTAATGCAAATTATGTTAGTGCCATGCGTCCAATCATGTGTGCAAGCATCCCTAGTTATGTAAATACTACATGTGTGCATAGCCATTCATCCATATGCAACATCCATATGATAACATCCATATGATAACATATCAAGTTAAGTCCGTTAAGCAAATACATATATACGAATGCTATACGAAAGTGACTAAGTCGTTCTAGCGCATATGGTGTGTATATGCATCCACGAGCAACCACTTGCAACCATCAATCATAACATGTTTCAAATACATGTTTACATCCATTGGCTTCTACCTAAGCATCGATGATACGTCCTAGAGGATATACCTTAAAAGCTAGAAACAAGTAGGCATAAAACTCCTAGAGAAAGTGTAACAACCCGAAAATCTGGGCCAGTTTAAATTTTTATTTTGCCAATTTTAGCGAATTTTGAATATTTAAAATGGATTATTTTAAATAATAACGACGAGAAATTTAATCTGAATAGAAAGCGAGCATATATATATTATATACGTCGTCGTTAGAATATAAATAATTATATATAATTATAAAAGGAATTGAAAATGGCGCGGTAGTTCGATAATTCGATTTCAAAATTCAAATGAATGTACCGGGTGCAAAATAAACCGGATTTTAGCAAAACCAAAAATAATGGGATCTAATTGTGAATATATTTCCAACGAATCCGACAAAACAAAATTTCATAGCGGGAATCAAAAGATATGTCCAGTTGAAAATTCTGAATAGTCGCTATGGAATTCAGGCCCTTAAAAATGGAGATTTTGCAAACGACCTCGGATTTCGACGAAACCACTTTTGTTGGGTACGTGATGTAAAGTTATTGCTAGGTTTCAAATTTCATAATTTTTCGAATCAATATGTGAGCGTGGCAAAAGAAAACGTGTTTGACCAGTTTTAGTTGATTTTAATCGACTGGAAAATGGCCATTTTTCAAACGGTCTCAGAATTCGACGAAACTAGTTTTGTTAGGACCGTATCGTCAATACGAAGCTAGAAAATATTTTTCGGGAATTTTTAGAGTTAGTATGCGGCCCCGGTAAATTGAAATGCACGTTCAAATTCAATATATAGAGTTATATGTTGATTTTTACGAAATCTGATCGTAACGATCGAATATCCCATTGTGTTCGGAATGGGGGTAATTAGCTATGGACGACAGTCGGTGGGCTTGATTTCGAGGTCGAAATAAAATGATGCTTTTTGAAGATAAATTAGTAATTAAATAAATTATATATATATTTTCATATAACCCCCCCGTTCTTTGTTTTCTCCACTCAGAAAAAAGGGGTTGGGAAGAGGATCGACGGGGGCGATCCGCCGCCCATCACGTCGTCGGAGCAGGCGCTCCCTTCCCCCTCCGATCCTCCTCCTCCAGTCCCTCCTTTCCTCTCCTCCAGCTCGACCTACCCACGAACCCCAAACCCGATCCGCCCCCGAACACCCACAGACCCCCCCTCCACTTGAACGGACCCGCAGCGCACCTCCCCTCGACGACACTTCCTCCCCCCTTCCTCTCCTCATTCGCGAGCCCAGCGCTGATTCCCACGAACCAACCTCGGTTTCCTCCATCGTGAATCGAACTTGCCCCACCGCGCGAGCAACAATGCTCCACTACTACGAGCAGAAATCCCCCATCTCCGCTGTAAGTTTACCTCATTTTATTTTGTTTTGCTTTGTTTTAATTTATTTTAAACATTCAGCTTAAGTTAATCAATTTAAAAACTGATTGTATAGGTAGAGATTTAAAAGTATAATTTTTAAATGATAGAATTACGAATTTTTAAGTGATCAAAATATATTTTTTATACTATAGGGAGGATAAAAATATAATTTTTATACTATAGAGAAGGTAAAAATATGATTTTTATATTGTGGAGGTAGAAAAAATATGATCTTTATTGTTTGAAAGGCAACGTAAAAATAGATTTTTTATCTATATAGTAGCGATGTAAAAATAGAATTTTTATCTATATAGTAGCGATGTAAAAATAGAAATTTTATCTATATAGTAGCGATGTAAAAATAGAATTTTTATCCATAAAGAGTGATAATAAAAATATGATTTTTATATACATAGCAACAATATAAAAATGTGATTTTTATATATGTAGTGGCTACGGGCAGCGAAAGTGACAAAAGTCGATCACGACGAAGATTTCTACATAAGAAGAGTCGTGGAGTTGGATTAGCTATTGGTGAGAACTTCTCATCTTTAACTTTCTTTTTCTAGTCAAAAATATATACTATGATGCAGACGGTGTTTAGTAGCACCCGACACCCATCGTCCACAGACCATGGACGGCTTGTATGCTTGGTTGTTTAATTTTGATGTGTAGTTGATTGTGTGATGTGATGTGAAATGAAATAAAATATTTTATAGTGGAAAATATTTTATAGATAAAAATAGAATTTTTAACGTGTATATCAAATGAAATAAAAATAAACAGATCGGACGATTTGTTTATATACACACATTTGACTGATATTGATTGGGACGATAAATTTTACACATCGCCCAACTGCACAAATAAAATCTGTGTTTGATTGTTTGAAACCCCACACGGGTATTGGGATGATATTTGACGTACACTAATCCCGATTGTTTAGTTGTATGTCGATCGATTGATTGGCAGACTGTTATAAGCGTAGAATATTTATATTTGATGCTGATACAGTGTGGAATGCACTTTGGATGATGGTTGATTATTCATCGTTGTTGATATATACATGTGTTGTAGAAAATCCATATAATTAACATTATATGGTAATTGATTGGGCCTCATTCCAGTTTAGATTTAGAAATATTTGAAAAAGAAATATTTGAATAGAAATATTTGAAATAGAAATATTTAAAAAAGAAATACTTGAATAGAAATATTTGAAATAGAATATTTGAAAAAGAAATATTTGAATAGAAATATTTGAAATAGAAATATTTGAAAAAGAAATATTTGAACAGAAATATTTGAAATAGAAATATTTGAAATGGAATATTTGAAAATATGAATATATGAAGCCGTGTTGGTTAGATTTACGCCATTTTGACGTGAACGATATTTATATCGATTTTATTCATTTTATAACGAATATCGAAAGTGATTTCAAAATCTGAAATTTTGAAAAGAATTGAAATTCGAATTAAATTGAATAGAAATGAATTCAAATTGAAATTGAATAGAAGTGAATTCGAATTGAAATGGAATAGAATTGAATTCGAATTGAAATTGAATTGAACTGAAACGAACAGAAATTGAATTAGAAATCAATTTGAATTGAAATCAATTTGAAATGAATTTAAAACGAATTTATAAGGAAAATTTCAATTTTGATTTGAATTTGAAATGAAGTTGAAACCGTTTTGAAAACGAATTTAAAACGATTTATAAAGCATGTTTTGAATTGAAATCGACGAAGTATATATTATATATATAATATAATGGCCTGAATAGAACGCGCCGCGCCGCGGCAGTTCGCGAATTTCGACCATTGACTTCAAACGGATATTGCGGGAGATCCGACTGTCGGATTCTCCTAAAACCGGAACCGTTGGGTTCGTATCGAAAAGAGCTTTCTAACGAATGTGAGAAATTAGAAATCTAACGGTTGGATTTGGAATTATGTCCAAATCAAATTTGAAAAAGGTCGTTGTAAGTGCAGTTCGATGGCCGTTGATGGAAATCGACTGTACGGGCCTTGATAAAATTATTAAAAATAGTAATAATTTGTGTAAAATCATAAGAAATGATTTGTGAAGAATTGAGATGAAAAACTCCATATTTGAAAAGATAAAAATAGATTTTTATCGAAATGAACTAGTTTTGAACTAGAATAGTAATTTATTTATTTTTAAAATAAATAAAGTGAGTTTGAAATGGTTTTGAAATATAACCAGAATTTCCAATAATTGAATTGGAATGGATTTGAATCGAAATTGTCTTTGGAATATTTCGATGTTGGATTTCGTGATTATACAAATGTTGTTATGGAAATTTGAAAGATATATATATATATCGTTATTTCCAATACTATATTTGTTGGTCGTAGAATTTGATGTTGAATATAAGCCGATATATTTTCTATTCAGAGCCTTGTATTTAATATCAAATATGATTTGGGTTTTTCGTGAATGGTGTCTTTATTAACACTATTCTTGAACCCAGTTGAGAAAAGATTAAATACTTTTATTTAGATTTAATGAAGTGTACCAATTAAATAATATTTAATTGAAATCGAATTGGTATTGTTTTTTGGGTTTATCGTGAACAGTGTTTTAAATAACACTTGTTCTTTAACCCGATAATTAATGGAATGTGATTTTGGGTTTATCGTGCACCGTGTTTTAAATGACACTGATTCTTTAACCCAGTTAAAGATTAAAACTAAGTGGAGTTTTAATGAATCTTCGATTAGATAGAAAAGATCGGGAGAGGAGTATCACCAGTTTTACTCCAGGCGATAGTTAAATCTTTAATTAGGTTTGAACGTGAAATGGTAATTGAATTTACCGATAACACCGTGGTGTTAGATATGAAGTATTACCAGTTTTACTTCATGGGATGAATACGTGGGGATTGGGAAATAAAAAATAAATGATTACTTCGGTGTGGTTCGCTAATCCCGACTAGTTTGAATTGATATTCAAAGGAGATTCAAGAATAAATTTAAAGAATTTATCTTTGATAAAATTAATGGGAACCTTTCCCAAAATATAAGAATATTTGAATAAAAGAATATTCTGAATTGGAAAGAGGCGTATGTTGTGTTTGTGTAACACGTGTTTATTATATATATACGCGAGTTGTTCAGAAAGACCGGGTTTATCCCATTCTGAATAGCTGATTCGACATGGTGTCGAAGATGAAGACGGTGGTTGAAAATCGGAGGTCTTCACGTCGTTTGGATAATTACTGATGGTCTTGATTGGGCTGTACACCCAAGAAGATGGAAACAGTTGGTGATCGTCCAGACGTACTTGGAGATCGATGGATATGCGAGGAAAGTGCCTCCGGTTTCGTTCAGACCCAGAACGAACTTGTAAATGGACTGTGTGTCTGACATTGGATTTTAGTCTGTGTGATTGATATCTATTAAATATATATCTGTTTGGCGGCGGAGAATTTATTCTCTTGCTTAACGCCCTTCTCTGAGACGTACGAGCTCAGGGGTTATATACTGATGGATATCAAACGCATAGAGTGAATTGCCTGTGTGGCATGCCTAAGTGGCAAATGATCAAGGCTTCTGTTGAAAAGCAAAGTCTTGTGGTTGATAATCAAAGCACGGCCTATGTGGCAGAGCTTTGTGTAACGTGAATTCGCGAGCCTCACACCCCGGTTGTGAACCAGAAACGGGAGAGGACGTCAGGGAGGGCATGCGTTTCCTTCTAGCTAGGGTGGTGTCAGTGACCTACCAGCCCTGACATTTATATACTTTTCACCTGTGTGGTAGTTGCTGTTGCGAGGCGCCTCGGTTAGATCGGACGATCCGGGTCCGATGGAGCCATTCGTTGGCTCATTTACGCCCCAAAGGGCGGAGAAATGCAGTGTTCCGGCATTTTAATCCACATCGGTGGACCGGCCCTGAGGATCCAAGGGTCACTCGAGCTCTGATCCTGAGGCTCGGGCTAGGCAGTCTCGAATCGGTAGATGACTATCTTTTGCCTCGGTTCATAGATGGAAATCCAATTTCCAAATACGTGACATTTGCGGTTTTATTTGTAGACCTATATATAGCGACATAGTGGCATGGGACGCTCATGTCGTCTATGATTGATATTTATGATTTGAAGTTGTTTTATACACTATGCACTTATAATAGTATCAAATGATTTGTTTTAAACGTATCAAGCATTCTTGGCTATTATAAGGTAAAAACCCTATCCTCCGGCTTGCGTTGCATTGTGTGATGGGAACTGGGTCTTATAATAGCTTCATTTTTCTTTATTTAGCATTACGCTGTTGTTATATGCACTGGTATTCTTGGGAGCAAACCCGTTCCGTGTTATACGGCGTGGTCCCTTGATTTGCCTAACTTTAAAAATAAAGATTAATAACTGTTTTAGTTCTAACACCAGTCCCATGACTTACCTGGAGTTTATTGTTTTAACCTAAACTCTGGGTGCCCTTATTTGGACACGGGCAGCTAGTAGTTTTGGTTTTTGCAGATTTATATTCACAGGATCCTGGTTTACAGCTGGAATGATATCCGGAAAGCTTTGTATTCGTATATCTCTTCTAGTTGTGTATTGTATTATTTTCCGCTACTATGTAATTTATTGTAATCTGTGATAATTTAGGATGTATATTATTTATTCATACTCTGTATATTCTTATATTTTGATGGAATTGTTGTAATTAACAATGAAATGTTCTTCCGTCTGTGTTCTATTTTGTCGTGTTCTCAAAACAATCAGGCATTTCGAACGCTTGGGGTCGGTTTAGCGACTGATTCAGATCGAGCGGGATTAACGGTTGTCATAGTTGGTATCAGAGCTTTGGTTTACAAAGCTCAGAGAACAAGACACATTAGAACCATACGAAAGAATTCATCAGATATTGGATTAGTAATATCCAATGAGAATGAATCGTTAGAGATGGGATCAGTAGTATCCTAGAACGAGTGTGAAGAGTATATTTTTAAAGATGAAACGAATTTTGTTTTGAAAATTTAAAATCAATTATTCGTATTTGATTATTTATTTCATATTTATTAGGACAAACCAATATATAAAGATTTTGCGTATGCGCCTAGCTAGCGTCTATTCGAAGTTTTAATATACTGGATAGATATAGAATCACACTCTAATCGCCCGGAGATAATTCTGATGATTGTAGCTACATCATCAGAATTAGTGTTCGAGTGTCGAAGGTGTGATATTTATATATTTCCTATTGACTGGTGTGAGAACCAAAATTAGATAGGGCCTATTGTTGTGATTTGGCATCAAAAATGTGATTTTTGACTATATAACAGAATTATGTGTTTGAAATGCTAATCAACTAATTGATTGATGGTTGTGTTGTTTGATTATTGTATGATTAATAAAATTTGTACCATTTAGCCAAATTGAATCAAATTGTGAGTTATATTGAAAATTTACCGCATTTGCATGCATATACATGTACTTACATTGAACAGGTCATAGCAAAGAGGCTAGAGCAGAAGAATAAAATTGTTTGCCCGACAAATAGGTACAAGTTTACTATAATTTACTGTTTTGTTTGGGTGATGATGATTTTATGAGCCCATTGGCTAGCCGCTTGGCTTTTTCTTTTTCTTTTTGAGATCAGAAGGCCTATATGGCAATTTCGGGATTTTCCCGTTGCTCCCGGTGCAGGGGAGGTTATGGCGAATTTTTTCGAAAATTCCGAGTGTTAGCCAAATTTTTGAAGAATTTGAAAATTCTCAGAAACTGAAAAGTTGGAGAATGGAAGCCAGATCGAACGTAGAGTTGATTAATCAAACCACTTTCGACTTTGTTCCTCTTCGGGGACGAAAAGTTTTAAGTGAGGGAGATTGTAACAACCCGAAAATCTGGGCCAGTTTAAAAATTTTATTTCGCCAATTTTAGCGAATTTTGAATATTTAAAATGGATTATTTTAAATAATAACAACGAGAAATTTAATCTGAATAGAAAGCAAGCATATATATATATTATATACGTCATCGTTAGAATATAAATAATTATATATAATTATAAAAGGAATTGAAAATGGCGCGGTAGTTCGATAATTCGATTTCAAAATTCAAATGAATGTACCGGGTGCAAAATAAACCGGATTTTAGCGAAACCAAAAATAATGGGAACTAATGGTGAATATCTTTCCAACGAATCCGGAAAATCAGAATTTCATAGCGGGAATCAAAAGATATGTCCAGTTGAAAATTCTGAATAGTCGCTATGGAATTTAGGCCCTTAAAAATGGAAATTTTGCAAACGACCTCGGATTTCAACGAAACCACTTTTGTTGGGTCCGTGATGTAAAGTTATTGCTAGGTTTCAAATTTCATAATTTTTTGAATCAATATGTGAGCGTGGCAAAAGAAAACGTGTTTGACCAGTTTTAGTTGATTTTAATCGACTAGAAAATGGCCATTTTTCAAACGGTCTCAGAATTCGACGAAACTAGTTTTGTTAGGACCGTATCGTCAATACGAAGCTAGAAAATATTTTTCGGGAATTTTTAGAG
The DNA here is from genome assembly GCA_030737875.1 of Allium sativum. Lineage (NCBI taxonomy): Eukaryota > Viridiplantae > Streptophyta > Magnoliopsida > Asparagales > Amaryllidaceae > Allium > Allium sativum. Next base: position 898,211,265 of record CM060918.1, read on the forward strand.
TTAGTATGCGGCCCCGGTAAATTGAAATGCGCGTTCAAATTCAATATATAGAGTTATATGTTGATTTTGACGAAAACTGATCGTAACGATCGAATCAGCTTACGATACATATCCCATTGTATTAGGAATGGGGGTAATTAGCTATGGACGACAGTCGGTGGGCTTGATTTCGAGGTCGAAATAAAATGATGCTTTTTGAAGATAAATTAATAATTAAATAAATTATATATATATTTTCATATAACCCCCCCTGTTCTTTGTTTTCTCCACTCAGAAATAAAAAAAGGGACTGGGAAGAGGATCGACGGGGGCGATCCGCCGCCCATCGCGTCGCCGGAGTAGGCGCTCCCTCCCCCTCTGATCCTTCTCCACCAGTCCCTCCTTTCCTCTCCTCCAGCTCGACCTAGCCACGAACCCCAAACCCGATCCGCGGCCGAACACCCACAGACCCCCCTCCGCTTGAACGGACCGGCAACGCACCCCCCCTCGACGACGCTTCCTCTCCTCATTCGCGAGCCCAGCGCCGATTCCCACGAACCAACCTCGGTTTCCTCCATCGTGAATCGAACTTGCCCCACCGCGCGAACAACAATGCTCCACCACTGCGAGCAGAAACCCCCCATCTCCGCTGTAAGTTTACCTCATTTTATTTTGTTTTGCTTTGTTTTAATTTATTTTAAACATTCAGCTTAAGTTAATCAATTTAAAAACTGATTGTATAGGTAGAGATTTAAAAGTATAATTTTTAAATGATAGAATTACGATTTTTTAAGTGATCAAAATATAATTTTTATACTATAGGGAGGATAAAAATATAATTTTTATACTATAGAGAAGGTAAAAATATGATTTTTATATTATGGAGGTAGCAAAAATATGATCTTTATTGTTTGAAAGGCAATGTAAAAATAGAATTTTTATCTATATAGTAGCGATGTAAAAATAGAATTTTTATCTATATAGTAGCGATGTAAAAATAGAATTTTTATCTATATAGTAGCGATGTAAAAATAGAATTTTTATCCATAAAGAGTGGTAATAAAAATATGATTTTTATATACATAGCAACAATATAAAAATGTGATTTTTATATATGTAGTGGCTACGGGCAGCGAAAGTGACAAAAGGCGATCACGACGATGATTTCTACATAAGAAGAGTCGTGGAGTTGGATTAGCTATTGGTGAGAACTTCTCACCTTTAACTTTCTTTTTCTAGTCAAAAATGTATACTAGGATGCAGATGGTGTTAGTAGCACCCAAAACCCGTCGTCCACAGACCATGGACGACTTGTATGCTTGGTTGTTTAATTTTGATGTGTAGTTGATTGTGTGATGTGATGTGAAATGAAATAAAATATTTTATAGTGGAAAATATTTTATAGTTAAAAATAGAATTTTTAACGTGTATATGAAATGAAATAAAAATTAACAAATCGGACGATTTGTTTATATACACACATTTGACTGATATTGATTGGGACGATAAATTTTACACATCGCCCAACTGCACAAATAAAATCTGTGTTTGATTATTTGAAACCCCACACGGGTATTGGGATGATATTTGACGTACACTAATCCCGATTGTTTAGTTGTATGTCGATCGATTGATTGACAGACTGTTATAAGCGTTGAATATTTATATTTGATGCTTATACAGTGTGGAATGCACTTTGGATGATGGTTGATTATTCATCGTTGTTGATATATACTTGTGTTGTAGAAAATCCATATAATTAACATTATATGGTAATTGATTGGGCCTCATTCCAGTTTAGAAGTAGAAATATTTGAAAATAGAATATTTGAAAAAGAAATATTTGAATAGAAATATTTGAAATAGAAATATTTGAAAAAGAAATATTTGAATAGAAATATTTGAAATAGAATATTTGAAAAAGAAATATTTGAATAGAAATATTTGAAATAGAAATATTTGAAAAAGAAATATTTGAACAGGAATATTTGAAATAGAAATATTTGAAATGGAATATTTGAAAATATGAATATATGAAGCCGTGTTGGTTAGATTTACGCCATTTTGACGTGAACGATATTTATATCGATTTTATTCATTTTATAACGAATATCGAAAGTGATTTCAAAATCTGAAATTTTGAAAAGAATTGAAATTCGAATTAAATTGAATAGAAATGAATTCAAATTGAAATTGAATAGAAGTGAATTCGAATTGAAATGGAATAGAATTGAATTCGAATTGAAATTGAATTGAACTGAAACGAACAGAAATTGAATTAGAAATCAGTTTGAATTGAAATCAATTTGAAATGAATTTAAAACGAATTTATAAGGAAAATTTCAATTTTGATTTGAATTTGAAACGAAGTTGAAACCGTTTTGAAAACGAATTTAAAACGATTTATAAAGCACGTTTTGAATTGAAATCGACGAAGTATATATTATATATATAATATAATGGCCTGAATAGAACGCGCCGCGCCGCGGCAGTTCGCGAATTTCGACCATTGACTTCAAACGGATATTGCGGGAGATCCGACTGTCGGATTCTCCTAAAACCGGAACCGTTGGGTTCGTATCGAAAAGAGCTTTCTAACGAATGTGAGAAATTAGAAATCTAATGGTTGGATTTGGAATTATATCCAAATCAAATTTGAAAAAGGTCACTGTAAGTGCAGTTCGATGGCCGTTGATGGAAATCGACTGTACGGGCCTTGATAAAATTATTAAAAATAGTAATAATTTGTGTAAAATCATAAGAAATGATTTGTGAAGAATTGGAATGAAAAACTCCATATTTGAAAAGATAAAAATAGATTTTTATCGAAATGAACTAGTTTTGAACTAGAATAGTAATTTATTTATTTTTAAAATAAATAAAGTGAGTTTGAAATGGTTTTGAAATATAACCAGAATTTCCAATAATTGAATTGGAATGGATTTGAATCGAAATTGTCTTTGGAATATTTCGATGTTGGATTTCGTGATTATACAGATGTTGTTATGGAAATTTGAAAGATGTGTATATATATATATATATATATATATATATATATATATATATATATATATATATCGTTATCTCCAATACGATATTTGTTGGTCGTAGAATTTGATGTTGAATATAAGCCGATATATTTTCTATTCAGAGCCTTGTATTTTATATCAAATGTGATTTGGGTTTGTCGTGAATGGTGTCTTTATTAACACTGTTCTTGAACCCAATTGAGAAAAGATTAAACCCTTTTATTTAGATTTAATAAAGTGTACCAATTAAATAATATTTAATTGAAATCGAATTGGTATTGATTTTTTGGTTTATCGTGAACAGTGTTTTAAATAACACTTATTTTTTAACCCGATAATTAATGAAATGTGATTTTGGGTTTATCGTGAACCGTGTTTTAAATGACACTGATTCTTTAACCCAGTTAAAGATTAAAACTAAGTGGAGTTTTAATGAATCTTCGATTAGATTGAAAAATCGGGAATGGAGTATCACCAGTTTTACTCGAGGCGATAGTTAAATCTTTAATTAGATTTGAACGTGAAATGGAAATTGAATTTACCGATAACACCGTGGTGTTAAATATGAAGTATTACCAGTTTTACTTCATGGGATGAATACGCGGGGATTGGGATATAAAAAATAAATGATTACTTCGGTGTGGTTTGCTAATCCCGACTAGTTTGAATTGATATTCAAAGGAGATTAAAGAATAAATTTAAAGAATTTATCTTTGATAAAATTAATGGGAACCTTTCCCAAAATATAAGAATATTTGAATAAAAGAATATTATGAATTGGAAAGAGGTGTATGTTGTGTTTGTGTAACACGTGTTTATTGTATATATACGCGAGTTGTTCAGAAAGACCGGATTTATCCCATTCTGAATAACTGATTCGACGTGGTGTCGAAGATGAAGACGGTGGTTGAAGACCTGAGGTCTTCACGTCGTTTGGATAATTGCAGATGGTCTTGATTGGGCTGTACACCCAAGAAGATGGAAACAGTTGGTGATCGTCCAGACGTACTTGGAGATCGATGGATATGCGAGGAAAGTGCCTCCGGTTTCGTTCAGACCCAGAACGAACTTGTAAATGGACTGTGTGTCTGACATTGGATTTTAGTCTGTGTGATTGATTTCTATTAAATATATATCTGTTTGGCGGCAGAGAATTTATTCTCTTGCTTAACGCCCTTCTTTGAGACGTACGAGCTCAGGGGTTATATACTGATGGATATCAAACGCATAGAGTGAATTGCCTGTGTGGCATGTCTAAGTGGCAAATGATCAAGGCGTCTATTGAAAAGCAAAGTCTTGTGGTTGATGATCAAAGCACGGCCTGTGTGGCACAACTTTGTGTAACGTGAATTCGCGAGCCTCACACCCCGGTTGTGAACCAAAAACGGGAGAGGACGTCAGGGAGGGCATGCGTTTCCTTCTAGCTAGGGTGGTGTCAGTGACCTACCAGCCCTGACATTTATATATTTTTCACCTGTGTGGTTGTTGCTGTTGCGAGGCGCCTCGGTTAGATCGGACGATCCGGGTCCAATGGAGCCATTCGTTGGCTCATTTACGCCCCAAAGGGCGGGGAAACGCAGTGTTCAGGCATTTTAATCCACATCGGTGGACCGGCCCTGAGGATCCAAGGGTCACTAGAGCTCTGATCCTGAGGCTCGGGCTAGACAGTCTCGAATCGGCAGAGGACTATCTTTTGCCTCGGTTCATAGATGGAAATCCAATTTCCAAATACGTGACATTTGCGGTTTTATTTGTAGACCTATATATGGCGACATAGTGGCATGGGACGCTCATGTCATCTATGATTGATACTTATGATTTTAAGTTGTTTTATACATTATGCACTTATAATAGTATCAAATGATTTGTTTTAAACGTATCAAGCATTCTTGGCTATTATAAGGTAAAAACCCTATCCTCCGGCTTGCGTTGCATTGTTTGATGGGAACTGGGTCTTTTAATAGCTTAATTTTTCTTTATTTAGCATTACGCTGTTGTTATATGCACTGGTATTCTTGGAAGGAAACCCGTTCCGTGTTATACGGTGTGGTCCCTTGATTTGCCTAACTTTAAAAATAAAGATTAATAATTGTTTTAGTTCTCACACCAGTCCCGTGACTGACCTGGAGTTTATTGTTTTAACCTAAACTCTGGGTGCCCTTATTTTGACACGGGCAGCTAGTAGTTTTGGTTTTTGCAGATTTATATTCACAGGATCCTGGTTTACAGCTGGAATGATATCCGGAAAGCTTTGTATCCGTATATCTCTTCTAGTTGTGTATTGTATTATTTTCCGCTGCTATGTAATTTATTGTAATCTCTGATAATTTGGGATGTATATTATTTATTCATACTCTGTATATTCTTGTATTCTGATGGAATTGTTGTAATTAACAATGAAATGTTCTTCCGTCTGCGTTCTATTTTGTCGTGTTATCAAAACAATCAGGCGTTTCGAACGGTCGGGGTCGGTTTAGCGACTGATTCGGATCGAGCGGGATTCCCGGTTGTCACAGAAAGGATATACCCTTAAGAAAATGGGTATGATGCACGTATCGAGTCTTCAGTCTTCTAAGTCGCATCTTCTTGAGCTTCTCTGTACCGTACCTTATCAGTTAATTTTCACGATTGTGAAGCTTCTTGACCTCCATTTCCAAAACTGTCATTTATCGGATAGCTGGCTTTTCATTGTCAATCGGATATATGTGGAAGTCTATCCCGCGTCTTAGGGGTAAACCTCTAACCTAATTAAAACATCTGCGTGCTCATGGACTATTCTAATTGATTGCAAATCGTCGATAAATGTATTAAGCGATTCTAAATAGCTAAGCCTAACTGATCCTTTTAGAGTCACATAATCTCGAGGGTATTTCCATGGCAAGTCAAAAAGTCCAACTTTCAGAATTACTAGCCAACCAACCCATGCCTAGGATCAACTCATAGCCCATGGAACCAAAACATTATGCTTAAATTCAATATTAATGTGGCCGTTCTCAAATCCCTACAAACCAAAGGTAAATGGGCCGAACCACCAATTTGGATCTGAGACTAATTGGGATATTCTACTATACAAGTACCTAGGTGCAGAGACTCAGCTATGAAAGCAGGTGTAAACGAATGCGAAGCGCTAAGGTCAAAAGAGTACTAACAGGTTGATCAACTGAAAAGATAAACTTTTCTAATAGAGACGTTTACTATCTCTCTCCCAGGTATTCTGGTGGTGAAAGCACGCACTCGTCCTCCTGAAAATCCTTTCCCTCGGCCTTGCCCTTGCCCTTGTCCTTAATTATATGCCCTATTCTACCATAGAAAAGCTACTTCCTCTTGTCTTAGGTTTTATAATTCCTTCCTCCTTCGTGAGCCAAGTCCATATCCATGAATTCCTCATCCTTGGGTTGTGCCCCTTAGCCAAACTCCTCATCCTCTTCCTTGTGTAATCATGTTGACAAATCTCTCGGAAGCTGCCTCCATCGTACAGAAAACCCTACAAAGCTTGAAAGAAAACTAACCGCAGGTGAATCTATTACGGCTATAGATGGAAATCGGGCACTACTTCGCCCTTCGATGAGGTTACCTCCCAGAAAGCCAGGAGCCCCAGAGAGTCAAGAAAGAAGGAAACAAGGACTCAATCAGAGAATCAAAAGATAGTGCATATGGCTTTGGGGAATATGCCTTTAAAACAAAACTTTTCTTTTGAAAATGCTTCTTTTAAACCCGTTTTGAAAATAATTTTTCAAATCTTTTATCTAATCCGGTAACCTTCAGCTCTGATACCACGTGTAACACCCACATCCGTTAGTGTCACTCACAAAGGGAATGCACTAAGTTCTGTGAAGTATTATAGGTAAAAGATGCAGATAAATTACAAGATAGATAAATAAAGCAGCGGAAAAGTGAATAAAACTTTATTTCATTTATAACAGCTTGTACAAAGATTGTTTTCCAACAACAAAGTATCCATCTTGTTTAACAAAATAAAGAAGCATAAATATACAATGATATTCCCCAATAAAACATTAGCCAGCCATAGCGGTGGAAAAGAGAGTCCAAAGCAGCACATCAAAGAGTCTTCAAGCTTGGGAAGAGTAACAGGTCCATACAAATCTGAGCTATTCCCTCCCTGACTACCTTGGGGGGGGGGGTGAATGGAAGAAAAGAAGACGAAAGAAAACATAGAGTCAGACATAAAGCCTAGTAAGTCAAGTGGGGCTTCGGTATATGAATAAGGAAAAGGACATGACATGCATAAAAATGAAAATGGGAAAATACCATAAACTAAGGAAAAGCAGTTTAGAATCGAAATTACTATCGCATCCCATACTAATCTCTGCACCACCTAACTAGTTTCCCAACTAGTAATCTGTATAAAATGATAATATGATCCCAGTCCTGTAACTGTGGTTGCCATCAGGCGCACATTTATTTATTACCTAGATTTAATCTAGGGTTTTCTATCGAGCGTTCCCTAGATTCAACTAGGGTTTATGTGACTTGTCTACTACTTCTCGGATTCAGGATTTATGCCACCTAGGTCCACTAGGGATTATGCTACCTGTCGAACGATGCCCTTAGTCTAGGACACACTACCTAGAGTGGTATATGTTCCTAGACTTTCCCCACGTAAGTGTCGCGAATCGTTTATCGTTGGCTAGATGCACATGTCCTGAAATGTGTGACCCGAGTCCCATGGCAGGGCTATTCTAGAAACACGGAACTCGGTCGGGAGCTTTCAGATATCTGCCGATGCAGATGCTAAGGTCTGTTTTTCTACCAGTGGTTATGGTCCCACGTGACCCCTCCCACAACTAATGAAAGGCAATCCAAGAAAATCAAGCACGAGAACTATACTCTTGCCACCCTATGCCCCACTTTCCTATTGGCCAGCCACACCCATTACTAGATAACAAGTATATGGTCTGTTGGGAGTTCTCTGCCTTTCCGCACGCATACTACGATTGACTCAAGATGGTAGGTAGACGACGAGTCGCTATCACAGGGCTACTGGTCTCGTCGAATCACGCTGGTCCATCCCAGTCTTTAGGTTGCCTTAAATTGCAACCAAGTCATACCCTTGGTTCTCATGACGCAGACCTTAACCTCTGTAAGCCCAGGCGGATCATCTGCAACCTCACAGAGGGATACCAAGAGTACCCTCACGTCCCTCGAAGCTACGTGCTTCTAAACCCAGTCCGCTGGAGCCTTTTTCGAAATCGAATAAACGTTTGCTCCTTCTCATATACTTGTTAAGCGATGATCTACCATATCGGGTTATTCATCTATTATGGACCGGCTCAGTTTTCTTGACTAAGAATTATTACTTAGTCGTTCTCAACTAAGGTTTACCACTTAGTTTCTTTTCTCATAAATCTTGTTAACTAAGGTTTATCACTTAGTTTCTTTAACTAAGGATTTCAGCTTAGCTCCCGTTCTCGATTGTTTCTTAACTAGGGTTTACTACTTAGCCCTCTTTCTCATCAAGTTGGATTGGTTAAGTGTCATTACTCAATTCAAGTTAGCTTAACCCATTCCTTTGTCATATTAAACTGGCTAAGTGTTATCAGTAGTTCATGTCGACTTAACCCTATCACAAACCAAGTTATATTGGTTAAGTATTTCTTATTACTTAACCCAACCCATTCATCTTGTAATGGTTAAGTGTCCCTTTTTACCTAACCTTGCCCATCTGTTTTAGCTAACATGTTATAACGGTTAAGTGTTCCCTTAGTTAACTTAACCCTAACATCTGTTTAATTAACATGTTCTAATGGTTAGGTATTGTCCCTTCCTGTTTCAACTTAACCCTGTTCAATTTATCACACTATGATGGTTAAGTGTTCTAAGTTTACTTAACCCTACCCTCTAGTCCAGATAACATATTAAATTGGCTAAGTGTATTTACTTAACCTTACCCACTTATCTAGCTAACGTGTTATAATGGTTAAGTATTCTAAATTTACTTAACCTCACCCACTTATCTAATTATCAGGTTATAACGGTTAAGTGTCCTGAATTTACCTAACCTCACCCTCTAGTCTAGTTAATATGTTAAATTGGTTAAGTATATTAACTTTACTTAACCTCACCTTCTAGTCTAGTTAACATGTTAAATTGGCTAAGTGTTTTCTTAGTTGCTTAACCCATACAAGTCTTGTCTTGTTAACATGTTAAGCTGGTTAAGTGTTTTAGTTAACTTAACCCTACCATCTGTCCTTAGCCTCTTAGAGCACCTGACCACTCACATTAGACAGATATTGCTACGGTTACTGGATGTGCCGGTCGGTTATGGGCAGGTTTACACCGTAGCTCACTCTAACCTCGGGTCATTATTGGGCTCAATGCTTAACCACCCACATTGGATAGGTGTTGTTGTGACTACTGGACAGCCGGGCGGGTCCGGGCAGGTTTACATCACAACTCAATCCAACCACTGGTTAAGCATACTCGTATTTTCTAGATTTACACTTTTTACTTATGTAAATATTTCATGTCACATGTTTTATTCCAAACTAATGGTACATAATTTATATCATTTATGGTCTTAACCCACTTCATGGATTTTAGGCCCGCCGACATATTAACATACTTTAATTTAATAGTTAGTCCCAATGTTACCCTCGCTCGATTATTCATATTAATCGTATAAAGATATGGGCCCACTAATAGGCCCAATCCATAAACAAAGTAAGGAAGGGAGCATAGGTTCAATGAACCTATCTATGAAATTTGGCCTAAACATAGTTATCGATTAGCGTGTGACATAAAGGTGTAACTAGATAAATAAGGTGATCTTGCATAACATGAATCATAACATTGCATAACATGTCACAAACTTGCACATGAATATTGGATCTAGTTAGATAGGTGTCATGTAAATCATAAATTCTGGACTATTATAAAGAGATAACATGGTATAACATGGTATAGCATAATAGGTTTCACATGAAATGGCGTACTTTTAGACTTGTTTAAACATGGTTTTATACACATATAACTAGACATAATGGTTTTATACACATATCACTATACTTACTACGGGCGCTGAAACTTGTTTTCTGGTTTCTGTTATTCTGAAACTGAGATGCGCTCCTTTGGGTAGACTAACGTTGCGTTGATTAATTTTGATTAAACTTTTATCTTCTTCTTGATTTGATTCGTCTCTAAGCTTTAGTGTTGGCTTGTCTCTAGGCTTTCTAATTGACAGCCATTCCTAGTTCCTTTCCAGCAACATGACGGCTTTAGTATTCTATTATTTGTGTGAGTTTAGGGTTAGACTTGAGTTGTATTTATAGAATTTCAATCTAATTAGAGCCGTCGATGAAGCTAGAGTGAATCCAGACCATCCATCTCAAGAGAAGCCAATCAGAAAGTGACATGTAAGCCCTAGTGACTCAGCCAAGCCTCAGAATTCGACCAGACCCAGACTAGGCCAGCCAGTTCAATTCTGTTCTGGCGCACTTCCCATGTGCGCCAGTGCATTCTGACCCATTTTCTGGTTTTTCCGCCCAACTTCGTTCGTCCATATCTTCTTCATACAATATCCGTTTTACGCAAACTTGGACTCTATCTCAAGCAGAATTTCGAGACGAACGCAATGGCGTAACCCATTTCCCTTAATTCTTTAATTTAGAATTAATTATACTTCAATTTGTGAAGCTTAATGTTATAGAATTACGGGGTGTTACAGCGACATGTTCAAAAGGAAAATTTAATTTTTGAAAAGAGTAAGCTGTTTAAAAACTCCCAGGGAAAGACTGTTTGAATTAAAAACAAATTTAACAGAAATTTGTGAAAGGAAATTTGAATTAAAGTAAAGCCAGTAAAGTGGTAACTGAGATTGAATTTGAATGATATCAAGACAAATTGGATTGCGAGATTCAAATTTGAAGTGTAATGTGATAATCAAGTTAAGAGTTGGGAATCGAGAAGTAACTCGAGTTGAAATGATATTTGGCTCGGATATAAACGAATGGTTGTGTTATGGATAAAAGCAGATTGGAATTTGATTGGGATGACCCTTGTATCTGCTGAATTGATAACAGGTGGAAAGGATAAAATGATATGCCGACAAAAGGTACAAATTTATATTTCTATTGGATATAAGATTTATGAGCCGAATTGGCAAGCCACTTGGCTGTTTGATTTTCTTTTGGGTTGTAGATGGCCCAGAGAGGCAAGTTGGAGTTTGAGTTATTAGCTAGTACAAAGGAGGTGCTGGCGAAATTTTTCAAAAAGTAAAAGTGTTAGAAAATTTTCAGGATTTTTGAAAATTTTCGTTGATAAGAATTAATTAATAATTTAATTGAAATTAAATTGGTTCAGTTGAATCTGAAGTTAAGAAGTGAACAAATATGTTCTAACCAGTCGATAGGGTCGTTCTCTACCTTTAGCAATTTCGAGGACGAAATTATTTTAAGTGGGGAAGAATGTAATGACCCGCATTTGCAGAGGTATTATAATTAATTTATTTAATTATATAAATAGTGATATAGTAAATTAAATGGTCGTAGAATTAAATAATGATGAATATTTAATTAAAATAATAAATTAAATAATATATTTAAATCTGAAATAATCAGAATTGGCTGAAATGGCGATATGGTGTGAACCGGATCATCTGTGATATTTAATTCAGTTTAGAATTGAATTAGAATAACGAATATATTATTTGAACGACAGTTTGAATGTATAATTATATTATAATTAAAATCGAGCTTGAAATGGCGCTGCAGTTCGTAATTTGGCGATTCGAACTTCAACCGAATATACAGGGTCTGTTTTAAATCGGATTTCTGTGAAACAAGAAACGTACGGAGCTAGTGGAGTATATCTTTCTAGTGGAAGAGAAAAATCGGGATTTCGTCATGTAGATTTTGATTTACGTCCAAATCAAATTTTAGAAAAGTCGCTGTGGAATTCCTTTATATTTTATAAAGGAATTAATTATATTTTAAAAAGGAATTTCATTTTTTAAATCGAATATCGATTTAATCGGGATTTGAAATATCAAGTTATAAATCCTAGTGGAGCTGTATGATATTCTGTTGTGAATATATATGATAATATAAATTTATTTGTATTTAATGTAATTATATTTAAATATATTTATATATTTAAATGGGTCATTCAAAGCTTTAAAAATAGCCAGTTTTGCAAACGAAGTCGGAATTCGACGAAACTAATTTTGTTGGATCCGTAGTGTCAAATAGTTGTTAGATTTCCAGTTTCGTGATTTTTAGAGTCACTGTGTGGTCGTACGGATTTTTAGAGTGAGAAATGGTCAGTATTTAGATGGTTAAAAATACGTTGTGTGAGCAAACGGTGTCGAAATTTGACGAAACCAGTTTCGTTGGGACCGTAATGTCGAACTGAAGGTGCTTGTCCAGTTTGGTGATTTTTGGGTATCGTGTGTGATCACACGAAATTTTAGAAAGCAAAAATAAATAAAATAAAAATATCCTAATCTATGCTCGGTCAAAATGAAGGCCACCCACTCATCTTTTGAAACCACACAAACAATACCGTCCCCTTATAAATTCATTTCATTTGAGCCGCCACTTCTTCTTTGATTTCCAGCTAAAACGAGAGCAAGGAAAATAAAAAAAAACAATTCAACTAAAATCTATAAATCATGTAACATAGATATTCTGATTCACTTCTCAAAGAGCTTCAACGCAATGGCATTTTTATGGGACTCGACGAGGTTCTCTCGGTGTCAGAAATTGTCGCAGCAAAGCTAGAGTTCAACGTTCGGAAAGATTCAAACTATAAATAGATGTTTTGAGGTTGTAATTGGGTTCAGGAAGTCGAATTGAAGCCGTTGTGATTTTTGTTGGAATTCTGGTCGACATTCTTGTCGCATCAGGTGGTTCGCCAGTCTGAGAACCTGGTGATTGGGGGTGGGTGCGAGCTCGGCGCCTTGGAGCTAGGTGAATGAAGTTTTGGAAAGGGAACGTTTTGGTGAAGACGGGGTATTTAACGATGGAGGAACGAAGGGGGATGAGGAGGTCAAAGGTATCGAATGGTGGAGGATTGTACAGGAAACGCGACTGGTATTTTGGGGAAGAAGGCTTGCAGTGCGTGTCGGATTGTATAAGTGATGGTGGTCCGGTTATTTATGGTAAAGCCCAACAAGAATTAAATTAGTTTAATCTCATATTTAAAATGTGCATTAACTTGAAATTTTTGTATCTAACTCATACGACATCGAAATTCAACAAACCAAGATCCGTTGGGCTCGTATGGATGGACACTACACGATAGAACTAACGGGAAGTCCATTGGTGCTCGTTACAATTTACGGCAAAATAAATTGTTCGTCTGAATCAAGCGATGGTTATTGTTATCAACGATGATCGTCCAATGTGAGTAAATCTCACGAACTCTGAACAGTTTATAATTTCATGTGTATTTTTAGAATTGTTAAATATTGGCTAATTGACCGTGTGTTGACTGTTTGATTGAACTGCTAGTCAGTTAGTTAAATTTCTATATTGATTCTGTTTAACAGAATATATCATATGGAACTGAAAGTGATGTTGATTTTATATTGTATAACATTTGTGGATGCAGGGAGACAGGTTGGAGGAATCCAACTGGATTCCTCAACATTTATTTTACTGTGATTCATATATTGTAATATATGATGTGATATATAATCTGTTGTCGATTATATTTGTTTGAACGCTATTGGTCATCGTGATTTAATGTGTTAAATACCATAACATACCGGAATGGTGAAATGGAAATTTTCAAAACGAATATTGAAATAGATTTATGTACAAAATCAAAGGAGATTTTATAAAAGGAATTATTTATAAATGGAATATATATAAATAAAAATTTATTTATAAATGGATTATTTATAAATAGAAAATACTTAGAAATAAAACCCTAAAGGAATTATTTGCAACCAATTGCAAATAGATTAGAACGAGAAAGGTTTGTAAACCATTTACAAATCAATCAGAAAGAGAAATGTTTGTAAACCATTTATAAATGAAATCGAAAAGGAGGTATTTGTAAAACCATTTACAAATAGAATTGAAAAGGGAATAGTTATTTGTTAAGTAAACAAACAGAAAAGGAATTAATCAAAGGAGTTAATTCAAAGGAATTAAATCAAGGAGTTAATCCGAAGAGAATCGAAAAGAGTTAATCGAATATTAGTTATTCGATCAGAGTTAATCGAATAGAGTAAATTAATTTGAGTTAATTAGTTAGGGTTGACCAGTTAGAGTTAGTCAGTTAGAGTTATTCAAATGGAGTTAAGCGAAGTAGAGTTATCGAATTAGTTATTCGAAAGGAGTTATTGAATATAGTGTATTCGAGAGAAGAGTTATTCGAATTAGTTATTCTAATAGAGTTAAATAAATAAGAGTTATTCGAATTAGTTATTCGAATAGAGTTAAACACATAAGAGTTATTGAATGAGTTAATCAAAGGAGTTATCGATTATAGTTTAATCGAAAGGAGTTATCGAATTAGTTATTCGAAAGGAGTTATCGAATTAGTTATTCAAAAGGAGTTAAGTAAGGAGTTAAGTAAAAAGCGTTAATCGATTAGGGTTAAATAAATAGAGTTAATCGAATTTAGGTTATTCGAAGAAGGCTTTCGAATCTAGTTATTTGTAAGAGAGATTATCAAATATAGTTATTCGAAGGAGGTTCGTAAATGGAATTCGAGGGTTCGTAAGGAAGTGTTAAAGGGTTAAAAGATGAACTTACCCTATTTCGAGATTTGAAATGTTGTTCAGTTAAGGTCTACGAGGTAGTTATACCCCAACTTGATTGACTTCGTTTTTAATTTAGAAATGGTTAAGGTTCGAGAGTGAAAGTGGTTAAGTGATTTAGTAAATAAGTATACTGGTTTGAGTTGTCATCGCGATGCTGATTTAAACATCTATTTAAATCCAAGTAAAGAAGATTTGGAAATGTTTTCCAAATAGAATCAGAAACGTAATCAAATATTGAAATAAGGAAATATATATATATATATACATACATATGATTGATGATTGATTGATAGAATTTCCATCTGGAAATAATATCGTTGTTTGCACACGCGTTTTTCTTTGATAGTTAAATCACAGACTATCAATGTTTTAACCATTTTAACGTTGTTAATATGGAGAGACCGGTTGGACTATTGTCCAAAGAACCACTCTATATTGGCATAAGCGTTGCGAATCATATATGCCAAAGATAATTGAAGACGGAATAAAGCGCAAGGGCTATTATATAAGTCTTAGATAACAGTGCCTAAGATGGATGTATTGAATAGTGCCTTCGGTTCATCCTGTTCCTGAATGACTTGTATGAATGAATGTCTGATAGAGTATTTCCAGAAAGGTCACGTACATTGATTTCTTCAGCCGTACCAAGAGTGGAAGCAGAGAAGGAAACTTCTTTAGCTAACACGTAATGTACTGTTGTAGACGTCAAGTAGTGATTTTCGATGGATCTGACAATGTGGCATTCGAAGTGATTCTGGTGTGATGATGAAGCGTAACCTCAAGCCTCATCAACCGGTAAATGACAGAAATCGGGCAGGCAACATGGCTAAGTCGGTCGCTCCGAAGTAGGGTGTATAATCACCTGATCTTGAGTTTCATTTACTTCTAAAAATCTATTATTGATGCTGTCCCATTCGGGAAACGGTTGCTGATCCCAATCGTTGGTGATATACATTCGATACACTCAAGCGAAATGAGTGGTCGGTCATGTGTGGCCGAGTTGCAAGATGTTCTTGTTGAACTCAGTGTATTCCTTTCTAGAGGTACACTAGCGAAAGGTGGTTCCATACCTTATCATAGTTGGAAATCCATTACCCAATACGTGCTTGCAGTTTTGATTGTATACTATATATGTGGAACGTGAGATGAAAGCATTTCTGCTAAATGATTAATATATTGTGGTTGATAGACATTATTATAGTATCAAAAGGTTTTTGATATAAAGATATTTTGGATTCTCCTAAGGGAAAAACCTGTTCCATTATACGGCGTGGTCTTATGAGATATCATTTACCTGCTTGAACTATTTTAAACTATTTTACTCACACCAGTCCCATGACTGACCCGGAGTTTATTTGTTTTGTTTTCCCTAAACTCTTGGGTGCCCAATTTTGTACGGGTAGTCAAGTAGTCGGGATTTACAGATACTTGAAGAGCTGGAGCAGGAGCCTTCAGGATCATATAGCTATAGTTTATTTTCGCTGTGTTGCAAGTGTTGTACTTTGATAATGATGTATATTCAAGTACAATCTTTTATTTCAAAGATATGTTGTCTATTATATGTTATTCGTTCCGCTGTGAGGTTCGTGTTACTCTGATGTTGTGTTATTCTTCTTCTTCTATTCTAAGTTTCTATCTTAACTTTCCTCACCCTCTAATTTCTTTCATTAATGACCGGTATTTTTCGATGTTTGGTTAGTCGTCATCGTGTTTATGTCGATAACCAAAGTCGTCAAAAACTCGGGTCATTACATTTTTCGACTTATGCCTTAGCCTAGTTATTTTGGTAATTATATTGTTAAAGTTATCGCACTCGCCAGACTTTATGTCTGACCCCCTTTGTTTCCTCCTCTTTTCTTCCTTCCTCCAGGTGCTCATGGTGGAACTAGCACCAATGGAGCTTGATTTTGGACAGCTGTATCTCTTGCTTTTAAAAGTTGCTTGGATCGATGAAGTAAAAGTTTAGCCTATCTTATTTATGGCTATTTTGTATTAGGGTTATGTCTTTCAATTTATGTACTTTGATTGAGTCAAGGATGATATTATGTACTTTAACTCTGGTTTTTGATGATGCAATCAAACCTATGTGTTTACCGCTGCAATGAATAAAATTTTAAAGTTTTAAGTACTGTTTATATCTGTCTTATTGTCAAGTTTCCGTTCTATACACACTTAAAATGCTCCATAGAAGTTAATGCATTCCCTTTGTGAGTGACATTAATGGACGTGGGGTGTTACACTTTCTCTCCACACAATTTCATTCTGCCTATACTATGCCTCTACTCTAATTAAAATAAAATAATGGCGTCGCTACTCTGTTGAAATCTAAGCTAGAACTAGTGCATCTCTTCCAATCTGAATATAATTAAAAGAGAACAACTATTTTCTAATCTAATCGATAGTCTACACCAAAGGAGAGCTATTCAGTGTCAGAATACAGATTCCAGAATACAAGAATCGTTCTCTTTTTGTGAGTACAGTTATTTTCAGATATGAACTTTAATTATGATCTTGACGTGGTTATAAATCTGAATCTGAGGTTATGCATATTCTTATCTGTCAGATTTGTTTTTTCTGTGACCATTCTCTTTCTTTTTTCTGTTCTATAGCCAGGCTACTACGAGCCTACACCAAATCTACTAAGAGATTAATGCACGAACGCTAAATTTTGGGGTAAATAATGAATAATGCATAATTGGACATGAGTGATCTGTGACTGACTTAAGAAAAGGACATATTCTGTAAATTAGATCTAGATCTGTGCATACTCTGTGATTTGGGAGAAAAGGAATCATTCAATGATAACATATGACTTGAAACTTAGGGACATAATGCATATAAAAATTAAGATCTGATTTTGAGTGGATATAATTTAAAGATCTAGATTTTTGGGTATATTTTATATAACGATTCATGACTTGAAAAAGGAATATGAAACTTAAGTGTAAAGACCTATATTAAATAGGATAACTATTAATGTGAATGCGCCTAAATATGGATTTTTGGATATTGGCATTAAAGGCTATAATTTGGCATAATTCATATCATGATTTGGAGCATTTAGAGAGTGTTCTGTACTGTGCAAAGTTTAACGAAAATTTGGGGGCATATATTGTATTATGAATTATGACCATGATTTGAGCATGTAAGTTTAGGCTTAATTTATGATTAGGCAAGATATGTAAATAGATTTTTAAGAAATGTTAAATCTGCTAATCTACTGAATTGCCTAATCTGCTAAATCTGTTGAATTCCCTGTTCTGCTAATCTGCTAGATCTGTTATCTGCTAAATCTGTTGAATTGCTTAATCTGCTGAAAGCTGAATAATTGTAATTTGGAGGCTCGATCTAAAATTGAGCAAAACATGTCAATAGAACTTTGGATAATCTGCCTTATCTTGTAAAGAAGTTAAATCTGCTAAATGGACATAATTAGCCTGATATTTTCTGTAATGGAATAAAGTGGCTATGACACGAGGTTAGACCCCGTTTACGGTAGAAGCCTGCCCGGAACCAACCGGCTTAACTAGCGACCACAAAATGTTAGTCTAATGTGAGTGGTCGTAAGCATAACTAAAATATGCTTAGACACGAGGTTAGGTCTGGCTTATCGCAGAAGTTTGCCCGGAACCGCCCAGCATATCCAGTGGCTACAAGCTACCGACCTAATGTGAGAGGTCTGTGCATTAATATTTAATTAATGCAAATCTGAGATAAATATGATGTCTAAAACGTGTTGGGTGGATAGGGTTAAACCAACTGGACTGATGAATTTAACAAACCCGTTTCGTGAATATGTATGCCCAATACAAAGTTAGACAATCTGTAAGTCTGTTAAAACTGTACATCTGATCCGTTAGTCTGAAAACATGTTAACTTGATTGTCTGATCTGTGAACTAGTAAATCTGAACTCTGTATGTCTGAAACTTGTAAACAAGTTAATCTAAAATCTGTTAGTCTGGGGACACAAAGTTAGGAGGGGAAATACTTATGTCATCTGTTGTTTGGGACCCATATTAGTCAGTAACCCTTTCTGGTATCAAAAAACTTTGACCTCACACTATGTAGGGGTCAGGGCATGCTTACTAAATTAATTATAAGCGGTTCATTCTGATAATGGCGATGGGTGTTGATGGTGCATTCCAAACGGGTCATGTGCGTGCATGGATCCGGTCTGCTCTGGGGATGTAAGACACTGTGACATCTGTAAATTGGTCCGTGCTAATAGGTTGCCACTTTAGGGAGTGATACACCCTATCGTGGGGCCGACACATGGTATTTATGTATTTGGGAGTCGATCGCTTGGGGTAGGACTTATGGTACACTTAGTTCTGTCTGTTTCTGTTGGTACCGTCTGTTTCTGTTGGGTGGTAACACCGGTCTGTTTCTGCGTGGTACCGTCTATTGGGTGGTAAAGGCCCATTACTAGTGCACACTTAATTCTAACATTCTGTTTTTGTAGGGATTATTCTGTTTCCGTCTCTGATTCCGTTTCCAATTCTGTTTCCGTACCTTCTGTCTGTTGGGGTGGTAACGGCCCATTAGTTGGGTGGTAAAGGCTCATTATTAGTATTCTGTTTCCGTAACTTCTGTCTGTTGGGGTGGTAAAGGCCCATTATTAGTATTCTTCTTCTGTACCTTCTGTCTGTTGGGGTGGTGAAGGCCCATTACTAGCATTTTGTTTCTGTATAGATTATTCTATTTCGATTCTGTTTCAGTTTAGGCATTAGGGTAACACCTAACCCTGTTATACTAGTATTAGTGAAGAGAAATAAGATGTAAGTATGGAACATAATTTGGTTTACATCATTCTGTCTCTTCTGCTAACTTAAAGTATATTTGTTATTCCTGTTGATGTAATCTCTCATCCAGCTTTATTTACATGTCATGATAATATTATCTGTTTATATGATGGAAGTCACTGGACTCGCCAGACTTTATGTCTGACCTCGTTTGTTTTCGCCCCTTTTCTTTCCGTTTCCCCCCAGGTGCTCAGGGTGGAAACATATGAGCTTAATTCTGATTCTCTCTGCTTGAAGCGCTTGGAGTTTTGCTTGGCTTTGACTCTATATTTTCATGGCAGTTTATGTTGGGGATTATGGCTTTGAAACTTTACATTCTGAAGGATTTTGTATAAGACTGATAATTGTGTACTTGAGTTTTGGTATTGTGATTTAGAAAGATGTAACCAAACTTATTTCTGCTTCTGCTGTAATAAAGTTATAATTTTTCAAGTACTACTTATATGTCTTGTAATATTCTGTTCTGTCTACTAAAACACTCCATCAAAGTTAAGGCATTCCCTTTGTGAGTAACCTTAATGGAGGTGGGGTGTTACATTCATCATTATTTAAATAATTGAATTAACAAACCTTAATTACCCCTCATAATCATCTTCTCCAAGCTAAATCACCCATGCTTTCCTATACATGCAAATAATTCAAACCCAAAACCCACTTCTCTAACACCCCGCATTTTATAACAATTAAATAACACATGTATGTATATATTTTTATAACAATTAAATTATGCATATATGTATATATATGCACAAACATAAACATTTAAAAAGAAAAGAAAATTTTGAAGAGCTTCCACAATTTGGCCACGAGATTAGCATCTTGTGTTCATGGCGATTTTCTGGTCAATTTAGACCTATGGATTGCAAAAAACTGAGTTATGATGAAAGAGATACCTTTAAATGAAGTATTGTAGCAAAACATGAGAATAAGGTAAAAGAAGGAGAACAATGACTACCACTGTTTCTAAACTTATTAACAAAAGGCATCATAGCTCAGTTGGCTAAGAAATTAGATTTGTAATATAGAGGTCGGGGGTTTGAACCCCAGTAGCGACATAATTTTTGTTTTTGTTTTAGAGAGGGCCAACTGAACATACAAATTTATGTATGCATACAAATTCAAAATTTGAAAGGTTAAGAAAATATATGTATATATGTGTGTGTATGTACAGATATATATATATATATAAGAGATAAAATTCAAGATAAGGCTACAATCGATGAAATATGGCAAGAATCAAATAATGGTGCAATACCGTTTAAATTTTGAAACTGAAACGAAAATTGTGCGTATATATATACTCGTAAAATGGTCATTAGAAGAATTGTATATGGATTAGGAGACTACATGTGAATATAACAGTTAAATAAATTTTCAAAATTCAAAAATTCGAAAATCAAACTTTTGCGCCAAAATAGCTCGTGGGACCCATGGGGGTCGACCCACCTATAAGGGGGGTCGACCCTACCCCAGTTCTGGCTAAATTCATCTACGAATCTGGACTGTTTTCTTAACAAGGTTCGTTGCTGGATTAGCACTGCGTGTATGATAAGATCCTGAACACCTATAATAGGCTAGCAGAGCCTAAAGCTCACATTCTCTTAGACAACATCTAAGCTCTGTCTTTCTGTTAACCCCATTATTGAAACGCAAGCCAGAAAAAATGCGTCGACAATACTGATCGGGCAGTTTCACAAAATACTGTCCTGACACCATGGTCTCAAAGTCATTAGCACGACATGAAATTCATTTACATGACACGGTCTTAAGGCGTTCGGCGCGCCATATGGCATTAAGCCGTTCGCTACGACATGAAGACAAGCGACATGCCGTTCAATCCGTTCATGCCGCCAAACAATATCGTATGTCACAAAGTCATATGGTCCACGTAGGTATCAATATGCGTTCATGCCGTTAACTTCAAGGCACAGGATGCTTTCATTAAATCATGTCGCATTGTCTGCAAAGCAAGCAGAGCATATATGGGAATGCACAGGACAAGATGCGACTTATTTAAATAAATAGATACTGCTAAGTCGCTATATTTATCATATCGTGACATGAGCATTGCCTTTAAGCCATACCGTAAGTATGTCTCATGTCGCATTTCATCAAAGGTTCTACCATATCATTGGTGTATGAATGGAGTCATGGTGCAATCCAACCATGTCGTTGGGACCATATATTTTACCCCGCAGCTCCATGTCATACATGCAGCTTTAGAGGCATGCCATCCCGAGCAAACCATGTCGTGGAATCCTTCATGACGCTTCCCCCATGTCGCAAGACAGTCACAACACACAACCCACTTAATAAAACGAGTCATGCATAAGAGGTGGAGTGGATAAGTGTGAACCGGTTTATATATGACATGTGGACGAATTACTAAAAGATGGGTTATCAACACATACAAAAGGACAAGTCGAGCTGTAGACGCATGCAGAGGGACCTCGGAAAAACGCTGCTATTCAGAATTGAACCATTCTCGTGGTATGGTTTCATCACGTTCTTACAACATGATGTCACCACGACTTGGTTTATGGTCACTTCCATTAGATTATGGCGCTCTATAAAGTCAAGTGCTCTTATAGTACGTAGCAGACAATGAACATATAGGTCTACATGGTCCTTCATTTTATATGACACAGATTAAGTCGTTAATGATAAAATAATATTCGTGTCGTCATCCAAGCTGCT
Organism: Allium sativum; assembly: GCA_030737875.1. Lineage (NCBI taxonomy): Eukaryota > Viridiplantae > Streptophyta > Magnoliopsida > Asparagales > Amaryllidaceae > Allium > Allium sativum. The sequence goes on from CM060918.1 coordinate 898,233,504, forward strand.
AGTCTTTATACTGACACGAAGTGCATGAATATGAATTGGCTTGATACATAAAGCGATGTGATAAAAGGTCACGTGGAGCAAATTATATGAATGAGTATTATAAGTGGAATCACCCCAGATAATTCGAGTTGCACACAACTGTCCATGCAATCCATTGAGGTCCATGTCGCATAAAGTTATGTCGCAGGTAACTCATTAAAGTAAGTCGTGACCCAATTCACCATGTAGACCGCCAGTTGTAAAGTGAATGGTACGGATCCATTCTGTCCAATAGATGACTTAAGCCGCACTATGTAAAAGAGCGAACAGAAAAGCAAGTCGTTGGTTCTTTAATATGTAAAACCAAGGCGTCTGTTACATTGAAAGAGCGTATATCCATGTCATGATGAGCATGGCGCAAGGCGCACATCAGCTATATACTCATATTTACCAAAGTGCCACCGAGAGTCATGCCGCATCTCATCATATCGAAATTGAGTCATGGTGTTTTCAGCATAATTACAGAATTGCCACCCGGGCTAAAATCACCTATAAATACCCCTCACATTTCACTTGGAAAGAGGACCGAAAATACATTCCTACAAGGGGACTCCGCCAAATTCAAAGCACATCTACAACTTCTCTAATGGCTTCTATGGATTCAACAACACTTTTCTAACTTCATGAAGATCAAATCCAAGTCAATGATCGTAAGAGCTCTCTACAATTAAATCTAAGCACCTCCAACATCATTCAAGCAACTTCATATCTTCTCTAATTCACTCTAAATCTGGATCTAACACAAAACTCTTACAAAATCGTGGAGAAGGGTCAAAGCACTTAAAGGATTGAAGATTCATACTTCTATCACTATTAAGCTAGAGACTCTGTCAACTCCTCACTGAATTTAAGAAAAAGTTAGATCATAAAGAGATATACAAGAGAGAAATGATTGTAATGAGGAAAAATTCATATGTTGTAAGCTTGAATATCATAATGAGAATTGATTGAAAGTGGATGTAGATTCATAGAGAATCGAACCACTATAAAAATTCCTTTGTGTTCTTACTTGCTTTTATTCGTTTATTTTGCGATTACGCGGTTCCATATTCTAACCGAATCGGTGAAGTGTGACTTTTTACACCCTTGGTGTTTGATCTCAAATTTGGAGCAAACATTTGGCACCCACCGTGGGGCCGTGCTCGCATTTCCTACCTCTTCTCGCACTCTCCCAAAGTTGAGATCCTTGCATTAAAGCTTTAAGCTGCATTCTTCCCCGAAATTATGGCCAAATCTAAGAAGACCACTAGCAAAATCGTGGTAGAAGCCGATGATGTTATTCATGAAGAAGCACCGCTCACAAACCGTTTTGATGTTAGTGAAAACTCGATAAGCGGAGCTGGCGTGACTAGAAATGAACTAAATGCCGCTATTGCCAACGTAAACAACCGAGTGGATGCCTCTACTAAAGCAATGCTGGAAAAACTTGATGCCATCCTTAATGCTCGATCAAATCCAGCCCCTCTAAAAGTGCATGTGGATCTCGAGGAGAATGATGAATCGCTCGCTTCCGATCATAACCGCAATGACAACATGGAAGACGATTATGATTGGACCTGTGGCAGGGACGAAGTTAACATAGAAGAATTGAAATCCAAAGCTAAGAACCATTCCGAAACAAATGCTCAAAAGGTCATTGATCCTGTCACGGGGGCACCTCTTCGTCGAGAAGACAAAGAGCCAAAACTCTCTAATCGAGGTCGAATGCCTAGACGAACATTTGGTAAAGAGCTCAGCTTCATAAAGCGCCATAGCACTGAAGAATACATTTCGAACATGATAGAACGAGCCATGAAAAAGAATCAAGCTAGCAAGGACGACGAAAGAGAATGGGACTTCTCTCCCGATAGGACTCCATTCACCGAAAGAATCCTTGAAGCAGAATGTCCAAAGAAATTCAATCCTCCAACTTTGCCTCCATACAACGGTTTAGTTGATCCGTACTACTTCCTATTCAAATATGAATGGCATATGAGTGCAGCTAAGGCGACCGATGAGATGAGATTCACATACTTTCCTCTCTACTTAGAAGGTGCCGCATCACTATGGTTCACAAAGCTGCCGCCCAAGTCTATCAATCGATTTTCTGACCTCACCAAAAAATTCAAGGAGCAGTTCCGCCTGTACGCTACTAAAGCCGAGGATGCTATAACACTTTTAGCAATGAAACCGAATCCAGGGGAAACTGTCAAAGCCTTCCTCAGTCGATTCAATGTTGCCTTGTCTGAAGTGAGGAATCGAGAGCCATGCATAATTCTCATGGCCTTACTCAATGCTATAGACAAAACAAGCGAGTTCGGAAGATGGATGAAGATGAAGGAACCAAATACACTTGACAAGTTCTATAAGAAGGCGGAGGAGTACATGAGAGTGGACAATAATCCTATACCTCTTCAGATCATCGGTGGTAACCAATTTCTTGAGGCTCCCAAAAGTACTGCTACTCAGCGTGATCAAAAGAATACTCAAGGGCAGAAGCGAGCAAATGACAGAAATGACAACAAAGCTAACAAAAAGTTTCGCCTTCTTGACTCGTCTGAGCTAACTCCTCTGAATAACACTCCCGAGAACATATACCTTTCCACAAAGGACTCAGAAGATTATACAGAGCCTCGGCCAATAAAAATGAACGACTATCTGACTAAATCCGGGAAGTTCTGTCGGTATCATAATCAACCGGGCCACAGCACCAACGAATGCTGGCATCTGAAATCATTAATTAAAGAATTGATTAGGAAGAACCGTCTGCAACAATTTGTGAAGAACTCCCAAGATGCGAATCCTTCTACAACTCCCTAGGGGCAAGGGGCATCAAATGACCAGTCCGGTCCAAGCAACGTAGCTTCTGCTCAAATCACTCCAAGGCTGATAATAACCTGACGACCGCTGATGATGATCTAATATCTGAAACTCAGAATAGGTGATCACTATCGCCTCTTTGCATTACTTTACTCTTTACTATGTTTTACTTTCTTGTAAAAAGTCTATAATGGTCTACATGCATTGTATAGAACAAAAGTACTATGAATGAAATGTTTCCTGCTTGTGTCAATCTCTGACTTGCAAAATATATATGAAAAATTGCTAAAAGACGATTTTCTCATTGCAGGCTATTCCATAGGCATTTGCTTCATCAAGATTCGATGAAATGAGGCGATTCCAATAATACCAACTCAACGGTTGATCAAGGAAGTTCCAATGAATCAAACGACAAATAGAGCAATAAGCTGTCACGGATCCAAAACCTCATCCCCCAAAGGTTGCGGGAATCCGAAGGCGCGAAACGAAGTGTGGGGGCTTGCGAAAGCAAGACGAAGCGTGGGAGTTCGTAAGCGCGGAGCGATGCAACCTTAACCCAATGGTTCGCGGGAATCCGTAGGCGTGGAACGAAGCGTGGGAGCTTGCTAAAGCAAGACAAAGCGTGGGAGTTCATAAGCGCGGAGCGATGCAGCCTTAACCCAATGGTTCGTGGGAATCCGTACGCGAGAAACAAAGCGCGGGAACTTGCTAAAAGCAAGATGAAGCGTGGAAGTTCGTAGGCGCGGAGCGATGCGGCCTTAACCCAATGGTTCGCGGGAATCCGTAGGAGCGAACCAAAGCGTGGGACCTTGCTAAATGCAAGATGAAGCATGCGAGTTCGTAGGTGCGGAGCGATGCGGCCTTAACCCAATGGTTCGCGGGAATCCGTAGGCGCGAAACGAAGCTTGGGAGCTTGCTAAAGCAAGACGAAGTGTGAGAGTTCGTAAGCGCGGAGCGATGCACCCTTAACCCAATTGTTCGCGGGAATCCGTAGGCACGAAACAAAGCGCGGGAGCTTGCTAAAAGAAAGAAGAAGCGTAGGAGTTTGTAGGTGCAGAGCGATGCGGCCTTAACCCAATGGCTCGCGGGAATCCGTAGGCGCGAAACAAAACGTGGGAGCTTGCTAAAAGCAAGAAGAAGTGTGGGAGTTCGTAGGCGTGGAGCGATGCGGCCTTAACCCAATGGTTCATGGGAATCCGTAGGCGCGAAACGAAGCGTGGGAGCTTACTAAAGCAAGACAAAGCGTGGGAGTTCATAAGTGTGGAGCGATGCAGCCTTAACCCAATGGTTCATGGGAATCCGTAGGCGCGAAACGAAGCATGGGAGCTTGCGAAAGGAAGACGAAGTGTGGGAGTTCATAAGCGCGGAGTGATGCAGCCTTAATCCAATGGTTCGCGGGAATCCGTTGGCATGAAACGAAGCATGGGAGCTTGCTAAAGCAAGACGAAGCGTGGGAGTTTGTAAGTGCGGAGCGATGCAGCCTTAACCCAATGGTTCGCGGGAATCCATAGGCGCGAAATAAAGCACGGGAGCTTGCTAAAAGCAAGACGAAGCATAGGAGTTCGTAGGCGCGGAGCGATGCGGCCTTAACCCAATGGTTCGCGAAAATCCGTAGTCGCGAAACAAAGCGTGGGAGCTTGCTAAAAGCCAGACGAAGCATGGGAGTTCGTAGGCGTGGAGTGATGCGGCCTTAACCCAATGGTTTGCGGGAATCCGTAGGCGCGAAACGAAGCATGGGATCTTGCTAAAACAAGACAAAGCGTGGGAGTTTGTAAGTGCGGAGCATTGCAGCCTTAACCCAATGGTTCGCGGTAATCCGTAGGCGTGAAACGAAGTGTGGAAGCTTGCTAAATGCAAGACGAAGCGTGGGAGTTCGTAGGCGCAGAGCGATGTGGCCTTAACCCAATGGTTCACGGGAATCCATAGGCGCGAAACAAAGCGTGGGAGCTTGCTAAAACAAGACGAAGCGTGGGAGTTCGTAAGCGTGCAGCGATGTAGCCTTAACCCAATGGTTCGTGGGAATCCGTAGGCGCGAAATGAAGCGCGAGAGCTTGCTAAAGCAAGACGAAGCATGGGAGTTCGTAAGCGTGGAGCGATGCAGCCTTAACCCAATGGTTTGTTGGAATCCGTAGGCGCAAAATGAAGCGCGGGAGCTTGCTAAAGCAAGACGAAGCGTGGGAGTTCGTAAGCGTGGAGCGATGCAGCTTTAACCCAAACCTCGCGGGAGTTTGCACTGCAAAACAATGCGACAACCAAAAATCCTCTCCATAGGAGATATCGACAATGTTCAATAAAATCCATCATGTTGATTCGATCGCAAGAAAAGGACAAGACGTTGGATTAAAAGGACCTCACTTAAACATGGGGCATCCAACGGAATCTTCAATGCCAAAATTGATTAGCATGACAGACAAACATTAAGCAGTGAAATTCTTCGCATAATGAATGCTAACAATGGCCTCCTAAACCGGGGCATCAATAATCAAAGACTTCTCCAAAGAAAAACAGAAGATAATCACAAATGCGTATTTCTCAAATGAGAAATATCTTATACCATCATATGAAATTTTAAAACAATAGCATTTGAAAACCACAGTCGACTTCAGTCGATTAGTTGATTTTAGTTGTTAAATGCGAATTTGAATTTGAATATCGTAGTGGTATAGACATTATTCAACGAGTTATAAACCATTGGGTAAAATAATTCTGTGCAGACACATTATTCAATTCAAAGTAAAAATTCGTTATAATTCATTTTCTGGTGATTAAACTGACCCGCTATCGATATGGACAACCGAAAGTGAAGTATAAGTCTAAAATTGCATAACGCCTATTTTTATTACAGAACAGGTGGAATGAAACATACGCATTAAAGACATGACTTGCCATGGCAAAAAAAAGCTACAAATGGATTTCAATGCAAAATTGTGTTCGTTTCGAAGCCCGCATTTCTCGCAAGCAAAAAATACAAGCTTCGAGGGGCAAATGTTAACCCCGTTATTGAAACACAGTCCTGAACAAATGCATCAACGATACAGATCGGGCAATTTTACAAAATAGCGTCCTGACACCATGGTCTCAAAGTCGTTAGCACGACATGAAATTCATTTGCATGACACGGTCTTAAGGTGTTCGGCGCGCCAAATGGCATTAATCCGTTCGCTATGACATGAAGACAAGTGACATGCCGTTCAATCCGGGCATGCTGCCAAACAATATCGTATGTCACAAAGTCATATGGTCCACGTCGGTAGCAATATGTGTTCATGCCATTAACTTCAAGGCATAGGATGCTTTCATGAAATCATGTCGCATTGTCTGCAAAGCAAGTAGAGTATATATGGGAATGCACAGGACAATACGCGACTTATTTAAATAAATATATACTGCTAAGTCGCTATATTTATCATATCATGACATGAGCATTGCCTTTATGCCATACCGTAAGTATGTCTCATGTCGCATTTCATCAAATGTTCTACCATATCATTAGTGTATGAATTGAGTCATTGTGCAATCCGACCATGTCATTGGGACCATATATTTCACCCCGCAGCTCCATGTCATACATGCAGCTTTAGAGGCATGCCATCCCGAGCAAACCATGTCGTGGAAGCCTTCATGACGCGTCCCCCATGTCGCAAGACAGTCACGATACACAACCCACTCAATAAAACGAGTCATGCATAGCAGGTGGAGTGGATAAGTGTGAACCAGTTTGTATATGACATGTGGACGAATTTCTAAAAGATGGGTTATCAACACATACAAAAGGACAAGTCGAGCTATAGACGCATGCAGAGGGACCTCGGAAAAACGCTGCTATTCAGAATCGAACCGTTCTCGTAGTATGGTTTCATCGCGTTCTTACAACATGATGTCACCACGACTTGGTTTAAGGTCACTTCCATTAGATCATGGCGCTCTATAAAGTCAAGTGCTCTTATATTTCGTAGCAGGCAATGAACATATAGGTCTACATGGTCCTTCATTTTATATGACACAGATCAAGTCGTTAATAATAAAATAATATTCGTGTTGTCATGCCAAGCTGCTAGTCTTTATACTGACGTGAAGTGCATGAATATGAATTGGCTTGATACATAAAGCCACGTGGTAAAAGGTCACGTGGAGCAGATTATATGAATGAGTATTATAAATGTAATCACCCCAGATAATTTGAGTTGCACACAACTGTCCATGCAATCCGTTGGGGTCCATGTCGCATACAGTTATGTCGCAGGTAACTCATTAAAGTAAGTCGTGACCCAATTCACCATGTAGACCACCAGTTGTAAAGTGAAAGGTAAGGATCCATTATGTCCAATAGATGACTTAAGCGCACTATGTAAAAGAGCGAACAAAAAAGCAAGTCGTTGGCTCTTTAATATGTAAAACCAAGGCATCTGTTACATTGAAACCGTGTATATCCATGTCATGATGAGCATGGCGCAAGGCGCACAGCAGCTGTATTGTTACGACCCCAAATCCCATACGGATGGAGACAAGGGTAATCTTTGGAATATAACACAGAAACAGATAACAAAGAACAGAATTAAATAAATACACCAGATAATGAACAACAGAACATACTGGATAAAAGTAATCATCAGAGTTACACAGTATACAGGATCTTACTTAGTGCAATTACAGTTCAGCTATACATAAATGTCTACAGCGGAAACAAACAAAATATGTACAATAGGAGCTGAACAGCATAATAAGAGATAAATGATAGAATCCATCTTCAGCTCCAGCTATCTAGAGGAAGCCAGCTAAACCTGAATACAAGGCTGCCCATGTAGAAAAGGGGGCACCCGAGTTTGAAAGTGAAACAAACTACGAGTCAGTCATGGGACTGGTATGAGAAATCTACTCAACACAATTGAAATATGGTTAATCACAGGACCACGCCACTTTCGTGGAACAGGTTTACTCCATCGGATCACCAGTGCTTTAAAACAAATCATTCTTTGAAACAACGCTATGCTTTTTATAAAAAATGAAGCCATTATAAGACTCAGTTCCCATCACACAATGCAACGCAAACCGGAGGATAGAGTTTTTACCTTATAACGGCCAAAATATGCTTGATACGAATAAAAAAATGGCATTTGATATTATTGCTAGTGTTTATATGTTTTGAAAACAATTTCAAATCACAACTGTCAATCATAGATGACATTAATGCCCCATACCACTATGTCGTCATATATAGGTATACAATCAAAATCGCACAGTCACGTATTTGGAAATTGGATTTCCGTCATGAACCAAGGCAAAAGATAGTCCTTACCAAATTCGAGACGCTCTAGCCCGCCCCTTAGGTAGGTACTCAGTCAAGCCTTTGGATCGTCAGGGCCGGTCCACCGATGTGGATTAAAATTCCTAAACAATGCGTTTCCCCGCCCTATGGGGCGTAGGTGAGCCAACGAATGACTCCATCGGACCCGGATCGTCCGGTCTAACCGAGGCGCCTCGTAACAGCAACAAACACACAGGTGAAAAGTATACAAATGTCAGGGCTGGTAGGTCACTGACACCACCCTAGCTAGAAAGAAACGCATGCCCTCCCTGATGTCCTTCTCCCGTTTCTGGTTCATACCGGGGTGTGAGGCTCGTGAATTCACATTATACACAAAGCTACGCCACACAGGCGCTGCTTTGATCATCACCACAAGACTTTGCTTTTCAACAGAAGCCCTGATCATTTGCTCCTCAGGCATGCCACACTAGCAATTCATGCCATGCGACTGATGTCCATCGATATACAACCTCTGAGTTCGTGCGTTTCAGAGAAGGGCGTTAAGCAAAAGAATAAATTCTCTGCCGCCAAACAGATGTATATTTAACAAAGATCAATCAACACAGAATAAAATCCAATGTCAGACACACAGTCCATTTACAAGTCCGTTCTGGGTCTGAACGAAACCGGAGGCACTAAATACCTCGCAAACCCATCGATATACACGTACGTCTGGACGATCACCACTCATTATCCATATTTCGGGATGCCTCCCAATCAGGACCTCGGTTACCCTCCAAACGAGGTGAAGATCTCCGGTCTTCGACCACCGTCTTCATCTTCGACTTTCAATCGTCGGTCAATTATTTGAAATGAGAATTAACTCGGCCTTTTCAAATAATTCACGTATTTTTAGAATTTCAAATCAACTTATTTCAATGGTTAAATCAATTGACAACACCAATTTGTTCTTTAATGTACTTTTCACACCAAACACATTCAACCATCAAAAACCACATAAATCGAGCAAATTCAGTTTATTTCCATTCCATATCGTTTATGATATTTTATAACAATTTATCGCTATTTTTATTTATTTTAAAATAGCCAATTTAGTCAAAACAACGCTTCGGGCCATAACGCGGCCGTGGCGCTGTTTTTCTTCAGATTTGATTTACGCATATCTGAAAATCTAACCGTTGGATCTTCACAAAATTTACATCATTAGAAAGATCTTTTCAAAACAAATCCAACGGTTCCAGTTTCAGGAAAATCCAACAGTCGGATCTCCCGGTACAATCGTTTGAAGTTTCGATTTCAAAATACGAACTACAGCGTCATTATTCGATTAAATATAATTATTTATATATATATATATATATAAAAATATAATCGATTCTGGCGCTGTTTTTCTTCAGATTTGAATTAACCATTCCAGACAATCCAACCGTTGGATTTTTACAAAGTTGGTGCCGTTGGAAAAATATTTCCAAAGCGAACCCAACGGTTGCGGTTTCGGAAAAATCCAATGGTCGGATTTCCCGCACTAGTTGTTTGAAATCACGGTTTCAAAACACGAACTGCACGGCCACGTTTCGTTTTAATTTTATTTATATTTATATATTTATATAGATATAGTTCATTCAACAATTTCAATATCGTTTTCACTTCAAATATTTCACTAACGCCTTTAAATTTTGGAAAATTTCGCCATAACCTCCTTTGTACGGGAGGGGCTGGGAAAAATTCCCAAATAGCCACACGGGCGTCTCATGCCAAAAGAAAAAGAAAAGGCCAAGCGGTTAGCCAACAGGCTCATAAAATCATCACCCAAACAAAACAGTAAATGTGTACCTATTTGTCGGGCACAAAATTTTATTCCTCTTCTCTAGCTCCTTTGTTATATCTTGTTCAATAAATATGCACGTACATATATACAATTTTTATCACTTATCATTTTCCGTTCAACTTCATATTTGATTTACTTTGGTTTAAAAACACCATTCATTCTAATGTTGCATGCATAGGCTAAAATCATATCATTAGCTATTTAATGTATATTTCAACTCATGCATATTTTATTTGAACAAGTGGATATTTTTAACTCTTCACATTTCAAAGATGATAATTTTGGTGAACTAAAATACATTTCAACACAAGACTATTTTCTTTAGTTCCCATGCATGTTGAAAATAATATTTCTTCACAAATATTTATTTCAACGTCCGCATATCTTTAGCATATCACATAGATGATAAAAATGATATTTTTATCATTTAAAATATTAATTCGACAAATAGATGTTTTCAACACTTCATAGTTTCAATAAAAATGTAATTTTTTATTGTTCGATCTTTTTATTCAACACATGAACTTTTCCACTACACACACTTCTCAACACATGAGCATTTCCACACATGGATATTTTATTTATGTTGTTCATATAAGAAAGATAGAATTTTTTTGTTGTTGAAACTATTTATATATAAGGCGAATATTTTGCATACTTCATATATATTATAAAAATGTAATTTTTATTGTTTAGACACTTCATTCATTCACAAATGAATTTAATTTTCACACATCACTTTTCAACACATGAACATTTCCACACATGGATATAGTTTCAACATATGACTTTAATTTCAACGCATGAAAATAATTTCAACATATGAAAATTATTCCAACACATAAAGATTATTCAAAATTTCGGCAGCATAACGGCAGGGTAGTTAAAACCGGCACCGTCCCTAGTACGGCTCCTCGCTCTACCTTAAAACCTCGCGGTTTTTGACAATGGGGATTCATGCATCTAATTCGCACGCAGGCGACATGTTTTATTTTTATTTCCACAAATATTTCCAATTCATTTCAATCACCAATGGGTATTTTTCAACCACAATCAACCAATATCAACCACAAACAATCACAATCAACCATTCGCTATCAATCAATTTTCACACCAATCACAATCAATAAATATCGTCCATGGTTTGTGGACGAGGGGCGTATATATATATATATATATATATATATATATATATATATATATATAGCAATTCACTTCTATTTCAACACATATATAATTTTTACAATGCATATATAACTTATACATCGAACGTACAACTTATACAACGCTTATACATGAGGTGTACAATGCTTATATAACTCATACATCGACTATATAATTTATACATCGTCGTTTTCCATATCGTTTATAAATTAGAAATCTCACATTGGTTTCCACTCCACCAAAAATAGCAGAAGGCTTAGAAAAATACGCGGTCTCTTCTAAAATGTAGAAGACGTCCACACGGTCACGATGTTTCCTATTTCATCGAATTTCGTCAAGAATCGAAAAATACATGATTTTTCAAAGTTCAGATGTAATAAAAGACGCACCTTTCACGATGGTTCAAAACTAGGTTTTGATCTTTCGATCAAACCGTTGCGCGATAGGAGAATCAGCTCACACAGCTTCGAAAGACCTTCGCGAGCGTGGTGGTGAGGTGCAGTTCGGTGGTCCCTACCGGTGGTGGCGGCGGTCGAAAGGGCGCAACTTCCCAGGCTCGGTTCTCTCGAACGACGCAACGATGGAGAGGGTAATGGGTATGGATTTAAAGAGGAGGAAGAGGGCTTTAAAATGGATCCAAGAACACTTGATTTCATTCAGAAACGAGAGAGAAATCGAAGAGAGAAGATTCGAGTGCTTTTCCGTCGTGCGCCAGGTATAGATCGGGGAGAGAGAAAATATTTTGACCAATGAAATATTTTTATTAATTTATATATTTTCAAATTCCCAAAATACCCCCTTTCACATACGAACACTAATCCAAGCCCAACGACTGTCGTCCCTAGCGTTTTACCCCCATTCCGAACACAATGGGATATGTTTCGAAGGCCCATTCAACTGTTTCAATCAGTTTTCCTTCAAATTAAAATATATAACATTCAATATTCGATTTGAACGTACATTTCAATTTGCCAGGGCCACAGGCTGGTTCGAAAAATTCCAGAAAAATAAATCTAGCTATGTTTTTGACGATACGGTCCCAACAAAACTAGTTTCGCCGAATTCTGAGACTGTTTGTAAAATGGCCCATTTCTGGTCGATCCAATTTAACTGTAATTGACCAAAACACATTTTCCTTTGCCACGCTCACATACTAGCTTCAAAAATTATGAAATTTGAAACCTAGCAATAACTTTACATCCCGGATCCAACAAAAGTGGTTTCGTCGAATTCCGAGGTCGTATGCAAAATGGCCAATTTCACGGGCTATATAAATTCCATAGCGACCTTTCTGAAAATTCATTTGGCCATAACTTTTGCTTTCCGCTATGAAACTTTGATTTTTCAAATTCGTTAGAAAGGTATTCACTAATAGATTTAAATATTTTTTTGTTTCACTCAATTCCGTTATGTTTTGCACCCGGTACAGTCCGACAAAGTTTGAATTCAATTTTTGAAACTACCGCGCCATTTCAGGCCTTGTTTATAATTAAAATTTATTATATTTATTTTCAAGCAACGATTCAAATCTATTTTTCATCACTATTATTTAAAATATTTATTTTAAATATTTAAAATCCATTATTTTAGCCAATTTAAAATTTTTAAATTGGTTCAGATTTTCTGGTTCGTTACATGTATACTCATATTTACCAAAGTTCCACCGAGAGTCATGCCGCATCTCATCATGTCGAAATTGAGTCATGGTGTTTTCAACATAATTACAGAATTGCCGCCCGGGCTAAAATCACCTATAAATAACCCTCACATTTCACTCGGAAAGGGGATCGAAAATTCATTCTTACAAGGAGACTCCGCCAAATTCAAAGCTCATCTACAACTTCTCTAATGGCTTTTATGGATTCATCAACACTTTTCTAACTTCATGAAGATCAAATCCAAGTCAATGATCATAAGAGCTCTCTACAATTAAATCTAAGCACCTTCAACATCATTCAAGCAACTTCATATCTTCAGTTATCCACTCTAAATCCGGATCTAACACAAAACTCTTACAAAATCATGGAGAAGGGTCAAAGCACTTAAAGGATTGAAGATTCATACTTCTATCACTATTAAGCTAGAGACTCTGTCAACTCCTCACCGAATTTAAGAAAAAATAGATCATAAAGAGATTTACAAGAGAGAAATGATTGTAATGAGGAAAAATTCATATGTTGTAAGCTTGAATATCATAATGAGAATTGATTGAAAGTGGATGTAGATTCATAGATAATCGAACCACTATAAAAATTCCTTTGTGTTCTTACTTGCTTTTATTCGTTTATTTTGCGATTACGCGGTTCCATATTCTTACCGAATCGGTGAAGTGTGACTTTTTACACCCTTGGTGTTTGATCCCAAATTTGGAGCAAACACTTTCTTTCTCCTCCTCAAATCTCTTTAGAGAATTTAGATCATTAGTTTAGTAAAAATTCTAAATCAAGATTTGGAGGAAAAGAATTGATGCTAATAAAAAGATGTTCAGAATCAAATGGGAAGTGAGGTAATTTTCTAGATCTGGTCTATTGAAATTTCTTCCTCTTTCTTCCCTTTTTCTTTTAGTAAAAATTATGAATCCATGGTTGTTAGGTTCTGAATCCAATTAGGGGAAAACCATGGAATGCTAGATCTGGACCAGATCCAGGATTTGGAAAACGAATAAGGTGAGTGGATGTAAAGACCCGCAAATTCCCACCCTTTGAATCGACCATAAACCACACAGGTCTGACCCAAAAAGTGAAAATCTACGAATACTTTAACTTTGGGCATACAACACATTACAACAGATAACAGAAGACTTTTATAACACTATAATAAATGTTACATCAGAGTGCAGAATATACATATCAGAGTACATTAGAATACAATTACAGCGGAAGATAAATACAAAAATGTAATATACTGCAACGGAAGAACACAGCGGAAGACTTTCTATCTCTGGACACAGCTTTATGCTTCAACCCAGAATCCTGTTTAATATATCTGCAAAAATAGCTACTCGACTGCCTGTGTGGAAAATATGGGCACCCGAGTTTGCCAGTGGACAAAACTACAGGTCAGTCATGGGACTGGTGTGAGAATTCTACCTAACCTATAAAATATAATAAGGCTAATCACAGGACCACGCCACTTTCGCGGAACGGGTTTTCTCCTATGGATTGCCAGTGCATGACTAAAGTAAATCGTCAAAATAGCGCAATGCTTTTTAGAAAAATGAAACCATTATAAGATCCAAGTCCCATCACACAATGCAACGCAAACCGGAGGATAGGGTTTTACCTTATAATGATCAAAAGATGCTTGATACGATAAACACGGTATTATATAATAATAGTGTACAACCAATTTGAAATACATCAAAGTAAATGTATTAATCCTAGACGGCATGAGTGCCCCATCCCACTATGTCGCCATAATAAATATACAATCAAATTCGTCGTTACCTATTGGAAAGTTGGGTTACCATCATGAGTCAAGGCTAGGAGCGAATTCCTTACCGATTCGAGACACTCTAGCAATGCCCCAGGATTGGTACTCTGTCCAACCCTTGGATCCTGCAGGGCCGGTCCGTCCCCGTGTTGGTACTCTGTCCAACTGGTGCAATGGACTGGATTAGTTATTCCTGAACACACGTTTCCCGATCCTAACGGATCTCTGATTGGCCACAATACGACCAATATACCTGAGGTACCTCAAATCCAACAACCACATAAGTAAAATGTCAGCCAGTTTAAGCACCGACACCACTTCTAGCTAGAAAGAAACGTGCGCACTCCCTGCGTTCCCTTGCTCCATTTTAGACTCAACCGGGGTGTGAGGCTCGCGAAGTAACGTATTACACAAAGCTATGTCCATACCAGACTATGCTTTGATCATCATACAAGGCTCTGCTTTGCAACAATAAGCTTTGTTCAATTGCAACTTGGCGTGCCACATCAACAACTCATATCATGCGATCGGTAATTATTTAACAAACAAAAGGGTGTTAAGCAAGAGAATAAATCCTCCGCCACCATGCATTTATATATTAAATAAAAACCGATTTAATTACATGAAATAAATTTCAATGTCAGGCATGCTATCCATTTACAAGTCCGTTCTGGGTCTGAACGAAACAACGTATCCGTCGATCTCCAGTACGTCTGGAAGATCATCACTTTTACCTTGCCTTGGGGGATCAGTCCCAATTCAAGATATTAGTCACCATCAACCAAACGATGTGAAGCTCTCAGGTCTTCAGTCACCGTCTTCATCTTCGACTCTTGATTGTCGTGATGATTATTCAGAATGGGTTAGACCCGGTCTTTCTGAATAACTCGCGTATTTGTAATTAAAATCAACCATACGCCACATTCCAACTTTGAATATCCTTTTAAATAAAAATTATTATCTTTGTAAAAAGGTCCTCATTAATTTTATCAAAGATAAAATAATTTAAATTTTTAATCTTTCTAAAAAGATTTATTAACATTCCAATTTTGATTTAATTTATAAAATAGATTTATAAATTTCAAATAGTAATTTCAATGTAAATTGGATTAAAGGATAAATGTTATTTAAAACATCGTCCACTGCAAATCCAATCTACATATCAATCACCAAACATAATTATTAAGATCTACTAATCTTACATAAAATATTTATCTTAAAGATATTAATTCATTACTATATAAAAAAACATATTTTAAAATAATCCATAAAATATTCTATATATAAAAGATTCTGAATGTAAAATATACTCTATAATACAAAATCTTTTATTTTACAAAAATCCTTTTATTATATAAAAATTCTTTATTTAAAAAGAAATTCTGCATTAGAATGCGACTCAACCATGTACCATATAATTTGGGTCATATGGGTTTCATACATTTCATGTATAGGGTAATAACAGGAAATAATCCTCAATCCATCCATTAACAACCAGAGTGACAATGTCAACTGTGTGAGCATTAAAATAAAACAATAACGCTCATCGCAGCCTGTCGATCAATCGATAGACATATAATTAAACATTGGGATTTGTGTCAGTCAAGTATCGTCCCAATACCCGTGTGGGGTTTTCAGCCAACAAACAAATAATAAATTATTTGTGCACTTGGGCGATGTGTAAAAATAATCGACCCAATCACATAAACAAGTCGGATGACTTGTAAATGGAAGTGTAATATTCAATTTTGAATATACTAACATCACATTTAACACATCAAAATACAACATCACAGGCAAATATTTCAATACTCTTTATTATGAACATATGACCATAAAAATCGTGACTTTTATTTATTTACCAAAAATACATATTTTTGGTCTCATTCATTTTAATGACAAAATGAATATTTGACTTCATTATTTTTAATGTATAAAGATATACATCCTTAATTCATTCTTTTTAATGTATGAAAACATACATTTTAAATCCATTCTTTTTCTCAACATAAACAAATATGATGATTTTGTTTCTTAACTTCTAATGCAACAAAATGAGAATTTTGTCTAATATTTTTCAATGAATAAAGATGTCTATTTTTACTTCATTCATTTTAATGTGCCAAAAATATCCATTTTGTCTAATTCACTTTTAATATACAAAAATGAGTATTTTGTTTTAGTCTCTTTTCTTGTGCATAAAAAAAATGTTTATTTTTAATCTATTCTTTTTTTAATGACACCAAGTGTTCATTTCTAATTAATCTTTTTTAATGACACAAAATGTTCATGTCTAATTAATCCTTTTTAATGACACAAAATGTTCATTTTTAACTAATCCTTTTAATGACAAAAAATGTTCATTTTCTAATTCACTGACATGTTAACTCAAAATGACAATTTAAATTCACTAATCAAGTCTTGACAAGAATGTTGTTCTTTTTCATTTACAATATAAAATGAAAATAAAATAAAAAAGATTCACATGTCTTGTTCTTTTATTTACCATAGAAATATCAATAAAATGATCAACATATTCTGGTCTTTTCATTTACAAAAGAAGTTGTAAATAAAGTGGTCCTCATATTTTTACTCTTTTCATTTACAATAGGAGTTGTAAATAAATGCTTCTCATGTTCCTGTTCTTTTTATTTTCTATCGCACCAAAAATGTCGATAAAAATGAATCACTAACATTGTCTATTTTTATCGCACTAAAAATGTCGATAAAAATGAATCACTAACATTGTCTATTTTTATCGCACCAAGAATGTCGATAAAAATGAATCACTAACATTGTCTATTTTTATCGCACCAAGAATGTCGATAAAAATGACAACATTAACCATTCTATTTTCACCGCGTTCAAAATGACGATAAAATATTCAACATTAACCATTCTATTTTTACCGCATTCAAAATGACGATAAAATATTCAACATTAACCATTCTATTTTTACCGCATTCAAAATGACGATAAAATATTCAACATTAACCATTCTATTTTTACCGCATTCAAAATGACGATAAAATATTCAGCATTAACAATTCAATTTTTACCGCATTCAAAATGACGATAAAATATTCAATATTAACAATTCAATTTTTACCGCATTCAAAATGACGATAAAATATTCAATATTAACAATTCAATTTTTACCGCATTCAAAATGACGATAAAATATTCAATATTAACAATTCTATTTTTACCGCATTCAAAATGACGATAAAATATTCAATATTAACAATTCTATTTTTACCGCATTCAAAATGACGATAAAATATTCAATATTAACAATTCAATTTTTACCGCATTCAAAATGACGATAAAATATTCAATATTAACAATTCAATTTTTACCGCATTCAAAATGACGATAAAATATTCAATATTAACAATTCTATTTTTACCGCATTCAAAATGACGATAAAATATTCAGCATTAACCATTCTATTTTTACCTACTATAGGAAATGTAAATAAATATATTTCTAAATTCTATTCTTTTTATTTACATAACTGATTAACCTGTTTTACTCTTTTTCTATTACAAAGAAAATGTAAACAAAGTGATTAACATATTTTACTCTTTCTCTTTTACAAAGAAAATGTAAACAAAGTGATTAACATGTTTTACTCTTTTTCTATTACAAAGAAAATGTAAACAAAGTGATTAACATATTTTACTCTTTCTCTTTTACAAGGAAAATGTAAACAAAGTGATTAACATGTTTTACTCTTTTTCTATTACAAAGAAAATGTAAACAAAATGATTTACATATTTTACTCTTTTTCTATTACAAAGAAAATGTAAACAAAATGATTTACAAAACTTTGTTTCTTTTCTTTCACCATATAAACATCAATAATGTGAATAACATATTTTTAGCCTTATCATTTACAAAGGAAGGTGTAAATAAATGATTAACCTATTTTGCGATTTAAAAATATGATCTTTTATATTTTACAAAGTAAAAATATCAACTTTACTATTTTACAATGTAAAAATATCAACTTTACTATTTTACAATGTAAAAATATAATCTTTTCTATTTCGCAATGTAAAAATATGACTTTTTCTATTTTGCAATGTAAAAATATGACTTTTTCTATTTTGCAATGTAAAAATATGACTTTTTCTATTTTGCAATGAAAATGATAACTTCTTCTATTTTAAATATAAAAAGATTGTCTTTTTATTTTCATCGTCAAAATTTCATCTTTTTGTTTCCAATATAAAAAGATTGTCTTTTTATTTCTTTTTATCACATTTAAATGTGTTCATTTATTTACAAAGAAATGTAAATAAAAACTTGTTCTTTTATATTTGTCCTTTTATTAATAACAGAAATGTAAATAAAAACTCTTTTTTTTTTAGGACAAAAAGAAATTCATTTGTGTACATGTTCTAAAAATAAAAGAGGATTTTATTTGTTTTACAAGTTCTAATCCAATCTTAACATATATATATATACTGAATAAAATATGTTATGATCTCATTTTAGATCCCATTTCTCCAACCGCAAATAATATATATATATAAATCCAAGCGGATTTTGCAAATCATGTACAACAATCATTCAACAAACAACAATTATCACTCCAAACAACACCCAACATTTCAGGTCAGAATTAAACGATCAAACAATTATTTTTAATGCAAGAAAATAATTGATAATTAATTAAACAAATAAAATTAGAATCCTCACATTGAATTTTTGGCCAAAATTTTACTGTCTCCTTTTCAGCTGCGGTCTGCGCCATCGCGAAGCTCTTAATTTTGTGATTCCAACGCAATTTACGGTTCGTCAAACGGACCTCGTATGAAAGAGTTATGAATTTTTAAAGATCAGGTAATTAAATAATTAATTAATATTCGTGAAAATA
Source organism: Allium sativum (assembly GCA_030737875.1). Taxonomy (NCBI): domain Eukaryota; kingdom Viridiplantae; phylum Streptophyta; class Magnoliopsida; order Asparagales; family Amaryllidaceae; genus Allium; species Allium sativum. The sequence continues at coordinate 898,252,917 of CM060918.1, forward strand.
CCTAAAAATTTCACTGTCTCAGAATTGGACAAAATTAGTGTCCACGCGTCCATCTCGTCGCCACGATCCCAACGCACCTGAAATCGTCGATTTTCGACTTCGTATGAGTGAGTTATGCAATTTTAAAGTTCTGGAATTTTAATTAAATAATTTAAAAATAAAATAGAAAATACCCTCAGCCCATTGACCGAAAAACACTGTTCACCGCCGAACTTTGACCGCACTTTGCCGCTGCCTCGGGCCACCTGACGCCACGGGACCACCGCCAATGTCTTCGTCTTGGCGAGACGCACCACCACCAGAAAGAGCCGCCCCTAAAGCTTCTCCGATCATCGGGAAATCGCCTAGAAAGGATTTCGCCTCGCGGGTTCCACAGGCCGCCTCACACCTCCAAACTGCCTAAAATTTTCTGAGCATCTTCGTCTTGCGTAGACGAAGAACTTCCGTGTTCGTGACTTCGTCCAATTCTTCCTCGATTCACGGGAATTTCTTGATTTACGTTTTGAGCTTCTGAATTTCGAAAACAACGAGCTTTAAGACGAGATTCCGGCGAATCCGAGCGCTGTTTGACAAAACCGACTACACCATTAGCTTCGTATCGTCGAGACCTTCGAGAAAACATATAATTTGCTATGGTTTGAAGATATTTTATTTTTTTATGAATTTTAGAGGAAGAGGGAGCCGCCATGGAAATTGAGAAAAAATGATGGAAAAGAGAGCGGCTGCTGTGAATTTCGAATTTCAGCCCTAAAACTCAGAAAAAAAATAATATATACCATGGGTTTAATTTTGGTTTGGGCCCAAATATCATTATGTGCCCAATTACTCAATTTTCAACTGTTTTCTTCAATTCAAAAATCCTTATAAATACATGCTGATTTCAAAATTAATAAAATTTAAAACATAATTATTTCAGGTCATTACGAACCCAAAGAACCTGATTTCGTAATTTTCCGATTCCGTATGAATTTATTATAAATTTCCGAAGTCTGAAAATAGGCTGTATTTCCACTGTAAAAATTATACAGGCCACAAAATAATTCCAAAAATTATAAATTTTAGTATTTAACCTTAATTTAATATTCCGAATCCATAGAAACTGGTTTCGTCGAATTCGGAGTTCGTTTGCAAAAATTCTATTTTTCAGGTGTATATTTTAATATTTAAAAATACCAAAAATAGTGGAATTTTTCCGAAACTCAAAAATATAAGTTCTTATAGTCATTTTTATATGTAAACAACATTCTAAAACCAATGGAGATGGTTTCGGGTCCTAATTCCTTGTTCTGCAAAATTTAGCATTTTGGCCCTTATAAATTTCATAGCGACCTTTCTAAATATTGAATTGGCCATAACTTTTGATTTCCGTTATGAAATTTCGACTTTTCGGATTCGTTGGAAAGATATTTTTAAATAGATTCTAATATTTTTGGTTTCACTAAAATCCGTTAAATTTTGCATCCTGTACGGTCAGTCAAAGTTCAAGTTTGACTTTTCAAACTACCGCGTTATTTCTAACTCTTTTTATAATAAAAATTAAATCATTCATTCTAACTTCGATTTGAATCAAATTTGTGATCATTATTATTTAAATAAATTATTTTATATTATCAAAATTCATTAAAATTTTCTAAAATAAAAATTTTAAATTGGTCCTGATTTTGCGGGTTGTTACAGTGGATTTAAGTTATATCATTTTTGATAATGATATATTATCGTTTAACATTCCCCATCATAGTATAATGTGAATTTGCTAGAATAATTAAAGGTATTGAAATGTTATTATGACGTGTTTAAATATGATTTGTTGAAGTATTTAAACATATTTTAGAAGGATTAAACTGACGAATATGACATGTTGGAATATTAATATGCCAAGATATAAATATGATTGGAAAATTTGCCAAAATATGCGTAGTGATTACCGTTGTTTCAATTCCATGTTAACTTGTGACATTTATGTACCTAGACCATTAATGGTAGAAATTGAGAATAATTACGTGATTTGGCGATCACATATTATTGTGAGATTTGATTAATTATCTGATTAATTGATTAAATGTTATAATAAAATTATTATATGTTAAAAGGAACATATGACATAAAATATGCATAATATAATGACATGAAAATACAGATTATAGTGAAAACTAAAAGAATAGACATGTATAAATTATATAGAAGTTTTGCAGTAAATAAGAAATGTAACCGCGCTTAGACACGAGGTTAGATTACACTTGTGGAAGAAGTCTGCCCGGAACCGCCCGAGTCCAACATCCACAAGTGGTAAATCGAATGTGAGGGGTGTAAGTGCATAAATAAAACATGTTACGGTGCTAAGACACAAGGTTAAGTCAACTTGTGCAAGAAGTCTGCCCGAAACAACCCGGCAAATCCAGCATCTACAAATGTCGGCTTAATGTGAGAGGTCTAGTGCATAAACATATATAAATATATGCAAATGGAAGATTTGATAAATGACATTAATTGAAATTAATGGGAGCGAATGGAATTGAATGAAAGATAATTACAACAGTAAAAGAGAAAGGAATGAACGGGGAATGATTATAACCTATTATAAATGAATTACATTAATAAGAATGTTATATAATAGGTAGGCTTGTCCTCGGGACAGGTGAAGATTATAACATATGTTATAATAAACTAGTAAGGAAATGATTCTGATTAGTGAAATGAGATTAGTGGCACGTAACTGTAAATTAAGCAACCAGTAAATGGGGAAGCCTGAAACCAGTTGTTTGTATTACGTACAGAAAAGGGGAAAGATTATAAAATGTAAGAAGTTGTACTTAACTATAAATTAAGTAATGGAAGTCTGAAATAAGATGATAAAAATAACGTGTTAAGGCTTGTCCTAGGGACAAGAGGAAATTATAACAAAAGCTATAATAAATGGAAAGGAGACTTATCAGTAAACCTTAGTTAAGAGAACTAAGTTAATAAGTAAACAACGATAAGTTGTAGTGACAATGTAAGATGGAATTATGATTAAATAGGAAAGAGTGCGGCAAACTTATGAAATGAAATAAGTTATATTTAATCATAAATGATAATTGACATGTTAGACAGAAAACATGTAAATTGAGATATACTTAATTACATATTAAGTAGAATATGTTATTGTAATCTTGAATCAAACAAGAATATAAAGGGATTGTGGATTACAAACCTTGGATCACAATCTGGAGAATAACATGTTGTGGGCTTATTAATAAACCTAAATGGGTTAAGTTATATGATTAAAATTAACAAGCAAGAGGAACTTGGTACCTTGAATAAGAAGTCAATGTGAATGAGAATAACCAAGTTAAATGAAAACCCGATGAGGTAAAGCAAGCGCATAAAAGAATGTTTAGACATAGAGTCTAATAACATATTAAAGTAAGGCTCTTGGACCAGTCCACACATTTGAGGGTGAACCCAACGGGGTAGATCATCGTGTTGTCATAAGGCACGAGGAGAGCACACGTTCATCTGATTATTCTGTCAGCTCCGAAGGACTGGAAGGGGAAGCATGCGACTTCCTGAGGTACGTAAGGTTTTCCTAGTGGTCCTCTTTGTGGAGGCAGATGTTTAGGTTGTGCTCTTAGAGGTTGGGTCTGTGTGTAACTACCTGGTGGGTGGGCCTTAACTTCAAAAGTAACTTTGCAGTCAGAATGATGTGACGATGTGATACTACGGCGATTCAGCGGTCGCCTCAACGAGGAGGCAGAGGGTCATGTCCAACAAGGATAGTAGATCGTCGGATACCTGTCATGGGCAGCCAGTGGGATGCGAAAAGACTAGAGCTAAACCCAACAAACCATTCACCTTTCACTATCGAGGTACAGTGGTTGAGGGGAGACGCCAATTGGATGTTTAGATTGTTTATTAAGGGCATGTCGCTTAGCTCTTGTAGTCTTTACTAGTTGAGGGAGGGGTCGAGGTGGGGCCATAGTCACTATGAAAAACAAACCCGAGGTATATCTGTATTTTGAAGCGCTTAAAGGCATGCCTGTACAGATATGGAAAAGCTCCCGACCGAGTTCCGTGTTTCTTGTATCGCCCTGCCACGGAACTCGGTGCACATTAGAGGACGTGTGGTTAAGGCATCGAGCTACAATTTATGATACATACGTGGAAAAGTCTAGATACATGCATGTCTGCTCTGGGTGATGTATCGTAGACTTGAGGGCATTACTCAGGTATGGAATATGATTCGATCGAAGGTGGCAGTTCATATGCTTACGTAGCATATAATTGACAGATATATGCAGAACGTAACATTGTTATATAGAGATCTGTACGTCACTCCGACGTAGGATGATGGACTGCGTATATTTCGGTGGTATTACGGTGGAGACCGTTCGAAGGGGGTACCATGGGGTGTACCTTAATATTGGGGGTAGCTACATATATACTATATTAGGTTAATCCACTGGGGAGTAAATGGGTACGACCTGTGTGTAAGCCTTGAGTGCTGTTAACCCAAGTAACCTAATAAACAAGAAAATGTTATTAAATGGTATATGTAGGATTATCCAAAGTGTGCAATTTAAATTTAGTCACCAAAACTTGTGTTATGACCCCTCCTCATCACATACTTGTAGGCTAGATTTGTGGCAGAGACATGATAAATTTGTATACTGGTTAGGCAGTATTATTACTACGGTAAGGCAATATTTTGATTACATTATACTTTATCCATTCTGCTATGAGATATTTTCTGAGCTGACATACTTTATGTCACTGTCTTTTTTACAGCATAATAGAGCAAACCAACACGAGTTTCGATAGATTAAAATTTCGAAAAAAAAATCGGCCAGCTGGAATTCGGGTTGATACCTCTGGTATCAGAGCTTAGGTTTAGGATTCCTGTATAAATAGTGAGTGAACGTATTAATCACTTAATTATTATTATTTTATTTCCAAAAAGCCAAGCGGCTTGCCGATCGGCTCATAAAATCATTTAATTATTATTTTATTTCTAAAAATACCTGTTTATCGTTACTATTAATTGGCTCATAAAAAAAATTAGAAATGGCAACTTTGTGGGGGATCGAACCCAGAGTCTTTGGTTTCGCAGACTAGTTTCTATTTTTATACAACGCATATATATTTTTCACATCGCATATATATATATTTCACATCGCATATATATTTTTCACATCGCATATATATATTTTTCACATCGCATATATATATTTTATTCAAATCACATATATATATTTTATTCGCATTGCATATAAATACTCAATAACCAAATGCCAATTACGGCGCCATAAGTGTTTATCCACGGAGTATGAAATGCGAGTGTCGCTATTATCCATCGCTTCTAATTTCAATGATTTGTGTGAGTTCGTGTGTTGAAGTCTAGCAATGTCACATACACAAATAAAAATCAATACTAGCATATAATTTTAGTTATAAAATAAATAACTGGCACAAATATTTTAGTGAGAGAATTGTCACTTTGGTTTCCACTCCGTCAGTCTTTATTTCTGAATTTTTGTTTACAAACTAAATTAAACGACCGTTTAATTTAGTTCAAAACCCAAGTTGCTTCGTTCTGGTCAGTTCCATGGTGTAGATCTCGAATTTATGGTTTCAACGAAATTTAAATCATCCAATTCTGATGAGATTTGAATAAGATACGAGGGTTTAAATTTTAATTACATAATTAATTAAGTAATATAATTAAAACTTAATTATCCTAATCTAATTTCTCTAATCCATCTTCCATGTAATACGTTGTTGCTTGAACCCAATCCCTGAGCCTAAAACCTCCCTATCGCATGCCTTTCCACGCAATCTGACGATGATCCGAGCCCGCCATGCTATCGCCCTCAACCAGTGCCACCACCTCTTGTAACCATGCGGAGTTTGACACCCCCCCGACTCTTCAAAATGGTGTTCGAAAGCTATAACCTTGGGCATGAAATTCGACAAATCTAGGGAATGAAACTCCATTATCATCGTTAAATATGTAGATCTCGTTGAGTACTCTAGTTTTCCCTTTGAAAGTTCCTTAAATTAGTGCGTGGATTTTGTAAAAAATGGAATCGAAAATCTGACGTTATCCGCCCTTGAAAGTAGTGGAGGCGGCGACTTTATTAGTGAATGAGGGAATTAGAGTTTTCCATTATATATATTATATTTAATATTATTAAATTCGAAAAAAAGAGATTTTGCGTTCAAGCTCCTGATCAAACCCAATACATTCGATAAAAATGAATCAGTTTTTATCAAAATTAAAATATAAATTAATACAACAGTCAATATTGAATTTCGGCGTACATTTTAATTTACCGGAGCCACATACTGACTTCAAAAATTACGAATATTGAAATCTAGCTATGTTTTAATGATACGGTCGTAAAAAATTAGTTTCATGGAATTTGGAGTCCGTTTGAAAAAGGGTCTTTTTAATTGGTCGATTAAATTTAAATTGAAATTGAAAACACGTTTAAATTTACTGTGCTCACATATTAATTCCAAAAATTATGAAATTTTAAACCTGACAATAATTTGATATTTCGGATCCAACAAAAGTTGTTTCATCGAAAACAGAGGTCGTTTGCAAAATGGCTATTTTTAAGGGCCATATATATTACAAAATATATATAAATTTCATAGCGACTATTCTAAATTTTAAACTGGACATAACTTTCAATTTATAAAGTGAAATCTCAATTTTTCACATTCATTAGAAAATTATAGTTTAAAATATTCCAACGTCTATTGTTTCACTGAAATCTTATTTATTTTAAATCCTATACATTCGATTGAAATTAAAAATCGAAATTTCAAACTGCCACGCCATTTCAAGCTCATTTTATAATTAAAATAAATTTATATGTTATAACTTCAATTAATATAAATTTTAAATTGTTAATTCTCAAAATAAATCATTTTAAATATTCAAAACCCATTAAAATAGCTAAAATAATTTTTTTTATTTGTTTCAGAAATTCCAGGTTGTTACAATCTTCCCCACTTAAAATCTTTTCGTCCTCGAAAAGGAACAGAGCTGAAAGTTGTTTAACTGACCAACTCAACTTTCATTCTTCAACTTTTCAGTTTCTAAAAAATTTCAAATTTCTCAAAACTTTGGCTAACACCCTAAATTTTCAAATTTTTTTGCCATAACCTCCTTTGTATGTGCTGATCGATAAAACTGCAACTTGCCTCATAGGGCCTTTATCAATGATGATAGAAAAAGAAAAAGCCAAGCGGCTTGCCAATCGGCTCATAAAATCATTTAATTATTATTTTATTTCCAAAAGTACCTATTTATCGTTATTGTTAATCGGCTCATAAGAAAAATAGAATTGGCAACTCTATTGGGGATCGAACCCAGAGTCTCTGGTTTCGCAGACCAGTTTCTATTTTTATACAATGCATATATATTTTTCACGTTGCATATATATTTTTCACATCACATATATATATTTTTCACATCGCATTTTTTTTTCACATCGCATATATACATATATATATATATGTGTATATATATATATATATTTCGCATCGCATATATATTTTATTCACATTGCGTATATATATTTTATTCACATCGCATATAAATAAATACTCAACAACCAAATGCCAATTACGGCGCCACAAGTGTTCATCCGCGGAGTATAAAATGCCAGTGTTGCTAATATCCATACATCGATTATAATTTCAGTGATTTGTGTAAGTGTGTGTGTTGAACTCCAATAATGTCACTTACACTGATAAAAATCCACACTGGTATATAATTTCAGTTATAAACTAAATAACTGGTACAAATATTTTAGTGAGAGATTTCCCACTTTGGTTTCCACTTCGTCTGTCTTTATTTCTAAATTTTTGTTTTCTAATTAAATTAAACGATCTTTTCATTTAGTTCAAAACCCAAGTTGCTCCATTTTCATTCTAGTCAGTTCCATGGTGTAGATCTCGAATTTACGATTCCAACGCAATTTAAATCATCCAATTCTGATGAGATTTGAATAAGATACAAGGGTTTAAATTTTAATTACATAATTAATTAACTAATATAATTAAAACTTTATTATCTTAACCTAATTTCTCTAATCATCTTCCATGTAATACGTTGTTGCTCGAACCCAATCGTTGAGCCTAAAACCTCCCTATCGCACACCATTCCATGTAATCTAACGATGATCCGAGCCCGCCATGCTGTCTCGCTCAAGCAGTGCCACTATTGCCTACAACCATGCCGAGTTTGACACACCCCAACACTTCAAAACAGCGTTCAAAAGATGTAACCTTGAGCATGAAATTAGACAAATCTAGGCAATGAAACTCCATCATCACCGTTAACATGTAGATTTCGCTGAGTACTCTCGTTTTCCCCCTTAAATTAGTGCGTGGATTTTGAAAAAAAATGGAAGCGAAAATCTGACGTTATCCGCCCTTGAAAGTAGTGGAGGCGGCAACTTTATTAGTGAATGAGGAAATTAGAGTTTTCCATAATATATATATATATATATATATATTAATATTAAATTCGAAAAAAAGGAGATTTTGCGTTCGAACTCCAAATTAAAACCAAGGACTATCGTTTCAAACTAAATACACCCATTTCGGACACAAAGAGATATGTTTCGAAAGCCAATTCGACTGTTTCGATCAGTTTTTATCAAAATTAAAATATAAATTAATATAATGATCAATATTGAATTCCAACGTACATTTTAATTTACTGGGGTCACATACTGACTCCAAAATTTATGAATATTGAAATCTAGCTCCTAACAAAATTAGTTTCGTTGAATTTGGAGACCGTTTGAAAAATGGCCTTTTTAATTGGTCGATTGAATTTAAACTGAATATGAAAACACGTTTAAATCTATTGTGCTCACATATCAATTCCAAAAATTATGAAATCTTAAACCTGATAATAATTTGACATTCCAAATCCAATAAAAGTGGTTTCGTCGAAAACAAAGGTCGTTTGCAAAATGGCTATTTTTAAGGGAAATATATAGTATAAAAAATACATAAATTCCATAGCGACTATTCTAAATTTCAAACTGGGCATAACTTTCAATTTATAAAGTTAAATCTCATTTTTTTCACATTCATTAGAAAATTACAGTTTTAAATATTCCTACGTTTCTTGTTTCACTAAAATCCGATTTATTTTGAATCCTATACATTCAATTGAAATTAAAAATCGAATTTTCAAACTACCACGGCATTTCAGGCTCTTTTTATAATAAAAATAAATTTATAGGTTCTAACTTCAATTAACATAAATTTTAAATCGTTGTCAAAATAAATCATTTTAAATATTCAAAACCCATTAAAATATCTAAAATAAAAATTTTAAATTGGTTCAGAAATTCCGGGTTGTTACAATGTCCACAACTTAAAATCTTTTCGTCCTCGAAAAGGAACGAAGCTGAATGTTTTTTAACTAACCAACTCAACTTTCATTCTTCAACTTTTCAATTTCTAAGAATTTTCAAATTTCTCAAAAATTTGGCTAGCACCATAAATTTCTGAAAAATTCTACCATAACCTCCTTTGTACGGGCTGATCGGTAAAACCATAACTTGCCTCACAGGGCCCTCATCAATCAAAAAGAAAAAGAAAAATTCAAGTGGCTGGGAAATCGGCTCATAAAATCATTTAGTTATTATTTTATTTCCAAAAATACCTGTTTATCGTTACTATTAATCGAATTTGCATAAAATCATTTAATTATATTTTGAAGTCAATGGTTGGAAGATTGTAACAACCCGAAAACTCTGATACCAATTTCTATTTCTATACAACGCATATATATTTATCACATCGCTATATATTTTTCACATCGCATATATATATTTTTCACATCGCATATATATATATTTTTCACATCGCATATATATATTTTTCATATCGCATATATATATATTTCCCATCGTATATATATATTATTCACATTGAATATATATATATATATATATTTTATTCACCTTGCATATAAATAAATACTCAACAATCAAGTGCCAATTACGGCGCCACAAGTGTTCATCAATGGAGTATGAAATGCGAGTGTAGTTAATATCCATACATCACTTCTAATTTCAATGATTTGTGTGAGTTCATGTGTTGAACTCCAACAATGCCACATACACAGATAAAAATCAAAACTGGCATATAATTTCAGTTATAAAATAAATAACTAGTACAAATATTTTAGTGAGAGAATTTTCACTTTGGTTTCCACTCCGTCAATCTTTATTTCTGAATTTCTGTTTTCAAACCAAATTAAACGACCATTTAATTTAGTTCAAAACCCAAGTTGCTCTATTTTCGTTCTGGTCAGTATGGTGTTGATCTCGAATTTACTGTTCCAGTGCAATTTAAATCATCCAAGTCTGATGAGATTTGAATAAGATACATGGGTTTAAATTTTAATTACATAATTAACTAACTAATATAACTAAAACTTAATTATCTTAACCTAATTTCTCTAATCCATTTTCCATGTAATACGTTGTTGCTCTAACCCAATTGCCGAGCCTAAAACCTCCCTGTCGCACGCCTTTCCATGCAACCTGATGATGATCCGATCCCGCCATGCTGTTGCCCTCAACCAGTGTCACCACTGCCTACAACCATGCCGAGTTCGACATCCCTCCCGCCTGGCGAATATGTAGATCTCGTTGAGTACTCTAGTTTTGCCTTTGAAAGTTCATTAAATTAGTGCGTGGATTTTGTAAAAAAAATAGAAGCCAAAATCTGACGTTATCTGCCCTTGAAAGTACTAGAGGCGGCGACTTTATTAGTGAATGAGGGAATTAGGGTTTAAATTAAATATATATTATATTTAATATTATTGAATTCGAAAAAAAAGGAGATTTTGCGTTCGAACTCCAAATCAAACTCAACGACTGTCGTTCCTAACTAAATTCCCCCATTCCGGACACAATATGATATGTTTCGAAAGCCAATTCAACTGTTTCAATCAGTTTTTTTCAAAATTAAAATATAAGTTAAATAATGGTCAATATTGAATTCCAACATACATTTTAATTTACCGGGCCCACATACTGATTCCAAAAAATTACGAATATTGAAATCTAGCTAAGTTTTGATGATACAGTCCTAACAAAATTAGTTTCATTGAATTTGGAGACCATTTGGAAAAATGGCCTTTTTAATTGGTCGATTAAACTTAAACTGAAATTGAAAACACGTTTAAATTTACTGTGCTTACATATTAATTCCAAAAATTATGTAATTTTAAACCTGACAATAATTTGACATTCCAAATCCAACAAAAGTGGTTTCGTCAAAACGGAGGTCGTTTGCAAAATGGCTATTTTTAAGGGCTATGTACAATATAAAATTATATATAAATTTCATAGCGACTATTCTAAATTTTAAAATGGACATAACTTTCAATTTATAAAGTGAAATCTCAATTTTTCACATGCGTTAGAAAACTACAGTTTAAATATTCCAATGTTTCTTGTTTCACTGAAATCCGATTTATTTTTAATCCTATATATTCAATTGAAATTAAAAATCCAGTTTTCAAACTACCGCGCCATTTCAGGCTCGTTTTATAATTAAAATAAATTTGTACATTCTAACTTCAATTAACATAAATTTTAAATCGTTAATTCTCAAAATAAATCATTTTAGTTAAAATAAATTTTTTAAATTGGTTCAGAAATTCCGGGTTGTTACATCTGACGTACTTTATGTCTCTATCTTTTCTGCAGTATACCAGAGCAAACCAACATAAGTTTTGATAGATTTGAATTTTGAAAAAAAAAATTGGTCTGCTGGAATTCGGGTTGTTACAATTTCCTTCTCTCCTCGATTTCTCCTTCAATACTCAACAGAATTACCCTATGTCAATTCCGTCCTGAACCAGCGCGATGGACGCAAATTGCTCCATGGTGTCTTTGGGCTCAAAATGTTGAGGCAAGCTGCCTTTTTTGATGAGAAACCCATTCATGCCCTCTGATTGACTCAAGCTCCATGAAACGTGAACTCTAGTCTGTGGTTTGAAAATGTAGGGTCTGACATTTGAGTTTAAACACAATCAAATGGGAATTGGAAGAGATATCTCGTTCTCATGAATCAAACAAACCCGATTTTGTTAATTTTAGTGGAGTGAATGTCTAGATTTTAATTTTAGAATGGTAGTGGCCATGGGTTTCATTTCCAAGCAATGAAATAGTAAATCTTGAGATGGGAAAAGAAAGAGGATGGGCCAATTTAAGTATTTGGTAATGAGCCATGCTAGTTCAATATTATTTCATTAATTTAATTCTCAAAAGGGACCAAAAACTTATAAACTCCAGCTGATGTATGCCGCTTGTTGTCGTTTATTAAAAAAGTCTTCTAAAACCAATGAGACTGGTATGGAGACCAAGTTCGATCGTATGTGGAAGATAGCCTTTAAAACTCCAATTAATGTTTGTTTCTTATAGCAATTAACACAAGATTGATTTACGCCCCGTCGAACGCTACATCCGTTTGCTACGAAACTTGACAGTGTGCAACAACTCACTATGATAATTCTAGAAATATAAATTTCATCACAATCCGACACTATGCTTCCAGAACGACTATTTACGTGCATTTCAAGATTGATATGACCACCGACCGATTCGAACTTGAAATATAGCGATCCAAGTACTCATTTTCTATTTAACGAATAATCCGAACTCAATAGAACTGATCCTAAGTCTTGACTCAATCATTTGTGAAAAACCCCATTTTGGAGCCTCAATTAAATAATTAATGATCAATATTTGAATAAATTATTTGAATATCTAATCGCTAAAATATGGGTTGTTACATTCTTACCATTTAAAGTATTTCATCCTTGAAATCCTCAAAGAAAAAATAACATAACCCAACACTCTCGAACAAGTGACAATACAAAAGAAATTGTCAATTATCCCTCTTAACAACCACCATTGAAAGCGGTCATAACAAAGGAAATAAACTCGGAATTTGGCATGGAGCTAACATTCCCATTTCTAAGTAGGAACACATTTAAATTTGGTATCGATATGGTCAAGCCAAACACCTTACTCGTACGCTTACTTTCCAAACAAATAGATGATGGGAAACAAAAGTGACAACTTACTATCTGGAAGACAATTTAACTTAGCATCTTGTGTTGAATTTCTTTCCAAATATAGAAAAATTCACGGAAAATTTCGGCATTACCTCCGCTAAATGGCTTGATCTGAAAAAACCACAAATCGCCATGCAAGGCTAATCTCAACAAAAGAAAACAAAAGCCTAAAAGTGGTTAGCCATATACAGGGAAAATCACCAAAATACACCAAATGGAAAAAATCACAACTCTACATCTACTACATAACTCTTTTTAAGAAAAATTATCATTTAGATGTAAATAAAAACGAATTAGTATCCAAACAAATCAAATCTTTCTTCTTTGTACTTGGGTATGCACACAACAAAGAAGATTAGACACTATAGGAGAAATAGCAATAAGGGAATTAATTATGTTGAATAAATAGAATTTGCCTGACAGAAGCATATCAAGTCATATATGAAATTTATTTCGAATAAATGATACAACAATATATTTTTCCAGCATGAATAACAATCACATAATTATAAATAGACATGGAAACATCATCAATCAACATGCATAAGCAACACAATAGTAATTACTAAATAAAATCCATACATATGCTAGCATGCAGGATGCTAACCTAACAAATAAGAAACATCAAATATTAAATTCAATCCATATATGGATCGACATCTTGGTTGCCATCTAAAAATTAGAGAATAGTAATCTAGCATCTCTTGTCAATAATTCGAGTATGACTCGAGCATTATCATACTGTTCCTAATGTCTGTGGCAACCTATTGATGCAAACCATCGACAGATATTCTTGCATCCATTTGGAAATCACGAATAATCATAGAAAAATATTTGATCCATCCTATTCAGCTATTGTTAGCTGACATCGCATTCATTACAAAACAAATGCGCAACCAGCTCCTTCTCATGATGCTGGAAACAAACAACACTCATTGCATATGGAACCAACCATCATGGTCGAGTCCATACTACCTCACTTCGAGTTATGGAGTCGTATCCAGTAATAAACATAAGTGTCTTTCGCTAGTGAAATATCACTTTCGAACGGGTACATCTCTAACTTGAGACACATGAACTATATTTCCTATACATGCCTATAAGAAATCTCACACGTAAGAGGACAAGAATTCCAATCGTTTCCACTAGAAAAGGTGGAAATACTTCTCAAGGAAGAGAAACCTCGAAGATGCAACATCACTAAAGACTTTAACCCCCTTGCTAATAAATATTGCCTACAACTCACCAAAACGAACTTTGTCGCCATTGACTCTAAACAGGTAGTTGACTACTCCTCATGCGGTTTTGGTTATCGACTAAACAAAATAACACTCCATTTAGGAATTAACCACACTTAAGCCACCCATACAACAAACTGAGTACTATCGACCTCTCATTCCTTCTCAAAACGAGAAATCAACACATACATGAGTCAACCTCAACTTCTAAGCCATTGAAACTCTTATAAGACATATATCAAGATCACCAAGAAGAATATACACCCACTTCCATGGATAGTTGACTTGTTTGTCTTATTAGTGGGAGCTTCGGTTTTCTCACAGTTGGATCTAGCCACAAGTTTTCACCAGCTTAGGGTAGCAGATGACAACATAGAGAAGATGGCTTTCAGGACTCCCGATGGATTCTTTGAGTGGTTGGTTATGCCTTTTGGGCTGACTAGTGCACCGACATACTTTGTGGATTTGATGAGTCAGGTATTTAGGGAGTACCTGAATAAGTCTGTAGTGGTTTTTGTTGATGATATCATAATTTTCTCGAGGAGCAAAGAAGAACATGCCATACAATTAGGAGAGGTTCTCCGAACTCTCCGAGTACATCAGTTGAAAGCTAAGTTTTCTAAGTGTCATTTTGGCGAAAGAAAGTACGGTCCCTAGGGAATGTTGTCTCCAAAGATGGAATAGTGATGAACCCCACTAAGGTTGTCGTAGTTCAAGATTGGAAAGCCCCTAAGAATGCGACAGAGGTTAGGAGTTTCTTGGGGTTGGCGGGTTACTACATAAAGTTCATTAAGCAATTTGCATAGATCTTCACTCCGCTTACCCTTATGACAAAAAAAAACGTAGTTTTTGCTTGGGATATAGATTGCAAGGATGCAATCTTGAGATTAAAGAAGGCACTTACATCAGCTCTAGTTTTGACTCCTCCTGATGGTACCAAGATCTTCACGATCTACACGGATACTTACAGCGCGGTTTAGATGCAGTTTAGATGAAGGAAGGTAGGCGTGATGACACAAATTTCCGGTACCTTTTGAGATGACCAAACCACACCAGTCCAACCCAAATTGCACTGGAAACTCAGATGCCAATAGAAAGAATTTAGAGGGTG
Source organism: Allium sativum (assembly GCA_030737875.1). Lineage (NCBI taxonomy): Eukaryota > Viridiplantae > Streptophyta > Magnoliopsida > Asparagales > Amaryllidaceae > Allium > Allium sativum. Next base: position 898,268,371 of record CM060918.1, read on the forward strand.
ATATAAGAAAGGAAGAAATATTAGAATAGAAGAAGAAGAACCAACACAACACAGAAACAAAGTCTCACACCGCAGCGGAACAAAATATAATATAGAAATAAAACTTATTTGAGGGCTTTTGAAATAACCATTTACAATCATCAGAGCACATCCTTACACCTGGACAGTTAAAATAATTTGTACTCGTATACATCACACAACGGAAAATATAGTAATACGTCTGAGCTCTCCCAGTATGTCTTCTGAAAACCCATAGCGTCTTAACCTGGACCTACAGACCTGGCAAACCCGAGCATTACAAACGATAGGTCAGTCTGGTGAACCAGAGTGAGAGAACCCACTAAGTTTTAAACAACATCCATATTGATTTTAAAGTCAAAATCCTTTTGAAAGAAAAGGATAATAGTAAGACCAGCCCACACATAAATACGGACGTTTTTTTCCTTACTATAACCCAAAACATTTTTGAAATCAACATTCATCTTATATTATCATAATGTCGAAATACAAATAATTAGAATCTAGCAGAACGCTTGCATCTTACGCTCCACATATATAGTATACAAACAAAACATCGGGTGCTTATTGGTGATTGGATTCTGACTATGACAAGGTATGGAACCACCTGCCAATAGTGTACCTCTAAAAAGAAATACACTGGGTTCAACAAGAACGTCTTGCAACCTGGCCCACACATGACCAACCATTCATTTCTCTTGAATGTTCCGAATATATTGCCACCTACGGTTGCTAGCAATATAACCGCTTCCGGGAGATACAAAAGCGAAAAGAAGAACAAATAAGGATATTCTCTAGATGATGACAATACACCCTAATGGGAGCGAGCCACATAGCCATGCTACCTGCCTGATTTCTGTCATTTCCCGGTTGATGAGGCTTGAGGTTACAAATCTTGTGGAACACCTGGCCACCATTCACTTTGAATGCCATATCGCCAGATCCGTCAAATCACTAATTGACGTCCACAAATATACTCTGGGTATTAAAGAAGTGCCCCTCTTTGCCACCAACTCGACATATTTGTAAAAATCAACGTATGTGGTTTTTAGGAAATACTCCATCAGACATCCGTCCATACAAGTCATCCAGGAATAGGGTGAACCGAAAGTACTCTCCTACTGCATCTAACATAGGAATCACCCCATGGATTAATAGCGAGTAGTCCTTGCAATCCACAGATTTCAACCACGACAGAACCCCGGTATATCTCCGTGTTGAATCAGATATTGTAAGTGTTTCTCCCGCTTTATGAAGACCTATGGTCTTTAAATGCTCCATCTCGATCGTCGTCTGATATTTTCTATATTTTCGTATTTGTTGGTCGGAATGGTTTTCGAATATACATTCGATCCTAGTCTTTCCATACTAACAATCGTAAAGGTCAAATTAATAGTTGGTTATTTAACTATCAAATAAACATCCATGCAATCATAAAATAGATTTACTAGTTTAGTACTTAGCATCACTTGGCTTCTTTAATTAAAATCAATTAAACTTGAATGTTCCAATGTTGGGAAAACATTTCACTTATTACTTTAATATACTGGTATCCACAAAACTATTTCATTTTAATATTTAGAAAGAATATATTATATAACGATATCCAATACCCATTTTGACTATCATTTGCAAACATTTACTATAACATTTCGTTAATTATAACTGAGAACCCAGTTTACCTCATTATTCTTAAAACGACGTTACGCAATCTTTTTATTCTATCACTTGGAACAATACCCAATATTTATTCTTATATAATAAACCCATTCAACTTGTCTCTTTACTTTTCCAAATTATTGCCCAATCTCCTTTTAGTTCCATTACTAGGGAAAACATCATCTCATATTATTTTCGTTACTTTGGAAATCTTATCATCCATTCTCAAATCTATTTTTTTCCGTTACTTTGGAAATCTTATCATGCATTCTCAAATCTATTTATTTCTGTTACTTTGGAAATCTTATCATACATTCTCACCATTACCAACTAGTATCATCCTTCGATAGTCCGGAAGTCGTTCAAGTTAGGGTATTTTAATTACTTCTCAGACCTTGATCAAAAACGTTCTTATCTTAAGATACATACGAGTTGTAATTCAAAAATTGATATTCAATCTAATATCAAAACACAACCTACTTAACTAGTTTATTTCAAATATAGCTTTCTAGTTCTTCTTATCTTTTTTGGAAGTCTCTCTTTTTAAGTATAACAAATATTTCTTAATTCGTCAATTAAATAATTGCTTACTAAACATCACTTTTATTAAATTTCAACTTATTTTGATAACTTTGTTTCCTAAACTGGATTATTATTACAAATCCTATTTCCAACCTCTTTTACTAAGCTCAATTTCAGTCCCTTATTCCAATCCCCTTTTCTTTCGGGAAATCTCTTTTCATTTCCATTTATTTAAATTAATTCCATTATTACGTATTTCCAATTCAAAAACAATGCTTTAATCTCACATTCCTTTTATAACTATGTTTATAAATCTAGGTTTAACATAACCCCTTTACATCTTCATCTCCTTCCACTTAATCCAAACGTTAAGTAACATTTCCATTTAAACTATCGTATCCGCTCAGAACTCCGTATTTCTTCATTATAAAACTCGAGTTCAAATATAAAACTCATCCATACCCTCTTCTCAACACTCGACTATATTTCAATCCGAAATCGGTTACTTAAATGTATTTCATTTAAGAAGTAATTACTTAAATTACAACAAATCAGTTACTTCAACATTAACCATTGTAAAACCAGTTAACTACTTTATTTACTAAAATAAATAATAAATTTCTTTTTAAAATCTTTTTAAGATTAACCAATTATTCATTAAGTTACTTCATTTAGTTCATTAACCACAAACTAATTAAAAAGTCCAACTTAGTTAAAATGGTCGATCGTTCAATTCAAAACACGATTACTCCTCTAACCCATTCTAATTAATTGCTCCTTTAAATTAATTAAAATATAATTAATTTAAATAACTTCATTTAATTGTTCCTTAGACACAATCAATCAAATACTTAACCAATAGGTTATTTCCTTAACATAAGAATTTGGCTTATGAAACAATTCATATTTACTTATAAACTTTAATTAATAAATAATTAATATTTATTTCCTTCTAAATAAATTTCATTCAAAGTAATAACTTTCAAAACCTATTTCAGTTATAAAATTTATTTATAACTTCAATACTATCGATTCACTGTCGGTAAAATCCATATTTTATAAATCGATTGATTTGTAGGTCATGTGAGGCTAATTACCCAACCCATACTATCCATTGGTTAATATCATAATAAATGTTGAAATATGGTTCAACAATCAACAACAATCAATCATTCAACCATATTGGGTAAACCGTCCATATAATGGTAATATGAAAATAAACAATAAATCTGAGGAATCCAGTTGGATCCCTCCATGCTGTTTTTACCTGCATCCAAAATGGTTATCTCAAATCAAATCTTTCATTTTCATTTAACTGATAATTTCTATAACGACCATCAATCAATTAACGGGCCATTCAAACAATTCAAACACATTTATAAACTTGACCAACCAAGGGAAACTACCTTTATCGGGTCAAATTATAACGATCGGTATCTTACTGAAATTAAACGACCGTTTAATTTCATTGGTTGAATCGACAATAAATATATAACTAGCAAACGGTCAACCACTAACAACCAGAGCACACAGAAAAAACCCAATTTATGTAAAATATAAATGGGAAGAGCCGAGTGAGTTTAACTCGCTTTGATTTGAATCCGTCGATAAACAGCTTGTTTTAGTCAAATTAAACAGACATTTAATTTGACTAGAACCTCCAGTTGCTTCCGACCCGGATTAGACCTGCTCCATCTCGATACTCCCGTTTCTATGGTCCCAACTAAACTGACCGTCCTTAAATCTGATAATGTACGTGCGAGAAATCACATAAACAAGTTTTATAAATAATTAAATTATTTAAAACATAGATTTTATATTTTTAAATGGGCTATACCTATCATACTTTGGCCCAAACCCGCTACCCGCTCCCTCTATCAAAACCCTATTTCGTAACACCAATCCCATTTCAACCTCTGCCTCCACCCGTTGATTTCCATGGCTGAAAGTTCAAATCTCCTTTCCCCCTTTCTATCTTCTGCCAACTTAAGATTAACGGCGTCGCAACCCCCTCCTCTACTCAATAACTCTTCACTCTTCATTTACTCTCCATCCCGATCCCATCTGCTACCCCTAACGACAACTTCAACCACCACCACGTCTTCGCCAGTCAACCCCCCTCTTCCAGAACTAAGACGAGCGTCCTCCTACACCCACTACAGATCTTAGGCAACCAAATCGAGGTCTTAAATTCCAAACAACTTCATCGGAATTTCAATAAAAAGTACACTGGAATGGAGCGCATGGATAGATAAGCCTTTGATTTAATTCTTACTTACTGTATTATTTTTATTATGATTTTTCCAGTGTTGCGAATTGGTTTTCTGTTTACTGTCTAGTTCTAGAATTGATGAACACTACTGCATGATACATATATTTATAGTGTTCTTGAATTAGATAAGATCAGTGTCTTATCTTAGCTAGGCTCAGCTACTGCAAGCTTAGGCCATTTCTACCTTTTCCCTTTTGCAGATTTTCACACTAGTGATTAGAACTGAATGGATGCGTGAGGATTTTAACAGAGATTTGGGTGAAATTTTGTATTGGATATTGTGACGACTGCCCATAACCCCTGCACTAAACAAGAGGAATAATGCGCTGAAAGGCGTGCTAGGCTGCTATGGACGATCATCGTAGTAAGTGAACACATCGAAACCTGTTGTAGAACTCACAGCGCAAGGATAAAATATAATAGAACATATACAACAGGTGATAGTAATGAGGTATCATATAGCAAACTTTTGAAACTCTTTCAACATCCAGAAAGATTATCCAACTGATATCCAAGTTTGTACATAAGGCCTCACTACAACTCTCAGGCAACTCAAACAGCAGAAACAGAAATACTAGATAGAATAAAACTGGTACGCCAGCCTCCTGCTCCTCATCGCTCAGCTTCCTCGTATCACTAAGCTCCATTACCTGTAACCTGCTACTTAGTCTGCCCATCCACAACCGGATGAACAGCCCAAGGTAATAAGAGGAGACATAAAACCTTGAGTCAGACAATAGTCTTAGTGAGTGATAAAACAACTAACAAACTTCAACAAGAAAGTATATGCGAATGGGTAAATTGAAAACTTATCTACCCACAACACCAGAGAAGAACTCATCCTTATCTTCCCCACATCGGACAGTGATAGCCTTTATGACAAGCATTTCAACCATTCATCCATAGAAATCAGAACACCCATTCAATCATAGAAAACACACATGACATCCAGATAAGTCTCACGCAGACAACCCTAATCGAGTTAACATTCCTCAAGTACTCTCGCCAGAGGCCTAGACCAATATCACTAAGCACTCATAGAACGTCTCCCTCGACTTTGGATAATCTATGTGAGATAGTACAAACAGAACAACTAATCATCCATGACTGACTCTGGCTATCACTGCCAATCCTGCTTCGAAACCATCATTATCGTATGACGGCCAACCTTGCCATATGTCAAGGGCTAATGATAACCCCAGTTCTAGCATGAACTCCATATGCCCAACCTTGGCAATGCCCAACCTTGACACTAGGCCTTTCCCCAACCAGAAAGACCCAGGGTACTCGACCAACAACCGGTCTTTTGGGCCTTCCAACGATACCCATCGTACCCCTGCTTTGAGCCTGCTAGAACTTACGACAACGATGACTTCTCGGCCTTCGCATCTCTAATCGTCCAACCTTGACGATGTTTCATAGCTCAAGCAACCTTCTCGAGTAGCCATTATCCACCAACTCACGACCTTTGAGTTGTCTACGCATTCGTTGTTCCACCTTGATCAACGAACACATTCATCACTTCGAGTCTTCCTACTTGAATCACCTCGAAGTCACGCCATCACCGAACCAAAACACATCACTGCGCTGCTGCTAGGGTTCGGGGGGTTGCCCCCGAAAAATATATTTTTTAGACCTTTTTGGTTCGTACCCGAGTCGTACCCGAAAACATACTTTTTCAGAAAACGACCCTGTGACCGACCTGCCTTGCTTGACCGACCAGACCAGCTCCAAGACCGACCCACCTCCTTGCAGCTTTGGACCGACCCGCCTCCTTGGGACCGACCAGCTTTGGACCGACCCCGTCAAAACCGACCAGGATATGCTTCCATCTGACCGACCAGGATTTGCATCCATCTGACCGACCAGCTCCTTCAGACCGACCAAGTGAAACCGATTAGCTCTACCAGATCGACCAGCTCCTCCAGATCGACCAGCTTCTCCAGAGCGACCAGGCTGAAACCAACCAGCTGCTCCAGAACGACCAAGCTAAAACCGACCAGCTGCTCCAGAACGACCAAGCTAAAACCGACCAGCTGCTCCAGAACCGACCAGAATCTTCTCTGCTCCTCCAAAACCGACCAGAAACCTGCACATCTCCAATTCGACTCCGATTTCGACCAAAACTTCGCCAAACGACGAATCCAACGAAACCAGCTTATCCGATTCATCCAAACGCAATCACAAACATGTTATGCAACCAACAATATCATCAATCTAACAATTTCCATCAAAACACATAAATTTCCCAAAACATGATAAGTGAATCATATGAACATAAAAACGGATCTAACTTGCATAATCTTGAGAAAAATCATAAAATTAACCATTTAAATTATCTAGATCAGATCCTAAGGTGATTCATATATAAAATGGACTTAGCATGGTGTGGATCTAAGGAAAATAACATGGAAATGATGAAATTAACATCCTAAAACCCATATACTTGCATGAATCCGAATGAGAGATGTAAATCACTCACCAATTATCCAAATCTAAGCAAAAGCAATGAAAACGCAATCCGGACAGCGAACACTTCGAATCAAACTCTTCAATCCGATAAATTCGCCCTTGAGACGATGTAGATCTAGCCTCTTATGGTGTAGATCTTCGATTTCCCTCCTTGGATTTTGGAATTTTAATGGTGGAAAGATGTTAGAGGAAGAAGGAGATCAAAGCCTCCCCATAAGAGAATGGAAAATGCCAACCTTTCTCCATACCCCTTACCCCCTATTTATAGTCTCCACCCACCCTCTAATGGGCCTTCTCCAAATCAGCCCATTAGCCTTCCAAAACCTGAACAACCAACTGAAAAACCTTAAAACAGCGATTTCTCCCAAACCGCTGAACCAAATCCTTAATGTAACCACTCTACGGAAAGGGAATCATTAATTCCTTTCCAATGGCACAGGCCTCACCCTCTGATTCGACCTGAGTCAAAAGTTATGCCCTGTACAAGACTGACAGGGGCAAAATGGTCACAAACAAAATCGGTAAAATTTATGGACATGTCTCACATCCCCATAAGTAACATACTAAAAGATGAGAATGATCCAACCCTCAGGGAATAAAATAAAATTATTTTATGATCTTCCGATACATAAAATGCGGGCTGTTACAGATATGCAGTCCTATTTATCTATTCAAATGGGACGTTGATTGAACTGCACATGAGTGTAGATTATGTTAGGATTGTGAGGCTATGTGTAGTTAATTCAAATCAGAGCTTTGAAAACTGTGTGTAAGATTTTTATGTTCCATTTTTAAGTACACTACAGTAGTGAATGTATATAGAATTTTCTGCATTTATACACATATGTATAGGCTGTTTGATTTTTATAGATTTGGTGTATATAAATATATAAATCTATCAGTTTCTCTTAGTTGTGCATGTACTGTTTCGAGCTGTTCTTACACTTATTCTTTAGCTATTCATTTCAATTCCCATAACTATTCCGGATTTGATGTATAATACATATATATATATATATATACATATCTATTTTACTTCTGTGCAATGTCTATGTTTAGCTGTTTTCTTTTACTGTGATTCTATAGCTGTTCGTATACATACATACATACATATATATATGTATATATATTTCATTCAGCTGTACTTTGATTATACATTTTGTTGTCTAGTTATTTATTTAGCTGTCTATTTCAGTCCTCCTCAGCTATATCTTTAGTGGTTCTCTACTGTATTAGCTTAGCTATTTAGATTTTGATGTATGAGAAATTTCTTTAGCTATTGCAATTGATGTATTATACCTATTGTTTAGCTGTGTTTATATAGCTGTTTCGATTTGCTTGCAGAAATCAAAAGTTAGAATGAGTTGTCTTATCATCTCTTTCTTGCATTGTACAACAATATTGTCTGTGGTTTCTATAGCTATGTTCCTCCGAAATCTAGGATACACAGCCTCAAAAGATCCACTAGAATTCTGTTCGCCCTCTCCATCTGCCCATCGGTCGGAGGATGATAAGCGGTGCTCAAACAAAACTGTGTACCTAACACTTCTTGCAAGCTCCTCCAAAATTCATTGGTAAAGATGGGGTCATGATCGCTCACGACGCTGGAAGGTACTCCATGTCGACGAACTATCTCATGAACATAAATCGCTGCCAACCATGATGTCGTCCTCTTACTCTTCACTAGAATGAAATGAGCACTCTTAGTCAATCTGTCCATCAGAACCCAGATACTAGTATTTCCTTTCTTCGATTTAGGCCAACCATCTACGAAATCCATAAAGATGCTCTCTCATTTCCACTGAGGAACATCAAAAGGATGAAGTAAACCACCGGGCTTCTTTTGCTCAGCTTTAACTTGATGGAAAACTAGTCATTGGAAAACAAATTCGGCCACATCTTTCTTCATCCCAGCCCAAAAGAAATCCCTTTTCATGTCTCTGTACATCTTATCACCGCCTGGATGAATAGTCATCTTAGAATGGTAGGCTTCATCTAGGACTGCCTTTATCAAGCGCACAGTTTGAGGAACACAAAGCCTTCCATCTCATCGCAACCATCCCTTTTCATCTATGGAATATCTACTGAGGTGACTAGAAGTCTCTCTTTTCTGAGTTTTCCATGATGTCTAAAATCTGTGGGTCACATTGTTGTGAAGCTCCTATTTGATCCATAAGAGTAGGTCGTATCTCTAAGGATGCAAACAAATCAGGCAAAATCTTGATGTAGGGTCTAAAATCTAAAGCTGATATGAACTCCAAGCTCTTCCTCTCCACAAACTAAGGACTCAAGGCCATCCTCTGCCTACTTAGCACGTCTGCCACCACATTACCCTGGGGGTATAAGGAATCTCAAAATCATAAAAAGCTAGGAACTCCATCCACCGTTGTTTCCTTAAATTGAGATCCTTCTGCGAGAACAGATACTTGAGAGATTTATGATCAGTGTATAACTCGAACTTCTCTCCAAGTAAATAATGGCGCCACGTCTTAAGCGCTAATACTATGGAAGCTAGCTCTAGATCATGGTGGGGTAGTTCTTCTCATGAACTCTCAACTGTCTACCCCTTTAACACACTACTTTCCCTTCTTGCATCAAAACCGCACCAAGCCCTGTACCACAGACATCTGTGTAAACGGTAAACACTTTACTCCCATCGGGCAAGGTTAAGACTGGGGCTGTTGTTAGAGCCCTCTTCAGTCGTTGGAAAGAAACATCACAGTCTATATCCCATGAAAATGCCAAGTTCTTCTTCGTCAGCCTAGTGAGTGAGGCTGATGTAACAACCCGCAAAAATCAGGACCAATTTAAAAATTTTATTTTAGAAAATTTTAATGAATTTTGACAATATAAAATAATTTATTTAAATAATAATGATCACAAATTTGATTCAAATCGAAGTTAGAATGAATGATTTAATTTTTATTATAAAAAGAGTTAGAAATAACGCGGTAGTTTGAAAAGTCAAACTTGTACTTTGACTGACCGTACAGGATGCAAAATTTAACGGATTTTAGTGAAACCAAAAATATTAGAATCTATTTAAATTTATCTTTCCAACGAATCCGAAAAATCGAAATTTCATAACGGGAATCAAAAGTTATGTCAAAATTAAAATCTAGAATGGTCGCTATGAAATTTATAAGGGCCAAAATGCTACATTTTGCAGAATAAGGAATTTGGACCCGAAACCATCTCCATTGGTTTCAGAATGTTGTTTACATATAAAAATGACTATAAGAACTTATATTTTTGAGTTTCGGAAAAATTCCACTATTTTTGGTATTTTTAAATATTAAAAATATACGCCTGAAAAATGGAATTTTTGCAAACGAACTCCGAATTCGTCGAGACCAGTTTCTATGGATTCGGAATATTAAAATAAGGTTAAATTCTAAAATTTATAATTTTTGGAATTATTTTGTGGCCGGTATAATTTTTACAGTGAAAAATAGCATATTTTCAGACTTCGGAAATTCATAATAAATTCATACGGACTCGGAAAATTACGAAATCAGGTTCGTTGGGTTCATAATGACCTGAAATAATTATGTTTAAAATTTTATTAATTTTGAAATCAGCATGTATTTATAAGAATTTTTGAACTGAAGAAAACAGTTGAAAATTGAGTAATTGGGCACATAACGATATTCGGGCCCAAACCAAAATTAAACCCATGGTATATATTATCTTTTTTCTGAGTTTTAGGGTTGAAATTCGAAATGCACAGCAGCCACTCTCTTTTCCATCATTTTTTCTCAATTTCCATGGCGGCTCCCTCTTCCTCTAAAATTCATAAAAAAATAAAATCTCTTCAAACCATAGCAAATTATATGTTTTCTCGAAGGTCTCGACGATACGAAGCTAATGGTGTAGTCGGTTTTGTCAAACAGCGCTCGGATTCGCCGGAATCTCGTCTTAAAGCTCGCTGTTTTCGAAATTCAGAAACTCAAAACGTAAATCAAGAAATTCCCGTGAATCGAGGAAGAATTAGACGAAGTCACGAACACGGAAGTTCTTCGTCTACGCAAGACGAAGATGCTCAGAAAATTTCAGGCAGTTTGGAGGTGTGAGGCGGCCTGTGGGACCCGCGAGGCGAAATCCTTTCTAGGCGATTTCCCGATGATCGGAGAAGCTTTAGGGGCGGCTCTTTCTGGTGGTGGTGCGTCTCGCCAAGACGAAGACATTGGCGGTGGTCCCGTGGCGTCAGGTGGCCCGAGGCAGCGGCAAAGTGCGGTCAAAGTTCGGCGGTGAACAGTGTTTTTCGGTCAACGGGCTGAGGGTATTTTCTATTTTATTTTTAAATTATTTAATTAATTTCCAGAACTTTAAAATTGCATAACTCACTCATACGAAGTCGAAAATCGACGATTTCAGGTGCGTTGGGATCGTGGCGACGAGATGGACGCGTGGACACTAATTTTGTCCAATTCTGAGACAGTGAAATTTTTAGGTATTTTTCACGAATATTAATTAATTATTTAATTATGTCCAACTTTAATAAATCATAACTCTCTCGTACGAGGTCCGATTGACGAACCGTGAATTGCGTTGGACTCGTCTTTCCGAGCTCTTCGCGATGGCGCAGACCAGAGCTGAATCCGAGACAGTCAAATTTTCAGCAAAAATCAATGTGAGATTCTATTTTATAATTTATTAAATTTAAATTATTTTTCTTGTGGTTTTGATGTTTGTATGTACATGATTGTGGATTGATGATATATGATGTCTGTTTGAGAATTGGTGATAGTTGTTTGGGTTATTATGGACAAATTGTTGTTGCATACACTGTTGATGAAATTTGTTGAATCAATAGAAACGATGTACATGATGTAAATGATAAATTCATTTTTATTTATTTATTTAAAATGTATGGAAATTTATATTTAAATAAAAGTTACAATTTTCATTGTTGTTCAGAAAAAATGAAACTTTGTTTATGTTTACAAAGATTATAACTTTGAATGGGATTAAGAAGATTACAACTTTGTTTTTGTTCTAAAAAAAAAAATTACAATTTTGTTTGCGTTTTTTTTATATATAAAATTGAAACTTTATTTTGTTTTTGAAAAGAACAAACTTTATTTTGTTTATGAAAAAGAACAAAACTTTGTTTTGTTTATTGAATAAAAGTTCAAACCTTATTTTGTTTTGTTTAAAAAGAACAAAACTTTGTTTTGTTGGTAAAGATTTAAAACCTTGTTTTTGCTTATAAAAGACTGAAATTTTGTTTTGTTTATAAAGATTAAAACTTTGTTTTGGTTATAAAAATTTCATCTTTATTTTGAGACGATTATAATAAATAAAGTTTTGATATTTATTTTAGAATAATTAAAATTTTGACTTTTAATAAAAGATTTTATTTTTATTTTAAGTTAGATAAAGGAATATATTTTATGGTGAATTTGTGTCATTAAATCAAATGAAATAAAAAGGGCAATACCCAATATGTGAACATTGTTAAATTGTGCAAATTGTCTATGTTCCATTTATGCACCTGTATACACTGCCATTTACAAGCGACCCTGGCTTGTTTATGTGAGTGAACGATCAATTTTTACACATCGTCCAGAAGCACAGTTTATTTTAAATACGTGAATTGTGTTGGCTGAAACCCCACACGGGTCAAGGGTTGACTTTTGAATACACGTCACCCTTGGAATAATTAGAAATGCACTTTGGATGGATGTTCTGAAATTGTTATGTAATTAATGTTTGATTTTACGTATAATTAAATTTATGGAAATGGTGGGTCTCATTCCAATTTTGAGTAAAGTAATAAATATGCAAATTAATGAAATAAATTGGAAGTTGAAGTATTTAGATGATTTAATTTTCCATTTAAAAAGGAAATAATAAAGAAGCTTTTGAATTGACAATATTTCCTTCGAATGAAGGAAATAAATGCCCATTTATTATTCAATTAATGATATTAATTGACGCTTGAATTAAGTAGATAAAAACCTTTAACATTTGGAAGGTTATAAACAAATTATTGGAATTAGTAAATCACATTCCAATTATATTAAGAAGATTATAAATTGAAAAGATTACTTTTTATGTTAACATTAAAAATGGAAGATGGATTTCAAAATTTGAAATGTTTTTAAATTGATTTCATTTTAATATTGAAATGGTAGGTTTTAATATCACAAATTAAAACCGTTTTTTTATAATTATTATTATTATAATATCATAATAATATGGAAAGTTAATATGTATTGAAATGGAATAATAAAGCTTTATATGAAAGAATATTTCAAGTAAGGAATGATATTAAGTAGTAGGATATTTTAAAATATAAAATATTTTAAAATAATATTCTTGGATAATATTTATAAATATTTTTTTTTAATTGTACCTGGACACGAGGTTAGGTCACATTTATGGCGGAAGTCTGCCCGGAACCAACCGGCATATCCAGCAGCCATAAATGTTGGGCCTAATGTGAGAGGTCCAAGTGCACAAATACGAATTGGGTCAAGACACGAGGTTAAGCCCAACCTGTGGTAGAAGTCTGCCCGGAACCAACCGGCATATCCAGCATCCACAAGCTGTAGGCCTAATGTGAGAGGTCTAACCCGCTATTAAATAATAAAATGTAAAGATAAACATAATAAATGGATAAGGAAAATGAATTGGGCTATTCAGTCCATTTTAAAATAGTAACTCCATTTTAACCCGTGTAAATTATGTTATACATTTTATAAAGGAAATCGAAGATGATTAATATTTTATTTAAGATTAAATGAAATACTCTGAAATAAATGATGTCTAATTATATATATTAAATGGGAAATTTATGAAATTTAAATTTGGGTTTATCGTGAATTATGTTTTAAATAACATTTATTCTTTAACCCGAATTTATGATAGAATTAATTCCCTAAAATTTGAATAATCATTTAATAATGACTTTGGAAGATTAAAACTAAATAAGATTTTAATTAAATCTTTAATTAGATTGAAAGGGAATTAAGTAGTTAAGATCACTGAATTAAGAAAGTGATCGAAAATGGAAAATGAACCATAAAGCAATGAATATTTTCATGTTATAAATGAATAAATGAATGAAAACATGAAATGGTTATATTATTTATATATTTTATATAAATAAAAGTAATGAAACTTTTATTTACTTTTCACATGTAAATAAAAAGATGAAAATAAGAAGGGAATTTTTATTTACATTTCACATGCGAATAAAAAGATGAAAATAAAAATGAAACTTTTATTTACTTTTCACATGTAAATAAAAAGATGAAAATAAGAAGGGAATTTTTATTTACATTTCACATGCGAATAAAAAGATGAAAATAAAAATGAAACTTTTATTTACTTTTCACATGTAAATAAAAAGATGAAAATAAGAAGGGAATTTTTATTTACATTTCACATGCGAATAAAAATATAAAAATATGAAATGAAACATGATTTAGAAGCATGAACCGCATATGAAAATTTAACATGTTTTAAAAAGCATGAAGTCGCATATGAAATGCATAATCAAGAAACCGCATATGAAATAAAAATTCATGTTTAGAGTAGTATTACTGCATGAAATGAATGGACGATATATTTATATGCATGAAATGAATGGACGATATTTATAAAAGAATAAATAACGATATAGAATGGTTTACAAATTTATATATGCGAGGATTATTTGGGAAGTCCGAGTTTACTCTCATTCCAAATAATGATACGACGTTCAAAGAGTTGAAGACGGTGATTGAAGACCGACGATCTTCACATCGAATGGGTGTGTTGCTATTGAGACCCATGATGGGAGTAGCTACCTTGTAGGGGCGACAGTAGTAGCCGTCCGGACGTAGTGTTGATTGCACGGATTTGACTTTCGCTCAGACCCAGAGCATAAGTTTATAAATGGAATGTATGTCTGACGTTGTAGTCTTTTATACTACATTCGTTGATCTCTCTTAATATATATCTGTTTGGTGGTTAACACCCTTCTCTGAGGCGTACGAGCTTAGGGGTTATATATTGGTAGAAATTAATGGTATAGTATGGACTGACAATGTGGCATGCTAAGATGCATTGATCAAGGCTTTTGTTGAAAAGCAGGCCTTGTGGTTGATGATCAAAGCACGGCCTGTTTAGGCGTAGCTTTGTGTATAGCGTGACTTCGCGAGCCTCACACCCTGGTATGAGTCAAAAACGGGATATGGACTGCAGGGAGTGCACACGTTTCTTTCTAGCTAGAGTGGTGTCAGCGACCTACCAGCCCTGACATTTTACTTATGTGGATGATGGATTTTGAGGCGCCTCGTTATTTTTATAGGCCGTTGGTGGTCATACTATAGGTCCAAAGGGACCGGGAAGCGTGTGTTCAGGCATAACTAATCCACTGCCCATAGGCGGGGACCGGCCCTGAAGATCCAAGGGTTCACTGCGGGGGATCCTGAGGCATTTGCTAGAGTGTCTCGAATCGGAGAGGAGCTTGCCCCTAGCCTCGACTCATGATGGAATCCAATTTCCAATACGACCTTGCGGTTTTGATTGTAGAACTAGTATTGGCGACATGCTATATGGTAACCATGCCGTCTAGGATTGATACTTATGATTCAAATCTTTTTATTAAAACATATATACACTAATAATAATATCAAATCCGTTTTATACGTATCAAGCATCTTTTGACCATTATAAGGTAAAACCCTATCCTCTGGTGTGCGTTGCATTGTGTGATGGGACTTGGGTCTTATAATGGTTTCATTTTTCCAAAAAGACATTGCGTTATTTCTCGATTTACTTTAGTTTATACACCGACAATCCATTGGAATAAAACCCGTTCCGCATTAGCGGCGTGGTCCTTGGATTTGTCTTATTAGTTAAATTAGTTTGGAATTCTCACACCAGTCCCATGACTGACTCGTAGTTTGTTTCACTTTGCAAACTCGGGTGCCCTTTTTTCCACACGGGCAGTCGAGTAGCTTTTTGCAGACATCTCTCTCTTTAGCAGGATCCTGGATCGAAGCCTAAAGCTATGTCCAGAGCTTAGAAGTCTTCCGCTGTTTAATGTATTAAATCTGTTGTAATTTATCTTCCGCTGTAGTTTACTTTATTTGTACTCTGATATTCTGTACTCTGATGTTATATTATTGTAATGTAATAAAAGTCTGCTGTTATTATTCTAATATTTTGTATTCCCAAAGTTAACGTATGCGAGTTTTGAACGGTCTTGGTCGATTTTGCGATCGATTAAGGTCGGGCAAAATCCGTGTCGTTACAGCTGATATCTTTGAGAAGCCTTCAATGAACTTCCTATAGTAATCTGCCAACCCAAGAAAGCTTCTCACCTTAGTTGCATTTTTAGGAATATGCCAATCCTGCACTGCAATCATCTTTGCGGGATCTACAGCTGTCCCTTCTTTGGAGACCACATGCCCTAAGAATCTCACCTCTTTTCTCCAAAAATGGCATTTGGAGACTTCGCCTAAAGCTGATGTGCATGGAGAGTTTTCAAGACTTCTCTTAAATGCTGGGAATGCTCTTCTTCACTATTGGAGAAGATCAAAATATCATCAATAAAGACCATGACAAATTTGTGTAGAAACTCTCGAAACACCCTACTCATCAAATCAACAAAATAGGCGGGTGCATTCGTCAGCCCAAAAGGCATAACTAGCCATTCAAAGAAACCATCTGGAGTCCTAAAAGCAGTTTTATCTATGCTATCCTCAGCCACCCTCAACTGATGAAATCCCATGGCCAAGTCTAACTGAGAAAATACCGAGGCACCAACAAGCTGGTCAAATAAATCATCAATCCTTGGGAGTAGGTGCCTATTCTTCTTGCTGAGTTTATTCAACTCTCTATAGTGAACACACAAACGAAGCGAACCATCCGCCTTAGTTGCGAATACAACTGGAGCACCCCATTCAGATATGCTTCGTTTGATAAACCCTTTCTCAAGTAGCTCCCCTACTTTCTTACACAGCTCCATCCTTTCCCTTGGAGCCATATGGCGCACTGATAATGCAATTGGCTTTGCATTGTCCACCAGATATATACGAAAATCGATCTTGCACCTCGGAGGTAAACCCCGTACCTCATCAAAAACATCAGAATAATCTCGGGCCACTGGAATAGATTGCAGATCATCGATAGATGCATCAAGAGACTCTAGGAAACTAAGCATAACCGACCCTTACGGGTCACAAGAAATCTCGAGGTTCCTCCCATGAGAGGTCAGAAGCCTAACAATCCTCCTCTCGCAATCCAGAATGGCACCATACGTGATAAGGCAATCCATTCCTAGAATCAACCCATAGCCTATAAACCTGAGCACATACGTGTCGCATTCAAATTCGACTCTTAACACAGATATCCTCAAACCCCGACAAATCATAGATAAATGAGCCGAACCACCAATAGGATTTGAGACAACTATGTGATCCACTACGATACTAGTAATTAAGTGCGGAGATTCAACTACAAAACTAGATATAACTGAATGCGAAGCGCTAGAATCGAAAAGTGTTCTAATAGGATGGTTTGAAGGAGAAATTCAACCTTCCGCAAAAAAATTTCTACCTCTATCAGGAGCATTGATCGCAAGAGCATGCACCTGCCCTCCAGAAGTCCCTGTCCTTTGACCTTGTCCCTGTGATCCCTGTTTCTTCAGGCACTCTCTATCGAAGTGTCCAACCTCTCTGCAATTAAAGAAAGTGTTCTTCCTTCTCTTACAGTCTTCGATCAAGTGACCTTCTTACCCACAACTGTGACATTTTCTCTTATCCTTGCCTAGTCATTCTTCCCACCTTTCTTCTTCTGTTGTTGTCGTTATTGTTTCCTCTTCTTGGGCCACACCTTTTTATTTTTCGTTGTTTCCTCAAACTTTACTTCCTTCTTTTCTCCCTTGTCTTCCGAAGATGATAGAAATGATCATACTAACAAAATTCGACATAAATAACTAATGGCATATAGATAAATGGGCATATGAGAAAAGATTTGGTGAACATAAGATAACAAATCTTTTTCTACCATAGCAGGGATGTTATAATAGGAATGATAAGATCTAAATAATAATTTAGATGTACAAGTGAGTAGTAACAGATCCAATTTGACCACAATATGATAGGTACAAGGTGATCTAAATAGTGAATTTAGATCTATAATCAAGGTAGATCTAACAGGATAAAGGTTAATATCCAAATCATAGTTATGTCAGAATATCATAGATTCACAAATTATTACAGATCTGATGTGATCCAAGCAGTTATAGGCATGGATCCAAATTACAGTCTTATCATGTTTTACTTTTTAATTATTTAAATCTAAAAGTAACTTAAACTCATAGCGTTTGGATCTAGGAAGATAGAAGAATAATAGCAGAGGTTGAAACACACATCTATACTTGAATAACTTGATTGACTTGGTTGCAGAAGGAGGAAAAAGGTTTGGTTCAGTCTAGGCACCGACAACATCTAGTCCACCATTAATTTTCAATGTAGACAACAAAGGAAATGGAGCCATATTTATAGCCGCCAGCCCCCAAACCCTAACTGCGAAGTCTGCCCTAGGGGGTCGACCCATGGGTCGACACCCTCTTAAGTGGTTGAATCCACTGGGCGGGATTTTTCCCGCTCACCCCAATCTGCGTGATTTTGAAATTTGAACTGAAATTTTGAATTCCTGGACCCTATATATATATGTATACACCCTCTTGTGCGTATACAAACTTCAAACCTTCATAAGTTATTCATACGGTGTCCATTTTACGCAAACCAAATGTCTATCTCGACCAAAATTTCGAGACGGACGCAATGGCGTAGTCTGTTTCCCTTAATTTTGAATATTAAATCAATTATTCTTTAATTTATCCTCTTTAGTGTTATTAAACTTATGGCATGTTACAACACACTTTACTGATCTGGATTGTAAGAGGTTCCAAATTTTGGAGGTGGGTACGGGCGTGTTCCAGCAGAGGTATGAGCGTGCATAGGTCCGATGGGGAAACTACGACACTTTAACATCGGCGGATAGGGCTGTACCTTTAAAGTTGATGGGTTTGGGACTGATGTCCCCGACCGTTGTGGTTGCCACAGGCTATTCGTGCCTGTAGGGAACAAATGGTGGATAGCATTAGGAAAAATCCCTCCTAATTACTTATTTCTATCTGAATCTGTAGAAGTGTAAAACAATCAATCTGCCTTATCTGATTATTATCATTGTTATCATCATTGTCTTTTTATAAGAATAGCCAGTCCTTATTCTCAGTTCATATCGGTTATTGTTCATGTTTAGACACTTACCCTTTTATGACACTAGAACCACTATTTATCTATTTTAGCAAGTCGAGCTGGCAATCACAACAACTCATCTGGCTTTACATCTAACACATTTCCTTTCGTCCTTTCTCTTTTCTTTCCCTCATGCTTACAGAGAGAAAGTAAATAGTTCAGATTTCTTTGTTAGCTTAGTTGTGATGGATTTTGCAAGTTGGGTTGCTTTCTATTCTCTTTCCAAGATTAGGTTATATCTTTTTGACTATATTTGGGGATGATATTATTTTACTCTGACGTTGTTTTTGACTAAGATTTGGAGGTATGGCATTTTTTAACTAGCTGGTTAAACAAAACAAAGATGGTTTTATATTTTATAAAATGAAATTTCTTCTTGCACTGTAAATTTATGTCTCGTGAAATCTTATTCTCTGTGATGATTTATGTTTTTATACCTAAAGTGCTCCATATTTTCTTAATGAAATAGTCATACAGGTGACCTTAAGGAATGTCGGGTGTTTGATTTGGTATCAGAGCCTAATGTTACTATGATCACTAAAGTTTTGTTTTAAAAGAAAGAATTTTCAAAAGAAAGTGCTTTTTCAGAAATCAAAAATAACTTTTGAAAAAATATCCCCTGTAATCATGAGTTACAACCTTCCTTTGACTCTTTCTAAATATTTATCTTTTTATTTGAGTTATAAGGCATTCTATCTAAGCTTTCCTTTATAGGTTAAAAATTTGATTAATGGACAAACTCATTTAGCTTAGTAGTTGGGAAAGATCGATGTTAGAAGGGAACTTATTGCCTAACAAACATTAAAAAGGGTTAATAATGGATATAAAAGGATAGTTTGAAAAGTAAGAATAACCTAGATTGATTGGTTAAGAAAAAGCAATGTATTTCCATAGTTGGATGTGAAATTGACATAGAAAACGCCATTACATGAATGAATGGATTAGTGTGGAATAAGGGTTTTACCATATTGCGCACTAACCACAACCTTAAAGATAATTAACAAGAAATACTTGCAATCAGGGGTTTCTATAAAATAGATTTTTTGATACTATCAGAATGGATTTTATACATTTTCGGTAACTAGCCAGTTAGGGAGCTTCCAAAAAGGTGAATTTAAAGACGACAAGTGAAAGGTCAATATGAGTATACTAATGATAAAACGATTATAGGGAATATATAAGCAGTAATAAATTTGACAT
The DNA here is from genome assembly GCA_030737875.1 of Allium sativum. Taxonomy (NCBI): domain Eukaryota; kingdom Viridiplantae; phylum Streptophyta; class Magnoliopsida; order Asparagales; family Amaryllidaceae; genus Allium; species Allium sativum. The sequence goes on from CM060918.1 coordinate 898,288,780, forward strand.
TAAGAGAAAAATGGAAAAGGCAAGGATTTGTGGAAGAAAGAATGTTATCTATTTTTGGTTCTTGCTAGTCTTCCTATTTTGTTTAGGAATATTTTGTCCCTTTTTCCTCTGATGTATTGGTTGTAGTGGGTCATAGCCACAATAAGTTAAATCTTGTAGAGCGTCTGTATTGTAGGCTTAATGGAGCTGTCCTTTGCAAATAGGGTAAATCCCTAAGGGTGTGATGATAACACTAATAGCTGCTTTGCACTTAGGCCCACTGGTAGTTTCTGAACCCCATAGAGATCGGCTTGAATATCTGTTTATCTGTTGTTTGTCGAAGTTGAAACTAAAATCTTAATGTTAGGGGCATTTCCGGGTATGGATTAGGTTGCTATGATTAGGCATCATATGACATATTGATTTACATTGAAGGGGTAAATTACGGTCCTAAAATATGGTGTAGGCTTTAATATGACATATGTACTCAAAGGAAAAAGTTATGGGCCCAATATTTATTAAGTATTTCTGGGGGCTATTTTGACTGCAAGAAGGGGATGTTTGGGTTTAGACATACGATGGACTAACGTTTGAGACTTTTTGCAACCCAAAGGGTCAGTCATGTTAATATTCTTAGTGCATGTCTAGGAAGTATCAGTTCAGTTCCCTTTGTGCTACATATATTCCGAATAGATAGTGCTTGAAAGATTATCTCTAGGACAGAGAGAGGTTAGTTTTCAGATTTGTAATTGTAGCAATGCTAAATTTGTAGCATTTTTGGATAAAGAACATGGTATAATTGAGAACAGAGTTTCGTGGTTTAGATCCACTACGCATAAGCTGACCTAATGCAACAGAAAAAAATTGTTGGCACAAGCCCAAAAAATGTTGGCATAGGTCTTTGGCAACATTTATAGTGTGATGCAATTCTCACCGTTGCTGCAGACCTCAAAGACAACATTTTGACTATAAGAACACGTAACTTCCCCGGGTAGGAAAGAGCGGATTGCTTTGAGAACAACACACAAAGGAACACAAAACAGAAGAACATTTCATTGTTAATTACAACAATTCCGTCAGAATACAAGAATATTACAGAATATGAATGAATAAAATACATTTGATAAATATTAGAGATTACAATACATTACACAGCAGCGGAAAATAATAAAATACACAACTGGAAGTAATACTTGGATACAGAGCTTTCCGAATATCGCTTCAGCTGTAAATCAAGATCCTATGAATATAAATATGCAAAACCAAAACTACTAGCTGCCCGTGCGGAAAATAGGGGCACCTAGAGTTTAGGTTAAAACAATAAACTCCAGGTCAGTCATGTGACTGGTGTGAGAACTAAAACAGTTATTAATCTTTATTTTAAAGTTAGGTAAATCAAGGGACCACGCCGTATAACACGGAACGGGATTCATCCTAAGAATACCAGTGCATAAAACAACAACGCAATGCTAAATAAAGAATAATGAAGCTATTATAAGACCCAGGTCCCATTACACAACGCAACACAAGCCGGAGGATAGGGTTTTACCTTATAATAGCCAAAGAATGCTTGGTACGCTAAATTTCATCTTTTATTATTACTATAAGTGTATAGTGTCAAAACAATTTCAATCATAAGTATCAATCATAGACGACATAAGTGCCCCATACCACATGTCGCCATATATAGGTTCTACAATCAAAACCGCAAAGTCACGTATTGGAAGTTGGATTTCCGTCTATGAATCGAGGCAAAAGATAGTCCTCACCGATTCGAGATGCTCTAGCCCATCTCTCAGGTCAGAGCTCGAGTGACCTTTGGATCGTCAGGGCCGGTCCACCGATGTGGATTAAAATGCCTGAACACTACGTTTCCCCACCTTTTGTGGCGTCAATGAGCCAAATGACTCCATTGACTCCACATAGTCACTGATATATCTGAGGCGCCTCGCAATCCAACAACCACACAGGTGAAAATAATATAAATGTCAGGGCTGGTAGGTCACTGACACCACCTTAGCTAGAAGGAAACGCATGCCCTCCCTGTAGTCCTCTCCCATTTCTAGTTCACAACTGGGGTGTGAGGCTCGCGAATTAACGCTACACAAAGCTATGCCACAAAGGCCATGCTTTGATCATCAACCACAAGACTCTTCTTTTCAACAGAAGCCTTGATCATTTGCATTTTAGCATGCTACATAGGCAAACCACTCCATGCCACCGATATCCATCAATCACATAGAATGATACCCAATGTCAGACACAAAGTCCATTTACATGTCCGTTCTAGGTCTGAACGAAACCGGAGGCACCTTGTACCTCGCATATCCATCAATTTCCAAGTACGTCTGGACGATCACCAACTGATTCCCTCCTCTTGGGTGTACAACCCAATCAAGATCATCAGTAATTATCCAAATGATGTGAAGACCTTTGGTCTTCGACCACCGTCTTCATCCTCAACACATCGTCGAATCAGTTATTCAGAATGCGATAAACCCGGTCTTTCTGAATAACTCGTGTATATTGTTATCCACTTAAGTAAATCAATGGGATATCAATAAATTTGTATGGGTCGGTTCTGTGCATTAGAAGAAGGGGTCGGTCCGGAGACAGAAAAGGAAGAGTCGGTCATTGTGGGTGAAGCCTTTGGTCGCTCCAAATACAGAAGAACTCTGGTCGCTCCAAATGCGGAAGACAACTGGTCGATCTTCTCTCAAGGACGACCCCATATTTGAAGAAGCCCATTCTGATGTATTCTCGATCCTGGTCGTACATTTCCAGAAGACTGCGCCATCCTGTTCCCTCATCACCTGGTCGTCCCGCTTCAAAGCTTCAGGGTCGGTCCGCTTTACGTCAAAGATCCCTGGTCGGCCCGCATTTCCAGAGGGTAGCGTCATCATGCTCCTTCAACATGGTCGGTCCGCTTTCTTGCTCCAGCTTCCTGGTCGTTCGTTAGCGTCTGGTCGCTCTGTCTCTTGGTCGGTCGCAATACATAAAGTAACATGACAGCTGGCGACAACTAGTAATGGCATTTTCGTAAATACCCAAAAATACCGACCGGAGCCCTGAATACAAGATTTCAGCCACTCCTCCGCCTATAAATAGCACCCTATCTCCATCATTTTAAGGGGACTTTTGGGGGGGGGGGGACACATGGAGGTGCTGCCAAATTACTTTTTGGATTCCTTCAAGCATTTCCACATCTATTCTTCATAATTCAACAAAGATCAATGGAGCATGGAATCATGGCTTCCACAAATGATATATGATAGAGCTTAAGGTCGAAGATCCATGGCAAAAGCTTGGTAGTAAGGAGATTTCCTCGCTGTCCAAGATATTTCTCTACCATTTTCAGCAATTCAAATGAAAGGATGTGTGTGAGAGAAAGTTTGGTTGAATGTATGAGTGATCTTATCTTGTAAACAACTTGTTGATAATAAAATTCTCTCTTAAGAGTGGACGTAGACCTCCTCAAAGGTCGAACCACTATAAACTCTTGTCTTCTTTCTATATTATGATGTTTTCATGTATTAGATATGGCCTCACATAATAAAAAAGGTATTCTTACGTCTTTCCTTTGAAAAGGTGACATGCTTCCTAAGCATCTCGCCTCCGATTAGGTAACGCGTTAAGCAATACTTTGGTTGTTTTGCCAAATTTTGGTGCAAACAATTAGGCGCCCACTGTGGGGCCAATCTACTTTTTGTTGCGAAGATCTTGGAGTTTTTGAGCCTAGTCTCAAAATAGACCGCTCGAATCTACGAGTTGAGCCTTCTGACGAACTCTCCTCAAAGTTCAAGCTACTTTCTGGAATAATGCCACCCAAAGCAAATAAGGAAGTAAGGGCTAGAGCATCTAACGTGGGAAATCGAGAGGAAACCCCCGCCGTTAACTGGTTTGAAGTAGGCGAAACATCGAATGGAGGCGTGAATGTCACAAGAGGCGAGCTTGATCAAGCCGTCGTGGGTCTGACACAACAACAGGAAATAGCTAACAAAGCCATAATGGCAAGGCTAGATTCACTCTTTGCTCTTCAAACCGCTACAGCAAAGGTAGCCACAAGGACTGCTCATGCAGAGGGTACCGGATCTTCTTCCTCTAGTCCGAACCGAGAAAAATCTATCCAACAGATCTCTGATCCTAATAAAGGAAAGCATGAGAATTCAAAGCATGCTGGTCGAAACCATAACGCGGGGATTACTTCTCGTCAAGCGGCCAATTCTGCCAAAGGGGCACTTTCTAATGATGAAAGACCAGGATCCCGGAGTCACAACCGTGATGGCTTGCTTAGGCAAGCTGCCGATCAAGACAAAAGCGTCCGCCCTGCAGATAGCCTTCACGAGAGGGAACGCCTCCTGAAAATGGTCCAACAGCTTATGAAAGAAAGCAAATCTCGAAATGATAATGAGGTTGAATGGGAGTTCGCGCCATCAAAAATCCCTCTCACTGAGAGAATCAAAAAGGCAACCTTCCCACGGAAATTCAAACCACCTACAATCCAAGCCTACAATGGGACAGGCGACCCTAGTGTGTTTTTGTTTCGATACGACCAATACATGGATGGGGCCCAAGCAACCGACGAGCTTAAGTGTTTGTACTTTCCAGTGTACTTGGAAGGAGTAGCATCATTATGGTTCACTAAATTGCCTCCCAGATCTATTGATAATTTTTTCACACTAGCAAGATGTTTTCAAGACCAGTTCCGCCTCCAGACAACGAAGGTTAGAGATATTATGTCCCTCAACGAGTTGGAACAAGCCCCGGGTGAAACGATTAGATCTTTTCTTAGTCGTTTTAATGCTGCTGCTGCTGAAGTAGGGACCCACGAGCCAAGGATAATTCTAATGGCCTTGAAGGGGGCATAGATAAACATTCTGAATTTGGAAGGTGGTTAAAGAGAAAGAAGCCCAACACATTAGAGAAATTCTATGACAAAGCCGAGGAATACATGAGTCTTGAAGATGATCCCATTTACTCTGTTGGCAAGACCAAAACTAATGTGGTTCTGGAGAAAAAAGAAGCTTCTACAAAATCCGATCAGATAAATTCAGGTGGGGGGCAAAAAAGAGGAAACTGTAATGATGCCAAGAACGATAAGGATTTTAAAAAGCGACGCTTCTTCAAGCCTACGGACCTTACTCTGTTGAATGATACGCTTGAGCACATATACATGGCAACTAAAGCTACGGAGGATTATCCGAGCCCGAAACCAATAAAGGTGTTCGAAGAAGCTGCAAATTCAGGGAGGTTTTGCCGATTTCATAATCGACCAGGTCATGACACAAATGAGTGTCGGCACTTGAGGAATCTAATTGAAGAGTTGATAAGAAAGAACCATCTTCAAGAGTACGTGAAACGTTCGTCGGATACTGAGCCTACTCAAGGGCAGCGGATTCATCCAAGTCAAGACGGAAGAACACCTGCAAATGGTTCTCGACCTGTTATCAACACAATCAGTGGTGGACCTCATCCTGCAGGAGATACCTGGGAGGATATTGTCAGGTATACAAATGAACTAGGCAGTGCTTCAAAAGAAAATGGATTTCAAGTTTGCAGTAACTCACTTCGTTGGAAAATACCAAAAACATCATGGGAAGATGTGGTATTCCGAGATCGGGATTCCAGTGGAATATTGACTCCAACCATTGACCCAATGGTGATCACTATTGGCTTGGGTCCAGCAATAGTGAAGAAGGTACTGATTGATAATAAGGCATCTGTAAATGTCCTGTTTTACAATACTTTCTCTAAAATGGGGTTGCCCATGGATAATGTGCGAGCAAGTAAAAATAAAATACACGGTTTCACTGGTGTACCAACTCAGCCTATTGGTATAATCGATCTCCTCGTAGAGCTTGGTGAGGGGAAGAAGCAAGTTCCCATGATGCAGTCTTTTGTGATAATAGACTAGCTGTTAGGGTATAATGCATTTTTGGGAAGACCAGCACTAGCTGCTTTCAAGATAGCTCTTGCTCCATGGTGTTTGACGATGAAGTTCCCAACTGCAAACGGAGTGGGAGTAATCAAAGGAGATCCTCAAGAGTCGAGAGACTGCTATATGGCAGAGTTGATTGAAGCTCGCAAGTATGACATCAAGAAGGATGTAGAGACTCCTCTCTGCATCCATGAAGCCCCCTTATAGCAGTTAATGACCTCCCCCTGTGCTGGAGAATACAACGACATGCAAGAAGATATGGATCTGCGAAAAACCAGTGCAGGGGAGGAAAGGGCAGCACCGGCTGAAGCTACCATTTCTATACAGGTCCATGATAACGATCCGGATAAGGTAGTAAAGATAAGCTCTCAGTTGGATCCTCTGCTGCAAAAAGAATTGATTTTTTTTCTAAAGACGAATTTGGATGTCTTTGCTTGGAACCATTCAGATATGTGTGGAATATCTTCGGAAGTGATTGTGCATAAGCTGAACATTGATCCTAGCATACACCCTATGAAACATAAAAGACGGATGCAAGGCCCTGAGAGATCTAAGGCTTTGGAGGATGAAGTGGATAGGCTATTAAAGAACAGCTTCATTCGCGAGTCCACCTATCCTAAATGGGTGTCCAACCCAGTTCTTGTAAAAAAGTCAAACGGCAAATGGCGGGTGTGTGTTGATTATTCTGATCTAAACAAAGCATGCCCAAAAGACAATTTCCCCCTACCTCGAATTGATCAGCTTGTCGATGAAACGGCAGGGCATGAACTGTTGTCTTTCATGGACGCATATTCAGGCTACAATCAGATCATGATGCATGAGCCAAACCAGGATAGTACTAGTTTCATAACTGATCGCGGTTTGTATTGTTATAAGGTAATGCCGTTTGGTTTGAAAAATGCAGGTGCCACGTATCAACGTCTGGTGAATTCGATGTTCAAAGGGCAAATTGGAAAAACCATGGAGGTCTATGTTGATGACATGTTGGTAAAATCCAAGGAAGCAAAAGGTCATATGGAAGACCTTGACGAAATGTTTCAAATCCTAAGGCGATACCGCATGAAGCTAAATCCACTCAAATGTTCATTTGGTGTAGCTTCAGGAAAGTTTCTTGGCTTCATGGTCAACGCCCGGGGCATTAAAGCAAACCCAGCACAAGTGGTTGCCTTGCGAGAAATGCGAGCTCCGCGGACTAAAAAGGAACTCCAAAGTTTGAATGGCAAGGTGGCAGCTTTAAGCCGCTTCATTTCAAAGGCGACGGACAGGTGCATTCCCCTCTTTGATGCATTGAAAAAGGAAAGGAAGAATTTCCAATGGACTCCTAAATGCCAGCAAGCATTTGAGGATCTTATCAAGCACATGGAATCACCTCCGATGCTGTCAAAACCAAAAGATGGAGAAAGCCTGTTCCTATATCTTGCATTATCATCGCATGCTCTCAGCGCAGCCCTCGTCAGGGAAGAAAATAAAATTCAGTGGTCGGTATACTACGTCAGCAAAAGGTTTACCGGGGCAGAGATGAATTATCCGAAATCGAAAAGCTTGCATATGCTTTGCTTATTGCATCACAGAAGCTTAGGCCTTATTTCCAATCTCACTCTATCAAGGTCCTTACAGATCAACCTTTGAAACAAGTGTTGTTCCGTCCAGAAACCTCAGGGAGATTACTAAAATGGAATATTGAGCTCAGTCAGTACGATGTCACTTATCACCCCAGAAAAGCAATAAATGGGCAAGCCCTAGCTGATTTTATTGCCGAGTTCACTGATAGAGGAGAGGAAATGGAAGAAACCAATGAGTTGGTCGCCAGATGGAAGCTTTTCGTTGATGGTGCTAGGAATGAATACTGTGCTGGGGCAGGAATCGTGTTTGAAACTCCAGAATGACGACAGATATGTTGTGCTCTACGATTCGAATTCCCAGTCACAAACAACGAGGTCGAGTATGAAGCTTTGCTCGGAGGATTGAGAGTTGCGAAAGAGTTAAGCCTGAGGAGTTTGTTGATCTTCAGCGATTCACAGTTGATGGTTTCTCAAATCAAAGGTGAATTTGAGACCAAGAGCAGAAATCTTCCAACGTATCTACGCAAAGTCAAAGAGTTTCTTAACAATCTAGAGTACTATTCTATCTCTCATATCCCTAGAGGAGAAAATTGGAAAGCCGATTCTTTATCAAAACTGGCTAGTACCGGAGATCCTCAAATCTTCGGCCTAGTTCCAGTTGAAGTTTTATCTAGTTCCAGTGTTGAAGAATCTGACATAGATTGGGTTATGGAGACAACTGACGAGCCATACTCGTGGATGACCCCCATCAAAAATTATATACTCCATGGGATGCTTCCTGAAAACCCGAAGGATCGCAAGAAGTTGCTCCGAAAGTCCCGTTTGTATCTCGTTCAGGATGGTCACTTATACAGGAGAGGATATTCAACACCTTTGCTACGATGTGTAACAAAGGAGGAATCCAAAGCAATCCTGGCAGAATTACATGGAGGAGATTGTGGAGGACATGAAGGTGGACAAACTCTAGCCAAAAAAGTTCTTCGATATAGCTACTTCTAGCCAGAGGTAAATCTTGACTCTATGATCTTTGCTAAAAAATGTGACCAATGGCAGAAATTTGCAAAGATTCCAAGAGCTCCATCGACTGAGTTGACACAAATGTTGAGTCCTTGGCCATTCACTGTCTGGGGCATAGATTTGATTGGAGTATTACCTACTGCAAAATCCGGTTTCAAGTACGCCGTAGTTGCTGTGGACTATTTCACTAAATGGGCGGAAGCTGAGCCACTGGCAACCATCACATCAAGAAAAGTGATCAATTTTGTTTTGAAAAACATCATATGCAGATTTGGAATTCCACAGAAGATCATCACCGACAATGGCACGCAATTTGAAAGCGATGAGTTCAAAGACTTTTGCGACAAATGTCACATTCAGAAAAGCTTCGCAGCAGTTGCCCACTCGCAAGCCAGTGGGCAAGTTTAAGCAATCAACAAAATCCTAAAATCCACCATTAAGAAGCGTCTCGAGAAAGCTAAGGGTAACTGGATTGAAGAACTGCCGCTTGCACTATGGGCTTACCGTACGACTCATAAAACTACGATGGGGCATACTCCATTCTCTCTGGCGTTTGGATCGGAAGCAATGATACCTGTGGAGTAAGAGGTTCCTACTCACCGCAGAATTCACTTTAACCATAAAGAGAATGAAAAGTTGCAGCTTGAAGCCCTCGATTTACTCGAAGAAAAAAGGACTGAATCAGAGCTTAGGATAGTCGCCCATCAAAGGAGAATCGCCCGACACTTCAATCAAAAGGTCAGGCATAGAACATTCGAAGTGGGAGACTTAGTGTTAATGAAGATCATGACCGCAACAGGAACTTTTGGCCCCAACTGGGAAGGTCCGTTTGTCAACGATCAAAAGCTCCTCGACGGCACCTTTAAGCTCAGGACTATAGACGGAGTAGAAGTCCCTAGGGCCTGGAACAGTGATCACCTCCGGCGTTACTTCAAATAACTCTTTCAGCTCATATTCCTTTATGAATACAATGGATACTTTGTATAAAATTACATGAATATGAATAAAACAACTCTTTTGTCTCCTGTCTAAATTATACATCGCATACCTTTGATTATATACTCAAAGATGTTCAGTTATGATTTCTGATTACAGGACATAATTAAAAGGGAAAATTCGCTGGTTCACTCCCCGATGAAAGCCTGGTGTTAGTTCATAGCATAGTCCAAAAGGATAAATTGAAGCACATGGATCCATAAAGCGCTCCCGTCGAAATACGGTAAGTGAGGAATGTCTCCATAAGATAAAAAAGAAGAACAAAATACTAAGGCCAATCAGTGGGAGAAACCAATGGAGTAAAATCAAAGAAGACTCGGTAAAATTCCACCAAAGGAGTATCATTCGAGAGGATCGACCTAGGGTTATGGATTTATAACCGAGGCATCTCGATCAACTCAAAGGCCCAACAAAATCAATACCCACTCCATGAAACTAGGCAGACACAGTCTTGAACCCAAAACCTCTCCGGGGGTGCTCAGTCAAATAACTCAAAGTCAGACAAAATCTGACCACGTTATTATCAAACTGAGTCTTTAAACCCAAAACCTCTCCGGGGGTGCTCAATCAAATAACTCAAAGTCAGACAAAATCTGACCACATTATTGTCAAACTGAGTCTTTAAACCCAAAACCTCTCCGGGGGTGCTCAGTCACATAACTTAAAGTCAGTACAAATCTGACCACGTTATTACTAAACTGAGTCTTTAACCCAAAACCTCTCCGGGGGTGCTCAGTCAAATAACTTAAAGTCAGTACAAATCTAACACGTTATTACTAAACCGAGTCTTTAACCCAAAACCTCTCTGGGGGTGCTCAGTCAAATAACTCAAAGTCAGACAAAATCTGGCCACGTTATTGTCAAACTGGGTCTTTAAACCCAAACCCTCTCCGGGGGTGCTCAGCCAAATAACTTAAAGTCATATAGAATCTGACCACGTTATTGCCAAGCCGAGTCTTCAAAAAAAAATCTTCAAGAGGCATTTATTTATTTCTCGGATATCTAATGCATTTAGATGCAAAGGACGGGGAATTACAAGTAATACATGTAAAGTTCGTATGAAGAATAAAAAGCTCCAAATGTCACAGTGCAATGACAGATGCTTTTAAATTCTGATTACAACTTAAAGCATCTAATGCTTAAGTTCATTGCCATTATATCAGGGTTGAAACAATCCATTGGTACGGGGGCATATCATATCAGAAAGCCGAAAGTAATTGTTTGATTCTTCGTGTGCCAAAGGATCATTACAACCATATATAATTGAAAAATCCATAGACAATAGAATGTGTAAAGAAAGATGTGCAAGTGCGGTGGACAGACCAGAATACACGAAAAAAACGTGATAACAAGATTAAAAGTGCAAAAACACATAACATTGTCACATCACGTTCAAGCATAGGATCAAGTCACAACATTGTCAAGTACAAATTATTCAGAATTCAGAACATTGCAAAGTAGTAAGCGAGGGCCGGCACTCGCATATACATCTGGTCTGGATAAAGTCTGGTAAATGCAAAACAAGCGAGTCTAAGCCACTACTTCTTCGAACCGCCAGATCTCAATGCAGGTTTGGAAGCAGAAACCTCTGGGGTTGACAAGCTGGTGGTCTTCTTTGTGATAGAACGCTTTCGGTTTTTCCGACCAGTGGAAGAACTGACCTTTTCCCCTTGATTGTCGATCACATCATCGATTGTTTCTTCAGAATCATGGTCGTCTTCTTGGAGGTTGTGGAGGTCTCGATCAAGGTTGGCAATCACGTCAATCCTTTCTTCCTGAGAGCCTGGTTGAGAAAGCATTATGTCCGTGGAAGCATCAACAAGTGGGCCTGTATTAAATAAAGGCAAGTCAGTTTCAATGGCGTTCATCACCATAGCTATGTATCCACCGACAGGGGGCAATGGTGAAAGTGAATTCATTGCATAATCATAATGATCCACGAGCTTAAAATGTCCCAGAGGGGAAACGAGACAATCTAAGTCAAGCATAACTTGGCACATGTCATCTTTACCTAAGGCGGGAGGGTTCGCACTGATTTCATAATCATCAATGTATATTTCTCCATCCGAATCCTGCTGTCTGTCTTCAGCAGAATTTCCAGCAGTAGGGTGTTGGCTCTTGAGGAAGTTTCTGCCTTCAGCTAAGGCCTCTCGATCCTCTTCATCCAGTAGATCAAGCTGGAGCTAGTTGTCCTCGGCCCCGTCAGATCGTTTTAATACCTCTTCCCAAACATGAGCAAGAATGTTCCCATAACCCTCTCCTAAGAAACGAAGGCTCCCCCCATACATAACGCTGCAAACATAAAATTCCATGAAGGTTGCCTCGTCCTCTTCCTTAATCTTTTGGGAATTGTCCAAAGCTTCTTGCCTTTCTTTCTCCAAAGTAGAAGTTCTGGCAGTTTCAACGGCAAGTTTGTCACGAAGAGATATGATTTCCGACTCACGAGCAGATGAAGTCCTTCTTTCCAGGGCTAGCTGAGCTTCAGCATCTTCTTGTGCTTTTAAGGCATCTTCAGATTGTTTCTTCAATACGGCTTCCTTATGTTTAGCAGCTTCGAGTTCCTTATGAAGCCTTTCAATTTCGGATTCCAAATCGTTCACTTTTGAACCCCCTTCTAATGAAGAGATCTGGGTTTCCTGGGCTTTGATGACTTGAATAAGCTGGGCCTTTTCATCCTCCAAGTTTTTGATGCTTTCAATTCGGTGGGTGTTGAGATTCTGAAACTCATAGCCAAGTCGATGCCACGCTGAAAAACGCTTGTCAATGGTTTTGCCGATACCATCTAGAAGATCACTTGCTTTTGCCACATCCTCAATCATGTCCCATTTGTCTTTGGGGCAGAGATCTACATCAAATTTTATCCCTCTCATATCCCAATCTCCGAATCTGTGAGAAAAAGGAGAACTGGAACCTCCAAGTTCCTTCTCTACGTCAAGTATTTCGCGCGGCCTTGAAATAATGGCTTGAAGCTCGGCCGGGGTTGGAATGGGAGGGACATATCCTCGTGCACGCATTTGAGGGATCTCCATGCTCAGATCATCTCCACTTTTTCTCTTTCCCAGAGAGCTCTCTTTTTCTCGCCTTGCCTCATCATCCGTTGCCTTGAGATGATCGTAAAACCATGCTCTTTGCTCTGTAGTTCGCTCATAAGAAGCATGAGAAGAAATTGGGTGATGATCATGCAATCTCTGAGGTTGAGATGTCTTGGTTGAAGGAGGGGCTGGCTTAAAGCGTTTCTTCAAGGGATGGGGAAGGTTGGAGGAAGATTGTCTGTTCTTCCGAAAATTGTCGATAAGTGAGGGCGGCCTCAATCCTGCAAAAGTAACAGACTCCTTCAGCATTTGAAAAGTATGTGAGTAAAACAACATGCGAAGTAAGTAGATGATATTATGACTACGAAAACGAGCTTAATCCAAAAAAACATGCCTAGCAAGCATGTGTCGGGATTTGATCCTAAGTCTACGCTTGCATCCGGCACTGGCTCGGGAATTTCTTGAGGATTGGAATCAGGCTGAACGTTGGGGGCTGTGGAACCTGAGGTAGGAGTTTTGTCCTTATTGAGATATTGCACGGTATCTAAGTCAGGAAGTTCACCATAGGTACCCATGGAATCTCCATCTTGGGCATTGGGAATAGATGAATCCATAAGAACATCTTCAATGATCTGTTCGTTATCTAAAGCTGTTTCCTCTACCTCAAGCTGTTTACCCTCCCGCTGTACAATTTCCTCTCCGGTGTTTAAAGGAGGCGGGGTTTCTGCAATTTTTTCCGGGATTGCCAAAGTGTCAACCTGTTTTTCAGAGGTGTGTTCATGTTTTTCAGCGGTGCTCACAGGTTTTTTGCTTCCACTACCAGATTGTGTACACTTCTTCATGTATTTCTTGGCTGTCTTCTTCACCGTCAAAGTACGGGATGGGGGAAGCAGGTTGTATTGTCGAAGGAATTCTTCGGAAAGCAAAAGCTGTCTACTCCTTTCAGTTTCGCTAACAGATAATAATAATTCCAGAAGAGATTGGTTATTATTTGTTTCTTGGTCAGAAGGAGCTTCTGTAAAATGAAGAAAAGTCAGTAAATGATCGTAAAAGGTAAAACGAAATCTTTGTGGATATTTACCTCCTTCGGTCCATCGGCTGAAAAAGTTGTCAGGACATCGCACATAGAAAAATTGATCGGGAAATCCTTTGATACTCTCGAACAAGCCAGTTATGACCCTAGATTGCCTGCTTTCCATGAAGAAAAAGGAAGGACGATCCTTCTTCCGTTTCTTAAATGAGTATAAGGAGCATATATCTTTGAAAGTTGGTTCGTGTTTTATGATTCTCATGAATAACACATATAAACTCATAAGGATAAAATAGCCATTGGGGTGTAACTCATAAGGAGCAATGGCCAAATTGTTTAGGATCATTTCTATGAAAGGGTTGAAAGGAGGATTCGCTCCACTCTGGAGCATCCCCCGATTAACTGCAACATATCCAGGGGGAGGGTGGTCAGGCAAACCATCTTTTCCAGGAAACTTGACTTCGTCGTCAGATAGGCCATATTGCTTGCACAACTTAAGATACGAGTCAACTTCAAGCGTCGTCAAGTAGCTATCAACTGGTGTATGAGTAAGAAATCGAGGGCTCAGAAAGTTTTGAGTAGCATTCGTCTCAGTGGTAGCAATCGAAGATGTTTCAATATTTCGATCAGAGGTCCCAGCTTCTCTAGTTAGTGAGGTTCCCTCAACAATTTTGCGAGTCCTTCGTTTGGTTGTCATTTCTACACAAACAAGCATGTTGGAAAAACAAACCACAAGAATATTAGTTAAGCTCGAGCAGGGTCGGCCTTGGCCAGTTAAAAATCCGGTCGCTCAAAAATGATCAGGATCTGGTCGTACCAAAACGGGTGAAACCCCGGTCGCCCTAAACTACTAAAGCCTTGGTCGCTCAAAACTGGTAAAGCACGCGGTCTCTCTAAACCAATCAAGCCCCGGTCGCTCAAAACTAGCCAAAGACCTGGTCGCTCTAAACCAGTCAAGACATGGTCGCTCTAAACCAGTCAGGATCTAGTGGTCGCGCAAAACTAACCCCTATTTGGTCGGTATAAACATCCTTAGGCTGGTCATTCTACGATTAATCTGGAGGTAATCACAACCTGGTCGGTCAAAATTCAAATTCGTCTGGGTTGGTCCTATCAGGAAAAGCCGATTCAATCTCGAGCGAGTTTGTTCTTGGGTGCACTACGGGTCGGTCAAGCAAAATAAAATGAAGCTGGTCGGTCTATACACTGATTGATCTATTTAAACTAGTCGGTTAAACCAAATTGGCTAGGAGGATTATGTAAAGCAGTATCGGATCGACCCAACTCAGTTATTCAAAAATTCGACCAGACTGATCGTACATTTGAAAGTAAACATGATTATTCGATACAAACATCATGAAATGATAAATTAAGCAGAAAATTTTGTATGCATCAGCCATTCAAACATTTACGCAAACAGATTGTGATCATTATGGAAGTATGACGAAGATTGTTCATTCCGAAATCATCATCCACAAACTCAAACTGAATTATACATTACTATTAAACATTTCAGTACACCAAGGGTTTTAAACTCAAGGGCTCTACCACAAATCACAATTATACATCAAATCCGATTCGATCACAGCTCAACCCAAAGCGGGATCCATTCAAACGCAAAGCAACGATGACAATTACAGCTAAATTAACATCAAGATGAAGATTCATACCTGCAATTAGATCAACTAACTGGCAGAGCTTAGATCGGACTTCCAGAGCTGACTGAAAACTCGAATTCAGGGAGATCGATGTCGGACCAGCGTTGAAGATCGATTCAAAGAGAAGCGAGATCAGAGATTAGTTCGATTTGAAGGATTGGATTGAATTAAAATCTTGAATCGAAGAAGCAAGGAGGAGTTGACAAACTATCTTTAATGGAGCGTCGCCGCCATTAAAACTGCTCGGAGTAGGTTAGATGCAAATGGGGAAAAGCAAGAGACAGGAATGCTTAAATATAAGGGTTACACCTGATTCAGCTCATCTTGAAGAAAGACGACCCAGTAAAAGACTGACCCCTGCGAATAAAGTCTAAAACCGACCCCTAGTTAAACCTGATCGATCCACTAACATATCATATAATATATCGAAGTCCATAGTTTTCCATAAAAATTATGAACTTCGAGGGGCAAAATGTTATCCACTTAAGTCAATCAATGGGATATCAATAAATTTGTATGGGTCGGTTCTGTGCATTAGAAGAAGGGGTCGGTCCTGAGACAGAAAAGGAAGAGTCGGTCATTGTGGGTGAAGCCTCTGGTCGCTCCAAATACAAAAGACCTCTGGTCGCTCCAAATGCGGAAGACAACTGGTCGATCTTCTCTTAAGGACGACCCCATATTTGAAGAAGCCCATTCTGATGTATTCTCGATCCTGGTCGTACATTTCTAGAAGACTGCGCCATCCTGTTCCCTCATCACCTGGTCGACCCGCTTCAAAGCTTCAGGGTCGATCCACTTTACATCAAAGATCCCTGGTCGGCCCGCATTTCCAGAGCGTAGCGTCATCATGCTCCTTCAACCTGGTCGGTCCGCTTTCTTGCTCCAGCTTCCTGGTCGTTCGTTAGCATCTGGTCGCTCTGTCTCTTGGTCGGTCGCAATACATAAAGTAACATGACAGCTGGCGACAACTGGAAGTGGCATTTTCGTAAATACCCAAAAATACCGACCAGAGCCCTGAATACAAGATTTCAGCCACTCCTCCGCCTATAAATAGCACCCTATCTCCATCATTTTAAGGGGACTTTTGGGGGGGAAACACGTGGAGGTGCTGCCGAATTGCTTTTTGGATTCCTTCAAGCATTTCCACATCTATTCTTCATAATTCAACAAAGATCAATGGAGCATGGAATCATGGCTTCCACAAATGATATATGATAGAGCTTAAGGTCGAAGATCCATGGCAAAAGCTTGGTAGTAAGGAGATTTCCTCGCTGTCCAAGATATTTCTCTACCATTTTCAGCAATTCAAATGGAAGGATGTGTGTGAGAGAAAGTTTGGTTGAATGTATGAGTGATCTTATCTTGTAAACAACTTGTTGATAATAAAATTCTCTCTTAAGAGTGGACGTAGACCTCCTCAAAGGTCGAACCACTATAAACTCTTGTCTTCTTTCTATATTATGATGTTTTCATGTATTAGATATGGCCTCACATAATAAAAAGGGTATTCTTACGTCTTGCCTTTGAAAAGGTGACATGCTTCCTAAGCATCTCGCCTCCGATTAGGTAACACGTTAAGCAATACTTTGGTTGTTTTGCCAAATTTTGGTGCAAACATATATAATAAACAAGTGTTACACAAACACAACATACGCCTCATTCCAATAAAAGACCGACCCCTGCGAATAAAGTCTAAAACCGACCCCTAGTTAAACCTGATCGATCCATTAACATATCATATAATATATCGAAGTCCATAGTTTTCCATAAAAATTATGAACTCCGAGGGGCAAAATGTTATCCACTTAAGTCAATCAATGGGATATCAATAAATTTGTATGGGTCGGTTCTGTGCATTAGAAGAAGGGGTCGGTCCTGAGACAGAAAAGGAAGAGTCAGTCATTGTGGGTGAAGCCTCTGGTCGCTCCAAATACAAAAGACCTCTGGTCGCTCCAAATGCGGAAGACAACTGGTCGATCTTCTCTCAAGGACGACCCCATATTTGAAGAAGCCCATTCTGATGTATTCTCGATCCTGGTCGTACATTTCCAGAAGACTGCGCCATCCTGTTCCCTCATCACCTGGTCGGCCCGCTTCAAAGCTTCAGGGTCGATCCGCTTTACATCAAAGATCCCTGGTCGGCCCGCATTTCCAGAGCATAGCATCATCATGCTCCTTCAACCTGGTCGGTCCGCTTTCTTGCTCCAGCTTCCTGGTCGTTCGTTAGCATCTGGTCGCTCTGTCTCTTGGTCGGTCGCAATACATAAAGTAACATGACAGCTGGCGACAACTGGAAGTGGCATTTTCGTAAATACCCAAAAATACCGACCAGAGCCCTGAATACAAGATTTCAGCCACTCCTCCGCCTATAAATAGCACCCTATCTCCATCATTTTAAGGGGACTTTTGGGGGGGAAACACGTGGAGGTGCTGCCGAATTGCTTTTTGGATTCCTTCAAGCATTTCCACATCTATTCTTCATAATTCAACAAAGATCAATGGAGCATGGAATCATGGCTTCCACAAATGATATATGATAGAGCTTAAGGTCGAAGATCCATGGCAAAAGCTTGGTAGTAAGGAATTTCCTCGCTGTCCAAGATATTTCTCTACCATTTTCAGCAATTCAAATGGAAGGATGTGTGTGAGAGAAAGTTTGGTTGAATGTATGAGTGATCTTATCTTGTAAACAACTTGTTGATAATAAAATTCTCTCTTAAGAGTGGACGTAGACCTCCTCAAAGGTCGAACCACTATAAACTCTTGTCTTCTTTCTATATTATGATGTTTTCATGTATTAGATATGGCCTCACATAATAAAAAGGGTATTCTTACGTCTTGCCTTTGAAAAGGTGACATGCTTCCTAAGCATCTCGCCTCCGATTAGGTAACACGTTAAGCAATACTTTGGTTGTTTTGCCAAATTTTGGTGCAAACATATATAATAAACAAGTGTTACACAAACACAACATACGCCTCATTCCAATTTAGAACATTCGTTTATTCAAATTTTCTTATACTTTGGGAAAGGTTCCCATTAATTTTATCAAAGATAAATTCCTTAAATTTATTCTTTAATCTTCCTTTGAATATCAATTCAAACCAAATCATGGTTTATCCAGACTAGTCGGGATCAGCGAACCTTACCGAAGTAATCACTTGTTAAATTTCCCAACCCCAACCTATTCATCCCATGAAGTAAAACAGGTCATACTTCATATCTAACACCACAGTGTTATCAGTAAATTCAATTACCATTTCACGTTCAAATCTAATCAAAGATTTAACTATCGCCTGGAGCAAAACTGGTGATACTCCATTCTCGATCATTTAAATCTAACTAAAGATTCATTAAAATTCCACTTGGTTTTAATCTTCCCAAAAATCAATATTAATGCTTGTTTAACTTGGGAAATCATATCCTGTCTTTAACTGGGTTAAAGAACCAATGTCATTTAAAACACGGTTCACAATAAACCCAAAATCACATTCAATTTACAATGGAATCTTCATGGAAAACAAATCGATATATATATATATATAATCGATATAAACTTCCATATCCGACTAATAATATAAATGGAATAACGACAAAGCCGTTTAAATTCTGGATATATTAGTTGTCTTCCCCCACAGAAATTCACTTCGATTATTACCAAATCGAATTCCATTCCATTCCAATTTATTTTATTAAATTGCAAAACTTTACTTTGGAATATCTCCTTTAAATCTTAACAAAAGATTTATAAATTCCAAACCACGTTTCACTATTAATCGAGTTAAAGAACGAATGTCGTTAAAACACAGTTCACGATAAATCCAATTCACATTCCATTAATTATCGGGTTAAAGAACAAGTTTTATTTGAAACACCGTTCACGTAAGCCCAAACATCAATTCAAATTCAATTCCAATTAAATACCATTTAGTTGGTATACTTCATTAAATCTAAATAAAAAGATTTAATCTTTTTCTCAACTGGGTTTAAGAACAGTGTTAATGAAGACACCATTCATGACAAACCCAAATCCCATTTGATATTAAATACAAGGCTCTGAATAGAAAATATATCGGCTTATATTCAATATCAAATTCTACGACCAACAAATATTGAATTGGAAATAACAATATAATTGTATCTTTCAAATTTCCATAACAATATTTATATAATCACGAAATCCAACACCGAAATATTTCAAAGACAATTTCGATTCAAACCCATTCCAATTCAATTATTGGAAACTCTGGTTACTTTTAAAACCCTTTCAAATCCAATTTATTTATTTTAAAAATAAATGGATTATAATTCTAGTTCATTTCGATAAAAATCTATTTTTATCTTTTCAAATATGGAGTTTTTCACCCCAATTCTTTCCAAATCGTTTCTTATTATTTTACACAAATTCTTACTATTTTTAATAATTTTATCAAGGCCCGTACAGTCGATTTCCATAAACTGCCATCGAACTGCACTTACAGTCACCTTTTCCAAATTTTATTTGGACATAATTCCAAATCCAACCGTTAGATTTCAAATCTTTAATATTCGTTAGAAAGCTCTTTTTGGTATGAACCCAACGGTTCTGGGTTTAGGAGAATCTGACGGTCGGATCTCTTGCAATATCCATTCGAAGTCAATGGTCGAAATTCACGAACTGTCACGGCGCGACGCATTCTATTCAGGCCATTATATATATATATATAGTATATATATATATTATATATTTCGTCGATTTCCTTTCAAAGCCTATTTTATAAATCGTTTTAAATTCGTTTTCAAAACGATTTCAACTTCCTATTCAATTTCTAATCAAAATTGAATATTCTGTATCATCGATATATAAATGATAGTATTTTCAAAATATTATATTTTGAAATCAATTCCTTTTCGATATTCATTATAAAAATGAATAAAATCGATATAGATATCGTGCACGTCAAAATGGCGCATATCTAATCAACAGTGCTTTATATATTTTAATAATTTCGTTATTCTATTCAACAAATGAATACTTTCTTCAACACATGAATTTTCTTTTATTCAACACATGAATATATATTTTATTCAACACATGAATTTTCTTTTATTCAACACATGAATATTCTTTTTATTCAACACATGAATTTTCTTTTATTCAACACATGAATATTCTTTTTATTCAACACATGAATTTTCTTTTATTAAACACATCAATATTCTTTTTATTCAACACATGAATTTTCTTTTCATAATATTCTTTATTTTCCAGATTGGAAAGAGGCCCAATTAATTACCATATAATGTTAATTATATGGATTCCCTACAACACATGTATGGGATTAGTGTACGCCAAATATCATCCCAACACCCATGTGGGGTTTGAAATAAACAAACACAGAATTTTATTTGTGCAGTTGGGCGCTATGTAAAATTTATCGTCCCAATCAATATCAGTCAGATGGGTATACATAAACAAACCATCCGATTTGTTTATAAATATTTATTTCATATACACGTTAAAAATTATATTTTTAACTATAAAATATTTTATTCCATTCCACGTCACACAATCAATACTCACACCACAAACAGCAAACAAACAAGTCGTCCATGGTCTGTGGACAACGGGTGTCGGGTGCTGTCTAAGGACCGTCTGCATCCTAATATATATCTCAACTAGAAAACAAATTAAAAGTGAGATGTTCTCACCTTGGGGTTCCACTCCGCCGTTTCATTTCTGAATGGCTTGGATTTGCCTGACCTTCCAACTCAACCATTTCACGTTGTTTACAATAAAAATCACATTTTTGTTCTTGAACTGTTCATATAAAAATCACATGTTTATTCTTCTCCTTATATAAAATCATATTTTTAATCTTCACATCTAATAAAAATTATATTTTTATTATCATACTTATATAAAAATTATATTTTTAGCTTCCTTCTTATATAAAAATTATATTTTTAACTTCCTACTTATATAAAAATTATATTTTTAACTTCCTACTTCATGATAAAAACCAAACCTTTCATGAATTAAAAATCAAATCTTTACTTTGAAATCATATACATAAAAATCTAAATTTTACTATGTTTTCGTATGTATAAAAATCTGATTTTTAAATTTCTAAAACTAGCTTCATAGAAAATAAATTAGTAAAATAGAAAAACAAACTTATCTAAAAATCTAATCTTTTCTCTGTCTAGAAATCCTAACTTTATTATCATCAAACTCGTATTTTTATTATCATCATACCCACATTTTTATTTCTGTAAATAAATAAAAATAATATTAAAAGCTTACTGTTATTGGCTGGATGTCGAACAACAACAGAGGGGGAGGAAAATGGCGCGAGGCAGCAGCTCATCGGAGGACGGCGGGCTGAGGGGAGAAGAGGCGGTGGCTCGCGGTGGCCTGGAGGGAAAGGGAGAAATGGCGGCGGTGGGTTCTTTGGCGGCGTCGTGCAATTTTGGGGAAGGGCGGCTGAACGAGGGTTACGGGATTTTATTCGTTTTTTTTCTAATCTAATTTTCCATGATGGAAGGATAAAGGGGGTAGGGAGTTGACTTCTATAATTTTAATTAATTTTTAAATTCCAAAAAGTAACTTTCCATTTCGAACTCTAAACGAGACCCACCGACTGTCATCCCTAGCTAATTATCCCCATTCCGAACACAATGGGATATGTTTCGTAACCCAGCTCGGCTGTTACGATCAGTTTTTATTAAATTCAAAATATAAATTAGTATATATTGAATTTGAACGCACATTTTAATTTACCGAGGCTACATATAGACTCTAAAAATTCCAGAAAATTCATTTCTAGCTTCGTATTGATGATACAGTCCTAACAAAACTAATTTCGTCTAATTTGAAGTTCGTTTGAAAAATGGCCATTTTAAAGGGTTAGAATTCCATAACGACTATTCTGAATTTTCAACTAGGCATAACTTTTTATTCCCGCTATGAAATTTTGATTTTTCGGATTCGTTGGAAAGATATTCTCAAATAGATTCACATATTTTTAGTTTCGCTAAAATATGGTTTATTTTGAATCCTATACATTCATTTGAAATTTGAAATCGAATTTTCAAACTACCGCGCCATTTTCATTTCCTTTTATATATAAAATAAAACATTTATATTCTAACGACGATTCAAATAAATATATATGTTCTAATTCTATAAAAAATAAATTTCTCATCATTATTATTTATAATAATCCATTTTAAATATTCAAAATTCATTAAAATTGCCAAAATAAAAATTTCAAAATTGGCTCGGATTTCTGGGTTATTACAATCTCCCCCACTTAAAACTTTTCATCCCCGAAAAGGAACGAAGTTGAAAGTTGGTTTACAAACCAACTCAACTTTCATTGTTTTCATTACGGCTTAAGTTCTTCAACTTTTCAGTTTCTAAGAACTTTTCAAATTTTTCAAAAATTTGGCTAACACCCTAAATTTTCGAAATTTTTTGCCATAACCTCCCCAGCACCGGTTGCTTTGGAATATTTCAAATAGCCTCCCGTGGCCCTCACCAATCCAAAAGAAAAAGAAAAAGAAAAAGCCAAGCGGCTCATAAAATCATCAAAACCCCAAGAAATACAATAAACATGTACCTATTTGTCGGGCAAACAATTTCATTCCTCTTCTCTAGCCTCCTTGCTATGACCTGTTTAATGGACATACATGTATATGCATGCAATTGTAATCATTTTTCAATACAGTTCAATATTCGGTTCAATTTGGCATAATGGTTCAAAATTTTAAACCAATAATCAAACAACACAATCAACAATCAATTAGTTGGTTAATTTTTCAATCATATAACTTTTATATATATATACAGAAAATCATGTTTTGATGCCAAATCACAACAATAAACCTATCTAGTTTTAGTTCCTATACCAGTCTAATAGAAATATACAGATATCACACCTTTCGAAACTCGAAAACAAATTCTGATGATGTAGCTACAATCATCAAAATCATCTCCTGGCGACTAGAGCATGATTCTATATCTATCCAGTATATTAAAATTTCGAATATACGTTTGTAAGGCGTATATGCAAAATCTTTATATATTGGATTGTCCAAATTCAATGCAAATAAATATTCAAATACGTATAAAACGATTTAAATTTCAAAACAAAATTTGTTTTCATTTTAAAAATATACTCTTCACACTCGTTCTAGGATACTATTGATCCCATCTCTAACGAGTCATTCTCATTGGATATTACTAATCCAATCTCTGATGAATTCTTTCGTATGGTTCTAATGTGCCTTGTTCTCGAGCTCTGTAAACCAAAGCTATGATACCAAATATAAGAACCCGCAACTTCCCCAGGAAAAAAAGCGGATTGGTTTGAGAACAACACACAAAGGAACACAAATAGAAGAATATTTCATTGTTAATTACAACAATTCTGTCAGAATACAAGAATATTACAGAGTATGAATGAATAAAATACATTTGATAAATATCAGGGATTACAATACATTACATAGCAGCGGAAAATAATACAATACACAAATGGAAGTAATACCCGGACACAGAGCTTTCTGAATATCACTTCAGCTGTAAATCAAGATCCTGTGAATATAAATCTGCAAAACCAAAATTACTAGCTGCCTGTGCGGAAAATAGGGGCACCCAGAGTTTAGGTTAAAACAATAAACTCCAGGTCAGTCATGTGATTGGTGTGAGAACTAAAACAGCTATTAATCTTTATTTTAAAGTTAGGTAAATTAAGGGACCACGCCGTATAACACGGAACGGGTTTTCTCCCAAGAATACCAATGCATAAAACAACAACGCAATGCTAAATAAAGAACAATGAAGCTATTATAAGACCCAGGTCCCATCATACAATGCAACACAAGCCGGAGGATAGGGTTTTACCTTATAATAGCCAAAGAATGCCTGATACGCTAAATTTCATCTTTTATTATTACTATAAGTGTATAGTGTCAAAACAATTTCAATCATAAGTATCAATCATAGATGGCATAAGTGCCCCATACCACTATGTCGCCATATATAGGTTCTACAATCAAAACCGCAAAGTCACGTATTGGAAGTTGGATTTCCATCTGTGAACCGAGGCAAAAGATAGTCCTCACTGATTCGAGACGCTCTAGCCCGTGTCTCAGGTCATAGCTCGAGTGACCTTTGGATCGTCAGGGCCGGTCCACCGATGTGGATTAAAATGCCTGGACACTGTGTTTCCCTGTCGTTTGGTGTGTCAATGAGCCAAATGACTCCATCATCTCCACATAGTCACCGATATATCCGAGGCATCTCGCAATTCAACAACCACACAGGTGAAAATAATATAAATGTCAGGGCTGGTAGGTCACTGACACCACCCTAGCTAGAAGAAAACACATGCCCTCCCTGAAGTCCTATCTCGTTTCTGGTTCACAACCGGAGTGTGAGGCTCGCGAATTAACGCTACACAAAGCTATGACACAAAGGCCGTGCTTGGGTCATCGACCACAAGACTCTACTTTTCAACAGAAGCCTTGATCATTTGCATCTTATCATGCCACACAGGAAAACCACTCCTTGCCACCGATATCCATCAATTACACAGAATGATATCTAATGTCAAACACACAGTCCATTTACATGTCCATTCTAGGTCTGAACGAAACCGGAGGCACCTTGTACCTCGCACATCCATCGATCTCCAAGTACATCTGGACGATCACCAACTGATTCCCTCCTCTTGGGTGTACAGCCCAATCAAGATCATCAGTAATTATCCAAACGATGTGAAGACCTCCGCTCTTCGACCACCGTCTTCATCCTTGACACATCGTCGAATCAGTTATTCAAAATGGGATAAACCCGGTCTTTCTGAATAACTCGCGTATATAATAAACAAGTGTTACACAAACACAACATACGCCTCATTCCAATTTAGAATATTCTTTTATTCAAATATTCTTATACTTTGGGAAAGGTTCCCATTAATTTTATCAAAGATAAATTCCTTAAATTTATTCTTTATGAATATCAATTCAAACCAAATTATGATTTATCCAAACTAGTCAGGATTAGCAAACCTTACCGAAGTAATCACTTGTTAAATTTCCCAACCCCAACCTATTTACCCCATGAAGTAAAACTGGTCATACTTCATATCTAACAATACAGTGTTATCGGTAAATTCAATTACCATTTCACGTTCAAATCTAATTAAAGATTTAACTATCGCCTGGAGCAAAACTGGTGATACTCCATTCTCGATCATTCCAATCTAATTAAAGATTCGTTAAAACTCCACTTGGTTTTAATCTTCCCAAAAATCAATATTATTGATTGTTTAACTTGGGAAATCATATCCCGTCCTTAACTGGGTTAAAGAACCGATGTCATTTAAAACACGGTTCACGATAAACCCAAAACCACATTCCATTTACAATGGAATCTTCATGGAAAACAAATCGATATATATAATCGATATAAATTTCCATATCCGACTAATAATATAAATGGAATAACGACAAAGCCTTTTAAATTCCAGATATATTAGTTGTCTTCCTCCACAGAAATTCACTTCGATTATTACCAAATCAAATTCCATTCCATTCCAATTTATTTTATTAAAGTGGAAGACTTTACTTTGGAAAATCTCCTTTAAATCTTAACAAAAGAATTATAAATTCCAAATCACATTTCACTGTAAATCGGGTTAAAGAATGAATGTCATTAAAACACAGTTCACGATAAACCCAATTCACATTCCATTAATTATCGGGTTAAAGAACAAGTGTTATTTGAAACACCGTTCACGATAAACCCAAAAATCAATTCAAATTCAATTTCAACTAAATACCATTTAATTGGTATACTTCATTAAATCTAAATAAAGAGATTTAATCTTTTTCTCAACTGGGTTTAAGAACAGTGTTAATGAAGACACCATTCATGACAAACCCAAGTCCCATTTGATATTAAATACAAGGCTCTGAATAGAAAATATATCGGCTTATATTCAATATCAAATTCTACGACCAACAATTATCGCATTGGAAATAACGATATAAATGTATCTTTCAAATTTCCATAACAATATCTGTATAATCACGAAATCCAACATCGAAATATTCCAAAGACAATTTCGATTCAAATCCATTCCAATTCAATTATTGGAAATTCTGGTTACTTTTAAAACCCTTTGTAACACCCCGTGTATTCTATTACTGTGGAATTAACAAATTAAAGTATAATTAATTTGAAATCAAAGAACTAAGGGAAACGGGATACGCCATTGCGTTCGTCTCGGAAAAATACGCGAAATAGAGTCCGAGTTTTCGAAAAACGGAGTCCGTATGAAGAAGATATGGCCTTCGGAAGTTTCTGAATTCGAACAGAATAAAACAGTTTAAAAATTAAAACCGGGCCCAATTGGCCAAGGCGGGAAAACTCCCGCCTAAGACACCCAGGTCGACTGGGCTGTCGACCTGGTCTAACCAGGTCGACAGGGCTGTCGACCTGGTCCAGACCCAGGTCGAACCCAGTCCACCCTGGCTGGCCTATTCTATGTTGGTCGATTTTCTGTGGTCTGCTTTGTCATTAGGGCTAGGTGGCAGGCTCTAATTGGTCCCTCTTGCGAATGAATGGCTACGATCAATCCAAGCGGCATCAATGGTCCTAATCAGTTCATAACCCCTATAAAAATGACCATGGACTCTACCTAGGTTTCCTACACAATTCTCTAGCCTCCATTGCTCTCTTCTTCTAATAAAAAAATAAAAATGGCGTCTCTGCTCTGCTGGAATTAAAACTAGAAGATAATCAACATCAGCCTAAGCAACTCAATTCAAACTAGAGATTAAAGTTCTGCAAAGATTCTACAACAAGTTAAAGTTCTTTCTTTAATCCAATCAAGGCAAGTACAGTTATTCTCCGCTATAAACATTAATTATAATTTTGATATGCATTTAAAACTGAGTTTGAGGTTGTATATATATATATATATTCTCTTCTGTTGGATCAGTTTTCTGTGACTGTTCTGTATTCCTTTCTTCTTTTCTGTTTCTATAGCCAGGCTACCACGAGCCTGTGCCCAATCTCATAAAGAGATTAACGTATGAACGCGAAATTTGGGACAATTAATGAATGATGCGAAATTTGACAAGATTGAATGTATGACTTTAGGTCTGAGGCATAAAATATATTGGACATGTGACTTGGGATTGGATGCATAAATTTGACTATGAACATGTAATTTATGCATGTTGTATGCACAGTTATGTTGTAATTTAGATCTGAAATTAATTAGAAAAATAAGCATATGTTATAAACTAGTTTTAGACCTATGCATATTCTGTGATAAAAGAAGAAGAGGAACCACTGTAAGATTACATATGATTTGAGACTTTGAACAAAATGCATATAAAAGTCAAGATTTGATTTTAGAAGATATGATTTAAAGATTTAGATTGTTGGGTATAGTCTGCATAATGATTCATGACTTAAAAAGGAGAAGATACGGAAGCTTAGGTGTAAAAGATTTGCATTAATTAGGATATCTATTATTGTGATTACACCTAAATAGGGATTTTTGGATATATGGCTTGCATTGGAATTAATGGTTATACTTGGTATAATTTATATGTGAATCTGCTGTAAAATGCTAGTTTAACAAAAATTGGAACATATGTTATAGGGTAAATTATGTCCATATTCTGCGCTATGTAAATGTATGCAAACATGGAAGTATATGATCATATTGTGAATCATGACATTATTTAGGCATATGAACTTAGGCCTAATTTATGGTTAGACAAGGCATGTAAATAGAACCTTTAGAAATATTAAATTTGCTAAATCTGCTAATTTGCCAAGTTGCCTAAACTGCTAGTTTTGTTATATTGCCTAGACTGCTAATTAGATTGAAATGCCTAATCTGTTAAATTTGTCGGTTGAAATGCCTAACCTGTTATATGCCAAAATCTGCTAAGTTGCTAAATCTGTTAAATCCGTTATGTCATATAAAATCTGTTATCTGCTATGTTGATATAATCATCCTGTGATTGATATAATCTGAATTGGCATATATATATATTGGGCACGCGCATAAACGGTAAATTATTAATTAATTGGCCGCAAAGATAAACATGGCTAACTAGAGGTTAGAATGAGTTTGCGGCGTAAATCTGCCCGGAACCGCCCGACACATCCAGTGGCCGCAAACAATAGGTTCTAATGTGAGAAGTTAGTCATAACATGCGTAAGACACGAGGTTAGGTCTGGCTTGTGGCAGAAGTCTACCCGAAACCGCCCGGCATATCCAGCGGCCACAAGCTACCGACCTAATGTGAGAGGTCTGTGCATTAATAATTAATTAATGCAAATCTAAGATAAGAATGACGTCTAAAATGTATTGGGGAAAAATAGGGTTAAACCAAAGGGATTAATAAATGTAGTAAAACCCGTCCATGAATTTGTAGGCCCAATACAAAGTTAGACAAATCTGTACATCTGACCCGTTAGTCTGAAAACTTGTTAACTTAATTTGTGAATTAGTAAATCTGAACTCTGTATGTCTGAACTTGTAAACAAGTTAATCTGAAATCTGTTAGTCTGGGGACACAAGGTTAGGAGGGGAATTACTTGTGTCATCTGTTGTTTGGGACCCATATTAGTCAGTAACCCTTTCTGGTATCAAAACTTTGACCCAACAGTAGGTAGGGTCCGGGCACGCTTACTGAACTAATTATAAGTGGTTCATTCTGATAATGGCGAGGGGTGTTGATGGTGCGTTCCAACCGGGTCATGTGCGTGCATGGATCCCGGCCTGCCTCTGAGGATGTAGGACGCCGTGACATCTGTAAATAGGTCTGTGCCAATTGGTTGTCACTTTAGGGAGTGATACACCCTACTGTGGGGCCGACACAGGGTATTTATGTATTAGGGAGTCGATCGCTTGGGGTAGGGTTTTAGGGTACGCTTAGTTCTGTCTGTTTCTGTTGGTACCATCTGTTTCTGTTGGGTGGTAACACCTGTCTGTTTCTGTGTGGTACCGTCTGTTCGGGTGGTAAAGGCCCATTACTAGTGTACACCTAATTCCACATTCTGTCTCTATAAGGATAAATCTGTTTCTTCTTCTGTCTGTTTCTGATCGGGTAGTAAAGACCCATTATTAGCATTCTGTTTCTGTTAAAGTATTCTGCACCCGTTCCTGCTTCAATTTAGACATTAGGGTGACACCTAATTCTGCTATACTAGTATTAGTGCAGAGAAGTGTAAAACAATAGTTTATATCATTCTGTTTTTCTGTTATATCTGCTACATCTGTTATAGTTATCTCACATCCAGTTTTATGTTCATATCATATTATTATTATCTGTTCATATGCTGAAAGTCACTGGACTTGCCAGACTTTTTGTCTGACCCTTGTTGTTTCGCCTCCTTTCTTCCGTTTCCCCCCCAGGTTATCCAAGGAGGGAAATACTTTAGCTTGATCCGGATTTCTCTTTGCTTGAAGTGCTTAAAGTATGGCTTGGCTCTGTATAGCTTCCGTTCCATGGGGATTTTGATTTTAAACTATGCATTTTGAAGGCTTTTGTACAAGACTGATATTTTGTACTTGAATTCTGAAATTGAAAGGATGTAACCATATTAATTTCTGTTTCCGCTGTAATAAAGTTAAAAATTTTCAAGTACTGTTTTATCTGTCTTGTAAGTTTCTGTTCTGTTTACTAAAATGCTCCACCAAAGTTAAGGCATTCCCTTTGTGAGTGACCTTAACGGAGGTGGGGTGTTACACTTGGTATCAGAGCTGAAGGTTACCAGATTGGGTAAAGTTTTTGAAAACTGTTTTCAAAAAGGTTTTGAAAGGAAGTATTTTCAAAAATAAAGCTTATTTTGAAAAACATGATCCCCAAGAGCCATATATCTTTCTTTCAGTCCTTTTTGTATTGAACCTTTCCTTTTTCGTTCCAGCATGTCTGAAGCATCTGAGATACCAGAGGGTGTTCATGTACCCAGTTGGTTTCGTCAATATCTTGAGGCTAGGACCGCCGCTGCAGGTCCAGCAAATGATCCCCCTCCTTCACCCCTCCTCGTGCAATTGCTTTCTCAAAAATCTGTAGAGATTTTAGGGCCATGGGTGGGAAGGATTTCAAAGGAACTGAATCATTCGTAGAAGCAAGGAATTGGCTCAAAGAAACTGAGGATCTATTCGTTATCTTCGAGGTGGACGATAGGCAGAAGGTACAGTTGGCAGTATGGCTGCTCAAAGACGAAGCTTCCTACTGGTGGGAAGTCACTAACGCCGAGAGGCCGGTTGAGACATGGATGGATTTCAGAACAAGGTTTGAGACAGAATTCCTCTCGCAAGCTGAACGAAGTTTACAACTGGAAAAGTTCTTATCTCTTAAGCAAGGAAGTATGACAGTCAAGGAATACGTCAACCAGTTCAACCAACTAGCTAGGTTCGGATTGGATTTAGTCAACACTCAGCATAAAAAGGCTCTCCGCTTTGTTAAAGGATTGAATGAGCCACTGCACAGCTTAGCCATGTCCCACGTACCTATGGGAGCAACTTACGAGAAATTGGTGGACATGGCACTACTGCACGAGGAAGACAAGGGCCCGAAAGAGACAAAGAAGGAAGAACCACAGAATAAGAAAGCGGGGCCCAAAAAGGAAACACAAAAGAAGCATGAGAAGTCTGAAGATAAGAAAGGGAAAAAGTGCTTTACTTGTGGGAGCTCAACTCATCTGAACAAGGATTGCAGAAAAAGGAAGGGCGCTTGCTTCAACTGTGGGGAGATGGGACACTTCACTAGGGACTGCCCGAAGAAACAAGGACAAGGAAGGCAGGCAAACACTCTTGAGGCTAGTGGCTAGGATAGAAATAGGAAAATTTCTATAGTAGGTTTAATTTCTTTATCTGATTATGGAGTTAAGACTTTTTCTGATTCTGGTATTTTGATTTTGTAATCGATACTCTGCACTTTAATGCTAGTATTGTTTCTGAATTCCGCTATAGACTCAGACCCATAAGGGTTATGGATCATCTGTTTAAAATTGGGGTTTTAGGGACATCTGTGTTAGGCGTCAAGTATGACGCATACATTCTGAGTTTTCGTAGGGTATGATTTTATCATGCTTAGCTTCCTAAGGATCATTAGGGAACCTGATCTGTGTCAGTAGTCTGTAAATATCTGAATAATTCTGATTTCCAGTTTTGACATTGTCTAAAGAAGGTAATCCTCTGAGTGTCAATCTGATATTGATTTCGGTCTTTGGGGTTGATACTTAGGGGAATTATTTTCTCAACCAATGTCTAATGGGAACCAAGTCTTCGTTCTATCTGTACTCGCTTCCATCATTCGACTGAATCCTATCGATCGAATATTTGAACTTTAGGTAGAAACTAATGGGTGTAAACATGTGTTTGAGACATGTTATGTTTGATGGTTGCAAGTGGATGCAAGTGGTTGCTAGTGGTTGCCCGTGGATGCATATACACACACTAGGCACTAGATCGGCTCGAAAACACTCTCATACTGCATATGGATGTGTGAGCATTTTTTTTATTTTTTTTTATGGATGCAAAATGGTTGAATCAGCATATGGACGTTGCATATGAATGAGCAGTTGTGCACTCATATAGAAATGATATGTGTAAAATAGGAGAATTTGCATACATATTGGACTCATGGCACTAACATGATTTGCATTAAGGAGGTCGACTGAATCAGTGGGCCGCCTGATTTTGCATTAGATACGGACATGAACACACACTGTGCATTTAAACATGAAAGCATTAGAAGTCTATAAGGACAATGGATGCCTGTGGTTGATGATTGAGTAGATGGATGATTGGATGGTAGGACACATTCTTCTCAACTTGAAGATTTCGAGGACGAAATCCTTTTAAGTGGGGGAGAATGTAACACCCCGTGTATTCTATTACTGTGGAATTAACAAATTAAAGTATAATTAATTTGAAATCAAAGAACTAAGGGAAACGGGATACGCCATTGTGTTCGTCTCGGAAAAATACGCGAAATAGAGTCCGAGTTTTCGAAAAACGGAGTCCGTATGAAGAAGATATGGCCTTCGGAAGTTTCTGAATTCGAACAGAATAAAACAGTTTAAAAATTAAAACCGGGCCCAATTGGCCAAGGCGGGAAAACTCCCGCCTAAGACACCCAGGTCGACTGGGCTGTCGACCTGGTCTAACCAGGTCGACAGGGCTGTCGACAGGGCTGTCGACCTGGTCCAGACCCAGGTCGAACCCAGTCCACCCTGGCTGGCCTATTCTATGTTGGTCGATTTTCTGTGGTCTGCTTTGTCATTAGGGCTAGGTGGCAGGCTCTAATTGGTCCCTCTTGCGAATGAATGGCTACGATCAATCCAAGCGGCATCAATGGTCCTAATCAGTTCATAACCCCTATAAAAATGACCCTGGACTCTACCTAGGTTTCCTACACAATTCTCTAGCCTCCATTGCTCTCTTCTTCTAATAAAAAAATAAAAATGGCGTCTCTGCTCTGCTGGAATTAAAACTAGAAGATAATCAACATCAGCCTAAGCAACTCAATTCAAACTAGAGATTAAAGTTCTGCAAAGATTCTACAACAAGTTAAAGTTCTTTCTTTAATCCAATCAAGGCAAGTACAGTTATTCTCCGCTATAAACATTAATTATAATTTTGATATGCATTTAAAACTGAGTTTGAGGTTGTATATATATATTCTCTTCTGTTGGATCAGTTTTCTGTGACTGTTCTGTATTCCTTTCTTCTTTTCTGTTTCTATAGCCAGGCTACCACGAGCCTGTGCCCAATCTCATAAAGAGATTATCGTATGAACGCGAAATTTGGGACAATTAATGAATGATGCGAAATTTGACAAGATTGAATGTATGACTTTAGGTCTGAGGCATAAAATATATTGGACATGTGACTTGGGATTGGATGCATAAATTTGACTATGAACATGTAATTTATGCATGTTGTATGCACAGTTATGTTGTAATTTAGATCTGAAATTAATTAGAAAAATAAGCATATGTTATAAACTAGTTTTAGACCTATGCATATTCTGTGATAAAAGAAGAAGAGGAACCACTGTAAGATTACATATGATTTGAGACTTTGAACAAAATGCATATAAAAGTCAAGATTTGATTTTAGAAGATATGATTTAAAGATTTAGATTGTTGGGTATAGTCTGCATAATGATTCATGACTTAAAAAGGAGAAGATACGGAAGCTTAGGTGTAAAAGATTTGCATTAATTAGGATATCTATTATTGTGATTACACCTAAATAGGGATTTTTGGATATATGGCTTGCATTGGAATTAATGGTTATACTTGGTATAATTTATATGTGAATCTGCTGTAAAATGCTAGTTTAACAAAAATTGGAACATATGTTATAGGGTAAATTATGTCCATATTCTGCGCTATGTAAATGTATGCAAAAATGGAAGTATATGATCATATTGTGAATCATGACATTATTTAGGCATATGAACTTAGGCCTAATTTATGGTTAGACAAGGCATGTAAATAGAACCTTTAGAAATATTAAATTTGCTAAATCTGCTAATTTGCCAAGTTGCCTAAACTGCTAGTTTTGTTATATTGCCTAGACTGCTAATTAGATTGAAATGCCTAATCTGTTAAATTTGTCGGTTGAAATGCCTAACCTGTTATATGCCAAAATCTGCTAAGTTGCTAAATCTGTTAAATCCGTTATGTCATATAAAATCTGTTATCTGCTATGTTGATATAATCATCCTGTGATTGATATAATCTGAATTGGCATATATATATATTGGGCACGCGCATAAACGGTAAATTATTAATTAATTGGCCGCAAAGATAAACATGGCTAACTCGAGGTTAGAATGAGTTTGCGACGTAAATCTGCCCGGAACCGCCCGGCACATCCAGTGGCCGCAAACAATAGGTTCTAATGTGAGAAGTTAGTCATAACATGCGTAAGACACGAGGTTAGGTCTGGCTTGTGGCAGAAGTCTGCCCGGAACCGCCCGGCATATCCAGCGGCCACAAGCTACCGACCTAATGTGAGAGGTCTGTGCATTAATAATTAATTAATGCAAATCTAAGATAAGAATGACGTCTAAAACGTATTGGGGAAAAATAGGGTTAAACCAAAGGGATTAATAAATGTAGTAAAACCCGTCCATGAATTTGTAGGCCCAATACAAAGTTAGACAAATCTGAAAAATCTGTACATCTGACCCGTTAGTCTGAAAACTTGTTAACTTAATTTGTGAATTAGTAAATCTGAACTCTGTATGTCTGAACTTGTAAACAAGTTAATCTGAAATCTGTTAATCTGGGGACACAAGGTTAGGAGGGGAATTACTTGTGTCATCTGTTGTTTGGGACCCATATTAGTCAGTAACCCTTTCTGGTATCAAAACTTTGACCCAACAGTAGGTAGGGTCCGGGCACGCTTACTGAACTAATTATAAGTGGTTCATTCTGATAATGGCGAGGGGTGTTGATGGTGCGTTCCAACCGGGTCATGTGCGTGCATGGATCCCGGCCTGCCTCTGAGGATGTAAGACGCCGTGACATCTGTAAATAGGTCTGTGCCAATTGGTTGTCACTTTAGGGAGTGATACACCCTACCGTGGGGCCGACACAGGGTATTTATGTATTAGGGAGCCGATCGCTTGGGGTAGGGTTTTAGGGTACGCTTAGTTCTGTCTGTTTCTGTTGGTACCGTCTGTTTCTGTTGGGTGGTAACACCTGTCTGTTTCTGTGTGGTACCGTCTGTTCGGGTGGTAAAGGCCCATTACTAGTGTACACCTAATTCCACATTCTGTCTCTATAAGGATAAATCTGTTTCTTCTTCTGTCTGTTTCTGATCGGGTAGTAAAGACCCATTATTAGCATTCTGTTTCTGTTAAAGTATTCTGCACCCGTTCCTGCTTCAATTTAGACATTAGGGTGACACCTAATTCTGCTATACTAGTATTAGTGCAGAGAAGTGTAAAACAATAGTTTATATCATTCTGTTTTTCTGTTATATCTGCTACATCTGTTATAGTTATCTCACATCCAGTTTTATGTTCATATCATATTATTATTATCTGTTCATATGCTGAAAGTCACTGGACTTGCCAGACTTTTTGTCTGACCCTTGTTGTTTCGCCTCCTTTCTTCCGTTTCCCCCCCAGGTTATCCAAGGAGGGAAATACTTTAGCTTGATCCGGATTTCTCTTTGCTTGAAGTGCTTAAAGTATGGCTTGGCTCTGTATAGCTTCCGTTCCATGGGGATTTTGATTTTAAACTATGCATTTTGAAGGCTTTTGTACAAGACTGATATTTTGTACTTGAATTCTGAAATTGAAAGGATGTAACCATATTAATTTCTGTTTCCGCTGTAATAAAGTTAAAAATTTTCAAGTACTGTTTTATCTGTCTTGTAAGTTTCTGTTCTGTTTACTAAAATGCTCCACCAAAGTTAAGGCATTCCCTTTGTGAGTGACCTTAATGGAGGTGGGGTGTTACACCCTTTCAAATCCAATTTATTTATTTCAAAAATAAATGGATTATAATTCTAGTTCAAAACTAGTTCATTTTGATAAAAATCTATTTTTATCTTTTCAAATTGGAATTTTTCATCCCAATTCTTTCCAAATCATTTCTTATGATTTTACACAAATTCTTACTATTTTAAGTAATTTTATCTAGGCCCGTATAGTCGATTTCCATAAATGGCCATCGAACTGCACTTATAGCGACCTTTTCCAAATTTGATTTGGACATAATTCCAAATCAAACCATTAGATTTCAAATCTTTAATATTTTTAGAAAGCTCTTTTCGATACGAACCCAACCCGTCTGGTTTTAGGAGAATCCGATGATCAGATCTCCCGCAATATCCATTCGAAGTCAATGGTCGAAATTCGTGAACTACCACGGCGCAGCGCGTTCTATTCAGGCCATTATATATATAATATATATATATATATTATATATTTCGTCGATTTCCTTTCAAAGCCTATTTTATAAATCATTTTAAATTCATTTTCAAAACGATTTCAACTTCCTATTCACTTTCTAATCAAAATTGAATATTCCTTATCATCGATATATAAATGATAGTATTTTCAAAATATTATATTTTGAAATCAATTCCTTTTCGATATTCGTTATAAAAATGAATAAAATCGATATAGATATCGTGCACGTCAAAATTGCGCATATTTAATCAACACAACTTTATGTATTTCAATAACTTCGTTATTCTATTCAACAAATGAATACTTTCCTCAACACATGAATTTTCTTTTATTCAACACATGAATATATATTTTATTCAACACATGATTTTTTTTATTCAACACATGAATATTCTTTTTATTCAACACAAGAATTTTCATTTATTCAACACATGAATATTCTTTTTATTCAATACATGAATTTTCTTTTAATCAACACATGAATATTCTTTTTATTCAACACATAGATTTTCTTTTATTCAACACATGAATATTCTTTTTATTAACCATCATCCAGATTGCATTCTACACTGCATAAGCATCAAATATAAATATTTAACGCTTATAGCGGCCTGTCAATCAATCAATCGACATACAACTAATTATTAGTGTACGCCAAATATCATCCCAACACCCGTATGGGTTTCAAATCAACAAACATAGATTTTTATTTGTGCAGTTGGGCGATGTGCAAAATTTATCGTTCCAATCAATATCAGTTAAATGGGTGTACATAAACAAACCGTTCGATTTGTTTATAAATATTTATTTTATATACTTGTTAAAAATTATATTTTTAACTATAAAATATTTTATTCCATTCCACATCACACAATCAATAATCACATCACAAACAACAAACAAACAAGTCGTCCTTGGTCTGTGGACAACGGGTGTCAGGTGCTACTAAGCACCGTCTACATCCTAGTATATATTACAACTAGAAAACAAATTAGAAGTGAGAAGTTCTGTAACACCCCATATATTCTATAACAGTGAAATTCATAAATTAAAAGTATAATTAATTCTAATGAAAGAACTAAGGGAAACGGCTTACGCCATTGCGTTCGTCTTAGAATTCTGGTTGAGATAGAGTCTGAGTTTGCGTGAAACGGACTCCGTATGAAGGAGTTATGATCTCCGGAAGTTTCAGAATAAATTTGAAATTCAAAAACAGCTCAGAACAGGTTTTAAAATTCGAATTCGAGTTCAAACTGGGCTGGGCGGGAAAATTCCCGCCCAGTGACCAGGTCGACACTAGTGTCGACTGGGCAGTCGACCTGGCCCCCCCAATTCGACTGCGCAGTCGACTTGGGTGTCGACCTGCAGGTCGACTTGCCCGGTCGGCCTGACCCGGTGGGTCTGACCCTGGTTCGACTTCTGGTGTGCTGTACGGTCTGATTTCCCTCCCTATTTGCATCTGACGGCTCAAATTAACTTGAAAACTCTATAAATACACCCTAAGACTCAACTAATTCACATAAGAAAATAAGAGAGGAGTCGTCATGCTGCCGGGAAGGAGTTGATCGTAGCAGCCAAGAATCAAACTAAGAAGCAAATTAAAGTCTAATCAAATCAATCAACAAATTGCTACCCAAAGGAGAGCACCTCCAAATTCAGAAAACAGAAATCAGAAAACAAGATCTCGTCACACGTTGTAAGTATAATGGTCTTTCAGAATCTGAAAAAAAATTATGATGTGATACGATGTAATTGAGAATCGAATTGTATTGTTGCTGTATAATGATGTAGATCTTGTGTATTGTGATGTTTCTATCGTGATTATGTGAATTGATTAGTGGCATAAATGGGTCGATGCAAGTTTATTATACGATTGTATATGAAAGTAATTGCAATTGCAAGTTTGTGGCAAAATCTATGATTAGATCCCTCTTATGTTTATGTTAATATCCCCTTTATGTTTATGTTGATATCATGGGCCATATACTTATGTAAACATATCCTAGATCTGAGATCTTTTATGCCTACATGACTCAAAACTTGTAACACCCCACGTCCGTTAGTGTCACTCACAAAGGGAATGCACTAAGTTCTGTGGAGAATTTTGGGTAAAAGATGCAGATAAATTACAAGACAGACAAATATTAAACAGCGGAAAATAGAACTTTGCTTTATTGATAAAATAGCCTGTACAAGATTCTTTTACAATATCAGAGTATCATCTGTCTTTACAAAATAAAGAAGCATAAAACAACATTTTATATTCCCCAATGTAGCAAGAGCCAGCCATAGCATCTGAAAGAAAATCCAAGGACGACTTCGTCAAATCTTCAAGCTGGGGAAAGAGCAACGGTCCAATCTAATCCTGAGTTATACTATTCCCTCCTCAACTACCTAGGGGGGGGGGGGACGGAAGAAAAGAAGCGAAAGAAAAACAGAGTCAGACATAAAGCCTGAGTAAGTCAGTAACTTCTAGCATGTGAACAGAGAAAAATGAAACGACATGAATTAACTGAATACAAGACAATACCATGATGATAGGGTCAACAGGATAAGATAAGATTACCACAAGATATACTAAGGCAAGATAAACTGGATATACTTTAATACTTTCTATGCTTCGCTATTACCTTATTATTCTGGTTTCTATATCTCTGCACCGCCTAACTAGTGTCCCTACTAGTAACGATAACGTGATCCCAATCCCTGTAGTTTCCGTCGCCTTCAGGCATCCACTTATTATTTAATTACCTAGATCTAATCTAGGGTTTTCTATCAAGTGCCTTCTAGATTCAACTAGAACTTACGCTATTTTTATGAATGCTTCTTAGATTCAGGGTTTATGCCACCTAGTTCCAAACTAGGGATTATGCTACCTGCCGAACGATGCCCTTTAGTCTAGGACACACCACCTAGGGTGGTACATGTTCCTAGACTTTTCCCACGCATGTATCGCGAATCGTTATCGCTTGTCTAGATGCACATGTCCAGTAATGTTTTGTCCGAGTTCCGCTGTCAGGGCTACTCTAGAAATACGGAACTCGGTCGGGAGCTTTCAATATCTGCCGATGCAGATGCTAAGGTCTGTTTTTCCAGTGGCTATGGTCCCACTCGACCCCTCCCTCAACTAATGGAAGGTCACCCTTGTAAAATGAGAACTGTACGAAGGCCCCTATCTGCCCCACTAATTCTATGGCCAACAACACCCCGCAACCACAACTAGATAGCAAGTATGTGGTCCGTATGAGTCCTCCAGCCTTCCCGCTTCACGTGTCTAGCTTTACTGAAGATGGTAGGTAGACGACGAGTTACTATCACAGGGCTTCCGTCTTCTCGCCGAATCACGCTGGTCCATCCTAGTCTTTTGGTTGCCATATATTGCAGCCAAGGCATACCCTTGGCTCTTCTACCACAGACCTTAACCTCTGTGCGCCCAGGCGGATCATCTGCAGCCTCACAGAGGGATACCAAGAGTACCCTCACGTCCCCTCGAAGCCTC
The DNA here is from genome assembly GCA_030737875.1 of Allium sativum. Taxonomy (NCBI): domain Eukaryota; kingdom Viridiplantae; phylum Streptophyta; class Magnoliopsida; order Asparagales; family Amaryllidaceae; genus Allium; species Allium sativum. The sequence goes on from CM060918.1 coordinate 898,328,456, forward strand.
GGGCTTCGTATCCCAATTCGTTTAAAATCAGATGGACGTCCGCTCCTTCGTGTTATACTAAGAATTACTACTTAGTTCTACTAACTAAGGTTTACCACTTAGTTTCCAAATTCCTTGTTTTCTTAACTAATTTTACTACTTAGTCCCCTTTTCAACTGATGTTTACTACTTAGTTTTCTTTCTCGCCAGGTTGGATTGGTTAAGTGTCTTTAGTCGATTCAAGCTATCTAAACCCTCTTCCCTTATCCTGTTAAACTGATTAAGTGTTATCCCTTTATGCTTTTTACTTAACCCTATTCATTTATCATATTCTGATGGTTAAGCGTTCAAGTTTACTTAACCCTATGGTCTAGTTCAGCTAACATATTAAATTGGCTAAGTGTATTACTTAACCCCAACCTCTAGTCTAATTAACATGTTAAATTGGCTAAGTGTATTAAATTTACTTAACCCCACCTTCTAGTCTAGTTAACATGTTAATTTGGCTAAGTATTCCCATGGACTTAACCCTCCCATTCTAGCTTTAACTGTGCTAAGTTGGTTAAGTGTTCGTTAACCTTCCCATTCTAGCTTAACTGTGTTAAGTTGGTTAAGTGTTCCTATGGACTTAACCTTCCCATTCTAGCTTAACTTTGTTAAGTTGGTTAAGTGTTTCTATGGACTTAACCCACCCATTCTTGCTTAACTGTGTTAAATTGGTTAAGTGTTTCTATGGACTTAACTCTCCTATTCTTGTTCTAGCTTTAATTAATAAATTAAAGCCGCAACCTCTCACATTAGACAGATATTGCTGCGGTTACTGGATGTGCCGGTCGGTTCCGGGCAGGTTTACACCACAACTCAGTCTAACCTCGGGTTAGGCATATTCATGTTTTCTAAGTTCAAAGGGTTTTTGATTAATTTCCAAATCTGGTTTTGAAAACAACCATCCCGTCCTTCGGATCAGTTAGGGATAGCCAGGGAGGGCAGGAAACTTGTATTTTCCAAACCCAAGCCTAGACACTATCCTCTCTGTCACCCTAGAACTTTCAGGTGTATGTGTTATTTAAAGAGAAAACCTTTCTTTTGTCCATATATAAATTGTCAACAATTTATCTTCAAAGTCCATTTTCCCTTTTTAAATAAACTTGGCCTATACCATTTTCGTTTTGTCCTGCCCACTAGTATACTTATATTCTAGGCCCAAGTCCTAACCCACCTTGCAGTTCAGGCCATTTCCTATTTCATTGCCAAAACTAGATTAAATATCCTAGTTTATAATTTATGGCCAAAACTTTACCTACATGCAAGTTACATATTTTGTGGTAAATGAACAATTTATCATTTATGACAAATTCTATAAGTAAATTTACTCCTAATTTACTTATTTCATTATTACACTTTTAATGTACATTGTCACATTTATTATTATGGCCCGTTCCCTCTTATTTATCATATTTATACTTTTTGGTATGTAAATTATACCAAATTAAGTGTCACTAACCATAATTTATTCTAAACATGACTATTTCTCAAAATTATGGCTAAATTCAAAATTGTGCTAATATACTTATTCCAAATCTTTAATTAACACAATTTTGATTTAACATTCCAAATTCACAGTTTATGGTAAGACTAGAATTATTATTCTAGTTTACATTTCATGCCTAAAATTTAGCTTACTTGCTAATACTAAATTTAATATGTCAAACTTATCCAATTTGCATTCCTATGAACATGCCATAATACATATTCCTAATTTATGCCAATTTACAAGCTTATAACTACATTTATGTTCATTTTCATATTTTCCCCAAATTGGATTCCCACCGTTCGTATAATCGTGATTTAACCTAGATTGTAAATAATTCTAGATTCGTAGAAAATAGGGAATGAACCAAAGAAGCTATGAAAAGGGATAATAACTGGCATAAAAGGTTTGGATAACGACGTAGGTTCAAGAATATGGGTAGACCTAACTTAATAGGTAAATTCCCACGGTCTAAAACCAATAGATAGAATAGGTTCAAGAACATGGGTAGACCTAACTGAATAGGTAAATTCCCACAGTCTAAAACCAAAGAAAAGCAAGGAACAAATAAAATAGATAATCGGGTTTAGACCCAATTTCATAGCCACAAAGCTTAAGCAACAATTTTCCTAATTATGAATCATAGGCAAAGTTCATAGTTATAGGCAAAGTTCATAGTCCAAAAGGGAAAATAATTCCCATAGTCATAAGTCATTGTCATAGGCAATGTCATAGTTATATGTTGTATGTCCCAAATCAAGGTTCATGTTCGTAATTCAAAGGCAATAGGTTCATGGTCATAGTTCTCATAATCATGATCATAGGCATAGGCATATCCTCTTTGTTCAATAGTCATAGGCCGTCAATCAAAGTCATAGTATGTTCTGGGCCATAGTCAAGAATTAGATCCAAAAACTTAAATATACACAGATCCAAGTGAAGAGATTAGGCATTTTTCTTATATCCTTTTAATTTCATGTCACAAATAAAAATAAAACGTTCAAGTCTAGAAATAACCAACTTACAGAAATTAGATCTAGAATAGAAGAACGGCGATGCTAAGATTCGTATGTCGTTGCTCGAGGTTTGTTGATTTAGCCTTTGAATTCTTCACTTTGATTTGAATCTTCTCTTGAACAGATTTGAGCAGCATCTCCATGTCTTGAATTTATATTTTATTTTAATTATTTAAGAAAATTTAGAGGAGGGGAAGAAGCCATGAATCTTAGCAGCATAAGGATAGAAGAGAATTGGTGCAAAGAGAATGAAGACTAGGGCTGTTTATATAGCTGCTCAAGACCTTATCGTACACGCAGCGCTGAGTCAGCATTGAACCCAGTTAAGAAAATAGTCCAGGTATGTAGATGAATCTAGCCAAACCTTATCATTCACGCAGTGCTGAGTCAGCATTGGGTCCCACAAGCTATTTTGGCGTAGAAATTTGAATTTCGTATGAATTGTTTTGGCGTAGAAGTTTGATTTTCGAACTTTTGAATTTCTGGAATTTATTTAACTATTTTATTCACATGAAATATTCTTATATGTATACAATTCCTCTAACGACCATTTTACGCGTATATATATACGCACAACTTTCATTTTATTTTCAAAATTCAAATGATGTTGCCATATTTCATTGACTGTAGCCTTATCTTGAATTTTATCTTTCGTATACATATATTTTTGCATATATATATATTTATATTCTCATATGTATATATATTTTTTCTTTATTTCCTTATATGTACGTTCTTATCCTTTCAAATTTTGAATTTGTATACGTACATATATTTGCATGTTCAGTTGGCCCTCTCTAAAACAAAGATAAAAAAATTATGCCGCCGCCGGGGTTCGAACCCCCGACCTCCATGCTACAAATCCAATGCCTTAACCAACTGAGCTACAGAGGCTTTTGTTAATAAGTCTTAGAACAATAATAATTATTGTTCTCTCCTTACTTATCTTTTTCATGTTAATTACAATACTTAAATTAAACAACTGCATGGATCTTTTTCTTTTAATTTTTCTTTTAAAAATTAATTATACTTTAATTTGAGAATCTTAATGTCGCAGAATTACGAGGTGTTACATTCTCCCCCACTTAAAAGGAATTCGTCCCCGAAATCTTCAAGTTAGGAAGAATGTGTCCTACCATCCAATCACCCATCTACTCAACCATTCAATCACAGGCATTCATTGTCCTTAAAAGATTTCTAATGCTTTCATGTTCATATGCATAGTGTGTGTATATGTCTCTATCTAATGCAAAATCAGGCGGTCTACTGATTCAGTTGACCTCCTTAATGCAAATCATGTTAGTGCCATGCGTCCAATCATGCATGCAAACATCCCTAGTCATGTAAATACTACATGCGTGCACAGCCATTCATCCATATGCAACGTCCATATGATATCATATCAAGTTCAACTTATAAACAAATGCATATATGTAAATGCAATATGAGAGCGTCCGAACTTGATCTAGTGCCTAATACGTATGCATATGCATCCACGAGCAACCATTTGCAACCACTTGCAACCATTCAACCATAACATGTTTCAAATACATGTTTACATCCATTGGCTTCTACTTAAGGATCGCAGATACGACCTAGAGGATATACTTTGGAAAGAGAGAAACAACTACGCGTAAAGCTCCTAAACAGAGAAATCAAGGATGCACCATTAAGGAAAAAGGGCATGTTGCTAGTATCTAGCCTTCTTGAGCTTTACTCCACTTTATCTTAACCAATTTATCTTCACGATTGTGAAGTTCCTAACCTCCATTTCCAAAATAAACAGATGTAAATCACGGTACCAAGTGTATGGTTAGAGGTCTCTCCCTTATCCACCATGCCATAACTATAAGGGTTGAAAGATCACTACGCGCTTTTTAGAGCGCCTGTCACAACTATTCATCTCTCACGCAAACCATCCTAGTCGAACTCGACATTCCTCAAGTACAAGCCCCAAAGGCCTAAACCAATATCAGATAAGTATCCAGGGAATATCTCCTCCGATTTTAGATGATTGACGTGATATGATATAAGCAAACTCGATAGCTATTCAAACCCCTACTAACCAAAAATAAACGGGTCGAACCACCCACTGGGTTTGAGACTGATTGGGATCTTCTTACTATACAAGTACTAAGGTGCAGAGACTCAACTATGGAAGCAAATATGAACAAATGCGAAGCGCTAAAAAGGAAAGAGTACGAACAGAAAAACTAGACTCTTCCAACAGAACTTTACTACCTTTCTCCTAGGTACGCATAGTATGTACTTGCCCTTCTGAAAATCTTGTCCTTTGTTCTTGCCCTCGTCCTTAATTATATGCCCTATCATACCCGAGTAAAGATACTTCCTCTTGTCTTAGGTTTTATAATCCCTTCCTCTTTTGTGAGCCAAGTCTACATCCATGATTTTCCTCATCCTTGGGTTGTGCTCTTTTGCCAAACTCCTCATCCTTTTCCGTGTGTAACCACATTGGCAAATCTCTCGAAAGCCGCCTCCATCGCACGGAAAACCCTATAACCTTGAAAGAAGACTGGTCGTAAGTGAAACAACTACGGCTATAGATGGAAGTCGGCCACTACTTCGCCCTTCGATGAGGTTACCTCCCAGAAAGCCAGGAGCCCCAGAGACTCAAGAAAGAAGGAGACAAAAATTCAAACAGAGTAAGAGGAGACAATGCGTATGGCTTTGGGGAATATGCCTTTAAAACAAATCCTTTCTTTTAAAAATGCTTCTTTAAAAACCTTTTGAAAATAATTTTTCAAATCTTTTATCTGATCCGGTAAACTTCAGCTCTGATACCACGTGTAACACCCCACGTCCGTTAGTGTCACTCACAAAGGGAATGCACTAAGTTCTGTGGAGAATTTTGGGTAAAAGATGCAGATAAATTACAAGACAGACAAATATTAAATAGCGGAAAATAGAACTTTGCTTTATTGATAAAATAGTCTGTACAAGATTCTTTTACAATATCAGAGTATCATCTGTCTTTACAAAATAAAGAAGCATAAAACAACATTTTATATTCCCCAATGTAGCAAGAGCCAGCCATAGCATTTGAAAGAGAATCCAAGGATGACTTCGTCAAATCTTCAAGCTGGGGAAAGAGCAACGGTCCAATCTAATCCTGAGTTATACTATTCCCTCCTCAACTACCTAGGGGGGGGGGGGAACGGAAGAAAAGAAGCGAAAGAAAAACAGAGTCAGACATAAAGCCTGAGTAAGTCAGTAACTTCTAGCACGTGAACAGGGAAAAATGAAACGACATGAATTAACTGAATACAAGACAATACCATGTTGATAGGATCAACAGGATAAGATAAGATTACCACAAGATATACTAAGGCAAGATAAACTGGATATACTTTAATACTTTCTCTGCTTCGCTATTACCTTATTATTCTGGTTTCTATATCTCTGCACCGCCTAACTAGTGTCCCTACTAGTAACGATAACGTGATCCCAATCCCTGTAGTTTCCGTCGCTTTCAGGCATCCATTTATTATTTAATTACCTAGATCTAATCTAGGGTTTTCTATCAAGTGCCTTCTAGATTCAACTAGAACTTACGCTATTTTTCTGAATGCTTCTTGGATTCGGGGTTTATGCCACCTAGTTCCAAACTAGGGATTATGCTACCTGTCGAACGATGCCCTTTAGTCTAGGACACACCACCTAGGGTGGTACATGTTCCTAGACTTTTCCCACGCATGTATCGCGAATCGTTATCGCTTGTCTAGATGCACATGTCCGGTAATGTGCGGTCCGAGTTCCGCTGTCAGGGCTACTCTAGAAATACGGAACTCGGTCGGGAGCTTTCAATATCTGCCGATGCAGATGCTAAGGTTTGTTTTTCCAGTGGCTATGGTCCCACTCGACCCCTCCCTCAACTAATGGAAGGTCACCCTTGTAAAATGAGAACTGTACGAAGGCCCCTATCTACCCCACTAATTCTATGGCCAACAACACCCCGCAACCACAACTAGATAGCAAGTATGTGGTCCGTATGAGTCCTCCAGCCTTCCCGCTTCACGTGTCTCGCTTGACTGAAGATGGTAGGTAGACGACGAGTTGCTATCACAGGGCTTCCGTCTTCTCGCCGAATCACGCTGGTCCATACTAGTCTTTTGGTTGCCATATATTGCAACCAAGGCATACCCTTGGCTCTTCTACCGCAGACCTTAACCTCTGTGCGCCCAGGCGGATCATCTGCAGCCTCACAGAGGGATACCAAGAGTACCCTCACGTCCCCTCGATGCCTCGGGCTTCGTATCCCAATTCATTTAAAATCAGATGGACGTCCGCTCCTTCGTGTTATACTAAGAATTACTACTTAGTTCTACTAACTAAGGTTTACCACTTAGTTTCCAAATTCCTTGTTTTCTTAACTAAGTTTTACTACTTAGTCCCCTTTTCAACTGAGGTTTACTACTTAGTTTTCTTTCTCGCTAGGTTGGATTGGTTAAGTGTCTTTAGTCGATTCAAGCTATCTTAACCCTCTTCCCTTATCCTGTTAAACTGGTTAAGAGTTATCCTTTTATGCTTTTTACTTAACCCTATTCATTTATCATATTCTGATGGTTAAGCATTCAAGTTTACTTAACCCTATGGTCTAACCCAGCTAACATATTAAATTGGCTAAGTGTATTACTTAACCCCAACCTCTAGTCTAATTAACATGTTAAATTGGCTAAGTGTATTAACTTTACTTAACCCCACCTTCTAGTCTAGTCAACATGTTAATTTGGCTAAGTATTCCCATGGACTTAACCCTCCCATTCTAGCTTTAACTGTTCTAAGTTGGTTAAGTGCTCCTTAACCTTCCCATTCTAGCTTAACTGTGTTAAGTGTTCCTATGGACTTAACCTTCCCATTCTAGCTTAACTGTGTTAAGTTGGTTAAGTGTTTCTATGGACTTAACCCACCCATTCTTGCTTAATTATGTTAAATTGGTTAAGTGTTTCTATGGACTTAACTCTCCCATTCTTGTTCTAGCTTTAATTAATAAATTAAAGCCGCAACCTCTCAAATTAGACAAATATTGCTGCGGTTACTGGATGTGCCGGTCGGTTCCGGGCAGGTTTACACCGCAACTCAGTCTAACCTCGGGTTAGGCATATTCATGTTTTCTAAGTTCAAAGGGTTTTTGATTAATTTCCAAATCTGGTTTTGAAAACAACCATCCCGTCCTTCGGATCAGTTAGGGATAGCCAGGGAGGGCAGGAAACTTGTATTTTCCAAACCCAAGCCTAGACACTATCCTCTCTGTCACCCTAGAACTTTCGGGTGTATGTGTTATTTAAAGAGAAAACCTTTCTTTTGTCCATATATAAATTTTCAACAATTTATCTTCAAAGTCCATTTTCCCTTTTTAAATAAACTTGGCCTATACCATTTTCATTTTGTCCTGCTCACTAGTATACTTATATTCTAGGCCCAAGTCCTAACCCACCTTGCAGTTCAGGCCATTTCCTATTTCATTGCCAAAACTAGATTAAATATCCTAGTTTATAATTTATGGCCAAAACTTTACCTACATACAAGTTACATATTTTGTGGTAAATGAACAATTTATCATTTATGACAAATTCTATAAGTAAATTTACTCCTAATTTACTTATTTCATTATTACACTTTTAATGTACATTGTCACATTTATTATTATGGCCCGTTCCCTCTGATTTATCATATTTATACTTTTTGGTATGTAAATTATACCAAATTAAGTGTCACTAACCATAATTTATTTTAAACATGACAATTTCTCACAATTATGGCTAAATTCAAAATTGTGCTAATATACTTATTCCAAATCTTTAATTAACACAATTTTGATTTAACATTCCAAATTCACAGTTTATGGTAAGACTAGAATTATTATTCTAGTTTACATTTCATGCCTAAAATTTAGCTTACTTGCTAATACTAAATTTAATATGTCAAACTTATCCAATTTGCATTCCTATGAACATGCCATAATACATATTCCCAATTTATGCCAATTTCCAAGCTTATAACTACATTTATGTTCATTTTCATATTTTCCCCAAATTGCATTCCCACCGTTCGTATAATCGTGATTTAACCTAGATTGTAAATAAATCTAGATTCATAGAAAATAGGGAATGAACCAAAGAAGCTATGAAAAGGGATAATAACTGGCATAAAAGGTTTGGATAATGACGTAGGTTCAAGAATATGGGTAGACCTAACTTAATAGGTAAATTCCCACGGTCTAAAACCAATAGATAGAATAGGTTCAAGAACATGGGTAGACCTAACTGAATAGGTAAATTCCCACAGTCTAAAACCAAAGAAAAGCAAGGAACAGATAAAATAGATAATCGGGTTTAGACCCAATTTCATAGCCACAAAACTTAAGCAACATTTTTCCTAATTATGAATCATAGGCAAAGTTCATAGTCCAAAAGGGAAAATAATTCCCATAGTCATAAGTCATTGTCATAGGCAATGTCATAGTTATATGTTGTATGTCCCAAATCAAGGTTCATGTTCGTAATTCAAAGGCAATAGGTTCATGGTCATAGTTCTCATAATCATGATCATAGGCATAGGCATATCCTCTTTGTTCAATAGTCATAGGCCGTCAATCAAAGTCATAGTATGTTCTGGGCCATAGTCAAGAATTAGATCCAAAAACTTAAATATACACAGATCCAAGTGAAGAGATTAGGCATTTTTCTTATATCCTTTTAATTTCATGTCACAAATAAAAATAAAACGTTCAAGTCTAGAAATAACCAACTTACAGAAATTAGATCTAGAATAGAAGAACGGCGATGCTAAGATTCGTATGTCATTGCTCGAGGTTTGTTGATTTAGCCTTTGAATTCTTCACTTTGATTTGAATCTTCTCTTGAACAGATTTGAGCAGCATCTCCATGTCTTGAATTTATATTTTATTTTATTTTATTTATTTAAGAAAATTTAGAGGAGGGGAAGAAGCCATGAATCTTAGCAGCATAAGGATAGAAGAGAATTGGTGCAAAGAGAATGAAGACTAGGGCTGTTTATATAGCTGCTCAAGACCTTATCGTACACGCAGCGCTGAGTCAGCATTGAACCCAGTTAAGAAAATAGTCCAGGTATGTAGATGAATCTAGCCAAACCTTATCATTCACGCAGTGCTGAGTCAGCATTGGGTCCCACAAGCTATTTTGGCGTAGAAATTTGAATTTCGAATGAATTGTTTTGGCGTAGAAGTTTGATTTTCGAACTTTTGAATTTCTGGAATTTATTTAACTGTTTTATTCACATGAAATATTCTTATGTGTATACAATTCCTCTAACGACCATTTTACGCGTATATATATACGCACAACTTTCATTTTATTTTCAAAATTCAAATGATGTTGCCATATTTCATTGACTGTAGCCTTATCTTGAATTTTATCTTTCGTATACATATATTTTTGCATATATATATATATATTTATATTCTCATATGTATATATATTTTTTCTTTATTTCCTTATATGTACGTTCTTATCCTTTCAAATTTTGAATTTGTATACGTACATATATTTGCATGTTCAGTTGGCCCTCTCTAAAACAAAGATAAAAAAATTATGCCGCCGCCGGGGTTCGAACCCCCGACCTCCATGCTACAAATCCAATGCCTTAACCAACTGAGCTACAGAGGCTTTTGTTAATAAGTCTTAGAACAATAATAATTATTGTTCTTTCCTTACTTCTCTTTTTCATGTTAATTACAATACTTAAATTAAACAACTGCATGGATCTTTTTCTATTAATTTTTCTTTTAAAAATTAATTATACTTTAATTTGAGAATCTTAATGTGACAGAATTACGGGGTGTTACAAAACTTATGTATACATCTTAGATCCATTACAAGTATGATTAGAACTATGTTAAATGCAGTTTGGGTTACTTAAACTATGCAAGTTCATGTGGAAATCGACTATATATTAGATTTGGACATTTTTGGGTTAATTTACAACATGCTAGTTTTGTGTTCGACATTATGCCAAGTTAATATGTTAAAACCCAAGTTTGTATAAATCTACATATGCCATCCTATGTGACACCCATTTAGTTGTATACCAATTTTGAATGCAAGTTCACATGATCCAATGTTTATGTTAACGCCAATTTGCAAGTTCATGCGCTACACCTTCTATGTATCATAGAAATATTATATGTTCTGGATTTCCCATGTTCTCACGTTTATCAAGTTGGGCTGAATTATGTCGAGCCCAACATTAGTACGTACAAACGGGAGTAATAGCGTTGGGTGTAAAACATGATATAATAAATATGTTGGCATGTTTGGCGCATGCCAACGACTGTGACATTTTAGCGGTATAAATTGTTATACCCAAATTGAAAGACGACATGACGTTTGAATAAATAATAAAATAAGTAAATCTAGAAAAGACGATATGTTTGACCCGAGGTTGGATTGAGTTGTGACATAAACCTGCCCGGACCCGCCCGGCTGTCCAGTAGTCACAACAATACCTATCCAATGTGGGTGGTTAAACATTGAGCCTAATAAAGACCCGAGGTTAGACTGAACTACGGTGTAAACCTGCCCGGAACCAACCGGCACATCTAGTAACCGTAGTGATATCTGTCTAATGTGAGTGGTCGGTGCTCCAAGAGGCTAAGGACAGGTAGTAGGGTTAAGTCAACTAAAAACACTTAACCAAGATTCAACATGTTAACAAATATTGATGGGTGGGGGTTAGGTATATACATACACTTAACCACTTAACATGTTTGACTAGAAAACCCTGGTAACGTAGGGACCCGTTTCAGAAGTAACCCAATTTACGTATCAACGGTACCCTGAAACTAGGCAAAGTGGGGCACGATTACTGGGCTGATTGTAAGCGGTCAAATAACGGCAATGTTAGGTGCACAGTGTAGGTCTAACGGTGTGCGGTCGTGCACACACTTCGGAGCAGACAAGCAGGGCACTGGGGGCACCAGTAGTATATCCTATGCCTTTTAGTAATTGTGTCGGGGCCGCTACCATGGGTCTTGATACACCCCATGGTGGGACCAACATAGGTATCTACACTTCTTGGGGTAGCCGTAAGACACACGTACGAGTAGGAGCCGATCTTAAGAAAACAAAAAGGATCACTTCACCCTCAGCATGGGGTGCCGGTTAGAATAATTCTAGCAAATGCAGAGATATAGTGTGGGTTCGATAGTACGTTCGATTCTAGACTACACTCCCTTAGTTGTGATACTATCCTATTTTCAGTTTATGTCTATCATATCCTTTTTTTTCACATACTGAAAAGTCACTAGATTTACTCAGGCTTTATGTCTGACTCCGTTTTTCTTTTCGTCTTCTTTTCTTTCGCCCCCCCCAAGGTCAACAGGGAAGAAACAACTCAGCTTAGTCAGACTCTTTTGCAAGCTTGAAGACAATCGATGTACGGTTTGGATCTCTTTTGCTTGGATCATGGTTTTGGATATCATTATGGGGATTTTGCTGCTTTATTTTATGTTTTATTCTTCTTTGATAATCAAAACAGTTATGGAAATGTATTGTTTTTGGAAGTATTGTAAGACAATTATGGTATGGTTTGTATGACACGTATTTTGATGAAATAAAAGTTGTTCTTGTTTCCGCTGCTTAAAAAATATGTGTATTTATATCTGTCTTGTGTATCTGTGACTTATACTTATAAACCTCCACCAAAATTAGGGCATTCCCTTTGTGAGTGACCCTAACGGAGGTGGGGTGTTTCACTTGGTATAAGAGCATAGGTTTACCAGATAAGATAAAGTTTTTGATATTATTTTCAAAAGAAAGTTTAAAGAAGCATTTTTTTTTAGAAAAAGTGTTATATTTTAAAAGGCATGATCCCCCAAAGCCATGTGTACTATCTCCCTCTATCCTTCGTTTTGAATCTTTCCTTTCTGTTTCAGCATGTATGGAGACCTTAACATTCCTGAAGGAGTACCAATACCCGGTTGGTTTAGGACATTCTTAGAAGCTAGGGCAGCAAATGACCCGGGCCCGGCAGATATCCTTCCTCCCCCAGTAGCACCAGTTCCTCCTCCTCCTCCTGCTCCTCCCCTTGGCAATGCTTTTGCCTAAACATGTAGAGACTTCAAGTCTATGGGTGGAAAAGACTTCCATGGAGCTGAACCCTTTGTAGGAGCAAGAAATTGGCTAAAGGAGACCGAGGATCTGTTTGACATCTTCGGAGTTGATGATAGGCAAAAGATACAGCTAGTAGTGTGGTTGCTTAAAGATGAAGCTTCCTATTGGTGGGAGATCACTAATGCTCAAAGGGCAGTAGAAACTTGGGATGATTTTAGGACAAGGTTTGAGTTGAAATTCCTCTCCCAAGCTGAAAGGAGCTTGCAAATAGAGAAGTTCTTAAATCTTAAACAAGGAAGCGTGACGGTCAGGGAGTACGTTAATCAGTTCAATCAGCTGGCCAGATTTGGGCTGGACTTAGTAAATGCCCAACACAAGAAGGCACTTCGCTTCGTCAAAGGTCTGAATGAGCCTATACACAGCCTTGCCATGACCCATGTGTCCATGGGAGCGACTTATGAAAGCTTGGTGGACATGGCGTTGTTACATGAGGAAGACCACGACAAGAAGGAGACTAAGGATGAGGAAAAGAAAGAAGGTTTACAGGCTAAGAAGACAGACTTTTAGAAAGGAGGAAAGAATAAGAAGTCCCGTGAAAAGAGAAAGTGCCATTTCTGTGGCATAGTTGGGCATATAGAGAAAGACTGCCGGAAGAAGAAGGCAAAGATGGGTGGTTGCTTCCATTGCGGGGAGACCGGGCACCAAGCTAAGGACTGCCCAAAGAAGAAAGGACAGGGACAGAAAGTTGGATCTACTTCAGGAGGTCAAGTTCATGCTCTGGCAGCACCTCCACAGGAGCGAGGTAGTAATATTTCTGTAGAAAGTGTGGTCTATCTTTATGATCATCCAGTTCGCACACTTTTTGACTATGGTGCATCACACTCCTTTATTTCATCTGCGTTAGTAGAATCTCTACATTTAGACACTAGTATGGTTGAGGATCCCTTGGTAGTTTCAAATCCAATTGGGGGCTCCGCTTTCTTGTCAATGGTTTGTTTGGGTTTGAAAATCTCTATTCTCAGTGTTGAGTTTAGTTGTAATGCCTTTGTTCTAGGCTTCTCGGGATATGGTTTGATCTTAGGCATGGACTGGTTATCCAGTAACGGTGCCATTCTTGATTGTGAGAAAAGAGTAGTTAGACTCTTGACTCGGCTTGGTAACACTCTAGAAATTTCCTGTAATCCTTTGAATGCTGTTATGCTTAGTTATCTAGAGTCGCTTGATGCTTCTGTTGATAGTTTGCAATCGGTTAGAGTAGTCCGGGAATATCCGGATGTCTTCGAGGAGGTGAAAGGCTTACCTCCGAAGCGGGAAATAGACTTTCGAATCTATCTTGTGGATAACGCAAAGCCCGTAGCTTTACCTGTCAGACATATGGCTCCAAAGGGGAGAAATGAGCTTAGTAAGCAAGTTAAAGAACTTCTAGAGAAGGGGTTCATTAGAAGGAGCATTTCAGAATGGGATGCTTCAGTGGTGTTCGCAACCAAAGCAGACGGTTCTCTTTGCCTTTGTGTTGACTATAGGCAGCTAACAAGTTGACCAAGAAAAATAGGCACCCTCTTCCACGAATCGACGATTTGTTTGATCAGCTTGTAGGCGTGTCAGTTTTCTCCCAACTTGATCTAGCAACTGGGTTTCATCAGCTAAGAGTGGCTGAAGATAGTATTGATAAAACGGCGTTCAGAACCCCAGACGGTTTCTTTGAGTGGCTTGCCATGCCTTTCGGCCTGACAAATGCACCCGCTTATTTCGTGGACCTAATGAGCAGAGTGTTCAGAGAATTCCTCAACAAGTTTGTGGTTGTCTTCGTAGACGATATCTTGATCTTTTCAAAGAGTGAGGAGGAGCATGCTCAACATCTGAAGGAAATCATGGATACTCTCCAAGCACATCAGCTAAAGGCAAAATTTTCAAAATGCCACTTTTCGAGAGAAGAAGTAAGGTTTCTTGGGCATGTAGTATCTAAAGAAGGGCTGGTCGTAGACCCCGCGAAGTTAGTTGCGGTGCAAGACTGGAAGGAACCAAAGAATGCAACTGAGGTCCAAAGTTTTCTAGGACTAGCAGGTTTCTACTGGAAGTTCATAAGGGATTTTGCAAAAATCTCAGCTCCACTCACGAGGCTGACAAAGAAGAATCTAGTGTTCAATTGGGACTTGGATTGCGAGTTCGCTTTCCAACGCCTAAAAAGGGCTCTTACAACAACCCCAGTCCTGACTCTGCCAGACGGAAGCAAGATGTTCACAGTTTATACAGATGCATGTGGGACAGGGCTAGGCGCTGTCTTGATGCAAGAAGGAAGGGTAGTAGCTTATGGTGGAAGGCAATTGAAAGTTCATGAAAAGAACTACCCGACCCACGATCTTGAGTTATCCGCCATCGTCTTTGCACTTATGTCTTGGCGCCATTATCTCCTAGGTGAGAAGTTCGAACTTTACACTGACCATAAATCGTTGAAATATCTTTTCTCGCACAAAGATCTTAACTTGAGGCAACAGAGATGGATGGAGTTTCTTGCCTCGTATGACTTCGAGATTTCCTATACTCCGGGCAAGGGCAATGTGGTGGCAGACGCCTTGAGTAGAAAGAAACTGACCCTAAGCCCACTCTTTGTAGAAAGGCAAAGCCTAGAGTATATAGCCAGTTTTAACTTTAGGCCCTCCTCTGATTTCGTACCAGGTTTGTTAGCATCTCTTGAGGTGTGCCCTACTCTTTTGGACACAATAGGGACGACACAACGTTAGGACCCTCAGCTAGTTGAAGTGGTTGATAAGCTAATTAGGGGTGAGACTTCTAGTCACCTCAGTATATACTCTATCGGTGATAAAGGCTGGCTAAGACGCGACGGAAGACTATGCGTTCCACAAGCAAGGGAGTTGATAAAGAAGGTTCTCGAGGAAGCACATCGTTCCAAGATGACAATACACCCAGGCGGAGACAAAATGTACAAGGACATGAAAAGAGTTTTCTTTTGGAACGGCATGAAGAAGGACGTGGCAGATTTCGTTTCTAAGTGTATGGTATGCCAACAAGTTAAAGCGGAACAGAAAAAGCCTAGAGGACTGCTTCATCCCCTAGAGGTCCCATAGTGGAAGTGGGATAGCCTTTCAATGGACTTCGTTGATGGGCTGCCTAGGTCGAGAAGGGGCAATACTAGCATTTGGGTAATAGTGGATAGGCTTACAAAGAGCGCCCACTTTTTACCTGTCAAGAGTAGAAGGACCGCCTCATCCCTAGCGTCTCTTTACATCAAGGAGATAGTTCGAATCCATGGGATACCCTCCGGCATTGTTAGTGACCGAGACCCTATCTTCACAAGCGAGATTTGGCGAAGTTTGCAAGAAGCTGTAGGCACTCAGTTATGTTTAAGCACAGCCTATCACCCTCAGACCGATGGCCAGACGGAAAGGGTGAATAGAGTTTTAGAGGATCTTTTGAGACTTTGTGTTCTTGACTTTGGAGGGACATGGGAGGATCACCTTCCCTTAGTGGAGTTTGCTTACAACAATAGCTTCCAAGCTACCATAGGCATGGCACCCTTCAAAGCATTGTATGGAAGACCGTGCAAATCACCAACTTGTTGGTGGGAGTCTACAGATAAGGTTATTCTTGGTCAAGACATGATTCGAGAAACTTCAGAAAAAGTGGACTTGATACGAAGAAGGATGAAGACGGCCTAAGATGGACAGAAATCCTATGCCGACAAGAGAAGGACCGACCTTGAGTTTGAGGTTGGGGACAGAGTTTTTCTTAAGGTATCTCCTCTAAGGAACGTTGTTCGTTTTGGATCCACTGGAAAGCTAGCACCGAGATATGTAGGACCATTTCCTATCATCGAGAAGGTTGGTAAGATGGCCTATAGGTTAGAGCTACCCGAAAAACTGGCCGGAGTTCACAGCGTCTTTCATGTTTCTCACCTCCGGAAGTGTTTACACGAGTCTGCTGAAATAGTAGAGCCTAGCATTCTAGAAGAAGCCGAAGTGGAACATGAAGCAACTGTGAGAAGAGTTCCAACAAGCATCTTAGGAACTGAAGTGAAAAAGCTACGCAACCGCGAAGTCAAGCTCGTCAAAGTTCAGTGGAGCGACGCCGAGGAAGACACAACTTGGGAAACTGAGGCTAGAATACGCGCAGCCTACCCTTTTCTTTTTGAGGGTACATCTTTTGATCTCTCTTTTTCCTTAGGTTATGCTTTATCTATCTTTTAGGCATATTTCCTCGGTCCTTTCTCCTTAACTCCTTAGGTAGAAAACAAATGGATGCAAACATGTATTTGAAAACATGTTATGGATTATGGCTGCAAGTGGTTACAAGTGATTGCTAGTGGTTGCTCGTGGATGCATATACGCACACACCCTAGGATTTAGATCGGCTCAGTCACTTCGTACTGCATATGCATATATGTATTCTCATTCACATATGGTTGAAATTTTATATGTTATCATATGGTTATCGCATTTGTATGAATTGTTGTGCACTCATGTAGAATTATGAGTAGGAAAAATTTGCATACATAATGGATTCATGACACTTACATGATTCGCATTTAGGAGGTCAACTGAATCAGTCAACCGCTTGATTTCTACATTAGATAGGGACATTCATACACACAATGCATATGATCATAAAACATTAGAAGTCTTTAAGGACAATGGACACCTGTGTTTGTTGGTTGAGTAGATGGACGATTGGATGGTAATGATATACGTTCTTCCTAGCTTGAAGATTTCGGGGACGAAATCCTTTTAAGTGGGTGAGAATGTAACACCCCATATTCTCTATAACAGTGAAATTCATAAATTGAAAGTATAATTAATTCTAATGAAAAAATTAAGGGAATCGGCTTACGCCATTGCGTTCGTCTCGGAATTCTGGTTGAGATAGAGTCCGAGTTTACGTGAAACGGACTCTGTATGAAGGAGTTATGATCTTCGGAAGTTTCAGAATAAATTTGAAATTCAAAAATAGCTCAAAACAGGTTTTAAAATTCGAATTCCAGTTCAAACTGGGCTGGGTGGGAAAATTCCCACCCAGTGACCAGTTCGACACTAGTGTCGACTGGGCAGTCGACCTGGCCCCTCCAAGTCGACTGCGCAGTCGACTTGGGTGCCGACCTGCAAGTCGACTTGCCCGGTCGGCCTGACCAGGTGGGTCTGACCCTGGTTCGACTTCTGTTGTGCTGTACTGTCTGATTTCCCTCCCTGTTTGCATCTGACGGCTCAAATTAACATGAAAACTCTATAAATACACCCTAAGACTCAACTAATTCACATAAGAAAATAAGAGAGGAGTCGTCATGCTGCCGGGAAGGAGTTGATCGTAGCCGCCAAGAATCAAACTAAGAAGCAAATTAAAGTCTAATCAAATCAATCAACAAATTGCTACCCAAAGGAGAGGACCTCCAAATTCAGAAAACAGAAATCAGAAAACAAGATCTCATCACACGTTGTAAGTATAGTGGTCTTTCAGAATCTGAAAAAAAATTATGATGTGATACGATGTAATTGAGAATCGAATTGTATTGTTGTTGTATAATGATGTAGATCTTGTGTATTGTGATGTTTCTATCATGATTATGTGCATTAATTAGTGGCATAAATGGGTCGATGCAAGTTTATTATACGATTGTATATGAAAGTAATTGCAATTGCAAGTTTGTGGCCAAATCTATGATTAGATCCCTCTTATGTTTATGTTAATATCCCCTTTATGTTTATGTTGATGTCATGGGCCATATATTTATGTAAACATATCCTAGATCTGAGATCTTTTATGCCTACATGACTCAAAACTTATGTATACATCTTAGATCCATTACAAGTATGATTAGAACTATTTTAAATGCAGTTTGGGTTACATAAACTATGCAAGTTCATGTGGAAATAGACTATATATTAGATTTGGACATTTTTGGGTTAATTTACAACATGCTAGTTTTGTGTTCGACATTATGCCAAGTTAATATGTTAAAACCCAAGTTTGCATAAATCTACATATGCCATCCAATGTGACACCCATTTAGTTGTATACCAATTTTGAATGCAAGTTCACATGATCCAATGTTTATGTTAACGCCAATTTGCAAGTTCATGCGCTACACCTTCTATGTATCATAGAAATATTATATGTTCTGGATTTCCCCTTTTCTCACGTTTATCAAGTTGGGCTGAATTGTGTCGAGCCCAACATTAGTACGTACAAACGGGGGTAATATCGTTGGGTGTAAAACATGATATAATAAATATATTGGCATGTTTAGCGCATGCCAACGACTGTGACATTTTAGCGGTATAATATGTTATACCCAAATTGAAAGACGACATAACGTTTGCATAAATAATAAAATATGTAAATCTAGAAAAGACGACATGTTTGACCCGAGGTTGGATTGAGTTGTGATATAAACCTCCCCGGACCCGCCCGGCTGTCCAGTAGTCACAACAATACCTATCCAATGTGGGTGGTTAAACATTGAGCCCAATAAAGACCCGAGGTTAGACTGAACTACGGTGTAAACCTGTCCGGAACCAACCGGCACATCTAGTAACCGTAGTGATATCTGTCTAATGTGAGTGGTCGGTGCTCCAAGAGGCTAAGGACATGTAGTAGGGTTAAGTCAGCTGAAAACACTTAACCAAGATTCAACATGTTAACAAATATTGATGGGTGGGGGTTAGGTATATACATACACTTAACCACATAACATGTTTGACTAGAAAACCCGGGTAACGTAGGGGCCCGTTTCAGAAGTAACCCAATTTAGGTATCAACGGTACCCTGAAACTAGGCAGGGTGGGGCACGATTACTGGGCTGATTGTAAGCGGTCAAATAACGACAATGTTAGGTGCACAGTGTAGGTCTAACGATGTGCGGTCGTGCACGCACTTCGGAGCAGACAAGCAGGGCATTGGGGGCACCAGTAGTATATCCTATGCCTTCTAGTAATTGTGTCAGGGCCGCCACCATGGGTCTTGATACACCCCATGGTGGGACCAGCATAGGTATCTACACTTCTTCGGGTAGCCGTAAGACACACGTACGAGTAGGAGCCGATCTTTAGAAAACAAAAAGGATCACTTCACCCTCAGCATGGGGTGCCGGTTAGAATAATTCTAGCAAATGTAGAGATATAGTGTGGGTTCGATAGTACGTTCGATTCTAGACTACACTCCTTAGTTATGATACTATCCTGTTTTCAGTTTATGTCTATCATATCCTTTTTTTTCACATACTAAAAAGTCACTAGATTTACTCAGGCTTTATGTCTGACTCCGTTTTTCTTTTCGTCTTCTTTTCTTTCATTTCCCCCCCCCCCCCAAGTCAACAAGGAGGAAACAACTCAGCTTAGTCAGACTCTTTTGCAAGCTTGAAGACAATCTATGTACGGTTTGGATCTCTTTTGCTTGGATCATGGTTTTGGATATCATTATGGGGATTTTGCTGCTTTATTTTATGTTTTATGCTTCTTTGATAATCAAGACAGTTATGGAAATGTAATGTTTTTGGAAGTATTATAAGACAATTATGGTATGGTTTGTATGACACGTACTTTGATGAAATAAAAGTTGCTGTTTTTTCTGCTGTTTAAAAAAATATGTGTATTTATATCTATCTTGTGTATCTGTGACTTATACTTATAAACCTCCACGAAAATTAGGGCATTCCCTTTGTGAGTGACCCTAACGGAGGTGGGGTGTTTCAAGTTCTCACCATGGGGTTCCACTTCGCCGTTTCATTTCTGAATTTCTGAATGGCTTGGATTTGCCTGACCTTCCAACTCAACCATTTCACGCTGTTTACAATAAAAATCACATTTTTTTTCTTGAACTGTTCATATAAAAATCACATGTTTATTCTTCTCCTTATATAAAAATCATATTTTTAATCTTCACATCTAATAAAATCATATTTTTTATCATACTTATATAAAAATTATGTTTTTAGCTTCCTACTTATATAAAAGTTATATTTTTAACTTCCTACTTATATAAAAATTATATTTTTAACTTCCTACTTCATGACAAAAACCAAACCTTTCATGAATTAAAAATCAAATCTTTACTTTGCAATCATATACATAAAAATCTAAATTTTACTATGTTTTCATATGTATAAAAATCTGATTTTTAAATTTCTAAAACTAGCTTCATAGAAAATAAATAAGTAAAATAAAAAAAACTTTTCTAAAAATATAATCTTTTCTCTGTCTAGAAATCCTAACTTTATTATCATCAAACTCATATTTTTATTATCATCAAACCCACATTTTTATTTCTGAAAATAAATAAAAATAATATTAAAAGCTTACTGTTATTGGATGGATGTCGAACAGCGTGAGAGGGGGAGGAAAATGGCGTGCTGGAGTTAGTCGGAGGCGAGTGGAGGCGGTAGTGGGCCACATTGCTGGCGGCAGCGGATTTTGGATGGGGTGAAGGGGCAGCGGCTCATCGGAGGACAACGAGCTGAGGGGAGAAGAGGCAGTGGCTCGCGGTGGCCTGGGGGGAATGGGAGAAACGGCGGCGGTGGGTTCTTTGGTGGCATCGTGCGATTTTGGGGGAGGGCGGCTGAACGAGGGTTACGGGATTTTATTTGTTTTTTTTCTAATCTAATTTTCCACGATGGAAGGATAAAGGGGGTAGGGAGTTGACTTTTATAATTTTAATTAATTTTTAAATTCCAAAAAGTAACTTTCCATTTTGAACTCTAAACGAGACCCTCCAACTGTCGTCTCAACTAAATACCCCCATTCCGAACACAATGGGATATGTTTCGTATCCCAGTTCGGCTGTAACAATCAGTTTTTATCAAATTCAAAATGTAAATCAGTATATATTGAATTTGAACGCACAAATTAAATTACCGGGGCTACATACAGAATCTAAGAATTCCAGAAAAATTATTTCTAGCTTCGTATTGACGATACAGTGCTAACAAAACTAATTTCATCGAATTTGAAGATCGTTTGAAAAATGGCCATTTTAAAGGGTCAGAATTCCATAGCGACTATTCTGAATTTTCAACTAGGCATAACTTTTTATTCCCGCTATGAAATTTTCATTTTTTTGGATTCATTGGAAAGATATTCTCAAATAGATTCACATAGTTTTGGTTTCGCTAAAATCCGGTTTATTTTCATTCCTGTACATTCATTTGAAATTTGAAATCGAATTTTCAAACTACCACGCCATTTTCAATTCCTTTTATATTTAAAATAAAATATTTATATTCTAACAACGATTCAAATAAATATATACGTTCTAATTCTATTCAAAATAAATTTCTCGTCGTTATTATTTAAAATAATCCATTTTAAATATTCAAAATTCATTAAAATTGCCAAAATAAAAATTTTAAGTTGGCTTGGATTTCCGGGTTATTACATTGACTATCTATGACAACATAACAAATATTGTTACAATAGAACCCTATTTGGGTCTATAGCAACACTTTTAGGTGTGTGTAGCAACATTACAAAAATATTGCTATAGATACTAATTTTATTAATATATCTTGTAGGTCCCACAATATAGGGCCCACTGGGCCTAGGACCCAAACTAATCCCATACCTACGGCAACACCTTGTATGACCATTGCAACATTATTTCAGGCATCATTTATAACCCAGTGGAAGCACTAAATTAAAGGTACTACAACATCATACTAAAGAGACATTAAATGCCTCATTATCACATAGAATAGTACAATGTCACATAAAAAATTGCATAATACATAGTATACATTATAATTCATGTCAACAACTACAAAATATCCAGTACTAACTTAAACGACTAGAAATCTACTCCAAAATATCCCGTACACATAACAAGTCATAAATGAGACTAAGAGCTAGTGCCTCCAGTAGGATTTTCATTGTCACTTGACATGGTTGCAGAAATTAATTCCTCTAGATTCAACTCCGAGTTGGCATCCCCTAATTTTTTAAGCATCCAACCCAAATTCTCTTGTACCTTCTGATTTATCTTGGATTCCAGCTTTGCTTCCACTTCTTTGACAAGCTTTTGTCTTAATTCCTTCATGTAAGCATTTGTTAAAGCCTCTGCTGATTGTTTTTGCACACTTTGCATGCCTCCTTATAAGCAAAGGACGACCATGTGATCTTCCATTCGAAATTACCGTTTCAACATTATTTCCTCCTTTTCCACCGGTCATTGCCTTTTGAAGTAAGGCCTACAAAATAAAGCCACATCAAAACTACCCTACAGTAAATGTAGAGAATGCACCAAATGCTTACATATAAAGAGAGAGAGCAGCAAATACTTATATATGGAGAGAATGCAACAAATTACCCTACAGTAAATCCTTACATATGCAGCAAATGTGTACCGCAAATGCGGAGAAAGCCACATTTTGGAAAGCAATTTGTTTATGTGAATGTAATTAGAAAACAATTTGTAACATATATACTGGTAAAATGTAGGAAAAAAACAACGTATGTTTGCAACCAAACATCGTCATACGTTTATAAGCAGGTAGAAGGCATATGCATAACTACGTTCATAATGCAGAGATAGCCACTTTAACAGTTTTACACGACTCAAATAGAGTTGGTCCTCATGTCAGACATATGTATAACCACATTCATAATGTAAATGCTTACATATGACAATTTTATGCAGGTTGGTCTTGTGGAAGTTATCGGAAAAGGTAATAAATTTACATGGAAGGGGGAGAGGGTGTAAGGATTTCTTTTTCTGTAGTAAAATAGATAGAAAATTTGTGAATTATAATTTTTTACAACTCATTTATTGATTTTAATGCTACTTTATTGCCACAGTCAACAAGCGACCACTGTTTTATGTTCATTCAATTATTTACCAACCAATAAAACACAAAGACAAGGGAGAAATCCATTTTACTACCACACATGGTCGAATTTACAGGGATAAAATGATATAGTGAAAGTAGCTCAAAACATGGAATAAACAAATGATGTCTTTATCGACATCCATAAATATTTTACGGTAGAAAACAGATTTAAGAACAACATGTTTCAATTAGAATGTTACATGTATAATCAAGCTATGGTTTACATGCCTATCTCGATGACAAGGGCAGAAATGTCAAGAAAAAAGTTTCAAGTGCACAAATGTCATGAAAAAAGTTCCAAGTGCGCAAATGTCACAAGTTGATGCATATAACACAAGTGCAACAAATGTTTCAAGGATAGCTCAAACTTATGTGAATGACCAAGAATAAGTTCACTTAACCAAGAGCCAAACTCAGGTTCAACAAAATAGAACAAAATTATTACAAAACAAAATTATTACTTACAAATTTGTACTTCATTACTTACGGATTATACACATACTCACGTCCATTTGTTCTCTTATGACTTTTAAGAAAAAGTGCTTTATCGGATGGTGTCTCATGATACAAGTTCAATAGATAGTTTAGAATACACTCTCTTTAGTCAAAAAGCATCAAGGCTAACTACTTCGTGTCAATAGCTAACACACCATCTCATCTAGAAACTGTAACTAATAAACAAATGTAAAGTACCACATACCATCTTATGACAAAGCTAGGCGAACGACTTTGGACCATTAATGTGTGCGTGTCTTGATAAGACTTACGGTTTTCAGAATTTTTCTTGGTTCTTCTCTAAAAAATACACAAAAAACAAAAATATTCGTTTATCTCACAAAAAACAAAGTACTCGTTTATGTTGCAAAATAAACAATATGTACGTATACCTGAATCTCATCATCTACCCAATACCTCAAGAGTAGTTTAAAGTCCTCCAGTGGGATGTTGTTTGGCTTGTTTTCTAGCCTCTCCTTATTAGTCTCATAAGCTTTATAATAAGCTGTTTTTATACGACTGTTCTACCCCCTCCAACAGTCACGAATAGACTTTAACACCCAGTTTTCACATTCATCGGGAATAATACATCGTTGCTTAAATATAAGTCAAAGATTAAAAAGAATAAATAAATCACAATTCAGCTACATTATAGTTAATAGATGAATATTACTTATTAAAGTAAAATTCAGCTGCATTATAGTTAATAATAGATTACCTTAACATAATTCCATAGAGATTGCTTCAACTTTTCAGGAACATCCGACCAAGATTTATACGCAAGTGGCACATCCATTTTCAATGTTCCTAAAAAGTAGCTTAGTAGATATTATTATGTCATCATCTGAAACAGGTTGGAACCACTGCTTCATCCCAATTACAAATCAATTGTCATACGCCCTTATATGAAAATTAAATATCTTTGTTTGACCTCTAAGACTTCTAAGAACTTCATCTTGAATTAAAATGAAAAGTCCCTCCAAATAATAACATAAATCATAATGTGAATTTGGTACTTAAATATTAATCCTACTGTAATGTTAAATATTATTATCACATCAATTCAGTACCTGCTTCAAATTCTTCATTTTCAATGTTTGGCAAGACATTCTCCGCAACATCCTTACTTGCCGTACCACTTGCACTAGATTTGCAGCATTTTTCTTTTGTCGTTCCCGCAGAGCCAAATGATAAGCCATTGTTCCTTTTCCTTCAACATCCTTCTCATTTGTACTTACTAACAGGAGCATGTGCTTCTCAACTTTTCATTTTTCGTTGCCTTACCACTAGTTGAACGAGTTTGTGGTCTGCTAATAGGCTTAGGCTTCTCAACTTTTTTATTTCTCTAAATTGTATATATGAGTAGGAAATAAGATTGGATTTTATAGTTATTATCTTCATAAGTAGAAAAAAATAAGATATGTAGCTATCACACACCTTTCGTGAACTTTGTGAAGTATTATATTCACCATTCTCCTCATGGTCCGGAATATATTCCTTACTATCCACATCCTTTTGTATCTTTCCTTTTTTAGATCTTCTTTTTGTTTGCATTTCTCATATTAGATGAAATTGCAGGAACATCTAGAGAAGCAAGAAGTTCGTTGTTGCTTATCAAATTCTCAGCTCTTTGTATTTCATAGTCTTTTTAGAGATGGTGGTTATGGAGGATACTCATTTCGAGGTGGTAGATGAACATCCTGCAAGTATATAATAAACAGGAAAATCATAGTAAGTATGCTGCAAGAGTGGTACAAAATATTCAAATTACAATAAGATCATCATAATAAAAATTCTTCGAACCTACTTTCCATTTTTGTAACACCCCGTGTATTCTATAACAATGAAATTCACAAATTAAAGTATAATTAATTTCAAATCAAAGAATTAAGGGAAACGGGATACACCATTGTGTTCATCTCGGAAAAATACGCGAAATAGAGTCCGAGTTTACGCAAAACGGATAACGTGTGAAGAAGATATCTTTAATTTAAATATCGCAGCAAAACATGAAAAAAAGAAGAAGAATGGGAAACAAATAATGTTTAGCATTGTTCTAGGGTTTGTAAGCAAAAGACTTAGTAGCTCATTTGGTTGGAACACATGACTTGCATACAAGAGGTACAGAGTTCGATCCCCGCCAGCGCCCTATTTTTGTTTTAGGGGAATGGCTTAAAATAGCCTAGTGTGAACGCAGTTCAAAAAGTGGTTTAGTGTGAAAATGGGTAATTGGGAAGATAGAGAAAAAAAATGAATATATATATATATAATATATATACATATACGCATATATATATATATATATATATATATATATATATATATATATATATATATGACGTGTACGCATCATGTAGCGTACGTTGCGCATTTTTGGTTGTTAAGGACGGTTTTTTTTTGGCCTTCTCCAATTTTTAATTATGACAAATTAAAGGTAAGAAAATATTTATTCGTATATAAATAAATATTTATATATGGGTAATTAATACGGTAAAGGGGAAAATGTATCTATTAAATATGTATTTACGTTTGAATTGGTGAACATTTAATACGCTGAGTCATTTCTGACTCATCGCTGAGTCAATGCTGAGTCATTTCTGACTCATGGCTGAGTCAATAGGATAACTCTATCCTGACTGAACGGTTGTGGTCATTTCTAGGATTAATCAAACGGCCTAAATTAATCCTAAAATTCTATATATACAACTCAAACCTAACCTAAACTCACAAAAAAAAAATAAGAATAAGGCCATCATGCTGCCGAGGAACGACTAGGAGTAGCCACCAATTTGAGAGACGATTAGGAGGCAAACTCTAAAGCATAAAGCAACTGCAAGTTAGACTTAAACAAATCAAATCAACGCCTACGTCAAAGGAGCCGCATCTCCAAATTCCTGAATTGGAGAATTCGCCACACGATTGTAAGTAGAGTATTATTCTGGTATGAACAAATAACTGTGTTGGTTTGTACACTTGATTTGTGGTGATAAGTAATTCATATTTGTGCGTTACTATGATTCTTATCGATTTGGAATATTGTATAACGATTGGATATTCACAAAGTATGTTATTCATTATAAAAACTACATGTTTGCGGTAGTTTTATGCAAGTATACGATTGGATATTCGCAAAGTATGTTATTCATTATAAAAACTACATGTTTGCGGTAGTTTTATGCAAGTATACGATTGGATATTCGCAAAGTATGTTATTCATTATAAAAACTACATGTTTGCGGTAGTTTTATGCAAGTATACGTTTGGATATTCGCAAAGTATGTAATTCATGTTGAAGCTACATGTATGTAGTTGTTTAATTGAAATTCATGCAAGTATGTGGTTTTGCTACTATGCCATCATAATGTATATTTTTGTATAAAAATCATTTTGTGTGTAATTGGAACAAATTTGGGTTATTATAATTCATATGAAATCTTGGCATCATGATCTATGTATAAGACCATACTTTTGCATTAAATACAAAAGTAAGCCTCTTTGCGAACTTACGAATATGACTAGGCTATGTTTGATATTTTGCATAATTGAAAAACATGTTAGGTCTATATTGTTAACAAGAATTATATGATGACATATGTGGTACATAGCTAGGTTAGATTTAAAAATCCCATTTGCAAGTTTGCATGACCAAAGTAAAAATCATGATTTCATGTTTAGAAATATTTATGTAATAAGTATATGTGTGCCATGGTTATGTGAATAGATTTAAAATCATGATTAAGTTGGAATAATTCAAGTTGAACTATACTTTTGTATTAGTAACAAAAGTAAACACCTTTGTAAACATGTAGTAATCTTATGAACATGATTTGCTTATGTTTGACATTATGCCTAAATAAAAATATAGGTTTATGTTGTAGTTAAGACTATGTGTCAATAATGATATCCAATTTAGATTCTTAACTTAACTACAAGTTTACATGCTTTGATTCATGTCACTTATGCTTTATGACCAAAGTATACGTTACTACTATGCAAGTATACCAGTTTCCATTTTGTAGTTCCAACGTTATGTTGCAAGTTCATGCGTTCACCTTCCCCTTTTTGTGTATATAATCACGCTTTAAGCCTCCCCTTTTTCACGTGGCTAAGTTGGGCTTAAAAAGGCTAAGCCCAACATATATTATAATAAACGAACGTATTAAACGGGGGAAATAGCGTTGGGCCAAATTAATTAATAAATGAAAATATAAAAGTAGATGGGCCCAAATTCAAGAATGGGTTGGGCCCATGATTGGTGTAGACCTTTACACCATTAGCTTAAATTGATTTTGAATAATGGGCCGCAAATATTTACATATAAAAAGAAGAAAGACAAAATATGTAAATGTAGAAAATACGATGTGTTTAACCCGAGGTTGGATTGAGTTGTGATGTAAACCTGCCCGGAACCGCCCGGCTGTCCAGTAGTCACAACAATACCTATCCAATGTGGGTGGTTAAACATGGAGCCCAATAAGGACCCGAGGTTAGACTGAGTTGTGGCGTAAGACTGCCCGGACCCAACCGGCAACAGGCAGCCACAACAATACCTGTCTAATGTGAGAGGTCAAGGCTTTAATAAGACAATTAAGGCTGAGTCAGGATTGATAGGATTAAGTAGATTATATTAATACTTAATCAAAATGGAACATGCTAAACTAAACAGACTGATTGGGGGTTAGGTTTATAAACACTTAACCAACTTACCATGTTGGCTAGAAATAGAAAACCTAGTAGCGGGGGACCCTTTTCAGCAGTAACCCTACAAGGCGTATCATGATACCCTGAAACTAGGCAGGGTGGGGCACGATTACTGGGCTGATTGTAAGAGGTCAAATCAACGGCGGTGGTGCAGCAGTGTAGGTTCTAACGGGGTGCGGGCGTGCACACACTCCGGCACAGAAAAATAAGGCACTGGGCACCAGTAGCATACCTGTGCATTCTAGGATTGTGTCGGGTCGCCACCATGGGACTTGATACACCCCATGGTGGGACCATCACAGGTAACTACAACATCGGGGGCCGTAAGACACATGTAACTATGCGAGTAGGAGCCGATCATTATAAAATGGATCACTTCACCCTGATTATGGGGTGCCAGTTGGGAACTAGTTTATATGGGTTCAGAGATTAAAATGGGGTACGATAGTATATTCGACCCTAGACAACTTAACTAAGTTTATGGTGCTTTCCCATTTCTAGTTTATACTTATCATACCCAGTTCTTTATTCATAGACTGAATAGTCCTAGACTTACTCAGGCTTTATGTCTGACTCTACTTTTCTTTCGTCTTCTTTCCTTCCGTTCCCCCCGGTCCACAGGGAGGGAATACCGCAGCTTGACTAGCCTTCATATCCAGCTTGAAGAGAAAGAATGTATTGCTTGGATCTTTTCGTTTTGGACTATGGCTTTGGACAGCAACTATGGGACTTTTGCAGTTTATTTATGTTTTCTTTATGCTTCTTTAAATAATGTAATCAAGACAGTTATGAAGATGTTATGTTTTTGAAGTATTGTAAGACAATTATGGTGTGATTGTTGTAACACGTATTTTTAATGAAATAAAAGTTGTTGTTTTTCCGCTGTTCAAAAATATGTGTTCTTATATCTGTCTTGTATATATCTGTGACTTATACTTATAAACCTCCACCAAAATTAGGGCATTCCCTTTGAGAGTGACCCTAACGGAGGTGGGGTGTTTCACTTGGTATCAGAGCATAGGTTTACCTGATAAGATAAAAAGTTTTGAGAAATTATTTTCAAAAAGGAAATTTAAAGAAGCATTTTTAAAAGATAAAATATTATTTTTATTTTAAAAAGGCAAAGTCCCCCCAAAGCCATAGGTATTATCTCTTATCCTTTGTTTTGAATCTATCCTTTCTGTTTCAGCATGTCTGGAGACCTTACTCCCCAGCTGCTGACGCTTTCACTTCTCCTCCTCCACGTGAACCATCAAGCGGAAGAGTCCCAGAGTAGGAAGACGAATAATAGTCAAACAAGAAAGGATCGTAACAGTAATAATAAGAAACGAGAAAAAAGGAAATGCAATTTTTGTGGTACGGAAGGGCACATAGCCAAGGATTGTAGAAAAAGGAAAAGAAAGCAAGGAGAATGTTTTCATTGTGGGGAGACTGGACACATCAGCAAAGACAGCCCTGAGAAGCAGACCGGACCTTCTGGCGGTACATCGTTAACTTATTCTAGATGCTTTGTTTTATCCTATTTCTCTCCTCGATCCTATCTTGAGAACCATAGGTAGAATCTTTTTGGATGTAAACATGTAGTTGAAACATGTTATGGATGATGGTTGCAAGTGGTTGCAAGTGATTGCTAGTGGTTGCTCGTGGTTGCATATACACACACAATCTAGGTTTTAGATCGGCTCAGTCACTTCATATTGCATATGCATATATGTTTGCATTCGTATATGGTTGAACTTTAATGTGTTATCATATGGATGTTGCATTTGTATGAATGATTGTGCACTCATGTAGAATCATGAATAGGAAAATTTGCATACATAATGGATTCATGGCACTTACATAATTCGCATTAAGGAGGTCAACTGAATCAGTAGACCGCCTGATTTTGCATTAGATAAGTACATGTACACACACACTTCGCATATGATCATGAAGCACTAGAAGTCTTTTAAGGACAATGGATGCTCGTGTTTGATGGATGAGTAGATGGATGTTAGGATATACATTCTTCCTAACTTGAAGATTTCGGGGACGAAATCCTTTTAAGTGGGGGAGAATGTAACACCCCGTGTATTCTATAACAATGAAATTCACAAATTAAAGTATAATTAATTTCAAATCAAAGAATTAAGGGAAACGGGATACACCATTGTGTTCATCTCGGAAAAATACGCGAAATAGAGTCCGAGTTTACGCAAAACGGATAACGTGTGAAGAAGATATCTTTAATTTAAATATCGCAGCAAAACATGAAAAAAAGAAGAAGAATGGGAAACGAATAATGTTTAGCATTGTTCTAGGGTTTGTAAGCAAAATACTTAGTAGCTCATTTGGTTGGAACACATGACTTGCATACAAGAGGTACAGAGTTCGATCCCCGCCAGCGCCCTATTTTTGTTTTAGGGGAATGGCTTAAAATAGCCTAGTGTGAACGCAGTTCAAAAAGTGGTTTAGTGTGAAAATGGGTAATTGGGAAGATAGAGAAAAAAAATGAATATATATATAATATATATATACATATACGCATATATATATATATATATATATATATGACGTGTACGCATCATGTAGCGTACGTTGCGCATTTTTGGTTGTCAAGGACGGTTTTTTTTTGGCCTTCTCCAATTTTTAATTATGACAAATTAAAGGTAAGAAAATATTTATTCATATATAAATAAATATTTATATATGGGTAATTAATACGGTAAAGGGGAAAATGTATCTATTAAATACGTATTTACGTTTGAATTGGTGAACATTTAATACGCTGAGTCATTTCTGACTCATCGCTGAGTCAATGCTGAGTCATTTCTGACTCATGGCTGAGTCAATAGGATAACTGTATCCTGACTGAACGGTTGTGGTCATTTCTAGGATTAATCAAACGGCCTAAATTAATCCTAAAATTCTATATATACAACTCAAACCTAACCTAAACTCACACAAAAAAATAAATAAGAATAAGGCCATCATGCTGCCGAGGAACGACTAGGAGTAGCCACCAATTTGAGAGACGATTAGGAGGCAAACTCTAAAGCATAAAGCAACTGCAAGTTAGACTTAAACAAATCAAATCAACGCCTACGTCAAAGGAGCCGCATCTCCAAATTCCTGAATTGGAGAATTCGCCACACGATTGTAAGTAGAGTATTATTCTGGTATGAACAAATAACTGTGTTGGTTTGTACACTTGATTTGTGGTGATAAGTAATTCATATTTGTGCGTTACTATGATTCTTATCGATTTGGAATATTGTATAACGATTGGATATTCACAAAGTATGTTATTCATTATAAAAACTACATGTTTGCGGTAGTTTTATGCAAGTATACGACTGGATATTCGCAAAGTATGTTATTCATTATAAAAACTACATGTTTGCGGTAGTTTTATGCAAGTATACGATTGGATATTCGCAAAGTATGTTATTCATTATAAAAACTACATGTTTGCGGTAGTTTTATGCAAGTATACGTTTGGATATTCGCAAAGTATGTAATTCATGTTGAAGCTACATGTATGTAGTTGTTTAATTGAAATTCGTGCAAGTATGTGGTTTTGCTACTATGCCATCATAATGTATATTTTTGTATAAAAATCATTTTGTGTGTAATTGGAACAAATTTGGGTTATTATAATTCATATGAAATCTTGGCATCATGATCTATGTATAAGACCATACTTTTGCATTAAATACAAAAGTAAGCCTCTTTGCGAACTTACGAATATGACTAGGCTATGTTTGATATTTTGCATAATTGAAAAACATGTTAGGTCTATATTGTTAACAAGAATTATATGATGACATATGTGGTACATAGCTAGGTTAGATTTAAAAATCCCATTTGCAAGTTTGCATGACCAAAGTAAAAATCATGATTTCATGTTTAGAAATATTTATGTAATAAGTATATGTGTGCCATGGTTATGTGAATAGATTTAAAATCATGATTAAGTTGGAATAATTCAAGTTGAACTATACTTTTGTATTAGTAACAAAAGTAAACACCTTTGTAAACATGTAGTAATCTTATGAACATGATTTGCTTATGTTTGACATTATGCCTAAATAAAAATATAGGTTTATGTTGTAGTTAAGACTATGTGTCAATAATGATATCCAATTTAGATTCTTAACTTAACTACAAGTTTACATGCTTTGATTCATGTCACTTATGCTTTATGACCAAAGTATACGTTACTACTATGCAAGTATACCAGTTTCCATTTTGTAGTTCCAACGTTATGTTGCAAGTTCATGCGTTCACCTTCCCCTTTTTGTGTATATAATCACGCTTTAAGCCTCCCCTTTTTCACGTGGCTAAGTTGGGCTTAAAAAGGCTAAGCCCAACATATATTATAATAAACGAACGTATTAAACGGGGGAAATAGCGTTGGGCCAAATTAATTAATAAATGAAAATATAAAAGTAGATGGGCCCAAATTCAAGAATGGGTTGGGCCCATGATTGGTGTAGACCTTTACACCATTAGCTTAAATTGATTTTGAATAATGGGCCGCAAATATTTACATATAAAAAGAAGAAAGACAAAATATGTAAATGTAGAAAATACGATGTGTTTAACCCGAGGTTGGATTGAGTTGTGATGTAAACCTGCCCGGAACCGCCCGGCTGTCCAGTAGTCACAACAATACCTATCCAATGTGGGTGGTTAAACATGGAGCCCAATAAGGACCCGAGGTTAGACTGAGTTGTGGCGTAAGACTGCCCGGACCCAACCGGCAACAGGCAGCCACAACAATACCTGTCTAATGTGAGAGGTCAAGGCTTTAATAAGACAATTAAGGCTGAGTCAGGATTGATAGGATTAAGTAGATTATATTAATACTTAATCAAAATGGAACATGCTAAACTAAACAGACTGATTGGGGGTTAGGTTTATAAACACTTAACCAACTTACCATGTTGGCTAGAAATAGAAAACCTAGTAGCGGGGGACCCTTTTCAGCAGTAACCCTACAAGGCGTATCATGATACCCTGAAACTAGGCAGGGTGGGGCACGATTACTGGGCTGATTGTAAGAGGTCAAATCGACGGCGGTGGTGCAGCAGTGTAGGTTCTAACGGGGTGCGGGCGTGCACACACTTCGGCGCAGAAAAATAAGGCACTGGGCACCAGTAGCATACCTGTGCATTCTAGGATTGTGTCGGGTCGCCACCATGGGACTTGATACACCCCATGGTGGGACCAGCACAGGTAACTACAACATCGGGGGCCGTAAGACACATGTAACTATGCGAGTAGGAGCCGATCATTATAAAATGGATCACTTCACCCTGATTATGGGGTGCCAGTTGGGAACTAGTTTATATGGGTTCAGAGATTAAAATGGGGTACGATAGTATATTCGACCCTAGACAACTTAACTAAGTTTATGGTGCTTTCCCATTTCTAGTTTATACTTATCATACCCAGTTCTTTATTCATAGACTGAATAGTCCTAGACTTACTCAGGCTTTATGTCTGACTCTACTTTTCTTTCGTCTTCTTTCCTTCCGTTCCCCCCCGGTCCACAGGGAGGGAATACCGCAGCTTGACCAGCCTTCATATCCAGCTTGAAGAGAAAGAATGTATTGCTTGGATCTTTTCGTTTTGGACTATGGCTTTGGACAGCAACTATGGGACTTTTGCAGTTTATTTATGTTTTCTTTATGCTTCTTTAAATAATGTAATCAAGACAGTTATGAAGATGTTATGTTTTTGAAGTATTGTAAGACAATTATGGTGTGATTGTTGTAACACGTATTTTTAATGAAATAAAAGTTGTTGTTTTTCCGCTGTTCAAAAATATGTGTTCTTATATCTGTCTTGTATATCTGTGACTTATACTTATAAACCTCCACCAAAATTAGGGCATTCCCTTTGAGAGTGACCCTAACGGAGGTGGGGTGTTTCAATTTTCATCCATACCTTCGTCTTCCCCTGGTGGAATATGTGATTCCGACTTCTTCTTAACACTTGCTGAGTTCAGATTCACTATTAAATCGCTGATTTTTGGTTTTTTTTGTGCCCTCTTCCAATGATTTACCATATCGACTAACTTTATATTAAGGGTTTCAATGCTAGGCTCTGGATTATTCAGCCTTGCCGACTTCCAAGGGCTGTTCACTTCCTCTATCTTTTGATTCATGGTTGCATTGTTGGATTCGGGATTATTCAGCCATGTCGACTTCCAAGGATTGTTCACCTCAGCTACCTTTAGATTAACAATTGCATTTCTATTCAACTATGCTGACTTCTGAGGACTGCTCACTTTAGTTAAATTCTTCTTTTTTTGGTTCTGTTGTAGTTGATGAGTCGTCATGTACTGTCATTTTAGTGGTTTTGTAGCTGCAATAAACAGTACAATGATATTATAATCATGATCTTCAAATGATATAATATCACAATTATTTTTTATTTTTTTGCTATATCAAAATATCACAATTTGTAAATGATATTATCTAGATATATATACTTGTAACCAGATTCAGTGGCCTTGGCCGAATGATTCATGCGACTGCATTTGCTTTAGTGGCTTAATTGTAGTATCGACAACGTTGTTGATATAAAAATCAAATTTGCCACCACTGTTAGCTCCATTGACAAATTCGGAGAGGCCTGCATCATTCGTCACTGACTTCCACCCACCCTTCTCACCGTTTCTCATAGAAGTTCCTCCTATTTCATTGTAGAAAAGGTCCTCCTTCACAAACTCCATGAGCACTGTGCATAAGAACTAGTCAGGATCAACGCCCTTTACCACAATAAAGGTTCCACCAACATATTCTTCCTTCTGAAATGTACCCTTGTAATGAAATGTGAGATGAACGGATTCCTTCCTCCTATACAAAATGGATACAAAATGGTGAGTATACATTGGAAGCGAGATATGAAATAATAGCATGGGCAGGTATATTAAGTACATATATGTATGTAGATACGTAAAGCACTAAAAACAACAAGGGATCACATAAAATCAGAATAACTTACAAGCATTCAAATAATTAAAACTACTAAATAAATTTTGAAAATCAATAAATACGGAAGTCATCCCTTAAGTAAGAGCCAATACATAAATAGAAGTCCCTTGATCAAATTTGCTACGTAGGAATCAAGAGGCAATTTCTTCTATTATGCCAAGAGGAATGAGGATTTGTGTTACCGGGACATCATCTCTATACCACCAAACATCACTAGCTTGATTTCCTATTCCATAACCACATTGAATATCATGTAAAATTGAATTATCTTCATTTCCATTTTTCTTTTCGACATCACACTAGTCCCTCGGCAAATTCTTGATAACATTATAAAGTGTCGTATCATTTGGATCTTATACATAAAATACTTGTTGTACTTGTGAAGCCACAACATACAGATTAGATTTCTGCACAGTCAATTAAAATTAACTTGAGTCATCCCATACAAATCTTTCTCTTCTTGGTACCAGCACTTAAATAAAACCACTAAAATTTCTCCCTATTAATAAACATCTATTATTCCTTTAATTGCTCCATAGTAAATAACATTACCAACCAATGGATTTTGATATTTTGAACCTGGAAAGCTAGTGGTCAAGGTAGTCAAGAATACACCACTATTTTGTACTTTGCACTTAGCATCTATGTGTTTTGTATGGAATCTATATCCATTAATAACATATCCACTAAATTTCCTAGCTGCCCAATTAGGGCCCATTGCAAGCACTTGTAGCTCTTATGAAATGTCCTCTTCTTTCCCAACCTCATCCTTCATCCGTTTCCAGAATTCTTCGGTATGTGCTATCTCTCTCTCTCTTATATCTTCTCGATATTGCATGACCATTAATTAAAGCTTGGTGTTCCCCGGAATAATTATGATGATATTACTTAATATCAATAAAGAAATATTCTAATTCTTTAGAACTAGCTAGAATAAAATTAGAACCTTAAAACTTACTCTTTTAATTTCTCTATTTCCTAGTTACCACCGTTTTGTAGAATGTACTGATGACATGCCATCCACTCGGATTCTTTTAGACGGATAGATTTTCCGTCTTTATTTCTTCTTGTACCAATAACATATTCCATATTTTGTGGACAATTTTCAAATTTAGGTACTGAATCACCACTTAAGAATCTTAAGCAGAATGTCAAGAATTCTTTTGCCAGGTAACCTTCGGCGATGGAACCTTCCGGTTTAGATCTGTTGCGCACATAAGATTTTAGTTAAGCTAAATAACGCTCAATTAGAAACATATATTGAACATGCATAGGTTCACCATACTCAACTTCCCTGTACAAGTGAACCGTCAAGTCAACCATTATGTCAAAGAAAGCCAGTGGAAATATCATCTCAAATTGGCAAAGAATTTCAACAATTTCTTGTTGTTGCCTCTTCACATCTTCCAGATCAATTGCTTTGCCCAAAGACCTCTTAACAATGCACTAAATCTTATCATAGGCAATGCAACCTTGGACTTTAGTGTTTTTTTCACAGCAAATTGCAACAAGTAATGAAGTAAAAAATGAGCGTTGTGGGTCTTGTATCCTGAGATAGTCCTTTCTTTCGTGTGAACATACCGATTGATATTGGCTACACAACCATGTGGCAATTTAGCATTCCCCAGTACCGAGCAAAATATTTCTTTTTTTATTCGTCATGTCAAATATGGCATCCCAAATCTTAAAGTGTTCGCTGTCACCTGATAAAGTAGAATGCATGACCTTTCTGACGTCCATTTCTTATTAATCCAAACGAGCATTCAAATAGTCTTTTGACTTACCACTAAATATTAGCAAAGTACCAAGTATGTTATCACATATGTTTTTCCCTATATGCATAACATCAAGGTTATATCGCATTAAATTATGGCTCCAATACAGTAAATTGAGAAATATTCACTTCTTTTTGGAAGGGAATCCTTTTTCTTGCCAAAATTATTTCCAAAGCCACACAATAATTCTTCAGTGTCTATTCCTGATAAGTTTCCCGAAATCTGTCCTATTTCAACTTCACCATTGAACCTTCTCTTATCAAACCTCCACTTGTGTTTCAGATCCAGAAATTTTCTATGATTCATGTAGTACATTTTTTTACTATGTTTCAAGTACATTGAAGAAGTCTCATAATGGCATACGGGTAACCCAATTTACCCTTTGTGCTCCAACCGGATAACATTAATACCCAAAAAATCGTTAATGGTCCATAATACGCCTGCACGTAACATGAAATTTTGATCAGTAAAGGCATCATAAGTTTCTATGTGTATACCCATAATTCTTTCAACTCTTCAATTAGAGGTTGCATATATACATCAATTTTATTCTTTAGAGACTCTAGAACAGAGATGATTGTTGAAAGAATTAGATTTTCGGGCTTCATGCACAACCAAGGTGGAAGGTTGTGGTTAACAAATACAATTGTCCATGTGCTGTAAGTTGTACTCATTGTACGAAAAGGATTGAATCCATTAGAGGCTACATGTAATTTGATATTTCTATTTTCTAATGAAAAATCATGATACATAGCATCCATCGCCTTCCAAGACTCACTATCAACTGGATGTGTAAGTTTTCTGTCTTATTTTCATCCCACAGAATTTCATGTCATAAGTTGTGAAAACTCCTTGCATATAACAACCTTTGCAGCCTTGGTTTTAGCATAAAGTTATGCATCACTTTTGGTGGGACTTTGCGACTCAACTTATCTATATCATTGTCACTGGTGTATTCCTTTTTCACTGGTTCCCACCTTGAAACACCACAAGTTTTACAAACATCTTTATCTTCATTTTCTGCCTAATAAAGCATGCAATCATTTGGACATGCATGTATTTTTCATATTCCAGACCTAAATCTTTAATGATATTATTCGCGGCTCTAAAAGATAAAGGTACGTGCCACTGTGGAAAAGCCTCTCTCATCAGCTCTATTATATCCCCAAAATGTAGAGTCTATAATTCCATGTACATATTTTAAAGAATAAAGCCTGATGATAAAACTTAATCTCAAAAATTTTGAACAACCAGGTTATAATGGTTGCTTTCCGTCTTCGACAAGGCAATAAAATCTTCTAGCATTGGCATTCGATTTATCAGAATTCTCATCTTCACAGTTCTGCATATGTCCATGAGTACGGTCCAATATTTCACTAAGATTATTTCCAAAATCACCAGTTTCACAGTCTATATCTTCATCACTCCTTCTAAAATTTGGGCGAGAAACCTCACAAATCCGTTTCATATACATTGGAGACGGACTGCTGTAGATGAATTAATCATAACTTTTATCTTGACGACGCCACTTGCTATTGTTTCAATTCTTGTAAGGGAACGTCCTTTCATTGCCGATGGTAAATTTAGAAAAACTTTTTTGTATAAGGGCTTTTATCCCACTAATATATCTTTCACTAAACTTTGGAAGTTCTATCCAGATGTTTTCACTTTCCATCACTTCATTTATGAATATGAAGACTTCAACATAAAAAAAATGTGTGTGTGTGTGTGCGTGTCCAATAAGAGGAAACCAAAGACAAGTCGAACTGTTAATTCAGGCCGGCCTAGGAATTTATAAGTAGTTTAAATCGAAACCTTAAAGTTATGTGAGAGAGTATTATACCTTAAATCGAAACTGAATCCCTAAAGTGATGTGAAAAATGCTTGAACCCCCAAACTGGAGCCCTAATTGAACCGAAATCATTGAATAAACCTTGAACCCCTAAATCAAAGCCTTAATCCAACCGAAATCGTTGAACCACAACTTAAGAATGTTTGCTTGAACCTTTGTAAGAAAATAGAGAAGAATCAAAATGTTATTTGCAAAAGTAAATGTTAGTTGGTTAACGAAACTTGGAAGTGCGGAAATGAAAATAAGATGGCAGGGAATGAAAAGAGGGTAAGAAATGAATTGCGCCAAAGAAAAATTGTTTTTTGCAGAAGAAGCGATCAGGATTGATGAGGTGTCACGTTCTCTAACGTAGGTGTAATGAACTTGAAAATTCCCCTTGCGAGAAATCACCGGATACACTAACTTTGGACATACAACACATCAGAACAAATAACAAAAGACTTTTATAAACATTATAATAATGTTACATCAGAGTGCAGAATATCAGAGTATATCGAATAAATAATAATACAACGGAAGATTAATTTACAATAAACTTAACACAATGCAGCGGAACTAATGACTAATACAGCGGAAGACTATCAATGCTCCAGACACAGCTTTAAGCTTCGATCTAGAATCATGCTTAATGTATCTGCAAAATAAGCTACTCGACTACCCGTGTGGAAAAGAGGGCACCTGAGTTTGCAAAGTGAAACAAATTATGAGTCAGTCACGGGACTGGTATGAGAAATCTTACTTAACCTACTTAATAATAATAATAAGGCTAATCACAGGACCACGCCGCTAACGCGAGACGGGTTTACTCCATTGTATTGCTGGTGAATAAATAAAGTAAATCGTTAAACAACCTAATTCTCTTTGGAAAAATGAAACCATTATAAGACTTAAGTCCCATCACACAATGCAACGCAAACCGGAGGATAGAGTTTTACCTTATATTGGTCAAAAATGCTTGATACGATAAAACAGATTTGATATTTTTATTAGTGCATATATGTTTCAAAAACTTTTCAATCATAATGTATCAATCATAGACGGCATAGCTACCATATACTATGTCTCCATACTAGTTATACAATCAAAACCGTATGGTGTTGTAACACCCTGTAATTTTAAATATTAAAATTAACAAATTTAAGAACACTTAATTTTTAGAAGAAGAATTAAGGGAAACAGGTTACACCGTTGCGTTCGTCTCAGAATTCTGCTTGAGATAGAGTCCGAGTTTGCATGAATCGGACTCCGTATGAAGAATTTATGGAGGTTAGAAGATTTCAAGCTTAAGAAGAAATTAAATTAAATAATAATTAAAAATCAAAAAACAGATTCGAAATTCAAAATTCCAAAAGTAGCTGGGTGGGAAATTTCCCGCTCAGGGGTGTCGACCTCCCCAGGGGGTGTCAACATATGTGTCGACACCCTATAGGGGTGTCGACATAGGTATCGACTCCCTGTAAGGGTCGACCCCTACTGACTGTTCTGGACAGTGATAATTTTTTGAGTCGTAGGGCTACGTGGTGACTTCTGATTGGCCTGATGACGCATTTTCTTAGACTGAATGGTTTGGATGGATCCTTGGTTGATCTAAAGGCTCATATTAATTCTATATAATCACATCAAACCTAAACCCTAAACCTCATAACCCTATTCTATGAAGTTGTCGTGCTGTCCATCTCTAAGCTAGCCTAGCCTCCATCTTCTCCAAAATAGAAATCAAATTCAAGGTAAAAGAGAAAGATCAAAGCCTACATCTACGGATTAGCTTATCAACTTCAGAAATCAGATTCCAGATCTTCTCTTCTTTCTTAATCTCTGTGAGTTCATGCAGCTTTCACAAGATAATTAAACTAAAGTAATTATGATTAGTTGTAAATTGGGATCATATGATTATGCCAGTAATGGATCTTATCAAACTTGCAAGTTGTCATCTTTTTTGATTCATAACCTATGCTTTTCTGATCAATTCTATCAGTTCATGCATGTTCGTGCTTGTATATTTATGCCCATTTTGATACCATGATTCTCTTCCCTCTTCCTTTTCCTTTTTATGAGTTAGGCTAACCTCGAGCCTAACATATTATGCGAAATTCGCGCACGTATAACGCTTGAATGATGGGAAAAAGTTTGGGAAATGTTGAGTAACATGTGATTGTAAGAAGGCATAAATTGATGATGGCTATGGTTTGGGGAAAATTGTATATAATAAGCAAACATGAAACTTGTCGTAAACAGGTTTGGGTGTAAACTTGTAATAATATGGTAAGTTCAGTTATTTCTCAGATTTGGAACATGTAGTAGGAATTATGACTTGTAATGAATCGAATCTAGAACTATGACTAATTGTAAGATAATCAATTCTGATTCATGCTTATCCTTTTGTCAAATCTGAGTTACCTATACCTATGAGACTATGGTGATTGATACAATGGAACCTATCACGATGTACACCAAATTTGTGATTCTTTTATGTTCAATTCTATCGAATATTTATGCCTATAATGTAACTTGCTTAGTTTAGCCATACTTACTGATAATGTACAACATGTCTATTGGAAACATGATTCTTGAGTTGGATACACCTTCACATGCCTATTTTGTTCCTTATGACAATTCTTGTGTTTCTCCTCTATCCCTCTCAATTTTATTTTGGACCTTGTTGTACGTGCGATTCAAACACGGGGAATTGGGTATAACTTAATTAAGTAATTTTGGGCATAACAAGTAAATGTGGCATAACTTGAATTGACCACACTTATGGATAATTTACATATAAATCTAGAATTGGACAGTAAATATATAAATTGACTAAAAGATGAACGCCTAAGACACGAGGTTAGACTTGGTTTGCGGTATAAGACTGCCCGGAACTGCCCGACATATCCAGCAACCGCAAACGGCAGTCTAATGTGAGAGGTCAAAGGCGTAAATTAGATGCTTAGACACGAGGTTAAGTCTGGCCTGTGGTGGATGTCTGCCCGGAACCGCCCGGCATATCCAACGGCCACAAACGATCGACTTAATGTGAGAGGTCTGTGCATGAATAACTAATTAATGCTGATCAAAGATGAATATGATACCTAAACGAGTCAGGTGGGTGGGGTTAAGTTAACAGTGATAAGAAGATAACTTAACCAATATTACATGAACAAAGTGGATAGGGTTAAGGCAAGCTTAACCAATAATACATATTGACTTGATAAGTGGAAGGGTTAAGTAAATCTTGGGTAGGTGGGCAATATTAGTTTATATAGGCCTACAAACTTAACCGTTAAATAAACTTGCTTGAATCAATGGAATGGTTAAGTAACATATGAATAGGCGACACTTAACTAATACAACATGTCAATTAAAACTGATGGATGGGGTCAGGCTAAATTGAGAACACTTAACCATTATAACATGTTGATTAGGAAACCCTAGTAACGGGCACCCTTTTCAGCAGTAACCCACATAGTTGTATCACGGTACCCTGAACTAGGCAGGATGGGGCACAATTATTGGGCTGATTATAAGCAGTCAAAATAGCGGCGGGTGGAGCGGCGGTGTAGGTTCCGACGGAGTACGGGAGTGCACGTGCTCCGGGGTGGAAAAAGTAGGCACTAGGCATCAGTAGTCGTACACTGTGCATCTTGAATTGTGTCGGGTTGCCATCATAGGGATTGATACACCCCATGGTGGGAGCAGCACATGTATCTACAAATAAGCAGGGCCGAATGACACAAGTAATGAATACATACGAGTTAAGGAGCCGATTGATTAAACGATAAGGGGGTAGTGTGGGGACATCTAGTATTTAGTATGGGCAAGTAGGCTGTCATGGTTTGTATGAGGTGGATACCTCTTACTAGATGTTATGCCTGAGGACTACCAATTACAAGATGTGGATCAACTTTCAGTATGGGATTAGTATTGGTGCGGTGTAATTAGCGTTGGGGCAGTGTAGTAATTATACTATAGCGGTTAGAAGCAAAATCAACGTTTATCTCATTCATCTTGCCTACCTTGTCATGCATGCTTATGTACAGTCATTTCTTACTTTCCAGTTTATGTTCTTATCCTATTACTTTAATGATTATATTATTAAAGTTATAGGACTCAGCAGACTTATGTCTGACCTAGTTTGTTTTGCCACTTTTCTTCCGTTCCTCCCCCTAGGTTCTCAGGGAGGAAATACTCAAGCTTAGTTCAGATGTCTCTTTCTTCCAGCTTGAAGTTGAAAGATGTATTGCTTGGCTTTGATTCTTCTTATGGCATTTTCTGTTGGGGGTTATGGCTTTGAAATTATGTGCTCTGAAGGCTTTTGTACAAGACTAGTGTTATGTACTTGATTTTGTTGTTTTGAAGGTGTAACTAAACCTATTTCTGTTTCCGCTGCAAGTTATAAATTTTTCAAGTACTACTTTATCCATCTTGTAATATTCCGTTCTGTTTTCTTATAACGCTCCACGATACTTAATGCATTCCCTTTGTGAGTGACATTAACGGACGTGGGGTGTTACACTGGGTATCAGAGTTGAAGGTTACCAGAACAGATAAAAGATTTTGAAAAAACGTTTTCAAAAGCATTTTTATAAAGAAGTATTTTCAAAAACAGGCATGTTTCAAAGAAGGAGTTTTCAAGAGAAAGGTTTATTATGAAAAACATAATCCCCAAAAGCCATATATCTTTCTTTCAATTCTTTGTTTCTAATTTCTTCCTTTTTCCTTCTTGAGTCTCTTTCCCCGCGTGTAAATTCTTTTTCTAAGAAACGTAAGGAATTTCGTGCGATGGGTGGAAAACCATTTCTTAGGAATGAGACGTTCATTGAAGCTAGAATTGGCTCGGGGAAGTGGAGGACTCGTTTGGTATCTTTGAGATAGACAATTAAAGGAAGGTTCAGCTAGCTGCTTGGTCAATGAGGGAGTTTAGGCTAAGGAGCACAACCCAAGGATGAGGAATTGGTTGATATGGCTTTAATCCACGAAGAAGGTAAAGGAGAAAAGTGGAAAATTAACCCCGTGAAAAATGAAGGTGTCTTTATTGTGGTATAACGGGCCATATTATTAAGGACTGTAGGAAGAAGAAGAAGCCTGGTTTTTTTCATTACAATGAGGTAGGACATCTAATTAAAGACTGCCTGAGGAGGCAAGGACAAGGACAAGGTCAAGGGCAGAGGATATGACCTACTTCCGAAGGATAAGTTCATGCTCTCATGGCACCAGGACAGGAGAGAGATAGAAAACGTTTTTATTGAAAGTTTGATTTTTTTTCCTTTTTGATCATC
Organism: Allium sativum; assembly: GCA_030737875.1. Lineage (NCBI taxonomy): Eukaryota > Viridiplantae > Streptophyta > Magnoliopsida > Asparagales > Amaryllidaceae > Allium > Allium sativum. The sequence goes on from CM060918.1 coordinate 898,372,998, forward strand.
CTGTTCGAACTTTGTTTGATTTTGGCGCTTCGCACTCATTTGTATTTGCTTTGTTAGTTGAAACACTGCACCTAAATACTAGTCTAGTTGTGGATCCCATTATAGTCTCAAATCCTATTGGTGGTTCGGCTCAATTATCTATGCTTCTTTCGGGATTTGAGAGTGTTTATCTTGAGCGATGGGTTTGAATGCAACTCCTACGTTCTTGGTTTCATGGGCTACGACTTTATTCTAGGAAAGGATTGGCTAGCCAGGTATGGTGCCATCCTAGACTGTGAAAGAAGGGTAGTTAGACTGTTGACTAGTTGTGGAAAGACCATTGATATTTCTTGTGACCCTAGAGGTCCGGTGATGCTTAACTACCTAGAATCATTGGACACATCCATCGATGGTATGGAATCCGTTCGAGTAGCCCGTGAGTATGGTGATGTCTTGGTGAGGTTCGGGGTTTAACCCTAAGGCGCGAGGTAGACCTCCATATATACTTAGTAGATAATGCAAAGCCAGTTGCATTACTAGTGCGCCACATGGCTCCGAGAGAGAGGAGGGAACTCGGTAAGCAAGTAGGGGAGCTACTTGAGGAAGGGTTCATAAGAAGAAGTATTTCGGAATTGACTACTCCAATTGTTTTTGGCTACAAAGGTTGATGGTTCGCTTAGATTGTGCGTAGACTATAGGGAGCTGAACAAGCTCATAAAGAAGAACAAACACCCATTGCCGAGGATAGATGACTTGTTCGATTAGTTGGTTGGCGCTTCGGTTTTCTCGCAGTTAGATTTAGCTACAGGATTTCATCAGTTAAGGGTGGCTGAGGATAGCATAGATAACATTGCTTTTAGGGCTCCTAACGGTTTCCTTGAGTGGCTCGTCATGCCTTTTGGTTTGACGAATGCACCCGCATATTTCATAGACCTAATGAGTATGGTGTTTAGGGAGTTTCTAAACAAGTTTGTGGTAGTCTTTGTGGATGGTATTTTGATTTTCTCTAGAAGCGAGGAAGAGCATGCCCTACTTCTTAGGGAAGTCTTAGAGACCCTACGAGCACATCATCTCAAAGCTAAGTTCTCCAAATATCATTTTTGGAGGGAAGAAGTGAGGTTCTTAGGACACATGGTCTCTATGGAAGGGATAGCAGTGGATCCTGCAAAAGGTGGTGGCAATCCAAGATTGGAAGGTTCCTAGAAAAGCAACGGAATTAAGGATTTTTCTAGGGTTGGCGGGCTACTATAGGAAGCTCGTTAAGGACTTTGGGAAGATATTGGTCCCAGTTTTGACTTTGCTAGATGGGAGTAAACCGTTCATAGTATATACCGGTGCTTGCGGGACAAGGCTTAGAGCAGTTTTCAATGCAAAAGGAAAAGGCGACATGCAAAAGGCGGTAGGTACGTAGTTATGTTTGAGCATCGCATATCGTCCACAGACGGATGGACAGGCAGAAAGGGTGAATTGAATCCTTGAAGACCTTTTTGAGGTTATGTATCCTAGGTTTTGGAGGGACATGAGAAGAGCACCTTCCGTTTGTGGAGTTCGCTTATAACAACAGTTACTAAGCTAGTATTAGGGTTTTTATGGACGACTGTGTTGATCACCAACTTATTGGTGGGAGTCTACGGATAAGATTTTGCTTGGACCCGAGCTGATCTAAGAGATACTTCAGGGAAGATGGACTTGATTCGAAGATGAATGAAGATGACAAAGTACAGGCAAAAGTTAAACGCTGACTAGAGAAGAACTGATCTTGAGTTCGATGTTGGGGACATGGTTTTTATCAAAGCGTCACCATTGAGGAACGTAGTTTGCTTTGGAGCTGCAAGGAATTTAGCACTAAGGTTTGTAGGACCCTTTCCTATTACAGAGAGGATTGGATAGATGGTACACAGAGTGAAGTTGCCGAAGAAGCTTAGTTGTGTTCATGACGTGTTTCACGTGTCGTATTTGCGGAACTGTTTACATGATACCGCGGAAGTAGTGGAGCCGAGCATGCTTAGAGAATTGGGAGTGAAGCAAGATGCCATGATTAAACGAGCTCCTACGTGCATTCTTGGATCGGGGATCAGGAAGTTACGCAACAGAGAGGTCAAATCGGTTAAAATCCAATGGGGAGATGATCAAAGAGAAGCGACTTGGGAGACGGAAGACATGATACGTGCGTCGTACCCTATCCTTTTGTGAGGATATGTTCTTAACTTCTCCCTTTTCTACCACTTTGTTTATACTTGTTCTATCGTTTAGTATGTCCTCTCGTCTATATCCTCGATCTTTAGATATGAAAATCCTATGGTTGTAAACATGTGTTTGAGACATGTTATGTTTGGTGGATGTAAGTGGATGCAAGTGTTTGCTAGTGGTTGCTCGTGGATGCATTTACACACACACACACATTAGGCACTAGATCGGCTCAGTCACTTTCATATTGCATATGCATATATGTATTTGTATATGGGTTGAAACTTGATGTGTTATCATATGGATGTTGCATTTGTATGAATGTACGGTTGTGCACTCATATAGAAATGATATGTATCAATAGGGTTCTTTTTCATACATAATGGACGCATGGCACTATCATGATTTTCAATAAGGAGGTCAACTAAATCAGTAGACCGCCTGATTTTGCATTAGATAAGGACATATACACACACTACGCATATGATCATGAAAGCATTAGAAATCTTCTTAAGAACAATGGATTCCTGTGATTGAATGGTTGAGTAGATGGATGTTGGATGGTAGGATATACAATCTTCTTGATGTGGAGATTTCAGGGACGAAATCCTTTAAGGAGGGGAGAATGTAACATCTCGTAATTTTAAATACTAAAATTAACAAATTTAAGAACACTTAATTTTTAGAAGAAAAATTAAGGGAAACGGGTTATGCCATTGCGTTCATCTCGGAATTCTGCTTGAGATAGAGTCCGAGTTTGCGTGAATCAAACTTTGTATGAAGAAGTTATGGAGGTTAGAAGATTTCAAGCTTAAGCAGAAATTAAATTAAATAATAATTAAAAATCATCAAACAGATTCAAAATTCAAAATTCCGAAAAGAAGCTGAACAGGAAATTTCCCGCTCAGGGGTGTCGACCCCCCAAGGGGGTGTCGACATAGGTGTTGACCCCCATGTAGGGGTCGACCCCTACCGACTGTCCTGGACAGTGACGATTTTCTGAGTCATAGGGCTAAGTAGCGACTTCTGATTGGCCTGATGACACATTTTCTTGGAGTGAATGGTTTGGATGGATCCTAGGTTGATCTAAAGGCTCATATTAATTCTATACTTCTGTATAATCACATCAAACCTAAACCCTATTCTATGAAGTTGTCGTACTGTCCATCTCTAAGCTAGCCTAGCCTCCATCTTCTCCAAAATAGAAATCAAATTCAAGGTAAAAGAGAAAGATCAAAACCTACATCTACGGATTAGCTTTTCAACTTCAGAAGTCAGATTCCAGATTCTTCTCTTCTTTCTTAATCTCTGTGAGTTCATGCAGCTTTCACAAGATAATTAAACTAAAGTAATTATGATAAGTTGTAAATTGGGATCATATGATTATGCTAGTAATGGATCTTATCAAACTTGCAAGTTGTCATCTTTTCTGATTCATAACCTATGCTTTTCTGATCAATTCTATAAGTTCATGCATGTTCGTGCTTGTATATTTATGCCCACTTTGATACCATGATTCTCTTCCCTCTTCCTTTTTCCTTTTTCTTTTTGTGAGTTAGGCTAACTTCGAGCCTAACATATTATGCGAAATTCGCGCACGTATAATGCTTGAATGATGGGAAAAAGTTTGGGAAATGTTGAATAACATGTGATTGTAAGAAGGCATAAATTGATGATGGCTATGGTCTAGGAAAATTGTATATAATAAGCAAACATGAAACTTGACGTAAATGGGTTAGGGTAGAAACTTGTGATAATTTGGTAAGTTCAGTTATTTCTCAGATTTGGAACATGTAATAGGAATTATGACTTGTAATGAATGGAATCTTGAACTATGCCTAATTGTAAGAAAATCAATTCTGATTCATGCTTATCCTTGTGTCAAATCTGAATTACCTAGCCTATGAGACTGTGATGATTGATACAATGGAACCTATCACGATGTATACCAAATTGGTGATTCTTTTATGTTCAATTCTATCAAATTTTTATACCTATGATGTGACTTGCTCAGTTTAGCCATACTTACTGATAATGTACAACATGTCTATTGGAAACATGATTCTTGAGTTGGATACATCTTTACATGCCTATTATGTTCCTTATGTCAATTCTTGTGTTTCTCCTCTATCCCACTCCGTTTTATTTTGGACCTTGTTGTACGTGCGATTAAAACATGGGGAATTGGGAATAACTTAATTAAGTAATTTTGGGCATAACAAGTAAATGTGGCATAACTTGAATTGACCACACTTATGGATAATTTACATATAAACCTAGACTTGGACAGTAAATATGTAAATTGACTAAAAGATGAATGCCTAAGACACGAGGTTAGATTTGCTTTGCGGTATAAGAGTGCCCGGAACCGCCCGGCATATCTAGCAACGGCAAACGGCAGTCTAATGTGAGAGGTCAAAGGCGTAAATTAGATGCTTAGACACAATGTTAATTCTGGCTTGTGGTGGAAGTCTGCCCGGAACCGCCCGTCATATCTAGCGGCCACAAGTGATCGACTTAATGTGAGAGGTCTGTGCATTAATAACTAATTAATGCTAATAAAAGATGAATATGATACCTAATCGAGTTAGGTGGGTGTGGTTAAGTTAACATGGGTAAGAAGAAAACTTAACAAATATTACATAAACAAAGTGGACAGGGTTAAAGAAAGCTTAACCAATAATACATAAGGACATGGTAAGTGGAAGGGTTAAGTAAATCTTAGGTAGGTGGGCAATATTAGTATATATAGGCCCACAAACTTAACCGTTAAATAAACATGCGTGAATCAATGGAAAGGTTAAGTAACATATGAATAGGCGACACTTAACCAATACAACATGTTAATTAAAATAGATGGATGGGATTAGGTTAAATTGAGAACACTTAACCGTTATAACATGTTGATTAAGAAACCCTAGTAACGGGGACCCATTTCAGCAGTAACCCACGTAGATGTATCACGGTACCCTGAACTAGGCAGGGTGGGGAACGATTACTGGGTTGATTATAAGTGGTCAAAATAGCGGTAGGTGGTGCATCGGTATAGGTTTCGATGGAGTATGGGCGTGCATATGCTCCGGAGTGTAAAAAGCCGGCACTGTGCATCAGTATTCATACACTATGCATCTTGAATTGTGTCGGGTTGCCATCATAGTGATCGATGCACCCCATGGTGGGACGAGCATAGGTATCTACAAACAAGCGGGGCCGAATGACACAAGTAATGAATACATACGAGTTAAGGAGCCGATCGATTAAACGATAAGGGGGTAGTGTGGGGACATCTAGTATTTAGTATTGACATGTAGGCTGTCAAGGATTGTATGGGGTGGATACCTCTTACTAGATGTTATGCCTGAGGACAACCAATTATAAGATGGGGATCAACTTTCAGTATGGGATTAGTATTGTTGCGGCGTATTCAGTATTGGTGTGGTGTAATTAGCATTGGGCAGTGTAGTAATTATACTATATGGGTTAGAAGCAAAATCAACGTTTATCTTATTCATCTTGCCTACCTTGTCATGCATGCTTATATACAGCCATTTCTTACTTTCCAATTTATGTTCTTATCCTACTACTTTAATGATTATATTGTTAAAGTTACTGGACTCACAAGACTTATGTCTGACCTAGTTTGTTTCTCCTCTTTTCTTCCGTTTCTCCCCCAAGGTTCTTAGGGAGGAAATACTCAAGCTTAGTTCAGATGTCTCTTTCTTCCAGCTTGAAGGTGAAAGATGTATTGCTTGGCTTTGATTCTACTTATGGCATTTTCTGTTGGGGGTTATGGCTTTAAAATTATGTGCTCTGAAGGTTTTTGTACAAGCCTGATATTATGTACTTGATTTTGTTGTTTTGAAGGTGTAACTAAACCTATTTCTGTTTCCGCTGCAATAAAGTTATAAATTTTTCAAGTACTACTTTATCCATCTTGTAATATTCCGTTCTGTTTACTTATAACGCTCCACGAAACTTTATGCATTTCCTTTGTGAGTAACATTAACGGACGTGGAGTGTTACAGGTGTCGTACTGGAAGTTGGATTTTCATCATGAACCAAGGCAAGAGATCATCCTTACCAAATTCGAGACAATCTAGCCTCCCATATCTCAGGATCAGTTGCAACTGCACCTTGGATCTTCAGGGCTGGTCCACAAATAATTTAGTGGATTGGTAATGGCTGAACAATACATTTCCCCGCCCTATGGGGCACGAATATGGAGCCACTAGGGACTCAAATCCGAGGCGCCTCATTCCATCATCCACAAAAGTAATTTGTCTGAGCTCCATACCGTGACACCACTCCTAGATAGAAAGAAACGCATGTCCTCCTTGCAGTCCTCTCCCGATTCTGTTCATACCAGGGTTTGAGGCTCGCGAAGTATCGCGATACACAAAGCTATGCTAACAGAAGTTGTGCTTTGATCATCATCCATGAGACTCTGCTTTTCAACAAAAGCCTTGATCATTTGCATCTTAGCAGGCCACATTGTCAATCCAAACCATACCATTGATTTCTACCAATATATAACCTCTATGCTCGTATGTCTCAGAGAAGGGTGTTAAGCAAGAGAATAAATTCTCCGCTACCAAACGTACGCATATATATATAGCAGTGGTCAACGAATACAGCATAAAGGAATACAACGTCAGACATACCATCCATTTACAAGTCTGTTCTGGGTCTGAAAGAAACCAGGGACACCTTATTCCTCGTCCCATATGTCCAATACAGGAGAGAGGTTCTCACATATCCATCGATCTCCAAGTAGATCTGGATGATCACCACTTATTACCTTGTCTTGGGATGCCCCCCAACCAAGACATCAGTAATCATCCAAACGATGTGAAGATCTCCGGTCTTCAACCACCGTCTTCATCTTCGACTTTTAATCGTTGTAGTAATTATTCATAATGGGTTAAACCCAGTTTTTCCGAATAACTCACGCATTTTATAGTCAATAATTAAGTGCTATAGAAACACATTACATGACTCATTCCAATTCAGAATATTCTTTTAAATAAATATTCACATTATTAGGGAAAGGTTCATATTAATTTTATCAAAGATAAATTCTTTTAAATTTATTCTTTATTCTTCTTTTTAAAGATTCATTAAAACTCGAATTTGGTTTTATTACCAAAAATCATTACTTTATGATTATTCAACTTTAAGAAATTAATCTTGTCTTTAACTGGGTTAAAGAACCAATGCCATTTAAAACACATTTCACGATAAACCCAAAATCATCTTCCATTAAATATGGAATTTTCATAGAAATCAAATCAATATATAATCGGTATAAATTCCCGTATCAGACCTATAATATAAATGGAATAACGAAAAAGCCTTTTAAATTCCATATATAATAACGGTCTTCTTTTACAGAAGCTCATCTTGATTATTATTAAATCGAATTCTCTTCAATTCCAATTTAATATATTAAATTTGGAATACTTTATTTTGGAAAAATTTCCATTTAAAATTAATAAAAATATTTATATATTCCAAATTATATATTCATTGTTAATTGGGTTAAAGAAGAAATGTCACTTAAAAACACAGTTCACAATAAACCCAATTCACATTTCATTTTATTCCAATTACTAAATATAATTAGAAACTCTAATAATCTTAATTAAAAGATTTATTCTTTTCATACGGGGTTTAAGAACCGTATTATTTAAGACACCATTCACGACATCACAAAAATCCAGTTTATTTTATTTAATTCCAATTAAGTATTAATTAATTGGAAAACTTCATTAAATCTTAATTTAAAGATTTATTCTAGTTAATAACTAGTTCATTTTGATAAAAAAATATTTTTATATTTTCAAATATGGAATTTTTCATCCAAAATCTTTTCAAATCATTTATTATGATTTTACATAATTTTTCCATATTTTTAATAATTTTATTAAGGCCTGTACAGTCGGTTTCCAACAACGGTCACCGAACTACATCTATAGCGAACTTTTTCAAATCTGATTTGGATATAATTCCATATCCAACCATTAGATTTCAAAACTCTTATATTAATTGGAAAGCTCTTTTCGATACGAACCCAATGGTTCCGGTTTTAGGAGAATCTGACGGCCAGATCTCCCGTTACATCAATTTGAAGTTAATGGTCGAAATTCACGAACGGTCGCTTCGCGACGCGTTCTATTCAGACCATTAAATATATATAATATATTGTATATATATTTCATCAATTTCCATTTAAATCGCATTTTATAAAATATTTATAAATTTGTTTTAAAACGATTTCAACTTCATTTTCAATTTTAAATCAAAATTGAATATTCTTTATCATATTAAATTGATAATATTTTCAACATATTACATTTTGAAATCACTATTTTTCTATATTCATTATAAAATGAATAAAATCGATCGATAAACCCGTTCGGGTTAAAATGGCGTTTCTATACTTAACCCGGTTTCATATTTTTATATTTTTGTGTCCGTCCAAAGATGGACATGAAAATCATAATTTTGTTTTTCACTGAAAATTATTTTATAATATTCGTTATTTTAAATATTCTATATTTTAAAAGATTCTTTATTTTTGAATATTCTTTATTATTAAAATATTCTGAATCGGAATGCGACTCAATCAGTTACCATATAATTTCAGTTATATGGATTTCTACATCGCCTGTATTTAACAATAATGATAAATAATTATTTAACAGTCCATTTACATCCAGAGTGAAGTTTTACAACTATGTGAACATTAAAATAAATAGATAACACTCATCACAGACTGTCAATTCATTGGTTGACATATAACTAAATATTGGGACTAGTGAATGTCAAATATCATCCCAGTACCCGTGTGGGGTTTTCAAACAACAACAGTTTATATAAATAAATCATTGATTAATAAATTTAACCAATTATAATTCGGTTTGAATTATTTTCTATTTTACAAATTTTCAATGTTTAAAATTATAAATGAATATTTATGATATTATTTCAACTATCATATTAATATTATCAATATTATGATAATGTTTTATCTATCACAAATCATATTTTTAACATACGACCAATTTTCTAATATTGCTAACATAATAATGATAATGTTTTATTCTTTACATATTTTTATATTTCCAACTAATGATCATTTTAAATCATTTCTACATGCACTATAAAAAATGTAAACTTTATCATTGACATATTTATATTTCAACATAACATTCCCTAACAAAATGACATTTTTATTTTTACCTGACATTTTCTAATAAAATGACATTTCTATTTCAACATGACATTTTTTAATAAAATGACATTTTTATTTAACGTGAACAGATTATAAATAAATGACATTTTTATGTAACATTAACATATTCTAAATAAATGGCATTTTATTCACACATCATTATTCCTAAATAAACGACAATTAAATATGACACAACATTATTCTAAATAAATGACAATTTAATATGACACACATTATTCCTAAATAAATGACAATTAAATGTGACAAATATTATTCCTAAATAAATGACAATTAAATGTGACACAACATTATTCCTAAATAAATGGCAATTTCTTATGAGACATCATTATTTTTAAATAAATGACAATTTATGTAACACCCCATGTCCGTTAATGTCACTCACAAAGGGAAAACATTAACTTCCATGAAGCATTATAAGTAAACAGAACAGAATATTACTGGACAGATACATAAAGCAGTACTTGAAATTTTATAACTTTATTACAGCAGAAACAGAAATAAGTTTGGTTATATCTTCCAAAATCACAATACCAAAACCCAAGTACACAAGTATCAGTCTCATACAAAATCCTTCAGAATGCATAATTATAAACCATAATCCCTAGAATAAGTTGCCATGAAAAGATAGAGTTAAAGCCAAGCAATACTTCAAGCACTTCAAGCAGAGAGAATCTGAATTAAGCTCCTAAGTTTCCACCCTAAACACCTGGGGGGGAACGGAAAGAAAACGGGCGAAAACAAACGAGGTCAGACATAAAATCTGGCGAGTCCAGTGACTTTCAGCATATAAATAGATAACAGTATCATGACATGTAAGTAAAACTGGATGAGAGATAACAACAACAGGGGTAGTAGGTATGCTTAAGTTAAACAGAATGATATGAACCAAGATATGCTTCCTACCTATATCTTACTTCTCTGCACCAATGCTAGTATAACAGGATTAGGTGTTACCCTAATGTCTAAACTGAAACAGAAACGGAAACAGAATAATCTTGCAGAAACAAAATGCTAGTAGTGGGCCTTTACCACCCTAACAGAAATAAAAGGTACATAAACATAATGCTAATAATGGGCCTTTACCACCCCAACAGAAACAGACGGAACTAGGTGTACCCCTAATTCTACCCCAATGCGATCGGCTCACGAATACATAAATACTCTGTGTCGGCCCTACAGTAGTGTGTATCACTCCCTAAAGTGGAAACCTATGGAGAGACACAGACCTACGTACAGATGTCACGACGTCTTAATTTCCCCATAGCAGACCGGATCCATGCATGTACATGACCTGGTTGGAATGCTCCATCAACACCCCTCGCCGTTATCAGAATGAACCTCTTATAATTAGTTCAGTAAGCGTTCCCAGACTCTACCTAGTGTTGGGTCATAGTTTTGATACCAGAAAAGGGTTACCGACTAATATGCGTCCCACACAACAGATGACACAAGTAATTACCCCTCCTAACCTTTGTCCCCAGACTAACATATTTCAGATTAACTTGTTTACAAATTTCAGATGTACAGAATTCAGATTAACTAGTTCTCAGATCAGACATACATGTAAACAAATTTTCAGACTAACGGATTAGATGTATGGATTTACAGACTTACATATTTATTCACCTAACCTTGTATCGGGCCTATAGATTCACGAAACGGGATTATTAGATTCATCAGTCCAGTTAATTTAACCCTACCTACCCACCACGTTTTAGGCATCATATTTATCTTATATTTGCATTAATTAATTATTAATTCACGGACCTCTCATATTAGGTCAGTAGCTTATGGCCGTTGGATGTGCCGGGCGGTTCCGGGCAGACTTCTACCACAAGCCAGACCTAACCTCGTGTCTAAGCATCTTTTGATTAATCCTACGACCTCTCACATTAGACTGACAATTTGCGGTTGCTGGTTAAGCCAGTTGGGTCCGGGCAGGTTTCTACCACAAACACAGTCTAACCTCGTGTCTCAGCATTTTTAGCTAAAGTATTCATTCACAGATTATGCCAATATCAGACTAATTTTTGCCTATTCAACCAATTAACTTCTTTACAAGTTATAGTGGATTATTCAAGGTTCTATTAACATGTTTTGCTCAACTTTAGATCGAGCCTATAGATTACATACCCAAATCACAGTATTCAGTTCCAACAGATCTAGCGGATTGGGCAATTTAACAGATTTAAACATATCTTAAAGTTCCATTGACATATCTTTCCTAATCATAAATTAAGCCTCACTTTACATGCCCAAATTATGGTCATAATTCACATATAACATATGCTCAAATTTAGTTAAATTTTTCACAATACAGAATATTCTCTAAAAGCCCCAAATCATGATATACAATATGAATTATGCCAATTTATAGCCTTTGCTTTCAGCGTATGCCAAATATCAAAAATCCCCTTTTAGGCGTATTCACATTTAATAGTTATCCTAATTTTAATGTAGATCTTTACGCCTAAGTTACATATCCTTTTTTTTCAAGTCATAGATCATGATATAAAATATGCCCAAACCTAGATTTTAAATTATAACATGCATTTTGTCACCAAAATCAGATCTTTAATTATAACATGCATTATGCCCCCGAATTACAAGTCATGTGTTATCATAGCATAATTCTCCTTCTCTCAAATCATACACCGTCATATGTAGCATGCCCAGATCTAGATCTTAATTTACAATATATGTTATGTTCTCAAATCAGTCATAGGTCAGCTATGCCCAATTATGCATCGTTCAATATTTTTCCCAAATTTTAGCGTTCGTGCGTTCATCTCTTATGAGAATTTGGCTCAGGCCCGTGGTAGCCTGGCTATAAATAAAAGGAAGAAAAGAGGGAAAATATACAGAACAATCGCAACAATATTAATAAGATAGATCCACAGAAAAATAGATCTGATAAAGCAAAATATGCATAACCTCATATTCAGATTCACAAAAATGTCAAGATAATAATTAAGTCTCATATATGAAAATAACTGTACTAAAAATCAAAAGGAAACTCTTGTTTTCTGGGATCTATATTCTAAAACTGAATAGTTATCCCTTGACGTAGATTATCGATTCTTTAATTTAGATTTGATTCACAGAAAATAGCTGTTGAAGTTGTTGAATTCGCATTTGATTCCCAACTTGAATTCTAACTTGATTCCACAAAGAACTTGATCATAACGATGTCTTTGATTTAATTTTAGAGAAGGAGAGAGCAATGGAGGCTAGAGAATAGTGTAAGAGATTTAGGTTTTGGCTTAGGGATGTATTTATAGGAGAATAGAAGTGTTTAGGGCCTTAGATATCAACCTAGAACCAATCTAGTCCATCAGAACAGCCAAAACCACGTCACAAGCCAAAGAAAATCGGATCTGGGCCAAAATTGGTCTACCTATAGGGGGACGGTCGATCCCTAGGTCGAACCCCCTGGTCGACCTATAACCCAAGTCGACCTCCAGGACAACCACCCTGGGTAGGTCGACCCCCAGGTCAACCTCCCTTGGTAGGTCGACCTGCCTGGGTATTTTCCTATGTAAATTCTGAATTTTTGTTGTATCTTCCGATGGTCGTAACTTCTTCATACGATGTCCGATTTACGCAAACTTGGAATCTATTCCAAGCAGAATTCCGAGACGAACGCAATGGCGTAACTCATTTCCCTTAATTCTTCTTCTAAGAATTAAGTATTCTTCAATTCGTTACTTTAATGTTACAGAAAATATGGGGTGTTACATTCTCCCCTCCTTAAAGGTTTTGTCCCCCAAATCTTCAAGTTAAGAAGAATGTGTCCTACCATCCAATCACCCATCTACTCAACCATCAGCCACAAGCATCCTGTAACAACCCGAATTTTCGTACTCTTTGAGTCGACTAATTAAACCACACATCCAACCCAGATGGCACATAAATACGAATCATTATTAGAAAGAAGTTAGAGGATGAGAAATATAAAGAAAGAAATATTAAAATAGAAGAAAACGAAGATCACAAACTCATAGCGAAACGAATAAAATATATTAAATAACATAACTTATGAATTACAAATCATTAACTGTATATACATACCATCATCAGAGCACAACAGTTATTCCTGGAATGGTTATAAACACCTGTTTCAGATACAACACAATACACAGCGGAAATGTGATATTCTATAGCTAACTAATGAAGCCTCCTGCTTCGAGCTCTTCCAAGTGAATCTGAAAAATTCCGACTACTTGACTGCCCATACAAATATGGGCACCCAAGAGTTTAGGGAAAACAAATAAAATAAATCTGGGTCAGTCATGGGACAGGTGTGAGTAAACTCCAACCATTTGTTTAACTTTCAAATTTCTTTCGAAAGAAATGATAATCGTAAGATCGATCCACACATAAACACGGATGGTTTTTACCTTACGATAACCAAAATATTTTTGATATCAAATCCAGTGATATTATAATAATGTCTACATCAAATAAATAGAATCTAGCAGAACGCTTGCATCTCACCCTCCATACATAATAAAAAATCGAAAACCGCAGGGCGCTTATTGGAGATTGGATTTCCAACATGACAAGGTATGGGACCACCTTCCGATAGTGTATCTCTAGAGGATAATACACTGGATTCAACAAGAACGTCTTGCAACCCGTCCTACACATGACCAACCACTCATTTCGCTTGAGTGTATCGAATGTATATCAGCAACGGTTGGGATCAGCAACCGTTTCCTGAAAGGGACAGCATCGATAGATTAAAGAAGCAAATTGAATTTCTCTAGATATGTGATTATACATCCTAATGGGGGCGACCCACATAGCCATGCTGCCTGCCCGATTTTTGTCAATCCTCGGTTGTGAGGCTTGAGGTTTGAATTAACAGAACAGCCCTTGCATTTTTCGGTCTTCATAATCTCTTCAACATAAGTTGATTCGTAACACTTATGCCAATACAGAGTGATTTTCAGATATTAAATCTGATCCCGGTCTCTCTATATTGACAACGGAGGCATAAAATAAATCAAAACTTTGATAATTGGTGATTTAACTATCAAAGAAACATCCATACAATTAACGGTCCTATTTCCAATTGGAAATTCTACCGATCAAGCATCAAACAACACTGGGCCCCTTTAAATCAATTCCTGATTATATTATTATTTCAAATTCCTGTTTCCCTAACTTTCGTATCCCTTTGAAGCTCGATTTCCCTCTCAATTCTTTGAAAAACATTTCCAATAAGTAATTTCTTTATTCGAGAAAATATCTCTTTTCCCCATTTATAAAACATTTCTATATATATGTATTAGCGAATCCTTATTTTCTATATTTAGAAAATATGCCGCATTAATATTGGAAAAAATTTCCAAATTCTCTTTCTTAATTCCTCATTGACCAATTCATTTCATTTTCTATACCTAGAAAATATCTCTCATTTTACTGGGAAAAACATTTCAAATTCTTTTAAATTAACGCAATGTTATAAACATCGTTATTATAACTTAAAACATTAACCAATTATTAACTAACCAGAATGTTAGCCATTCTTCACTATCAAACCTTAACCATTTCTCCATAAATCATGAAGTCAATCAAGTTGGGGTATAATTACCTCTCAAACCATAATTGAACAACATTCTCAACTTTGAAATAGTCAAAGCTCACCATTTCAAATAAACCATCGCTTACGCGACTCTCGGATTCAATCTAAGAACACACTTCTTTTACTTTAAGACACTGATTATATCGGTAGCGTTATAATCGCTGTTTCCAAATATTTGATTTATAAAACTTTACTTTTAACAACAGCGTTACATCGCTGTTTAGCTTTTATTATAATAGCAACATTAAAATTCTTGTTAAAACATTTGTGATAACAGTAGCATTATAATCGCTGTTTAGATTTACAAAAACATATATTATAACAACAATGCTATAATCGATGTATAGATTTACAAAACAAATATCATAACAACAGGACTATAATCGCTGTTTTAAATAAAGTACCGTGTGCGACGCACACGCCTCCGTTGTTCATTTATAAACTTTGTTTATTTTAAACAATTCAAGTTCTCCTTTAAATGTATTTACAAGCTATACGTTCTTTAAACTCTGAAATCAACTCAATTCGATTTCTATAAATCCCTTTTTAGATATATTATTGCAAATTATATAATTAATTGAATATTGACCTTTTAATGTGTTTAAATAAATTCGTAGGTTCATGTTAAATAAAATTTAAATATTCTTCCGAGACATAAATCATTTGTAAAATTCGACATCGCCGAATTCCTATTTAAAATTTCATCAGATTTATCTCAATAAATTTTTATTTTCCAATCTTTGGCATATAACCCATCGTTTCTTTCGAAACCAAATTTTCCACTCTAATCTCTTTTACCACTATTGCATTCAAACCCCACTTCAAATATCGGGTATCAACACCAATTACCACTTTGCTTATATAAATTCATCTTGAATTTATATTTTACTTTATTCTATAATATATATTTTATTTAATTTATAAACATCGTTATAAACAACTTCTTATTTTGATTCACTTAAACAAGTTTCTATTTCCATTCCATTTGAAATCTAATTTCTATTTTGGAATTAATTTCCTTTATAATCTACTAAGTTTAAATCTCATTTCCAATATCTATTTAAAAACCGATTTCAACTTTCCATATAATTCAAATTTGAATTTATCTTTCAATTTATCCAATGATAAATAGTTCGCTTAAGTTACAAACTCATTTATAAACAACTTTAAGTTTTATTCATTTAAATATATTTCTACTTTCAATTTGAAAGTAAATTTCTATTTTTGGAAATAAATTTTCTTTTTAAATTCCAAACTCCTTTTCTCATATTCGAAAATATTTTATAGTATTTAAATACTAAAATTTATAGGGCTAGTGACAACAAAATCAATCATAGAATACATATCACATCATATAATGCAAATATATGAAAACAATAATATATAAATGTTGAGGAACTTAGTTGGGCCCCTCCAACCAGTTTCCCTTCATCCACATATGTTAATCTCATCAATATGAGATATCATAGTAAACAAAACCGATAATCGATCAACGATATATCTATATCGACTATTTCAACCATTCTTATCAACCGATCAACCATCACAAAGTATAAATAAATTAAAAAAAAACACGTTTATATAAAAATATAAACGAGGCAGATTTAGTGAGTTTACTCACCTTGTTACGCAGTTGATGATTCTGCATTTGTCTCATTTAAAATGAAACAGACGATTAGTTTTCCTATGCAGTTCCAGTAGCTCTATTCTCTGCCATATTAGTTCCACAACGTAGATTTCTTCGCTGCGATTCCATCGGCAATTGTTCGGTTCGATTCTAATATTGTACGTATAAATTATGCATGTTATAATATTAATTCAAATTAATTTAAATATTAGTTACTACATTAATTACCATTTAAAATTATTAACCCCATCTTTAATTACTAATCCTTTTTCTTCCTGGCTTTAATGTGCGCAACTCAACCCTTTCAACTGTGAACTTCTCATGTCGTTACCTTCTCCATCTCTCTACAAAATTGACCAAAGATATCACCTCAGATCTCCTTTTTTCGAAAGCCTTCCGACTAACCCGACCGTGCTACAGCCGCATCCGTTTACTGGGATCTGACTTCAAGTTCCTTTTGTAAATGATTTCCCAGTTCACCATAACTTACTTCCTGCCAATCACGTCAACCCAAACAGTCATGCTCACCATCTCTTTTTCTTTTTCACACAGTAATTCAACCGCCACCCTAAACCTTCCCAAAACTATACCACTTCAAACCATAGCTGCTCCTTCATTTTCTCATTATTTTCCAATATTATCAACAAATGATTCATAGTTTCCCACAGGAGTACACAATATCTTTAGGTAAATTTTTACCCAGTCAGCATAAAATAAGGAACTGCACCTTTTTTCTTCATTTTATACATCATCGAACAGCTCCCCTACAGCTTCAAACCCATACCGCCATCCATACCTCCACGTTCCACCCCGTATTGCTTCTCCATCTTCACGTTAAAACTGAAAGTCCTCCACATGCAACTCCCCACTGTTACTTCACAAACTGGCACCAAGCTCCATCAGACCTCTTCTCTTCCGCTGCTATGATATGCCACCTGCCTTCGCTCACAACTCGCATTGTTCGATATCAAAGAGAAAGTGTTTGCAGACCCAAAGGAATTCGAACTCGCGGTGCCATTCTTAGATCCAACGAACGCTCGTTTTGCCGAGCCCAGCTTAGTGCCTACCGGGTTGAAGAGCAAGATATGAATATGGTAAAAATATAGGTTTGAGATTCTCACGATGATTTTTTTCTTTTACTATTAAGTGTCGAAAATAGCGTAATAAGAAGAATGAGGAAGAGGGTGGATTTAGTTTGTTTTCTTGGGAAGAAAATAAGCACGATTTCATTTTTGTTGAGGGAGGAGCTTCGTTTGCCAGAAAGAAAGAAACAAGAAAAAAATGTTGAATTGTTTTCTTTTTATAGAGATTTGAAAAGCGTGCTGACCACGGTGTTTAAAGCATGCTACGCACGGTTCTTTATCACCTTGGCATGCACGGTTCTTTGATGGCTTGGCACCCATGCTTTTGAATAATTGGCAGGCACGAGAATTTTTGATAGACGTGAGAGGTTTCCAGTGTAGGCATGTGTTTCCTTAGATTAGGCATGTGATAACGTGAAGTAGGACAAAATGATTCATCTATCAATAGATTTTATAGGGTAACAGTTGAGCAAATCCTAGTTGAAAGGAACACTGCATGCTGCTAGGCTTTTGTAGATAAACGGTTAATATGTGGAAATTTTGTTCAGTAGACGCTTTAGACTTTACCTTGAGCAACTAGAAATACAATCCTATTTAAACACCCTTTTTGTTTATATTTCTTTTTATTGTATTAATAAATGTCTTATGGAGCACAAGACAAAAGAAAAATGATGAATGTAGGTTCAAGGTGATAACTGGTAAGTGCTAGAGAAGTTTCTAGATACAATTTTGTCCTCTCAAATTCCCGAAATATCAAAAGTACTTTGAATAAGCAATTTTTTTTATGTCCGAACTGCTACAGACAGAGACAAGAATACGGTCGTGCCAGCGAGGTACCACGATCCCAAAAATATAATAACATCGGTAGTTTAACTTATATTATGTAATCCCAAAATTTTGATATAGGGTGCAAAATACTCCAAATAAAAAGTTGCGTATTTAATTACTTAAAAATTACAGTAAAATTTTAAAAATTAAATTATAACTACGCCTCAAAAGAATCTTGTCCAAATTCGTAACCTATCTCTAGTTATATTACTAAACCGTTATGGTCCATAAACGATTCTACAACGACTATTTCTAAATTTGATTTGGACATAAAACAAAATCTACAATATGAAAACTCGATTTTTCTCTTCCATTAGAAAGGTACACTTTATTAGATTCACAATTCCTTGTTTCACATAAATCCGACTTATATTGGATTCTATATATTCAGTTAAAGTTTAAATCGTAAATTACGAACTACCGCGACTATTTCGAGCTCATTTTAAATTATATTATAAATTATACGTTTAAATATCGTTTTATTAGGTAATTTCTAAATTCCTATATATAATTCAAATAAAATATTAAAAAAAATCTAAATATTCAGAATTTAACGGTTAAAAATTCGGGTCGTTACATTCCTTCCCCTTTAAAATAATTTCGTCCTCGAAATTGCTAAGGTAAGAAAAGATGCTACATTCCCTATTAGCTAGGTCCAAAATTCCTTTTTATTCAATTCTTAACTTCAGTTTAACCGGACCAATTTATTTCAATTAAAATATTAATTTATTCTTACTATCGAAAATTTTCAAAAATTCTGAAAATTTTCTAATACTTTAAATTCTTAAAAATTTCGGCAGCATCTCCTCTGTACGGCTCAATCGGTACAACCACAACTCGCCTTTCTAGGCCTTCTCCAATCCAAAAGAAAATCAAAAAGCCAAGCGGCTTGCCCTATAGGCTCGTAAAATCATCAAACCCAAGTAATATTGTAAACATGTACCTTTTTGTCAAGCATAATTCTATCTTTTACATTTGCTTCCATTCAATATCTGCTCAACATACATATATCCATTTCTAGTTGGTTTCAAATCAGTCCAACCTTTGGTCTTTAACGTTCTGATTAGTTCACTTTTATTCACTAATCCAAAGTGAGTTCTTTTTCAAAAAAAATTAACCCTCTTATTCTGCTTGAGTTGAAATCCATCACAGTTAAATTCCAAACAACAACATTCGATATATATTTAACTTGTTTATACATAGGTCAAATTCATATTAATAATTCAATCTCAACATTTTCTCTTTATTTAAATTTCATTAGGAATTATTTCTGATCCAATCTAATTTTGTTTTAACTTAAGTTAAATTTCAATTCGTTTGATTTACTTCCACCATTTCAATTTATTCAACTTATACAAATTACATTTTAATTTTTAGAGCTAAAATTCCCGGGTTTTATTTCAAATTAGTATGAAATCATATATATTTATAATCAACTCAATTCAAAACTTTTGAATTTATAAAACAACTTTATTTTTCTCAAACAATTTCAATTAATAAATCAACTATGGTAGCAATTCGTCACTCAGAAACTTGAAAATGAACATCGATGATGTCCGGATCATCATCGGAATTATTTTCCAGCGACTGAAATGAGTTCAGTGCTTAATCACTTTTCAAAATCCATTTAAAACCATTTTTAACAAAAATCCTTAAAATTAATTTCATATTATTTTAAAAATACTTTAGAAAATATTTTCTAACCACCTAGGATTTAAATTCCAAATTCTGGTTTGAATTTAATTTCAGTTCATCTTATTTGTATATTCCGTTCTTATACAAATTCATTTGGGTTCTATATAACCATTTCAATATTTATAATTCCCTTTAATTGTAATAACAATCAATACATTTATATATAATAACTCAGAAATTATCCATTTTATATCAAAATAATTTTTGGGCAAAATTATATCATTTACCCACTTTAAAACAATACTGTATCGAATTGTTTTGTTCGAGAGTTTAGAAACACCTATCGACACAGTTTACATCCTGTATCGACCAGAATTCATAAACCACTCAACAAACCAGCCAACACAATATAAAACAATTTTCATAGCAAATCTACAAATACGCGCTCATATATATACACTCAAACTCAATCTAGGGTACTACTAACCCTATCTCTATTGAGTCACGCCACAGAGCCAAGGTTACTACACAACCTTTAGCTCTAATACCAAATGTAACAACCCGAATTTCCGTACTCTTTGAGTCGACTAATTACACTACACATCCAACCCAAATGGCATAGAAGTACAAATCATTATTAGAAAGAAGTTAGAGGATGAGAAATAGAAAAAAAGAAATATTAGAATAGAAGAAAACGAAGATCACAAACTCACAGTGGAATGAATAAAATATATTAAATAACATAAATTTTGAATTGCAAATCAGTAACTGTATATACATACCATCATCATAGCACAACAATTATTCCTGGAACAGTTATAAACACCCGTTTCAAATACAACACAATATACAGCGGAAATGTGATATTCTATAGCTAACTGATGAAGCCTCCTACTTCGAGCTCCTCCAAGTGAATCTGAAAAATCTCGACTACTTGACTGCCCGTACAAATATGGGCACCCAAGAGTTTTGGGAAAACAAATAAAATAAACTCTGGGTCAGTCATGGGACTTGTGTGAGTAAACTCCAATCATTTGTTTAACTTTCAAAATTCTTTCGAAAGAAATGATAATCATAAGACCGATCCACACATAAACATGGATGGTTTTTACCTTACGATAACCAAAATATTTTTGTTATCAAATTCAGTGATATTATAATAATGTCTACATCAAATAAATAGAATCTAGTGGAACGCTTGCATCTCACTCTCCATATATAATATAAAATTGAAAACCGCAGGGCGCTTATTGGAGATTGGATTTCCAACATGACAAGGTATGGGAAACCTTCCGATAGTGTATCTCTAGAGGAGAATACACTGGGTTCAACAAGAACGTCTTGCAACCCGGCCCACACATGACCGACCACTCATTTCGTTTGAGTGTATCGAATGAATATCAACAACAGCAACCGTTTCCTGAAAGGGACAACATCGATAGATTAAAGAAGCAAATTGAATTTCTCTAGATAGGTGATTAAACAACCTAATTGGGGTGACCCACATAGCCAAGCTGCCTGCCCGATTTTTGTCAATCCCCGGTTGTGAGGCTTGAGGTTTGAATTAACAGAACAACCTTTGCATTTTTCTCCGTCTTCATAATCTCTTCAACATAAGTTGATTCGTAACGCTTATGCCAATACGGAGTGGATTTCAGATATTAAATCTAATCCTGGTCTCTCCATATTGACAACGGAGGTATAAAATAAATCAAAACTTTGATAGTCGGTGATTCTATCAAAGAAACATCCATACAATCAACGGTCCTATTTCCAGTTGGAAATTCTACCGATCAAGCATCAAACAACACTGGGCCCCTTTAAATCATTTCCTGATTATATTATTATTTCAAATTCCCGTTTCCCTATCTTTCGTATCCTTTTGAAGCTCGATTTCCCTCCCGATTCTTTGAAAAACATTTCC
Organism: Allium sativum; assembly: GCA_030737875.1. Classification (NCBI taxonomy): domain Eukaryota; kingdom Viridiplantae; phylum Streptophyta; class Magnoliopsida; order Asparagales; family Amaryllidaceae; genus Allium; species Allium sativum. The sequence continues at coordinate 898,395,105 of CM060918.1, forward strand.
AATAAGTAATTTCTTTATTCAAGAAAATATCTCCTTTCCCCATTTAGAAAACATATCTATATATATATATATATATATATATATATATATATATATATATATTAGCGAATCCTTATTTTCTATATTCAGAAAATATGCCGCATTAATATTGGAAAATATTTCCAAATTCTCTTTCTTAATTCCTCATTGACCAATTCATTTCATTTTCTATACGTAGAAAATAGCTCTCATTTTACTGGGAAAAACATTTCAATTCTTTTAAATTAACGCGATGTTATAAACATCGTTATTATAACTTAAAACATTAACCAATCATTAACAAACCAGAATGTAACCAATCTTCACTATCGAACCTTAACCATTTCTCCATCAATCATGAAGTCAATCAAGTTGGGGTATAATTACCACTCAGACCTTAGTTGTACAACATTCTCAACTTTGAAATAGTCAAAGCTCACCGTTTCAAACAAACCTACGCTTACGCGACTCTCAGATTCAATCTAAGAATACACTTCTTTTACTTTAAGACACTGATTATAACGGTAGCGTTATAATCGCTATTTCCAAATATTTGATTTATAAAACATTACTTTTAACAACAGCGTTACATCGCTGTTTAGCTTTTATTATAATAGCAACATTAAAATTGCTGTTAAAACATTTGTGATAACAGTAGCATTATAATCGCTGTTTAGATTTACAAAAACATATATTATAACAACAACGCTATAATCGCTGTTTAGATTTACAAAACAAATATCATAACAACAACGTTATAATCGCTGTTTTAAATAAAATACCGTGTGCGACGCAAATGCCTCCGTTGTTCATTTATAAACTCTGTTTATTTTAAACAATTCAAGTTCTCCTTTAAATGTATTTACAAGCTATACATTCTTTAACCTCTGAAATAAACTCAATTTGATTTCTATAAATCCCTTTTTAGATATATTATTGCAAACTATAGAATTAATTGAATATTGACCTTTTAATGTATTTAAATAAATTCGTAGGTTCATGTTAAATAAAATTTAAATATTCTTCCGAGACATAAATCATTTGTAAAATTCGATATCGCCGAATTCCTATTTAAAATTTCATCAGATTTATCTCAATAAATTTTTATTTTCCAATCTTTGGAATATAACCCATCATTTCTTTCAAAACCAATTTTTCCACTCTAATCTCTTTTACCACTAGTGCATTCAAATCCCACTTCAAATATCGGGTATCAACACCAATTAGCACTTTGCTTATATAAATTAACCTTGAATTTATATTTTACTTTATTCTATGATATATATTTTATTTAATTTATAAACATCGTTATAAAAAACTTCTTTCTTTGATTCACTTAAACAGGTTTCTATTTCCATTCCATTTGATATCTAATTTCTATTTTGGAATTAATTTCCTTTATAATCTACAAAGTTTAAATCTCATTTCCAATATTTATTTAAAAACCGATTTCCACTTTCCATATAATTAAAATTTGAATTTATCTTTCAATTTATCCAATGACAAATAATTCGCTTAAGTTACAAACTTATTTATAAACAACTTCATGTTTATTCATTTAAACGTATTTCTACTTTCAATTTGAAAGTAAATTTCTATTTTTGGAAATAAATTTTCTTTTTAAATCCCAAACTCCTTTTCTCATATTCGAAAATATTTTATAGTATTTAAATACTAAAATTTATAGGGCCAGTGACAACAAAATCAATCATAGAATACATATCACATCATATAATGCAAATATATGAAAAAAATAATATATAAATGTTGAGGAACCCAGTTGGGCCCCTCCAACCTATTTCCCTGCATCCATGGATGTTAATCACATCAATATGAGATATCATAGTAAACAGAACTGATAAACAATCAACGATATATCTAAATCAACTATTTCAACCAATCTTATCGACCATTTCAACCAATCAACCATCACACAGTATAAATAAATTTATAAAAACTCGTTTATATAAAAATATAAACGAGGCAGAGTTAGTAAGTTTACTCACCTTGTTTCTCAGTTGATGATTCTGCATTTGTCTCATTTAAAACGAAACAGACGGTTAGTTTTCCTATGCAATTCCAGTAACTCTATTCTCTACCATATTAGTTCCACAATGTAGATTTTTCGTTGCGATTTCATCGGCAATTGTTTGGTTCGATTCTGATATTGTTCGAATAAATTATGCATGTTATAATATTAATTCAAATTAATTTAAATATTAATTACTACATCAATTACCATTTAAAATTCTTAACCCCATCTTTAATTACTAATCCTTTTTCTTCCTGGCTTTAATGTGCGCAACTCAATCCTTTCAACTGTGAACTTCTCATGTCGTTACCATCTCCATCTCTCAACAAAATTGACCAAAGATATCACCTCAGATCACCCTTTTTCGAAAGCCTTCCGACCAACCCTACTACGCTACACCCGCATCCATTTACTGGGATCTGACTTCAAGTTCCTTTTGTAAATGATTTCCCAGTTCACCATAACTTACTTCCTGCCAATCGCGTCAACCCAAATAGTCATGCTTACCATCTCTTTTTCTTTTTCACACAGTAATTCAACCGCCACCCTGAACCTTCCCAAAACTATACCACTTCAAAACATAGCTGCTCCTTCATTTTCTCATTATTTTCCAATATTATCAACGAATGATTCACAGTTTCCCATAGGAGTACGCATCATCTTTATCTAAATTTTTACCCAGTCAGCATAAAAGAAGGAACCACACCTTTTTTCTTCATTTTATACATCATCGAACCGCTCCCCTACAACTTCGAACCCATACCGCCATCCATACCTCCACGTTCCACCCCATATTGCTTCTCTATCTTCACGTTAAAACTGAAAGTCCTCCACATGCAACTCCCCACTGTTACTTCACAGACTGGCACCAAGCTCCATCGGACCTCTTCTCTTCCACCGCTATGATATGCCACCTTCCTTCGCTCACAACTCGCGTTGTTCGGTGTAACGACCCGTATTTTCTGTATATTTGTTTGGGTTATTTTAAATATTTTTTTTATTTAAAATATTGGTTCGAATTTAAATAATCAAATTTAACGATTATGCTGGAATATATTATTTAAATAACTAATAAAATAATATTTTAATTTTCAGAATAATTGGAAAATGTGGAATTAGCAATATAATTTGACTGGGCAATCTAAAATGGTCAAATAGTGGTTATATTGGAAAATAGCGACGATTTCGACTCGAAACGACATTTGAATATATATATTTTATAATTCAATTAAATAACGAGCTGCAGCGGCGCGGCAGTTCGCGTTTTGGCGTTTTGAACTTCAATTGGTCGTACTGAGTTCAAAATAAGTCGGATTTCCTCGAAACAAGAAACGTCGGGACCGCTTTGACGATATCTTTCCAATGGCAGAGAAAAATCCAGTTTTCATCGTGTAGATTTTGTTTTATGTCCAAATCAAATTCTCAGAAAAACAGCGCTAGGAATTCCTTTATGTATATAGCGCTGCGTTTATGTAAAATAACTGTTTTTAAATATTTTGAGTATTAATTTGGCTTCGAATTCAACCCGGGATATTTTTCCTTGGTAATACATCAAATTCTGGTCATGTATGGCTAACTGCAATATTTTGACATTATTATATTGAAGTATTTTAAAATTGGATTATTTTCTTTGAATTGGCCAGTTAAAAAAAGGACATTTTTCAAACGACCACTTTTTTCGACGAAACAAATTTTGTTGGGACCGTAACAGTAAATTATTGCTAGATTTTCAAATGGCACGTCAACCGGTGTTATTCTGTGAGCGTGGCAAAATAAAATGCAAAATAAATCGATCTATTTGGATGTATACAAACGCTGTTTGAGCAAACGGACACGGAATTCGATGAAACAAGTTTCGTTAGGACCGTATCGTCAAAATATACTATGTCGTCCTGTCGCGTCTCGAACGGGGTTTGTATGTGAGCGCAGCAGCGAATAAATGATGTTAGAAATAGCGATAGGTACAAAATAAAATATTTTGAGGTAAGTACGGGTCGATCAAGGTCTGAGAGGTAACTAAAATACCCTAACTTGGTTGGCTTCACTATTTTTGAGGAACGGTATTAGTTTGACGTAGGTGAAGGTGATGAATTGGTTTATCTTATACAAGAAATATCAAACTCTGATGCAAGATTTGTAAATTTAATAATATTGCAATATCAGTTTCAAAGGAAGTAAAAATAGTGATTTCAATTATATTAAACATTTGTTATTCAATTAGATTTGATCAAATATAGTTAGAGTTAGTCAAACAAAGTTATCTAGGAAAAGTTTCCATTGCGTACGACTGCTAGCGAAATTCGTAGGGCTGCAGATAGCCTACGGCGGTCGGATGTTTCCTGAGGGAATCTGGCGTAACCATTGTGATCGCTGCGATCTAGAGTCGAGCGAATGTAGTTAAGTCGAGTACTAGTTAATCGATAGGAGTAATCAAGTCAAGTTAAATAAGTCGAGCTAGTCAAGTTAGAGTTAATCAATCAAAGTAAATCAGTTAAAATTAGTCAAAAGGGAATTTGGTTAAATATTTTTTTTAAGAGGCCAAATCATGCCAAGTACTGAATCAGAAAACTCATTGTGTTCACACTATTTTTATTTGATAGTTGAAACACCGACTATCAAACTAGACCAATACGATTGTTGGTTTGGAAAGTCTGGGATCGAATTATATTCGGGAACCATTCCGACCATCAAATACGTGAAGATGTCGATTGAAGACGGAGCAAGTGAAGACCGTGGATCTTCATAAGCAGAAGGACTACTTGTCGAATTACTCTGGCCTGCAGCCAGAGTTATTTTGATTTGTGATTCTGTCGTGGTTGAAATCCACGGGTTGCAAGGACTTATTGCTACTGATCCATGGGGTGATTCCTATAAGAGATGCAGTAGGAGAGTACCTTCAGTTCATCCTGTTCCTGGATGACTTGTATGGACGGATGTCTGACAGAGTATTTCCAAAGGAATTACATGAGTTGATTTCTCCAAACGTACGATAGTTGATGGCGGAGAAATGGTTATTCTCTAGCCAAATAAGCTAGAGTATTTTTGTGGACGTCAATCAAGTGTGATCTGGCGGATCTGACGATGTGGCATTCAAAGTGAATTGTGACTAGATGTTGAAAGAGAATTCTAGCCTCAAGCCTCATTAACCGGGAAATAACAAAAATCGGGCAGGCAACATGGCTATGTGGGTCGCTCCCATTAGGATGTATGATCACCTATCTAGAGAAATTCCTATTGCTTCTTTATCTATTCGATGCTGACCCTATTCGGGTGGCGGTTGCTGATCCCAACCGTCGGTGATATACATTCGATACACTCAAGCGAAATGAGTGGTCGGTCATGTGAGGGCCGGGTTGCAAGACGTTCTTGTTGAACCCAGTGTATTCGCCTCTAGAGATACACATGCGGAAGGTGATCCCATACCTTGTCATGTTGGAATCCAATATCCAATAAGCGCCCGCGGTTTTAATTTGTATACTATATATGGGGAGCGTGAGATGCAAGCGTTCCTCTAGATTGTTATTTATTTGTATTTAGACATTATGATAATATCAGAGCGAGTTTTGATTTCAAAACCGTTTTGGGTTATAGTAAGGTAAAAACCATCTGTGTTTATGTGTGGGCTGGTCTTACTATTACCTTTTGATTTCATAAAGGATTTTCCAAAGTTAAACAAGTGTGTGTTCTGTGAATTTATCACTGAAAGTATACCAGACTGACCCAGTGTACTTTGTTTTTAAATCAAATGTGCTCGGGTCAGACCGAGTATATTCCAGGTTAGTTTCGCTTGGAGTTTCAGGAGCTAGAAGCAGGGGGCTTCGCCGCCAGTTATAAAGTTATTTTTCCGCTGTGACTGATATATGTGTACTCTGATGATTGGTATGTATATACAGTTCTTTTGTATAAAGAGATTTGATATTATATTATATTTTATTCGTTCCGCTGTGAGATTCTGATGTGTTTCTTCTTCTTTCTTCTATTCTAACATTCTTTCTTTCTATTCTCACCCTCTAATTTCTTTCTCATGACAATCCAGTGTTTTTCAGTGCTTGGAGGATCGACATGAGATATGGTAAAGGTGTTATGTCGATGTTCAAGGCTGAAAATCCGTTGGGTCGTTACATTCGGGATCAAAGAGAAAGTGTTTGCATACCCAGAGGAATTCGAACTCGCGGCGCCATTCTTAGATCCAGCGAACGCTCGTTTTGCCGAGCCCAGCTTGGTGTCTACCGGGTTGAAAAGCAAGATATGAATATGGTAAAAATATGTGTTTGAGATTCTCACGATGATTTTTTTCTTTTACTATTAAGTGTCGAAAATAACGTAAGAAGAAGATTGAGGAAGAGGGTGGATTTAGTTTGTTTTCCTGGGAAGAAAATAAGCACGATTTCATTTTTGTTGAGGGAGGAGCTTCGTTTGCCAGAAAGAAAGAAACAAGAAAAAAATGTCGGCTTGTTTTAATTTTATAGAGATTTGAAAAGCGTGCTGACCACGGTGTTGAAAGCGTGTTACGCACGGTTCTTTATTACCTTGGCAAGCACGGTTCTTTGATGGCTTGGCACCCACGATTTTGAATACCTGGCAGGCACGAGAATTTTTGATAGACGTGAGAGGTTTCCAGTGTAGGCATGTGTTTCCTTAGACTAGGCATGTGATAACGTGAAGTAGGACAAAATGATTCATCTATCAACAGATTTTATAGGGTAACTGTTGAGCAAATCCTAGTTGAAAGGATCACTGCATGATGCTAGGCTTTGGTAGATAAACGGTTAATATGTGGAAATTTTGTTTAGCAGACGCTTTAGACTTTATCGTGAGTAACTAGAAATACTATCCTATTTAAACTCCCTTTTTGTTTATAATTCTTTTTATTATATTAGTAAATGGCTTATGGAGCACAAGACAAAAGAAAAATGATGAATGTAGGTTCAAGGTGATTACTGGTAAGTGCTAAAGAAGTTTTTAGATAGCATTTTGTCCTCTCAAATTCCCGAAATATCATACGTACTTTGAATAAGCATTTTTTTTATGTCCGAACTGCTGCGGACAGAGATAAGAGTACGGTCGTGTCCAGTGAGGTACCACGATCCCAAAAATATAATAACATCGGTAGTTTAACTTATATTATGAAATCCCAAAATTTTGATATAGAGTGCAAAATACTCCAAATAAAAAGTTGTGTATTTAATTAATTAAAAATTACAATAAAATTTTAAAAATTAAATTATAACTACGCCTTAAAAGAATCTTGTCCAAATTCGTAACTAGTCTCTAGTTATATTACTAAACCGTTATGGTCCATTAACGATTCTACAACGACTATTTCTAAATTTGATTTGGAAATAAAACAAAATCTACAATATAAAAACTCGATTTTTCTCTTCCATTAGAAATATATACTTTATTAGATTCATACGTTCCTTGTTTCACAGAAATCCAACTTATATTGGATTCTGTATGTTCAGTTAAAATTTAAATCGTAAATTACGAACTACCGAGACTATTTCGAGCTCATTTTAAATTACATTATAAATTATACGTTTAAATATTGTTTTATTAAATAATTTCTTATAAATTCCTATATATAATTCAAATAAAATATTTAAAACAAATTTAAATATTCATAATTCAACGGCTAAAAATCCGGGTCGTTACACATCCATTGTCCTTAGGAAACTTCTAATGTTGTATGAACATATGCAAAAGTGTGTGTATATGTCTCTTATCTAATGCAAAATCAGGCGATCTACTGATTCAGTTGATCTCCTTAATGCAAATTATGTCAGTGCCATAAGTCCATTATGTATGCAATTACCCTTATTTGATACACATCATTTCAATATGAGTGCATAACCTTTCATCCAAATGCAACATCCATGTGATGAGTCAATCATTTTGCATCCACAAAAATTGAAAAAAAATGCACACACATCCATATGTAGTATGAGAGTGTTTTTGAGCCGATCTAGTGCCTAGGGTGTGTATATACATCCACGAGAAACCACTAGCAACCACTTGCATCCATTTGCAACCATCAAACATAACATGTCTCAAACACTTGTTTACACCCATTAGTTTCTACCTAAAGGTCGAAGAATCGACCGATAGGATACAGCCGAGTGATAGAAGCAAGTACAATTAAAATAAAAGCTCTGTTCCCATTAGGCATTGGTTAAGAGAATAACTCCCTAAGTATCAACCCCGAAGACCAAAATCAACATCAGATTAACACTTCGAGAATTACTCCCATTAAACAATGTCAAAACTGGAAATTTACTTCACGTTTCGAGTAAAAACCCCTAACCTCATCAGAAACATTCAGATACTTACAAACTACCGGTACAGATTAGATTATCAAATGATTCTTAGGAAACAAAGCATGATAAAACCCCACCATACCTCACAAAACCCAGAATGTATGCATCATAATCATCTTAACGCCTAACACAGATACTCTCAAACCCAAACTTTTCACAAATAGATGAGTCATAACCCTTATGGAGTTTGAGACTACAGCGGGATCAGAAACAAGACTAGTATTGAAGTGTAGAGTCTCAATTACAGAATCAAAATGCCAGAATCAAAAAGAGTTTTAACTCCATAATCAGACAAGGAAAGTAAACCTCTATAGAAATTTTCCTATCACTTTCCTATCCACTAGCCTCGAGAGCATTCGCCTGTCCTCCAGAATTAGGTCTGTCCTCTGCCCTTGCCCTCGTTTCTTCTGGCAATCCCTAGTGAAGTGTCCCATTTCGCCTTAGTTGAAGCAAGTGCCCTTCCTCTTTCTGCAATACTTGTTCAGATGAGTCAAGCTTCCACAAGTAGAACACTTTTTCTCTTCTTATCTTCAGACTTTCCATCCTTCTTTTGTGCCTCCTTTTTGGGCCACTCTTTCTTGTTCTGTAGCCCTTCGAGCTTTTCATCTTTCTTCCCACTTTTGGCTTCCTCTTCATGCATTAACGCCATGTCAACCAATCTCTCATAAGTCGCAGCCACAGGTATATGGGTAATAGCTAGGCTATGTAGCGGCTCATTCAACCCTTTAACGAAGAGGAAAGCCTTCTTATGTGGAGTGTTTACTAACTCCAGTCCGAATCCGGCCAGCTGGTTGAATTGATTAACGTATTCCTTGACCGATAGGCTTCCCTGTTTGAGAGCTAAGAGCCTCTCCATCTGTAGGCTTCATTCAGCTTGTGACAGGAATTTCATTTCAAACCTCATTCTGAAATCCTCCCAAGTTTCAACTGCTCTCTTAGCATTGGTAACCTCCCACCAATAAGAAGCTTCTTCTTTAAGCAACCATACGGCCAACTGTATCTTCTGCCTATCGTCCACCTCGAAGATAACTGTGATGACCCCAAACCCCGTACGATGGTGGCAAGGGTAATCTTTGGAATATAACACATAAACAGATAACAGCAGAATAGAAATAAATAAATACACCAGATAATGTACAATAGAATCGCTGGATAAATATAAACATCAGAGTTACACAATATACATGATCATACTTAGCACAAATACAGTTCAGCTATACATAAATGTCTACAGTAGAAATCTAAACATATTATGTTCAACAGGAGCTGAACAACATAAAAAGAGATAAATGATAGAATCCATCTTCAGCTCCAGCTATGCAGAAAGAGCTTGCTAAAACCTGAATACAAGGCTGCCTCTATAGAAAAAGGGGCACCCGAGTTTGCAAGTCAGACAAACTACGAGTCAGTCATGGGACTGGTATAAGAAATCTACTTAACTTATTTTATAATATGTCCAATCACAGGACCACGCCACTTTCGCGTAACAGGTTACTCCATTGGATTGCCAGTGCTTTAAAACAAGTAAATCTTTTAAACATCGCAATGCTTTTTATAAAAATGAAGCCATTATAAGACTCGGTTCCCATCACACAATGCAACACAAACCGGAGGATAGAGTTTTACCTTATAATGGCCAAAATATGCTTGATACGAATAAAACAAAAGCATTTGATATTATCACTAGTGTTTATATGTTTCAAAAACAATTTCCAAATCATAAGTATCAATCATAGACAGCATGGGTACCATATATCATGTCACCATATATAGGTATACAATCAAAACCGCACGGTATCGTATTTGGAAATTGGATTTCCATCATGAACCAGGGCAAGGGATCGTCCTTACCGAATTCTAGACAATCTAGCCTACCATGTCTCTGGTAAGTGCACAGGCAAGCCTTGGAGAAACTGGGTCGGTCCACTCGATATGGATTAAACTTAAACCCTGGACAATAGTCCCCCCACCCTATGGGGCGTAAATGAGCCCAATGACTCCACTTCCGAGGTACCTCACATTCCAACAACCACACAAGTGAAAATAATATAAATGTCAGGGGTAGTAGGTCACTGACACCACCTCTAGCTAGAAAGAGATGCATGTCCTCCCTGTCGTCCTCTCCCGTTTCTGGCTCATACCGGGGGGTGAGGCTCGCGAATTCACGTTATGTAATGACCCGGGTTTTTGTCGACCTTGGTTATCACCATAAACTCAATGATGACTAACCAAACATCTAAAAGTACCGAATGATTAATGAAAGAAATTGGAGGGTGAGGAAAGATAAGATAGAAACTTAGAGTAGAAGAAGAAGAAGAAGAAGAACACAACATCAGAGTAACACGAACCTCACAGCAGAACGAATAACATATAATAGATAACATATCTTTGAAATATAAATCTGTACTTGAATATACATATCATTTTCAAAGTACAACACTTACAACATAGCGAAAATAAACTATAGCTATATGATCCTGAAGCCTCCTGCTCCAGCTCTTCAAGTATTTGTAAATCCCGACTACTTGACTGCACGTACAAAATTGGGCGCCCAAAAGTTTAGGAAAACAAACAAAAAAACTCCAAGTCAGTCATGGGACTGGTATGAGTAAAACAGTTTTAAACGGTTTGAACAAGTAAACGATATCCCATAAGACCACGCCGTATAACGGAACGGGTTTTTCCCTTATGAGAATCCAAATTATCTTTATATCAAAAACCTTTTAATATTATAATAATGTCTATCAACCACAATATAATAATAATCTAGCAGAAACGCTTTCATCTCACGTTCTACATATATAGTATACAATCAAAACCGCAAGCACGTATTGGGTAATGGATTTCCAACTATGACCGACCACTCATTTCGCTTGAGTGTATCGAATGTATATCTCCAACGGTTGGGATCAGCAACCGTTTCCCAAATGGGACAGCATCAACAATAGATTTTTAGAAGTAAATGAAACTCTAGACCAGGTGATTATACACCCTACTTCGTAGCGACCGACTTAGCCATGCAGCCTGCCCGATTTCTGTCATTTACCGGTTGATGAGGCATGAGGTTACGCTTCATCATCACATCAGATTCACTTCGAATGCCACATTGTCAGACCCATCGAAAATCACTAATTGACGTCTACAACAGTACATTACGTGTTAGCTAAAGAAGTTTCCTTCTCCCCTTCCACCCTTGGTACGGTTGAAGAGATCAATGTACATGACCTTTCTGGAAATACTCTGTCAGACATTCATCCATACAAGTCATCCAGGAACAGGATGAACCGAAGGCACTATTCAGTATATCCATCTTAGGCACTGTTATCTAAGATTTATACAACAACCCTTGCACTTTACTCCGTCTTCAATTATCTCTGGCATATATGATTCGCAACGCTTATGCCAATACAGAGTGGTTCTTTGGATAATAATCCAACCGGTCTCTCCATATTAACAACATTAAAATGGTCAAAACTTTGATAATCTGTGATTTAAATATCAAAGAAAAACACGTGTGCAAACAACGATATTATTTCCAAATGGAAATTCTATCAATCATATATATATATTTCCTTATTTTCTATGTTTAGAAAATATATGTTATTAACACTGGAAAACATTTACATTGTTTATTTATATATCACTATCATTTCACAACTATCAGTCCCTGACTGTAACTAGTAGGAGAACAAATTCTCTAAGTATAAACCCCGAAGGCCGAAACCAACATCAGATCGACACTTAGAAAACCCTTTAATTTACTAATCTCTAGTCATTTTCTAATTTTGCTTAACTCTATTTGATTTACTCTGTTCGATTAACTCGATTCGATTAACTCTTCTATTTATTTTCTAAATAAAAATCCTTTATTCCATTTATTTTGTTTAACATCTCTTTTATAACTTATTCAATTTCTAAGTCAATATCCCTTTATCATAACCTATTCATTTCCTAAATAAATAATCCGTTTAATATCCTATTTATTTAACAAATAAATATGTCCTTTATACTATTTATTTAACAAATAAATAAATCCATTTTCTTATCCTATTTATTTAACAAATAAATATCTCACTTATTATCTCCTATTTATTTCTAAGTAAATAGTCCATTTTATAACATCTTATTTATTTATCCTAAATAAATAATTCACTTTATAATTATTCCAATTTATGAATATTTCTTATTTATAAATATTCCAATTTATACCTATTCTGTTTTCAATATCACTTTGAAAGTCTCCTTTTCCCATTCCGATATTTTATGGTACTTAACACACATATCACGATGACTAATATCGTCGAAACACATATAATCCACCACAGATTATAAACCACATCATATATCACAATATATGAAAAACAATAAAATGACTGTTGAGGAATCCAGTCGGATTCCACCAACCTGTTTCCCTGCATCCACAAATGTTACACAATAAAATCAGCATCACTTTCAGTTCCATATGATATATTCTGTTAAACAGAATCAATACAGAAATTCAACTAACTGACTAGCAGTTCAGTCAAATATTCAACACACGGTCAATCTGCCAATATTTAACAGTTCTAAAAATACAACATGAAAATATAAACTGTTCAGAGTTGGTGAGATTTACTCACATTGGACGATCATCGTTAACAACGATAACCATCGCTCGATTTGATTCAGACGGACAATTTATTTTGCTATAAATTGTAACGAGCTCGGATTCACTCCCAGTCAGCTCCATGGTGTAGCCATCGTCCTTACGATCCCAACGGACCTTGTTTCGCTGAATTCCGACCATGTATGACCAAAATACAAAGGTTACAAGTTATTACACTTTAAAAAGAAATAAAAACTTTGATTTTTAATAAGTGGGCCTTAACCTTAATCAATACGGTCCATCACCCAAATACCAACCCGCTTCCCTTGTCTTCCTCAAAATCAATTCCCGTCGCTCCCTGTACTTCTCAAACCCACAAACGACCAATAGTTTTCTGCTTCCATTTCCTCCTTCTCTTCATTAAAATTCAAACTAAAATCACCATCTCAATCTCCACTACAAACTCCATCAACTCCACACCTCAAATTCGAACTCGCCCCAAAATCCTGTATCACGCCGAACATTTGTAAACTACGAGCACAGTATTCCGCTCGACACCAATTTCCACAGCTTGACCCCAAAGCTTGCCACGACGTACTACATGATCTCAGAAACCCCAAACACTCTTCGAATTCGAGCTTAAAGGTCTCACCTCCTCAAAAACGTTAACCCTAGCTTCCTGTAGAAATTCGACATCCGCGATTTCCGTGCTCGAACTGCTGGAAACCCATATGAAAAGGTAGAGGTTCTTCGAGGCAACATATATATGTATATGTCATGATTTTATGATTTCATTTGGATTTATTGTAAATTTTTGAAAGAGGGATGCTCACGTTTTTCTCTCTCTTTGGATGATTTTCGTGACGGCGGAAAAACTGAATTAGGTTTAGAGAATGTGGCGGTATTTATAGAAAGGAAAGATATTTTTTTAGATATTTGTGATGAGATATTTGTTTCTAGATATTTTATTTTAATATTCATTTTTGGTCTTCTAAAAATTCTTGTGACCACTTACAATACTCAAAAATCACGAAACTGCACATACAGTTAGAGTTTGACATTACGGTCCCAACGAAACTGGTTTCGTCGAATTCCGACTTCGTTTGCAAAACCGGCTATTTTTAAAGCTCTGAATGACCCCATTTAAATATATAAATATATTTAAATATAATTAAATTAAATATTTAAAAATAAATATTATCATTTATATTCATAGTGGAATTCCGTACAACTCTAGAATATTCCTATATGGATTTCTAACCTGATATTTCAAATCTGGGTCAACCCGATATTCGATTTATATTGAAATTCCTTTTTAAAATATAAATAATTCCTTTATAAATTATAAAGGAATTCCACAGTGACTTTTCTAAAATTTGATTTGGACGTAAATCAAAATCTACATGACGAAATCCCGATTTTTCTCTTCCACTAGAAAGATATACTCCACCTCCACGCGTTTCTTGTTTCACAGAAATTCGGCTTAAAACAAATCCTGTACATTCAGTTGAAGTTCAAATCGCCAATTTTCGAACTGCAGCGCCATTTCAAGCTCGATTTTAATTAAAATATAATTATACATTCAAACTGTCATTCAAATAATATATTCGTTATTCTAATTCAATTCTAAACTGAATTAAATATCACAGATGATCCAGTTCACACCATATCGCCATTTCAGCCAATTCTGATTATTTTAGAATTAAATATATTATTTAATTTATTATTTTAATTTAATATTCACCATTATTTAATTCCACGACCATTTAATTCACTATATCACTATTTATATAATTAAATAAATTAATTATAATACCTCTGCAAATGTGGGTCATTACACATTATACACAAAGCTACGCCACACAGGCCGTGCTTTGATCATCAACCACAAGACTTTGCTTTCCAACAGAAGCCTTGATCATCTGCCACTTAAGCATGCCACACAGGCAATTCACTCGATGCGACTGATTTCTATTGATATATAACCTCTGAGCTCGTACGTCTTAGAGAAGGGCGTTAAGCAAGAGAATAAATTCTTCGTCGCCAAACAGATATATATATTTAATAGAGATCAATCAGCACAGAACAAAATCCGATGTCAGACACACAGTCCATTTACAAGTTCGTTCTGGGTTTGAACGAAACCAGAGGCAGCTTGTACTTCTCATATCCGTACAATCAACAAGTACGTCCGGACGACTACCACTTCAGCCCCTTCAAGGTAGATACTCCTATCTTGAGCATCAATAGCACCCCTCCATTCGACGTGAAGATCATTGGTCTTGCACCGTCTTCATATCTTCGACTTCTAACCGTCGATCAATTATTTGAAATGATAATTAACTCGGTATTTTCAAATAATTCACATATATTTATAATTTCAAATCAATTCATTTCAATGGTCAAATTATTCGATATCAATAATTCTGTTCTTTAATATAATTTTCACGCCAAACACATTCAACCATCAAATATCAAATAAACCGAGCAAATTCAGTTTAATTCCATTCCATATCGTTTATAATATTTTATCGCGATTTATCGCTATTTTTATTTATTTAAAAATAGCCAATTCATTCAAACGACGCTTCAGGCAATAACGCGGCCGTGGCGCTGTTTTTCTTCAGATTTGATTTACACATATCTGAAAATCTAACCGTTGGATCTTCACAAATTTTATATCATTAAAAAGATCTTTTCAAAACGAATCCAATAGTTTCAGTTTTGGGAAAATCCAACGGTCGGATCTCCCGGTGCAATCGTTTGAAGTTATGATTTCAAAATACGAACTGTAGCGTCATTATTCGATTTAATTTAATTATAAATATATAAATAAAATCGATTCTAGCGCTGTGTTTCTTCAGATTTGAATTAAACGTTCTAGATAATCCAACCGTTGGATCTTTACAAAGTGGGTGTCGTTAGAAAGATATTTCCAAAGCGAACCCAATGGTTTCAGTTTTGGGAAAATCCGATGGTCGATTCTCCCGCAATAATCTTTTGAAATCACGGTTTCAAAATACGAACTACAGCTTCGTTATTCGATTATTTTAATTGTATATATATATATATATATGTATATATATAAAATTCATTCTACGATTTGAAAACCATATTCACTTCATATATTTGATAAAATGATATTTTTATCCAGCAGATATTTATTTCAACACATCACCATTTTTAACACTTCATATTTCGTGTAAAAATTGATATTTTTAGCGAAAAATATATCTTTCTATGCATGACTACATTATTTAGTTCATACACATGTTAAAAATAATATCCATAGCAAAAAATATATTTATTTCAACACTTGTGTATTTTTAGCGAGTCGTTTACATGATAAAAATGATATTTTTACCATAAAAAATATTAATTCAACACATGAATATTTTTAGCACTTCTTATTCACAATAAAAATGTAGATTTTATTGTTCAATCTATATATTCAACACATGAATGTTTTCGACTTCACACATACGATAAAAATATGATTTTTATCATTCTAGTCCTTTATTTAACGCATGAATGTTTTCTATAGTTTATATATATAATAAAAATGTGATTTTTATTGTTAAAACAATTTATTTCAAAACACGATTATTTTATATAGTTCATACAAAAGGTAAAAATGTTATTTTTGGTGTTAAAACAAGTTATTTAAAAATACTAATATTTTATATAGTCTATATATATATAATAAAAATGTGATTTTTATCTTTCAAAGAATTTATTCAATACATGAACTTCATTCAACAAATGAATTTCTATTCAACACATGAATTTCTATTCAACACATGAAAATAATTCTTACACGTGAATATTATTGAAAATTTCGGCAGCATAATGACATGGTAGTTTAAACCGGCACCGTCCCGAGTACGGCTCCTCGCTCTACCTTAAAGCCTCGCAGCTTTTGACAATGGGGATTTCAATATCTAGTTCGTACGCAGACGAATTTTCCCATACACTAATCCTATTGGGAATTCAACCACAATCAATCATTTCAAATCAACCATTCATGATATTCACCAAATTTCACATCAACCAATAATCCAAACAATATCACAACCAATATATATATCGTCCACGGTCTGTGGACGAGGGGAGTATATATATATATATATATAGATATACGTATATAACTATATTTCAATTTCATTTCAATATCATTTCAATTTATTTCAACGCATATATTATTTTTACAACGCATATATAACTCATACATTGAACATACAACTTATACAATGCTTATACATGTGGTGCACAACGCTTATATAACTCATACATCGACTATATAATTTGTACATCATTGTTTTCCATATCGTTTATAAATTAGAAACCTCACATTGGGTTCCACTCCACCAAAAATTGTAGAAGGCTCAGAAAAATATCTGGTCTCTTCTAAAATGTAGAAGACGTCCTCTCGGTCCCGGTGTCTCTTATTTCATTGGATTTCCACCACACATGAAAAAGATACGATTTTTATAAGTTAATCATATTTCGAAGCGCTTAAATGTGTTATAAACAGTTAAAAAACACTACCGTACCTTTTTGAAATTATTCGAAACTAGGTTTCGATCTAGCGCCAAATCCGTTGCATGAGGTTGAAATTGAGCTGTCCCACGTCGAAGGGCATCGAAGGCCGCGCCGGACCAGGGTGGAGGCATTGAACTCGGTCAACGTTCGAGGGCAGGGCAGCGGTTCGAAGTGGCTGGGTTTGAGGCTTCGATCCGGGCAGAATACTCGACGAGGAGGGGAGAGATGGGTATGGATTTGAAGGTGGTGGTGAGCACGACAAAATTCTTCAAAGGAGCACCCTGTTTTGATGCGCGTGGAAGGAGATAAAGAGGAGGGAAGGTTGGAGATTCTATCGCCGTCGTTTCGAGGGCATCGAGGAAGAGAGAGGAAAAGGGGGATTTGTGATTGGCCAATAGATTTATTTATTTATATATTTTTTAATATCCAAAAATACCACTCCACATACTAACTCCAATCCAAACCCAACGACTGTCATCTTTAGCTAAATACCCCCATTCCAAACACAATGGGATATGTTTCGTAGGCCCATTCGACTGTTTCAGTCAGTTTTACTTCAAATTAAAATATAAAACATTCAATATTTGATTTGAACATACATTTCAATTTGCCGGGGCCACATACTATTCCCAAAAATTCCAGAAAAATAAATCTAGCTATGTTTTGACGATATGGTCCTAGCAAAACTAGTTTCGTTGAATTCTGAGACCGTTTGAAAAATGGCCATTTTCTGGTCGATCCAATTTAACTGAAATCAACCAAACAGATTTTCCTTCGCCACGCTCACATATTAACTTCAAAAATTATGGAATTTGAAACCTAGCAATAATTTTACATCCCGGATCCAACAAAAGTGGTTTCATCGAATTCTAAGGTCGTTTGCAAAATGTCTATTTTCAAGGGCTACACATATTCTATAGCAACCTTTCTGAAAATTCATTTGGCCATAACTTTTGATTCCCGCTATGAAACTTCGATTTTCCAGATTCGTTAGAAAGATATTCATAAACAGATTTTTTGGTTTCACTAAAATCCGTTTTATTTTGCACCCGGTACAGTCAGTCAAAGTTTGAATTCCAGTTTTGAAACTGCCGCGCCTTTTCAGGCCTTGTTTATAATTTAGAATAATTATATTTGTTTTCAAACATCGATTCTAACGTACTTCTAGTTATTATTATTTAAAATATTTAAAATCCACTAAAATAGCCAAATTAAAAATTTTAAACTAGCTCAGATTTCCCGGGTTGTTATAATAACGAACAAATCCTCAGTTTCATTGAGCCAGTTCCTTGCTTCCACGAATGATTCAGTTCCATTAAAGTCCTTTCCACCCATGGCTCGAAAGTCTCTACAGATCTTTTGGAAAGTAGTTACACGAGGAGGAACCGTTGCAGCTAAGGGAGGAGGGACGTCTGCTGGGCCTGCATCATTAGCCCTAGCTTCTAGGTACCTTCTGAACCAGCAAGGTACCAGTATGCCCTCTGGAATGTTAGGATCCCCAGACATGCTGAAACGAAAGAAAAGGGATTCAAAACGCAGAAAAGATAGATATTTGGCTTTTAGGGATTATGTTTTCAAAATAAACTTTACCTTTGAAAATACCTCTTTTTTAAAACCTTTTTGAAAATAGGTTTTTAAAAACTTTTTATCAAATCTGGTAACCTTCACCTCTGATACCAAGTGTAACACCCCATGTCCGTTAATGTCACTCACTAAGGGAATGCATTAACTTCCATGAAACATTATAAGTAAAAAGAACAGAATATTACAAGGCAAATGCGTAAAGCAGTACTTGAAAATTTTATAACTTTATTACAGCAGAAACAGAAATAAGTTTGGTTACATCTTCCAAAATCACAATACCAAAACCCAAGTACACAAGTATCAGTCTTATACAAAATCCTTCAGAATGCATAATTATAAAACCATAATCCCCAACATAAGCTGCCATGAAAAGATAGAGTTAAATCCAAGCAATACTTCAAGCACTTCAAACAGAGAGAATCTGAATCAAGCTCCTAAGTTTCCACCCTTAGCACCTGGGGGGACGGAAAGATAAAGGGCGAAAACAAACGAGGTCAAACATAAAGTCTGGCGAGTCTAGTGACTTTCAGCATATAAACAGATAACAATATCATGACATGTAGGTAAACCTGGATGAGAAATAATAACAACAGGGGTAGTAGGTATGCTTAAGTTAAACAGAATGATATAGACCAAGATATGCTTCCTACCTATATCTTACTTCTCTGCACTAATACTAGTATAACAGGATTAGGTGTTACCCTAATGTCTAAACTGAAACAGAAACGGAAACAGAATAATCTTGCAGAAACAGAATGCTAATAGTGGGCCTTTACCACCCCAACAGAAACAGAAGGTATAGAAACAGAATGCTAATAATGGGCCTTTACCACCCCAATGGGCCTTTACCACCCTAACAGAAATAGACGGAACTAGCTGTACCCCTAATTCTACCCCAAAGCGATCGGCTCCCTAATACATAAATACCCCGTGTCATCCCCATAGTAGGTTGTATCACTCCCTAAAGTGGCGACCTCCGGAGAGAAACATACCTATTTACAGATGTCACGGCGTCTTAACTTCCCCAGAGCAGATCGGATCCATGCACACACATGACCCGGTTGGAATGCACCATCAACACCCCTCGCCATTATCAGAATGAACCTCTTATAATTAGTTCAGTAAGCGTGCCCGGACCCTACCTAGTGGTGGGTCATAGTTTTGATACCAGAAACGGGTTACTGACTAATATGGGTCCCACACAACAGATGACACAAGTACTTACCCCTCCTGGCCTTATGTCCCCAGACTAACATATTTCAGATTAACTTGTTTACAAATTTCAGATGTACAGAATTCAGATTAAATAGTTCTCAGATCAGACATACATGTTAACAAATTTTCAGACTAATGGATCAGATGTACGGATTTACAGACTTACAGATTGTTTCACCTAACCTTGTATTGGGCCTACAGATTCACGAAACGGGTTTACTAGATTCATCAGTCCAGTTAGTTTATCCCAACCCACCCACCAGGTTTTAGGCATTACATTTATCTTAAATTTTCATTAATTAATTATTAATTCACAGATCTCTCATATTAGGTCGGTAGCTTGTGGCCGTTGGATGTGTCGGGCGGTTCCGGGAAGACTTCTGCCACAAGCCAGACCTAACATCGTGTCTAAGCATCTTTTGATTAAGCCTACGACCTCTCACATTAGACTGACAGTTTGCAGTTGCTGGTTAAGCCGGTTGGGTCCGGCAGGCTTCTACCACAAACAGAGTCTAACCTCGTGTCTCAGCATTTTTAGCCAAAGTATTCATTCATAGATTATGCCAATATCAGACTAATTTTTGCCTATTCAACCAATTAACTTCTTTACAAGTTATAGCAGATCATTCAAGGTTCTATTAACATATTTTGCTCAACTTTAGATTGAGACTACAGATTACATACCCAAATCACAGTATTCAGTTCCAACAGATATAGCCGATTGGGCAATTTAACAGATTTAAACATATCTTAAAGTTCCATTGACATATATTGCCTAATCATAAATTAAGCCTCATTTTACATGCCAAAATTAGGGTCATAATTCACAATGTAACATATGCCCAAATTTAGTTAAATTTTGCACAATACAGAATATTCTCTAGAAGCCCTAAATCATGATATACAATATGAATTATGCTAATTTATAGCTTTCGCTTTCAGTGTATGCTAAATATCAAAAATCCCCTTTTAGGCGTATTCACATTTAATAGTTATCCTAATTTTAATGTAGATTTTTACGCCTAAGTTACATATCCTTTTTTTTTCAAGTCATAGATCATGATATAAAATATGCCCAAACCTAGATCTTAAATTATAACATGCATTTTGTCACCAAAATCAGATCTTTAATTATAACATGCATTATGTCCCCAAATTACAAGTCATATGTTATCATAGTATAATTCTCCTTCTCCTAAGTCATACACTGTCATATATAGCATGCCCAGATCTAGATCTTAATTTACGATATATGTTCTGTTCTCAAATCAATGATAGGTCAACTATATCCAATTATGCATCATTCAATATTATTCCCAAATTTTAGCGTTCGTGTGTTCATCTCTTATGAGAATTTGGCTCAGGCCCATGGTAGCCTGGTTATAAAACAAAAAGGAAGAAAAGAGGGAAAAGATACAAAACAGTCACAATAATATTACTAAGATAAATCCACAGAAAAATAGATCTGATAAACCGAAGTATGCATAACCTCAGATTCAGATTCACAAAAATGTCAAGATAACAATTAAATCTCATATCTGAAAATAACTGTACTCACAATCAAAAGGAAACTCTTGTTTTCTGGGATCTGCATTCTGAAACTGAATAGCTATCCCTTGACGTAGATTATCGATTCTTTAATTTAGATTTGATTCATAGAAAATAGCTGTTGAAGTTGTTGAATTAGCCTTTGATTCCCTACTTGAATTCTAACTTGATTCCACGAAGAACATGAGCATAACGATGTCTTAGATTTATTTTTAGAGAAGGAGAGACCAATGGAGGCTAGAAAATAGTGTAAGAGATTTAGGTTTTGGCTTAGGGATGTATTTATAGCAGAATAGAAGTGTTTAGGGCCTTAGATATCAACCTAGAACCAATGTGGAACATCAGAATAGACAGAACCACGTCATAAGCCAAAGAAAATCGGATTTGGGCCAAAATAGGTCAACCTGTGGGAGGGGAGGTCGACCCCCTAGTCGACCTCCCTGGGTAGGTCGACCCCCAGGTTGACCTGCCTAGGTATTTTCCTATGTAAATTCTGAATTTTTGTTGAACCTTCCAATGGCCATAATTTCTTCATACGAAGTCCGATTTACGCAAATTTGGACTCTATTCCAAGCAGATTTCCGAGACGAACGCAAGACATAACCCACTTCCTTTAATTCTTCTTCTAAAAATTAAGTATTCTTTAATTCGTTACTTTAATGTTTATAGAAAATGCGGGGTGTTACAATTTATTATGATCCAATTTTTTGCTAAATAAAAGGCAATTAAATGTGCCACAACATTATTTCTATATAAATGACAATTAAATGTGATACAACATTTGTAACAATCCGGAAAATAAGAACTAATTTAGAAATTTTAATTTGGTTATTTTGATGAATTTGGAATATTTAAAATGATTTATTTTAAATAATAACGACTAAAAATTTATTTAAATCGAAGTAAGAACGAATAAATTTATTTTATTTATATAACGAGCCTGAAATGGCGTGACAGTTTGAAAATTGACTTTGAACTTTGATTGAATATACATGATTCAAAATAAATCAGATTTTAGTGAAACTAAAAAAATTTAAATCTGTATGAAAATATTTTTCTAATGAATCCAAAAAATTGAAATTTCATAGCGGGAATCAAAAGTTATGGCCAGTTAAATATTCAGAGTAGTCACTATGAAGTTTAATATAAATATAGCACATAAAAGTAGACATTTTGCAAACAATCTCCGTTTTTGACAAAACCACTTTGGTTGGATCCGGAATATCAAATTATTGCTAGGTTTCAAATTACATAACTTTTGAATTAATATGTGAGCACGGCAAAGGAAAACGCGTTTGGTAATCTTAGTTTGAATTGGATCAAGCAGAAAAAATCCATTTTTCAAACGGTCTCCAAATTCGATGATATTAATTTTGTTGGGACCGTATCATCCCAACATAGCTAGATTTATTTTTCTGGAATTTTTGAAATCAGTATGTGGACCCAGCAAATTAAAATGTACGTTCAAATCCAAATTTGAATGTTTTATATTTTAATTTGATGAATAACTGACTGTAATAGTCGAATGGGATTACAAAAATATTCTGTTGTGTCTGGAATGTGGGTATTTAGCAAGGGCGATAGCCGCTGGGTTTGAGTTGGAGTTCGTTTGGAGAAGCCCTAATTTTCAAATTAATATAAATATGGGCCAATAGAATAATTTCTTTCATAAATTAATTTTATAAAAAAAATATCAAAAACTCGATAAAACCCTCTCGTCGACGCCGACCACAAGTTGCAACTTCTCTCCATATTTCCGGCCGATCCCTTCACCATTACCACTCGCCCTAGTTGAACTTTTGGAAGATATTCCTCCCCTCTTCAAATCAAGACCGACCTCACCTCCCCTCGTCACTCCGTCGTCGAGTTTCGCGTGTCGGAAGTCAGAGACTTCATCATGCCGCCCAGCACTCCACGTCAGATCGAACTGGGCCCCACCTACCTCCGCCTATGGTCGTTCCACCCTCTATGCCGTGGCACAACTGGATTTTTGTATCATGCAACGGATTTGAAGAATTTTCGAAAACCTAGTTTGAACCTTTCGACGAAGGTAATGGCCTGTTTTTAATTTAAAGGCTATAACACTTTTAAGTGTTGCAAATCATGATTTTATTATAAAAATCATATCTTTAACATATATTGTCAAAATCCAGTGAAACCAGAGACATCGGACTCGTACGACGTCATCTACATTCTAGAAGAAGCTAGAATACATTCAGAGCTCGCTACAATTTAAGAAGGATTAAAAACCAATGTGAGATTTCTAAATTCAAATTCGAATGGAATAGCGATGTATAAATTATATAATCAATGTATAATTTATATAGGCGTTGTATATCCCACATACAAGCATTGTATAAATTATATGTGCGATGTATAAGTTATATATACGTTGTATAAATCATATATGCGTTGAATGGAGTTGAAATGAAATTGAAATGTAAATGAAATATATTTATATATATGTGCATGTGTGTATGTGTATATATATACTCCCCTCGTCCACAAACCATGGACGATATGAATTGATTGTGATTGGCGCAGAAATTGGTTGATTATGGTTATTTGTGGTCGAAACAAAATTGGATTAGCTTGTGGAAAAATTCATTATGATATGAAAAATGGTCGAAATGTTTAGATTATTGGAATAAGCCTCTTAGGGAATGTCGTGAGGCCTAAGGTAGTGCGAGGAGCCGTACTCGAGACGGTGCCGGTTTTAAACCCCCTGCCGCTATGCTGCCAATTTTTTTTGAAATATTCTTGTGTTATAATTATATTCATATGTTGAAATATATTCATGCATTGATAATTTATTCATGATTGAAGTAAATTGCTTAGATAATAAAATTCACATTTTTATTATGCATGTGAAGAATATAAAATATTTAGGTGCTGGATAAATGGATAAAACAATAAAATTAAATTTTTTATTGTGTATAATCGCTAAAAAAATTCATGTTAGAAATAAATATTTGTTGATTGAAGTGTTAAAAATAACGAATGGTTGAAATAAATATTTGTTGATAGAAGTGTTAAAAATAACGAATGGTTGAAATAAATATTTGTTGATTGAAGTGTTAAAAATAACGAATGGTTGAAATAAATATTTTTCGATTGAAAATAATATTTTTAACATGTATTTGAAGTGTTAAAAATAACGAATGGTTGAAATAAATATTTGTTGATTGAAAATAATATTTTTAACATGTATTTGAAGTGTTAATATAAAAAATGGTTGAAATAAATATTTGTTGATTGAAAATAATATTTTTAACGTGTTTTTGAAGTGTTAAAAATAATAAATGGTTGAAATAAATATTTGCTGATTGAAAATAATATTTTTAACATATGAAGTGTTAAAAATAACGAATGGTTGAAATAAATATTTGTTGATTGAAAACAATACTTTTAACATGTATTTGAAGTGTTAAAAATAACGAATTGTTGAAATAAATATTTGTTCGCTAAAAATATTATTTTTAGCTTAGTTATGCATATATATACATACGCTGAATAGGAGAATGGATTAGCTGTTGAGTAAAGAATTTATTTGCGTGCCCGACAAAGAGGTAAGCCTTAACGAGTTAGCTGTACAATTTTATTATTATATAAAATCCTATGAATGCCATTGAATGCGGAGTGCTGGTTGTTCTGTGTGAGATTAAAAACGTCGCCATTGGATATTAAAAATTAATTTTGAACTACACTACATGTCATACTGCGTGAAGATATCATACTCTATCATATAGCACATAAGCATTTGGAGCTTATGTGACGAGCTTGAAGATTTACCATATAAGAAAGAGGCTTGTATGGCAATGCCTATATTTCAGGTTGAACCGAAGACTGATATGGACTATATAAAATGGAACGGTAAATTGCCAGATTAATAAAAAACCCACACGGGACTGGATTTGACAATAACACGTCTCTCTAGTCATTAAGGCATAAAAACTATTTATAGGGTGATGAGAATTTATTCTCTGGAGTTATGATCTATACACACTGTAACAACCCAAAAATCAGAACCAATTTAATTTTTTTTGGCAATTTTAATGAATTTTGAATATTTAAAATGATTTTTTTAAATAATAATGAATAGAAATTTATTTTGAATAGAATTAGAACGTATAAATTTATTTAAATCGAACTCAGAATATAAATATTTATTTTAATTATAAAAGGAATTGGAAATGGTGCGGTAGTTTGAAAATTCGATTTCAAATTTCAAATGAATGTGCAGGATTCAAAATAAACCGGATTTTAGCAAAACCAAAAATACTTGAATCTGTTTGAAAACGTCTTTCCAATAAATATGAAAAATTGAAATTTCATAGCGGGATTAAAAAGCTATGCTCAGTTGAAAATTCAGAATAGTCGCTAAAGAAATATAGCCCTTATAAAATAGCGATTTTGCAAACGACCTCCGTTTTCGACGAGACCACTTTTGTAGAATCCAGAATGTCAAATTATTGCTAGATTCCAATTTTCATAATTTCTGAAATCAATATGTGAGCGTGACAATGGAAAAAGTGTTTTGATAGTTTCAGTTGAATTGGATCGACAGTAAAATGGCCATTTTTCAAACGGTCTCCAAATTCGACGAAATTAGTTTTGTTAGGACTGTATCGTCAAAACAAAGCTAGAAATATTTTTTTGTAATTTTTATAGTCCGTATGTGGCCCCGGTAAATTAAAATGCGCATTCAAATTAAATATATATAGATTTATATTTTAATTTTAATGAAAAACTGTCGCAATAGACGAATTGGGTTACGGGATATATCCCATTGTGTCAGAAATGGGGGTATTTAGTTAGGGGCGACAGTCGTTGGGTTTGAATTGGAGTTCGTATGTTAAAACACTCTTTTTGGAATTTATATAAATATCGGCGAATGAAAAAATTATAATGATTGAATAAAAAATTAAAAAAATCGACTTTCTCTCTCCTCGACATACGAGTAACGACAAAATAAGGTTCCGACCTTTTCTCTTCATTTCTGGCAATTCTATCATTAAAATCTCATGGCCCAGTTGAATATCTCCCTCCTCTCTAAAAATCCATACCCATTGCACCCCCCTCATCAAATATTTACGGAGAACAGAGCCTCCAATGGTCGCGACTTATGGGCGCCGCCGTGGCCTCCCCCGTGCACCGAACTGAGCGCTGCCACCAGGCGCAGGAAGCCCGTTCTAAGCACTTTGATGTGGTATCGTCTGATTTTGGTCTCGAGCAATGGATTGAGCGTGAATTCAAAACATAGATTTGAACGGGGAGCTGAGGTATACGGCCTGTTTGATTTCTAAAGGTTATAACACTTTTAAGCGTTGTGATTTACAATTTTAGAATAAAAATCATATCTTTCTCGTTTGTTGTCGAAATCCAGTGAAACAAGAGACACAGGGACCGGGAGAACGTCTTCTACATTCTAGAAGAGACCGGAGAATTTTTAGAGCTCACTACAATTTTAGGCGAAGCCGAAAGCAACATCAGAACTCCTTCTCACTAAAATTATTTCTGTATAGTTATTTATTCTATAACTGCATATATGAAATGCTCCCTGTCGTCCACAGACCATGGACGACTTGTTTCTTTGATTGTGTTGTGAAAATTGTTTGTGATGATAAATGAACTATAGAAAATATTCATATGTTGAATAAAAATATTTGAATTGTAAAAATATCATTTTTATTATTTAAATGAACTATAGAAAATATTCATATGTTGAATAAAAACATTTGAATAGTAAAAATATCATTTTTATTATATAAATGAACTGTAGAAAACTTTCATATGTTGAAATAACTATTTTATCGTTAAAAATATAATTTTTAACGAGTATATGAATAAATTAAATATTCATTAACAAATCAGACGATTTCTTTATGTACATCCATTTGACTGATATGGATTGGGACGATAAATTTTACATGTCGCCCAACTGCACAAATAAATTCTATGTTTGTGGATTGAAACCCCACACGGGTGTTGGGATGATATTTGACGTACACTAATCCCAATTGTTTAGTTGTATGTCGATCGATTGGTTGACAAACTATGGTAAGCGTTAAATATTTATATTTAATGCTTATGCAGTGTAGAATGCACTCTAGATGATGGTTGATTGTTTATCATTGTTGTTCTATACATGTGTTGTATGAAATCCATATAAATAACGTTATATGGTAATTGACTGTGTCCGATTCTAGTTCAGAAAGAATGAATATTTTAAAATAACGAATATTTTAAAATAACGAGCATTTTAAAATAATATTCAGTAAAAGATCAAAAAATGATTTTGATGTCTGATTTGGGATGGACACGATAATATTTAAATATATGAAGTCGTGTTGATTAGATTAACGCCATTTTGAAGTGAATGATACTTATATAAATAAAGTGAATTTGAAATGGTTTTAAAAATAACCAAAATTTCCGATATATGAATAGGAATGGATTTGAATCGAAATTATCTTCGGAATAATTCGATATTGGATTCCGTGATTATACGGACATTGTGGAGGAATTTGGAAGATATATATATATCGTTATTCCGAATACAATATTTGTTTGTTTCAGAATTTGATATTGAATATAAGCCAATATATTTCTATTCAGAGCCTTGTATTTAATATCAAATTGGTTTATGGGTTTATCGTAAACGGTGTTTTAAATAACAATTGTTCTTTAACCCGATTAACAATGGAATGAGGTTTTGGGTTTTTTGTCAATGGTATCTTTAATAATAGTATTCTTAAACCCAATGAAGTTAAGGAAATTAGAAACTAATTGGAGATTAGCTAAGTTGTATGGTTTCCTGGGTATTGATCTGATGTTGGTTTCGGCCTTCGGGATTAATACTTAGGGAAATGTTCCCTTACTGATTTACGGTTAGAGACTGATGGGATGGGGTCTTCAATAACACTGTTCTTAAACCCCGTGTGAAAAGCATAAATCTTTTAATTAAGATTATTAGGTTTTCCCGTTAATTAATATTTAATTGGAACTGAAAATGGAATGTGAATTAGGTTTATTGCGAACTATGTTTTTAGCGACATTCGTTCTTTAACCTGATTTACAGTGAAATGTGATTTGGAATTTATAAATCTTTTTATTAAGATTTAATGAAAAATTTCCAAAGTAAAGTTTTCCAATTTAATACATTAAATTGGAATTGAATGGAATTCGATTTGGTAATAATCGAAACGAGCTTCTGTGGAGGAAGACTGTTAATATATATGGGATTTAAAAGGCTTTGTTGTTATTCCATTTATATTATTAGTCGGATACGGAAATTGGTTTCGATTATATATATTGATTTGTTTTTCCGTGAAGATTCCATAATTAATGGAATGTGATTCGGGTTTATCATGAACTGTGTTTTAAATGACATTAGTTCTTTAACCCAGTTAAAGGCAGGATTACATGTGTGTCATTATATTTCGAACTGTATGGTTGATCTCTGCTATATATATATGTTTGGTGGCGGAGAATTTATTCTCTTGCTTAACACCTTTCTCTAAGACGTACGAGCTTAGAGGTTATATATCGGCAGAAATCAAAAGTACGGTGTAGATTGTTGTTGCGATATGTTAGTGTTTCCAAAGTTAAATAATCATTAATGTTGAGTTTTGGGAAGACAGAAACTAAGAGGAGTTTTAATAAATCTATAACTAGATTGTAATGGGAATTGATAATTTAAATTATCAAATTTAGGAAAAATGATCGAGAATGGAGTAGCACCAGCTTTGGTCCAACCGATAGTTAAATCTTTAACTAGATTTGAACGTGAAATGGTAATTAATATTTACTAATAACACCGTGGTGTCAGATATGGAGTATTACTAGTTTTGCTCCATGGGATGAATAGGTTGGGATTGGAAAATAAAATAAATGATTACTTCAGTTTAGTTCGCTAATCCTGACTAGTTTGGAAAACCTTAATATTGTTTGATATCCAAAGGAAGATTAAAGAATAAATTTAAAAGAATTTATCTTGATAAAATTAATGGGAACCTATTCCCTAATAATGTGAATATTTGAATAAAAGAATATTCTGAATTGGAATGAGGCGTATGTTGTGTTTTTATAACACTTGTTTATTATATACGCGAGTTATTCAGAAAGGCGGGTTTATACCCATTCTGAATAACTGATTCGACGATAAGTCGATGATGAAGGTGGGGGTTGAAGACCGGATGTAACAACCCGGATTCCGACAGACCGGTTTTTTTTTCAAAAACTCAATCCATCGAAACCCAAGTTGGTTTGTTCTGGTATCCCACAGAAAAGACAGAGACATAAAACATGTCAGAGTTCGGAAAATATCTCACAGCGGAAGGAATATAATGTGGTTGAAACAATGCTTTACCTTAATAATAATACTGCTAAACTAGTATCCAAAGCTATACAGTCTCTGTCATGAACCTAACCTGCGAATGTTATGAGGAAGGGGTCAGAACATAAGTTCTGTGTGAATGAATTTAAACTACACTTCTTAGATAATCCTACATATACTGTTCAATTACTTTTTCTCATTTATTAGGTTATCTGTGTTATTAGCTCTCAAGGCTTTCACACACATGTCGCAGCCACCTATTCCCTAGTAGGTTAACCTAACATAATATATATGTAGCTACCCCCAATTAAGGTATACTCTACTCGCATGGTCTCCACTGTATGTATGCAGTTCCATATCCAATGTCGCATGTTGTATGTATATCAACGCTACGTTTGCATAAAACTATCATCACTGTGTTACATAAGCGTTTGGACTGCCATTCTAGATCCTACTAGATTCTGTCATCGAATAATGCCCTCTTGTCTATGGTACACCACCCAGAGCGACATGAGTGCACCTAGACTTTCCCCACGTACGTATCATCAATCGTATTCGATGTCTATTTGCACATGTACTCTATATGTGCGCCCGAGTCCCGTGGCAGGGCTAATCAAGAAACACAGAACTCGGTCGGGAGCTTTCAGATATCTGCCGATGCAGATATATTAAGGTCTGCTTTTATAGTGGCTATGGTCCCATTAGACCCCTCCCTCAACTAATGAAAGGCTCCCAGGAATATCAAGAATGAGAACTGTAACCCTGACCCCCTATGTCCTTCAGTCCTATTGGCTAACCTCACCCATAACTAGGTAGCAAAGTATATGGTCTTTTGGAGTTCTCCGCCTTTTCGCTTCACGTACTGGCTGAAGATGGTTGGTAGATGATGAGTTGCTATCACAGGGCACTAACTGGTCTCGCCAAATCACGCTGGTCCATCTTAGTCTTTTGATTGCCTCTTGTTTTGCAATCAAGGCATACTCATTGGT
This sequence comes from Allium sativum, assembly GCA_030737875.1. NCBI lineage: Eukaryota > Viridiplantae > Streptophyta > Magnoliopsida > Asparagales > Amaryllidaceae > Allium > Allium sativum. The sequence goes on from CM060918.1 coordinate 898,426,273, forward strand.
TCTTCCCACGCAGACCCAACCTCTGTGAGCACAGGCGTATCATCTTCCACTCACAGAGGGATACTAAGAGTACCCTCACATCCTCAGAAGCCGCGTGCTTCATAACCTAGTCCCTTGGAGCCTTCTGCATGATCAGATGGATGTATGCTCCCCCTCGCGCCCTACGGCATCGTGATGATCTACCGTGTTTGGACTAGTCCAAGCGCCTTACCCTTTCGTGTTATTAGACCTTAAGTCTAATCTTCTAATTTTGTGCTTACTCAATCTCATTAGGTTTTCTTTTTAACTTGGTTATCTCATCCATATTAGTTTTTAAATTACCAAGTTTCTTTTTCATAAGTCTTTCCCTGTTTCTTATGTAGCCGCGATCTTTTAATTACTTACTTAGTTCTCTAACTAAGGTTTACTAACAAGCTCAAACACGACTTTCTGTAATTGTATACTTAGTCCTCTTAACTAAGATTTACCAACATGACTTTCCATGATTGTTTACTTAGTTCTCTTAACTAAGGTTCACTAACAAATTCTCTTTATCGTTTACTCATTAACTTAGTCATCTTAACTAAGATTTACTAATAAGTTTTCCCCTTACTCATATAACTTATGTTTTCCCGTTCCCATGGATTACTTAATCTTCAATTAAGTACGGCTTTCATCCTTTCATAAGTTATTTCATCTTTGTATCGATCATTATAACCTACGTTATAATTTTTACTTGTCATGTAACAAGCTTACCTATTATTTTCCCATTCAGTTGTACTCGTATCTGTTGATGTTGCCATAATCCATTGTTATTTACTTAGTTTACACACACTTAACATGTTTGCTTTATAGCATTAATCTTTTTATTAATGCACTCAACCTCTTACATTAGACATGTTGCTTGCGGTTTCTAGATATGTCAGGCGGTTCCGGGCAGACTTCTACCGCAAACTCGTTCTAACCTCGTGTTTTGGGCTTAATGCGCTAACCTCTCACATTAGACATATTGTTGCGGTTGCTGGATGTGCCAGGCGGTTTTGAGCAGACTTTCACTGTAACTCAATCTAACCTCGGGTTAGGCATGTTCGTCTTTTAACTGACAATTTCAATCTAGGTTTTATATGCCTATTTATCCCAATCCAATAATTCATGTTCATGCTTCTAAACCCAATTCATGTTCATGGTTCCAATTTGATTTGGATACATAAATTCTACCATGATTACATAATCTCATACATAGTTATGCCAATAATCCTTATTATATGTTATGCCCAACTTTTCATGCACATAAGTTATACCTAATTATACCCAAATTAATTGTTCTTTAAGGTTATCAATAATTCATGTCTACCCTCATTCTTATTGCTTAGAATAATTAATTCATGTCAACCCTCATTCTTATTGCATATATCCCAATTCAACTTATAATCTCATATGTCTAAATCTTCAATTCTAACTTTTCTTATGTACATATAGTTCATGCATAAATTATTGATTCAACATACCCAAGCATATCTAATCATTCTCAAATTTAATCGCACATATTTTCTTTTATGTTGTAGGTTAATATATGTGCCAATTTCCCCTAATTTTCCAATCTCAGATTATGTTATATGTTATTCCGCAATTCCCCAATTCGTGAATTATGCGCAAAAATTCATCTTACATGTTGCTTCAATTTCCCAATTACAAATTATTACCAAATTCACAAACATCATTTTCACTATTCCAATCCTTGTTAGTATGCATGCTTTTCAGCGAGATTTGGATTAAGCTCGAAGTTAGCCTAATCTTAAAAATAAAAAGGATAGGGAAGAAGAAGAACAGAATACACATAAAATAAAATCTGAATTATTTCAATTGAATTAAACAATTTACTTGGGGAATTTCTAAACGATACATCTACTATTATTCAACAAGGTTAATTAAAATCCACTCATAGTGATTTTTGCTTTCCTAGGTCTGATTTAGATTAGCATCTAAAGTTCTTCCCTTTTTTGTAGCTTGGATTGTAGATCAAAATCCCTCTCTTGCGGCGTAGATTTGTAGATCAAAATCCCTTTCTTGCGGCGTAGATTTGTAGATCAAAATCCCTTTTCTCCTTATTTTGAAATAGAAGAAATTCTAAATCTAATCTTTTATTTTATTAATAGATTTGGTGGGGAAGAAAAGAGATTAGCTTTCAGAATTGCTTAGGGAAGAAGAAAAAGCACAACTTTAGCATAGCTTTAAGATTGTGAATTTTAGGGTTAGGTTTTGAGTTTTGTTTATAGGTAGGCTAGAACAACTAGGTCTTAGGATTAAAATAGAATTCATCTAAACCTTAAACCTCGCTAAAGAAAAGAATATTCTAGAGTAGGCTAATTGATTGCTCATTCTTTCCCTTTCATAAACTTATGATGTTTCTTTTGTGCAATTAGATATATTGCATATCTTCCATTCTTTAATTAATTTATCTCTGCAATTATTGTTTTCCCTCTATTCTAATTGCATACCCATATTTCATATCCAATCAATTTTCCCTTTAATTTATTTATTGCAGCAACTTAATTGTCACATACGTTTTTGCATACAACTAAATTTATTTAATGCATCATTCTTTATTCATATATAAACCTTTCCCTTTTCCCATATGCGGTTTCTTTTCCATTAATGCATCCTTCATTGTGTCATTATTAATATTATTATTGTTGCATATTTCTAATGTTCTTATATTTTTCCATGCATTAAATTTATACTTTTTTCTTTGTCGCATATATTTTTCCATGTGACATTATTAATGCTTTCCCATTTTATGCACTTGATATGTTACTTCTTTTTAATGCATTATGTAATAACCCGAAAAATCCGAGCCAGTTTAATTTTTTTGTTTTGGCAACTTCGACGAATTTTGAATATTTAAAATATACTATTTTAAATAATATCGGCGAGAAATTTATTTTGAATATATTTAGAACGTATATATTATACGCGTCGTCGATAGAATATAAATATTTATATATAATAATTATAAATAGAATTGAAAATGGCGCGGTAGTTCGATAATTCGATTTCAAACTTCAATTGAATGTACCGGGTGCAAAACAATCCGGATTTTAGTGAAACCAAAAATATTAGGATCTAATTGATAATATCTTTCCAACGAATCCGAAAAATCAAAATTTCATAGCGGGAATCAAAAGATATGTCCAGTTGAAAATTCTGAATAGTCGCTATGGAATTCAGGCCCTTAAAAATGGAAATTTTGCAAACGACCTCGGATTTCGACGAAACCACTTTTGTTGGGTCCGTGATGTAAAGTTATTGCTAGGTTTCAAATTTCATAATTTTTCGAATCATTATGTGAGCGTGGCAAAGGAAAACGCGTTTGACCAGTTTCGGTTGATTTTAATCGACTGGAAAATGGCCATTTTTCCAACGGTCTCAGAATTCGACGAAACTAGTTTTGTTAGGACCGTATCGTCAAAACGAAGCTAGAAAATATTTTTCTGGAATTTTTCTAGTTAGTATGTGACCCCGGTAATTTGAAATGTACGTTTAAAATTCAATATAGTGATTTAAATGTAAATTCAACGGAAACTGATCGAGACGATCGAATCAGCCTACGATACATATCCCATTGTGTTCGGAATGGGGGTAAAACGCTATGGACGACAGGCGGTGGACCTCGTTTTGAGATCGAAAATAAAGGTTGCTTTTTGGCGAAAAATAAATTAATTAAATAATAAAAAACAAACAAAACAAAACAAAACCCTTACCTCCTTATCCACGTCAGACCCCCCCTTTTTACCTTTCCCGTTCAAATCGATTATACAGAAAAAAAGAAGAAGAAGAAAACGGGGGAGATCGATTTCGCCGCCCCCCCCTAAACCACCGCGCCGCCTCACCATCGACGCAGACCCCCTCCCTCAGCTCGCCGCCCTCCCCTTCTTCTCCTCCGCCACCTCGAAGCGACACACCCCTCCCCTCGTCCGCCGAAGCGCGAGAGCCCCCCCCTTTTTCCTCCACCGCCGCACACTCCCCCAGTGGCGCGACAAGCCGCCTGCGCCCCTCCGGCGAACACCACCACCCACTGCGAGACAGTGAGCCCTCCCTCCTTAAAATCCTGTAAGCTTTAATGCTATTTTTACTTATTTATGTCTTTAACAAAGTGATTTTTGTTTTAATAAATTTGCTTTAAAAAATGAAGATATGAATTTGCTTTAAAAAATGAAGATATAACTTTGCTTTGAAAATGAAGATATGAATTTGCTTGGAAAACAAAAAAATGAATTAGCTTTTAAAACAAAGTTTGCATTCTTTATGAAAATGAATTTTGCATTGATTTTGAAAATAAAATTAACATTGTTTTTAAAATAGAAATAGCGGATGTAAAAATTCGATTTTTATATATTGAATAGCATAGTAAAAAATTCGATTTTTATATATTGAATAGCATAGTAAAAAATTCGATTTTTATATATTGAATAGCATAGTAAAAATTCGATTTTTATATATTGAATAGCATAGTAAAAATTCGATTCTTATATATTGAATAGCGAAGTGAAAAAGTGATTTTTATAGTGATGAAAGTGAAAAGACGATATATTTTTATAATATGATAAGGCAATATTTTTAAATGTGAAAAGGCGAAATTTTTAGATAAAAAAATTGCGAAATCTATATTTTTGAAATGGAATATTATCTATATGATAATGTAGTAAAAATTTGGTTTTGATATAAAGTATAACGAAGTGAAAATTCGATTTTTAAATATATGAAGTGATTTTAAAAATATGATTTTTAAATTGAAAGTGAACAAATAAAAATATGATTTTTATTTTAAAGACATCAAAATATAAAAATGTGTGATTTTTATATATGTAGTGACTACGGGCAACGAAGATGATAAAAAGGCGAGAATGAAGAAGATTTCTGCAAAGAAGAGCCGAGGCGTCTGGTTTAGCAAATATGTGAGAATTTCTCACCTTTCAATTTCTTTTCTAGTTATATATATATGTACTAGGATGCAGACGGTGCTTAGTAGCACCCGACACAATCGTCCACAGACCATGGACTTGTTTGTTTTGATTGCAAAAATTAGTTAGAGTATTTGATTGAAATTTGAATTGTTTGGTGAAATGAATTGATTTGATTGATGTGTGAATGGCGTGGGCCTTCACTAGACCGGGGATAAGGCTAGGCCTCGTCCCGTTTCTAGTATCGTGCCGTTATGCCGCCGAAATTTTCTAAAATATGTTAGAAAAATAAAAATATCATTTTACTTGATTAATGAACTAAATAGAAATTCATATGTTAAAATAAAATGTTTTATCGTTAAAAATATAATTTTTAACGTGAATATGAATATAGTGAATGCGAATAAATAAATATTCATTTACAAACCGGACGGTTTGTTTATGTACACCTATTTGAATGACATTGATTGGGACGATAAAGTTTACACATCGCCCAACTGCACAAATAAAATCTGTGTTTGATTGTTTGAAACCCCACACGGGTGTTGGGATGAAATATGAAGTTCACTCACCCTGATTAATTAAATATGTCGATCGATGGATTGACAGGCTGTTATAAGCTTTAGATATCTATATTTGATGCTTATGCAGTGTAGTGCACTTTGGTTGATGGTTGATTATTTTTCAATGCTATTATATACATGTGTTGTATGAAAATCCATATAATTAACTTTATATGGTAATTGATTGGGCCTCATTCCAATTTAGAAAATAAAGAATATTATAAAATAAAAGTTCATGTGTTGACTGTACTCATCCGTTGAGATTAGTCATGTGTTGAACGAATTATTTTTGTAATAAAATTTACATCTTTATCAATATAAAATAAAGGTTCATGTGATGACTGTACTCATCCGTTGAGATTAGTCATGTGTTGAACGAAATATTTTAACAAAAATAGTCACACATGGACGGTACTCATTCGTTGAGATTAGTCGTGCTTTGACAAAAAGAAATATTTGAAATAGAATATATAAAGCCGTGTTGATTAGTGATGCGCCATTTTGACGCGAACGATATTTATAACGATTTCGAAATGAATTGAATATATAACGATTTCCAAATGAATTGAATATATAACTATTTCGAAATGAATTGAATATATAACGATTTCGATTTGAATTGAATATATAATGAATTTGATTCAAATAGAAAACGAAACGAATTTGATTTGAATAGAAAATGAATTTGAATCGAATATAAAACCAATTTGAATTGAATTGAATTGAAAACGAATTCAAATTGAATTGAAAGCGAATTGAAATGAATTCAAATTTAATTGAAATTTGAATTGAATAGAAATGAATTTTAAAACGAATTTATAAAGAAGAATTCAATTTTGATTTGAATTGAAATGGAAGTTGAAATTGCTTTTGAAACGAATTTAAAACTATTTATATAATTCGTTTTAAATAGAAATCGACGAAATATATATTATATATATTATATATATAATATAATGGCCCGAATAGAACGCGCCGCGCCGCGCCGCGGCAGTTCGTGAATTTCGACCATTTATTTCAAACGAACATTACGGGAGATCCGACCGTCGGATTCTCCTAAAACTGAAACCGTTGGGTTCGTATCGAAAAGAGCTTTCTAACGAATATTAGAAATTTGAAATCTAACGGTTGGATTTGGAGATACGTCCAAATCAAATTCGAAAAAGGTCGTTGTAAGTACAGTTCGATGGCCGTTATTGGAAATAAACTGTACGGGCCTTGATAAAATTATTAAAAATATTAATAATTTGGGTAAAATCATAAGAAATGATTTGGGAAAATTTGGGATGAAAAACTCCATATTGAAAAAGATAAAAATGGATTTTTATCGAAATGAACTAGTTTTGAACTAAATTTAAAACCCAATTATTTTTAAATAAATAAATTAGATTTAAAAAGGGGTTTTAAAATAATCAGAATTTCTAATATATTTAAATGGATTTGAAATGGGTTTATCGTGAATGGTGTTTTAAATAACACTAGTTCTTTAACCCGATAATAAATAGAATGTGATTTGGGTTTGTCGTGAACTGTGTTTTAAATAACACCTAATTCTTTAACCCAGTAAAAGGAGTTTTAATGAATCTGCAATTAGATTGAAATGTGAATTGATAATCTAAATTATCAAATTTAGAAATTGAGCGGGAATGGAGTATTACCAGTTTTGCTCCAAAGCGATAGTTAAATCTTTAATTAGATTTGAACGTGAAATGGTAATTAATTTTACCGATAACACCACGGTGTTAGATATGGAGGATTACCAGTTTTGCTTCATGGGATGAATAAGTTGGGATTGGGAAATAAAATAAATAATTACTTCGGTGTGGTTCGCTAATCTCGACTAGTTTAGAAAAACCATAATTTGGTTTGAAACGACATCCAAAGGAAGATTACAGGATAAATTTTAAAGAATTTATCTTGGATAAATTTAGTGGGAACCTTTCCCTAAGAATGTGGAATTTAGAAACTAGCTGTAGGTTGGCTAAGAAGAATGGTTTCCTGGGTATTGATCTGATGTTGGTTTCGGCCTTCGGGGTTAATGTTTGGGAAATGGTTCTCTTGCTAATTTGCGGTTAGTGACTAATGAATTGGAATGAGGCGTATGTTGTGTTTGTGTAACATTTGTTTTTAATATACGCGGGTTGTTCGGAAAGTCCGGGTTTACACCCATTCTGAATAACCGATTCGACGATAAGTCGAAGATGAAGACGGTGGTCGAAGACCGGAAGTCTTCACATCGTTTGGGTAATTACTGACGATCCTGATTGGGATGTACACCCAAGAGGATGGAAATAGTTGGTGGTCGTCCAGACGTACTTGGAGATGGATGGATATGCGAGGAAAGTGCCTCCGGTTTCGTTCAGACCCAGAACGGACTTGTAAATGGATTGTGTGTCTGACATTGGATTTTATTCTGTGTCGATTGATTTCTATTAAATATACATCTGTTTGGCGGTGGAGAATTTATTCTTTTGCTTAACGCCCTTCTCTGAGACGTACGAGCTTAGAGGTTGTATATCGATGGACATCAGTCGCATGGCATGAATTGCCTATGTGGCACGCTAAGATGCAATGATCAAGGCTTCTGTTGAAAAGCAAAGTCTTGTGGTTGATGATCAAAGCACGGCCTACGTGGCAGCTTTGTGTATAGCGTGGATTCGTGAGCCTCACACCTCGGTATGAGTCAAAAACGGGATAAGGACCCAAGGAGTGCATGACGTTTCCTTCTAGCTATGGTGGTGTCAGTGACTTACCAGCCCTGACATTTATATACTTTTCACCTTTGTGGTTTGGATGCGAGGCGCCTCGATTATAGGTCTGTAAGGACCGGGAAACGTGTGTTCAGGCATAATTAATCCTCTAACGTAAGTGAGGACCGGCCTTGGAGGATCCGGGGTTGCCCAGAGTGCGTAACCCTGAGGCATTTGCTAGAGTGTCTCTAACGCGGAGAGGAGCTTGCCCCTTGCCTCGACTCATGACGAAAATCCAATTTCCAATACGTGTATTGCGGTTTTAATTGTAGAACTAGTATGGCGACATAGTAGCATGGGATACTATGCCGTCTATGATTTATATTTATGATTGAAATTGTTTTGACACTATACACTTATTATAGTATCAAATGATTTGTTTTAAACGTACCAAACATGTTTGGCTGTTATAAGGTAAAACCCTATCCTCCGGCTTGCGTTGCATTGTGTGATGGGACCTAGGTCTTATAACAGTTTCATTTTTCGAAAAAGCATTGCGTTGTTTATTCTATGCACTGGTATTCTTGGGAGGAAACCCGTTCCGTGTTATACGGCGTGGTCCCTTGAATTACTCTCTTTTAAAGTAAAGTTTGAGTAACTGTTTTAGTTCTCACACCAGTCACATGACTGACCTGGAGCTTATTGTTTTAACCTAAACTCTGGGTGCCCCTATTTTCCGCACGGGCAGCTAGTAGTTTTGGTTTTGCAGATTTATATTCACAGGATCCTGGTTTACAGCTGGAATGATATCCGGAAAGCTCTGTATCTGTATATCACCTTCAGTTGTGCTTTGTATTATTTTTCCGCTGCTATGTAATTTATTGTAATCTCTGATATTTTATCGAATGTAATTTATTCATGTATATTCTTGTATCTGATGGAATTGTTGTAATAGCAATGAAATGTTCTTCTGTTTGTGTTCTGATTTGTCCTGTTCTCAACGTTCAGGGGTTTCGAACGGTCTAGATCGGTTTAATGACTGATTCGGATCGAGCGAAATTCCCGGCCGTCACATTTGGTATCATAGCTTTGGTTTACAGAGCTCGAGAACAAGGCACATTAGAACCATGCGAAAGAATTCATCAGATATTGGATTAGTAATATCCAATTAGAATGACTCGTTAGAGATAGGATCAGTAGTATCCTAGAACGAGTGTGAAGAGTATATTTTCCAAATGAAAACAATTTTGTTTTGAAAATTTAAATCGTTTTAAACGTATTTGAATATTTAATTATTTTGAATATGGACAATCGAGTATATAAAGGTTTTGCATATACGCGTCATGAACGTATATTCGAAGTTTTAATATACTAGATAGATATGGAATCACATTCTAGTCGCCCGGAGATGGTACTGTGATTGTCATGACATCATCAGTATTTATGTTCGTGTTTCGAAGGTGTGATTTTCTATATATTTCCATTAGACTGGTGTGAGAACCAAAACTTATATAGTTAGAACACATTGTTGTGAATTGACATCAAAAACATGATTTTTGCATATGTATCAAAATTATGAATTTGAAAACTTTAATCCACTAATTGATTGATGTTTGTGTTGTTTGTTTATTTGTTTGCTAAATTTTAACCATTTAGCCTAATTGAACCAAATATTGAACTATATTGAAAATTGGTCGCATTTGCTTGCATATACATATACTTATATTGAACAGGTCATAGCAAGGAGGCTAGAGCAGAGAATAAAATTTGTTTGCCCGACAAATAGGTACATGTTTACTACATAATTTACTGTTTTGTTTGGGTGATGATGATTTTATGAGCCTATTGGCTAGCCGCTTGGCTTTTTCTTTTTCTTTTTGAGATCTGAAGGACCGGGGAAGCTATTTGAAATTCCCCGATGCTCCCGGTGCAGGGGAGGTTATGGCGAAATTTTTCAAAAATTTAGGGTGTTAGCCAAATTTTTGAAAATTTGAAAATTCTCAGAAACTGAAAAGTTGGAGAATGGAAGCCAGATCGAACATAGAGTTGATTAATCAAACCACTTTCGACATTGTTCCTTTTCGGGGACGAAAAGTTTTAAGTGGGGGAGATTGTAATAACCCGAAAAATCCGAGCCAGTTTAAAATTTTTGTTTTGGCAACTTCGACGAATTTTGAATATTTAAAATATACTATTTTAAATAATATCGGCGAGAAATTTATTTTGAATATATTTAGAACGTATATATTATACGCGTCGTCGATAGAATATAAATATTTATATATAATTATAAATAGAATTGAAAATGGCGCGGTAGTTCGATAATTCGATTTCAAACTTCAATTGAATGTACCGGGTGCAAAACAATCCGGATTTTAGTGAAACCAAAAACATTAGGATCTAATTGATAATATCTTTCCAACGAATCCGAAAAATCAAAATTTCATAGCAGGAATCAAAAGATATGTCCAGTTGAAAATTCTGAATAGTCGCTATGGAATTCAGGCCCTTAAAAATGGAAATTTTGCAAACGACCTCGGATTTCGACGAAACCACTTTTGTTGGGTCCGTGATGTAAAGTTATTGCTAGGTTTCAAATTTCATAATTTTTCGAATCATTATGTGAGCGTAGCAAAGGAAAACGCGTTTGACCAGTTTCGGTTGATTTTAATCGACTGGAAAATGGCCATTTTTCCAACGGTCTCAGAATTCGACGAAACTAGTTTTGTTAGGACCGTATCGTCAAAACGAAGCTAGAAAATATTTTTCTGGAATTTTTCTAGTTAGTATGTGACCCCGGTAATTTTAAATATACGTTTAAAATTCAATATAGTGATTTAAATGTAAATTCAACGGAAACTGATCGAGACGATCGAATCAGCCTACGATACATATCCCATTGTGTTCGGAATGGGGGTAAAACGCTATGGACGACAGGCGGTGGACCTCGTTTTGAGATCAAAAATAAAGGTTGCTTTTTGGCGAAAAATATATTAATTAAATAATAAAAAAAACAAAACAAAACAAAACCCTTACCTCCTTATCCACGTCAGACACCCCCTTTTTACCTTTCCCGTTCAAATCGATTATACCGAAAAAAAAAAAGAAGAAAAAGGGGGAGATCGATTTCGCCGCCCCCCCCCCCCTAAACCACCGCGCCGCCTCACCATCGACGCAGACCCCCTCCCTCAGCTCGCCGCCCTCCCCTTCTTCTCCTCCGCCACCTCGAAGCGACACACCCCTCCCCTCGTCCGCCGAAGCGCGAGAGCCCCCCCCCCTTTTTCCTCCACCACCGCACACTCCCCCAGTGGCGCGACAAGCCGCCTGCGCCCCTCCGGCGAACACCACCACCCACTGCGAGACAGTGAGCCCTCCCTCCTTAAAATCCTGTAAGCTTTAATGCTATTTTTACTTATTTATGTCTTTAACAAAGTGATTTTTGTTTTAATAAATTTTCTTTAAAAAATGAAGATATGAATTTGCTTTAAAAAATGAAGATATAACTTTGCTTTGAAAATGAAGATATGAATTTGCTTGGAAAACAAAAAAATGAATTAGCTTTTAAAACAAAGTTTGCATTCTTTATGAAAATGAATTTTGCATTGATTTTGAAAATAAAATTAACATTGTTTTTAAAATAGAAATAGCGGATGTAAAAATTCGATTTTTATATATTGAATAGCATAGTAAAAAATTTGATTTTTATATATTGAATAGCATAGTAAAAAATTCGATTTTTATATATTGAATAGCATAGTAAAAATTCGATTTTTATATATTGAATAGCATAGTAAAAATTCGATTCTTATATATTGAATAGCGAAGTGAAAAAGTGATTTTTATAGTGATGAAAGTGAAAAGACGATATATTTTTATAATATGATAAGGCAATATTTTTAAATGTGAAAAGGCAAAATTTTTAGATAAAAAAATTGCGAAATCTATATTTTTGAAATGGAATATTATCTATATGATAATGTAGTAAAAATTTGGTTTTGATATAAAGTATAACGAAGTGAAAATTCGATTTTTAAATATATGAAGTGATTTTAAAAATATGATTTTTAAATTGAAAGTGAACAAATAAAAATATGATTTTTATTTTAAAGACATCAAAATATAAAAATGTGTGATTTTTATATATGTAGTGACTACGGGCAACGAAGATGATAAAAAGGCGAGAATGAAGAAGATTTCTGCAAAGAAGAGCCGAGGCGTCTGGTTTAGCAAATATGTGAGAATTTCTCACCTTTCAATTTCTTTTCTAGTTATATATATATGTACTAGGATGCAGACGGTGCTTAGTAGCACCCGACACAATCGTCCACAGACCATGGACTTGTTTGTTTTGATTGCAAAAATTAGTTAGAGTATTTGATTGAAATTTGAATTGTTTGGTGAAATGAATTGATTTGATTGATGTGTGAATGGCGTGGGCCTTCACTAGACCGGGGATAAGGCTAGGCCTCGTCCCGTTTCTAGTATCGTGCCGTTATGCCGCCGAAATTTTCTAAAATATGTTAGAAAAATAAAAATATCATTTTACTTGATTAATGAACTAAATAGAAATTCATATGTTAAAATAAAATGTTTTATCGTTAAAAATATAATTTTTAACGTGAATATGAATATAGTGAATGCGAATAAATAAATATTCATTTACAAACCGGACGGTTTGTTTATGTACACCTATTTGAATGACATTGATTGGGACGATAAATTTTACACATCGCCCAACTGCACAAATAAAATCTGTGTTTGATTGTTTGAAACCCCACACGGGTGTTGGGATGAAATATGAAGTTCACTCACCCTGATTAATTAAATATGTCGATCGATGGATTGACAGGCTGTTATAAGCGTTAGATATCTATATTTGATGCTTATGCAGTGTAGTGCACTTTGGTTGATGGTTGATTATTTTTCAATGCTATTATATACATGTGTTGTATGAAAATCCATATAATTAACTTTATATGGTAATTGATTGGGCCTCATTCCAATTTAGAAAATAAAGAATATTATAAAATAAAAGTTCATGTGTTGACTGTACTCATCCGTTGAGATTAGTCATGTGTTGAACGAATTATTTTTGTAATAAAATTTACATCTTTATCAATATAAAATAAAGGTTCATGTGATGACTGTACTCATCCGTTGAGATTAGTCATGTGTTGAACGAAATATTTTAACAAAAATAGTCACACATGGACGGTACTCATTCGTTGAGATTAGTCGTGCTTTGACAAAAAGAAATATTTGAAATAGAATATATAAAGCCGTGTTGATTAGTGATGCGCCATTTTGACGCGAACGATATTTATAACGATTTCGAAATGAATTGAATATATAACGATTTCGAAATGAATTGAATATATAACGATTTCGAAATGAATTGAATATATAACGATTTCGATTTGAATTGAATATATAATGAATTTGATTCAAATAGAAAACGAAACGAATTTGATTTGAATAGAAAATGAATTTGAATCGAATATAAAACCAATTTGAATTGAATTGAATTGAAAACGAATTCAAATTGAATTGAAAGCGAATTGAAATGAATTCAAATTTAATTGAAATTTGAATTGAATAGAAATGAATTTTAAAACGAATTTATAAAGAAGAATTCAATTTTGATTTGAATTGAAATGGAAGTTGAAATTGCTTTTGAAACGAATTTAAAACTATTTATATAATTCGTTTTAAATAGAAATCGACGAAATATATATTATATATATTATATATATAATATAATGGCCTGAATAGAATGCGCCGCGCCGCGGCAGTTCGTGAATTTCGACCATTTATTTCAAACGAACATTACGGGAGATCCGACCGTCGGATTCTCCTAAAACCGGAACCGTTTGGTTCGTATCGAAAAGAGCTTTCTAACAAATATTAGAAATTTGAAATCTAACGGTTGGATTTGGAGATACGTCCAAATCAAATTCGAAAAAGGTCGTTGTAAGTGCAGTTCGATGGCCGTTATTGGAAATAAACTGTACGGGCCTGGATAAAATTATTAAAAATATTAATAATTTGGGTAAAATCATAAGAAATGATTTGGGAAAATTTGGGATGAAAAACTCCATATTGAAAAAGATAAAAATGGATTTTTATCGAAATGAACTAGTTTTGAACTAAATTTAAAACCCAATTATTTTTAAATAAATAAATTAGATTTAAAAAGGGGTTTTAAAATAATCAGAATTTCTAATATATTTAAATGGATTTGAAATGGGTTTATCGTGAATGGTGTTTTAAATAACACTAGTTCTTTAACCCGATAATAAATAGAATGTGATTTGGGTTTGTCGTAAACTGTGTTTTAAATAACACCTAGTTCTTTAACCCAGTAAAAGGAGTTTTAATGAATCTGCAATTAGATTGAAATGTGAATTGATAATCTAAATTATCAAATTTAGAAATTGAGCGGGAATGGAGTATTACCAGTTTTGCTCCAAAGCGATAGTTAAATCTTTAATTAGATTTGAACGTGAAATGGTAATTAATTTTACCGATAACACCACGGTGTTAGATATGGAGGATTACCAGTTTTGCTTCATGGGATGAATAAGTTGGGATTGGGAAATAAAATAAATAATTACTTCGGTGTGGTTCGCTAATCTCGACTAGTTTAGAAAAACCATAATTTGGTTTGAAACGACATCCAAAGGAAGATTACAGGATAAATTTTAAAGAATTTATCTTGGATAAATTTAATGGGAACCTTTCCCTAAGAATGTGGAATTTAGAAACTAGCTGTAGGTTGGCTAAGAAGAATGGTTTCCTGGGTATTGATCTGATGTTGGTTTCGGCCTTCGGGGTTAATGTTTGGGAAATGGTTCTCTTGCTAATTTGCGGTTAGTGACTAATGAATTGGAATTAGGCGTATGTTGTGTTTGTGTAACATTTGTTTTTAATATACGCGGGTTGTTCGGAAAGTCCGGGTTTACACCCATTCTGAATAACAGATTCGACGATTAGTCGAAGATGAAGACGGTGGTCGAAGATCGGAAGTCTTCACATCGTTTGGGTAATTACTGACGATCCTGATTGGGCTGTACACCCAAGAGGATGGAAATAGTTGGTGGTCGTCCAGACGTACTTGGAGATGGATGGATATGCGAGGAAAGTGCCTCCGGTTTCGTTCAGACCCAGAACGGACTTGTAAATGGATTGTGTGTCTGACATTGGATTTTATTCTGTGTCGATTGATTTCTATTAAATATACATCTGTTTGGCGGCGGAGAATTTATTCTTTTGCTTAACGCCCTTCTCTGAGACGTACGAGCTCAGAGGTTGTATATCGATGGACATCAGTCGCATGGCATGAATTGCCTATGTGGCACGCTAAGATGCAATGATCAAGGCTTCTGTTGTAAAGCAAAGTCTTGTGGTTGATGATCAAAGCACGGCCTACGTGGCAGCTTTGTGTATAGCGTGGATTCGCGAGCCTCACACCTCGGTGTGAGTCAAAAACGGGATAAGGACCCAAGGAGTGCATGACGTTTCCTTCTAGCTATGGTGGTGTCAGTGACTTACCAGCCCTGACATTTATATACTTTTCACCTTTGTGGTTTGGATGCGAGGCGCCTCGATTATAGGTCTGTAAGGACCGGGAAACGTGTGTTCAGGCATAATTAATCCTCTAACGTAAGTGAGGACCGGCCTTGGAGGATCCGGGGTTGCCCAGAGTGCGTAACCCTGAGGCATTTGCTAGAGTGTCTCGAACGCGGAGAGGAGCTTGCCCCTTGCCTCGACTCATGACGGAAATCCAATTTCCAATACGTGTATTGCGGTTTTAATTGTAGAACTAGTATGGCGACATAGTAGCATGGGATACTATGCCGTCTATGATTTATATTTATGATTGAAATTGTTTTGACACTATACACTTATTATAGTATCAAATGATTTGTTTTAAACGTACCAAGCATGTTTGGCTGTTATAAGGTAAAACCCTATCCTCCGGCTTGCGTTGCATTGTGTGATGGGACCTGGGTCTTATAACAGTTTCATTTTTCGAAAAAGCATTGCGTTGTTTATTCTATGCACTGGTATTCTTGGGAGGAAACCCGTTCCGTGTTATACGGCATGGTCCCTTGAATTACTCTCTTTTAAAGTAAAGTTTGAGTAACTGTTTTAGTTCTCACACCAGTCACATGACTGACCTGGAGTTTATTGTTTTAACCTAAACTATGGGTGCCCCTATTTTCCGCACGGGCAGCTAGTAGTTTTGGTTTTGCAGATTTATATTCACAGGATCCTGGTTTACAGCTGGAATGATATCCGGAAAGCTCTGTATCCGTATATCACCTTCAGTTGTGCTTTGTATTATTTTTCTGCTGCTATGTAATTTATTGTAATCTCTGATATCTTATCGAATGTAATTTATTCATTTATACTCTGTATATTCTTGTATCTGATGGAATTGTTGTAATAGCAATGAAATGTTCTTCTGTTTGTGTTCTGATTTGTCCTGTTCTCAACGTTCAGGGGTTTCGAACGGTCTAGATCGGTTTAACGACTGATTCGGATCGACCGAAATTCCCGGCCGTCACACATTAAATTGCTTGGTACTTCTTTCTAAACTTATTTTTTCTATGCATGCTTTAATTGCATATTTGACATGTTTGTATCCTATATTCTTTTTCTTTTACCTACCTATCATTAATTCGTTTTTATTTTGGTTCATGCATCTACACATTTTTAATTGCATGCATTAAATTCTTAACCGTTATGTGTATGTTATATACATCTTTCTTATTTTCACGCAATTAAATTTATTTATTAATAGCTCATTACATTATGTAAACAAGTTTGAATTGCACGCTCATTAACTCATTCAATTTTTTTTCTTCTTACTTATAATCAGTACATTATATTGTACTATTTTGAATGCATTGCATATTAATCTCTTTCCTTCGTGCATTTAACTCTTTTGACATTTGTTTTTTTTTCTATTTTGATTACACATCTTTATTTTACAATCAATTTACTAATTCTTCCTTTACTGCTTGCATATTGAATTATGCACACTTTCCTCTTTTATTTTAATTTATTAATTTATTCTTGCATAAGCACATAATTAATTACATGCGCTAATTCTCTTCTTTCACTTTTTGTTTATATATTATTAACTTTTACATTAAAATATACATATGAACTATTACTTATTTGCCACTTAGAAAAATTGCGTGGTGTTACATTCTCCGAACTTTAAGGAATTTCGTCCCCGAAATTCATTGAGGATAAAATAGATAATCCCTCGCAATCATACATCCATCATGTGTGCATCCAATTTTTGCAAACATTGTGCGCATGTGCAAAGTGAAATACATCTTAGTAATGCATGTTTGCTTAATTGGTACCACTACATGTATGCAAACTTTTAAAATCTCTTTTTAAAACATGATGCTCACATCCTAAATATACTTGCAGTTCTACATGAATTCAATATTTTAAAAACCAAAATAGTTTTCCATCCAAATTTTCCCGCACTCTTATAGAGTAAGAGCATAGTTCATTCAATTGTTGCATCCAAAACCCTACCAAACATCATTAAATTTCGAAATTTAGAAAAATATAATTTTCTAAATTCGATTTCTTATGTTACCAAAAGGTATAAAACGGAAAAATTCACATCTTCCGTTTTTCTTTTATGTACCTTTTCTAATTGTACTTGGATTTTTACATAACTATTCTATAAAGATTTCCTATTTTCCTATCCAAGTACAACCACATAAGAAATAAATTCTTTTCTTTTTCAATTTATCTTGGAAAATTTTCCTTTTTATTCATCTTTTTCTTAAGATTTTCATTTTCTTTTCCCATCACATTTGTTGCTTTACTGAATTTGTTGTTTTCTTTTTAGTTAGGCTATTCTCTTCCTTAGCTTATTTGACTTAGTCCAATTACTTAAGTTTATTATTTTTCAAATAAGCCTTCCCATTTTTCTACACAGCTACTATTACGGGCCAAGAATCTTAGGACTAGGTCACAAGTCCAAACAATGGGATCTACACACTTACTTGCCCTTCACTACCTAGTAATTACTACTAGTCCATGCTATGTATTACTAGCCTGTACTTTTCTATTTCTCAAGCAACAAACCTGAGTTTCTTAATGCTTATGCATTCGAGGGGAATTTTATACCATTGCAAGATGATCTTTTTTATTTCTCTCATTCTTTCCAGGCACTAATCCTTACCTACTCCTTTTTTTTAAAAAGAACATGGTTTGGCTTTCTTTCTTTTCATTACATTTTCTTCCAAAAATTAAAAGTGTTAAAACTCTATTTTCTTCTCCAAAGCTTGCTTTTGCCAAACCATAAAAACCTATCACAAAATAAAATTGCAAAACACTTTTTTTTTTCAAATCATAAAACTGGAGTAGACAAGGTCAATTACTTAATCGGGTTCACATTGATTCTACTTATGTTAATTTTGGCTGCTTTCTACAAGGTGCAAAAGTCTACTCTATTCTTACTCTCTACAACTTATTTTATCCTCCCAACAAAATTTCTTTATAGATCAATAATCAAAATTTATTGTTAACAGAATAGAGATTTTAAAATGTCCTTTTCAAAATGCAACTTTTTCATGAGAGAATTCTTTTTCAAACAAATAATCATTATTTTACAAAATATATACCCCACTTTACTTTAAAACCCAACATGCAGTAAATATGTTCTTTACATATTTTCCTTAAACATCAAAAAAACTTTTAAGATCAAAACTTGAAAACACCACAAACTCTTTTGCAAAAACTTTTACAAATTCAAGTTCTTAAAAGTTAATCATTGGGTTAGACTCAAAGTGGGTCTTTAACTCAACTAGGCTTTACTAGTCACTTCTCAACTATATATATATATATATATATATTCCTAATCCATTTTCCACATTCTAATTTTTTTTCTAATTTGCAAGGTTTCGCTTCTAAACCCACTATTCCAAAATACTAACATTTCAGTTTCCATCCTATGGGATTCTTTCTTCCTCCAATACCAAATCATATTGGAAACTTTCCAACCAAATGATCTAAGGGTCTTAAAATTTCTATATTCATTCCTTTAGTGTACAAACCAATACCCCAACTCATTCCATATTTTACTCTTTCTACCTAGTAGGCTCTTTTATGGACTTAGGTTTATATATATATATATATATATATATATATATTATATTTATATTTTTGAAAATACGAATACGCTCATTATTTCCCCAGGAACACTAAACCGAAGCTCTGATACCAAATGTAACAACCCGGATTCTGACGGACCGATTTTTTTTTCAAAAACCCTCCATCGAAACCCGAGTTGGTTTGCTATGGTATCCTGCAGAAAAGGCAGAGACATAAAACATGTTAGAGTTTGGAAAACATCTCACAATGGAAGGAATATAATGTGGTTGAAACATAGCTTTCCCTTAATAATAATACTGCTAAACCAGTAACCAAAGCTATACAGTCTCTGTCATGAACCTAACCTGCGAATGTTATGAGGAGGGGTCAGAACATAAGTTTTGTGTGAATGAATTTAAACTACACTTCTTGGATAATCCTACATATACCGTTCAATTACTTTTTCTCATTTATTAGGTTATCTGTGTTATTAGCTCTCTTGGCTTTCACACACATGTCGCAGCCACCTACTCCCTAGTAGGTCAACCCAACATAATGTATATGTAGCTACCCCCAATTAAGGTATACTCTACTCGCATGGTCTCCACCTTATGTATGCAATCCCTTATCAAATGTCGCATGTCGTATGTATATCAACGCTACGTTGGCATAAAATTATCATCACTGTGTTACATAAGCTTTTGGACTGCCATTCTAGATCCTACTAGATTCTGTCATCGAATAATGCCCTCTTGTCTATGGTACACCACCCAAAGCGACATGAGTGCACCTAGACTTTCCCCACGTACGTATCATCAATCATACTCGATGTCTATTTGCACATGTTCTCTATATGTGCGCCCGAGTCCAGTGGTAGGGCTAATCATGAAACACGGTACTCGGTCAGGAGCTTTCAGATATCTGCCGATGTAGATGCTAAGGTCTGCTTTTATAGTGCCTATGGTCCCACTAGACCCCTCCCTCAACTAATGAAAGGCACCCAAGAATATCAAGAATGAGAACTGTAACCCCGGCCCCCTATGCCCATCAATCCTATTGGCCAACCTCACCCATTACTAGATAGCAAAGTATATGGTCTTTTGGAGTTCTCCTCCTTTCCGCTTCACGTACTGATTGAAGATGGTAGGTAGACGAATAGTTGTTATCACAAGGCACTAACTGGTCTCGCCGAATCGCGCCGGTCCATCTTAGTCTTTTGATTGCCTCTTGTTTTGCAATCAAGGCATACTCATTGGTTCTTCCCACGCAGACCTAACCTCTGAGAGCACAGGCATATCATCTACCACTCACAGAGGAATACCAAGAGTACCCTCACATCCTCAGAAGCCGCGTGCTTTGTAACCCAGTCCCTTGGAGCCTTCTTCATGATCAGATGGATGTTCGCTCCCCCTCGCGTCCTACGACATCGTGATGATCTACCGTGTTTGGTTATTCATCCCGTATCGTATGGACTGGTCCAAGTGCCTTACCCTTTCGTGTTATTAGACCTTAAGTCTAATCTTCTAATTTTGTGCTTACTCAATCTCATTAGGTTATCTTTTTAACTTGGTTATCTCATCCATATTAGTTTTTAAATTACCAAGTTTCTTTTTCATAAGTCTTTCCCTGTTTCTTATGTAGCCGCGATCTTTTAATTACTTACTTAGTTCTCTTAACTAAGGTTTACTAACAAGCTCAAACACGACTTTCTGTAACTGTTTACATAGTCCTCTTAACTAAGGTTTACCAAAATGAATTTCCATGATTGTTTACTTATCCCTCTTAATTAAGGTTCACTAACAAATTCTGTTTATCGTTTACTCATTAACTTAGTCATCTTAACTAAGTTTTACTAATAAGTTTTCCCCATACTCATATAACTTATGTTTTCCCGTTTCCATGGATTACTTAATCTTCAATTATGTACGACTTGCATCCTTTCATAAGTTATTTCATCTTTGTATCGATCATTATAACCTACGTTATAATTTTTACTTGTCATGTAACAAGCTTACCTTTTATCTTTCCATTCATTTATACTCGTATCTGTTGATGTTGCAATAATCCATCGTTATTTACTTAGTTTACTTAACTAAGGTTTGCTACCATTCCCCATTATTATGTTGGTTAAGTTTTTCTACACGCCTCCGTTTACTTAACCATAGCACACTTAACATGTTTGTTTCATAGCATTAATCTTTTTATTAATGCACTCAACCTCTCGCATTAGACATATTGCTTGCGGTTGCTGGGTATGTCGGGCGGTTCCGTGCAAACTTCTACCGCAAACTCGTTCTAACCTCGGGTTTTGTGCTTAATGCGCTAACCTCTCACATTAGACCTATTGTTGTGGTTGCTGGATGTGCCAGGCGGTTTTGAGCAGACTTTCACTGTAACTCAATCTAACCTCGGGTTAGGCATGTTCGTCTTTTAACTGACAATTTCAATCTAGGTTTTATATGCCTATTTATCCCAATCCAATAATTCATGTTCATGCTTCTAAACCCAATTTCATGTTTATGGTTCCAATTTGATTTGGATACATAAATTCTACCATGATTACATAATCTCATACATAGTTATGCCAATAATACTTATTATATGTTTTGCCCAACTTTTCTTGTATATAAGTTACACCTAATTTTACCCAAGTTAATTGTTCTTTAAGGTTATCAATAATTCATGTCAACCCTCATTCTTATTGCTTAGAATAATTAATTCATATCAACTCTCATTCTTATTGCATATATCCCAATTCAACTTATAATCCCATATAGCTAAATTTTCAATTTTAACTTTTCTTATGTACATATAGTTCATGCATAAATTCTTGATTCAACATACCAAAGCATATCTAATCATTCTCAATTTTAATCGCACATATTTTCTTTTATGTTCTAGGTTAATATATGTGCCAATTTCCCCTAATTTTCTTATCTCATGTTATGTTATATGTTATTCCACAATTCCACAATTCCCCAACTCGTGAATTATGCGCAAAAATTCCTCTTACAAATTGCTTCAATTTCCCAATTACAAATTATTCCCAAATTCACAAACATCATTTTCACTATTCCAATCCTTGTTCGTATGCATGCTTTTCAGCGAGATTTGGATTAGGCTCGAAGTTAGCCTAATCTCAAAAATAAAACGGATAGGGAAGAAGAAGAACAGAATACGCATAAAATAAAATCTGAATTATTTCAATTGAATTAAACAATTCAACTTGGGGAATTTCTACACGATACATCTACTATTATTCAACAAGGTTAATTTAAATCCACTCACAGTGATTTTTGCTTTCCTAGGTCTGATTTAGATTAGCATCTAAAGTTCTTCCCTTTCTTGCAGCGTAGATTGTAGATCAAAATCCCATTCTTGCGGCGTAGATTTGTAGATCAAAATCCCTTTCTTGCGGCGTAGATTTGTAGATCAAAATCCCTTTTCTCTTTATTTTGAAAGAGAAGAAATTCTAAATCTAATCTTTTATTTTATTAAGAGGTTTGAAGGGTAAGAAAAGAGATTAGCTTTCTGAATTGCTTAGGGAAGAAGAAGAAGCACAACTTTAGCATAGCTTTGGGATTACGAATTTTAGGGTTAGATTTTGAGTTTTGTTTATAGGTAGGCTAGAAAAACTAGGGCCTTAGGATTAAAATAGAATTCATCTAAACCTTACACCTCGCTAAAGAAAAGAATGTTCTAGATTAGGCTAATTGATTGCTCATTCTTTCTCTTTCATAAACTTATGACGTTTCTTTTGTGCAATTAGATATATTGCATATCTTCCTTTCTTTAATTAATTTATCTCTGCAATTATTGCTTTCCCTCTATTCTAATTGCACACCCATATTTCATATCCAATCAATTTTCCCGTTAATTTATTTATTGCACCAACTTAATTGTCACATACACTTTTTCATACAACTAAATTTATTTAACGCATCATTCTTTATTCATATATAAACCTTTCCCTTTTCCCATATGCAGTTTCTTTTCCATTAATGCATCCTTCAATGTGTCATTATTATTATTTTTTGTTGCATATTTCTAATGTTCTTATATTTTTCCATGCATTAAATTTATATTTATTTCTTTGTCGCATATATTTTTCCATGTGACATTATTAATGCTTTCACATTTTATGCACTTGACATGTTACTTCTTTTTAATGCATTAAATTGGTTGGTTCTTCTTTCTAAACCTTTTTTTTTCTATGCATTCTTTAATTGTATATTTGACATGTTTGCATCCTTTATTCTTTTTCTTTTACCTGCCTATAATTAATTCGTTTTTATTTTGGTTCATGCATCTACACATTTTTAGTTGCATGCCTTAAATTCTTAACCGTTATGTGTATGTATATATACATCTTTCTTATTTTCACACAATTAAATTTATTTATTAATTGCTCATTACATTATGTATACAAATTTGAATTGTACGCTCATTAACTCATTCAATTTCTTCTCTTCTTACTTCTAATCAGTACATTATATTGTACTATTTTTAATGCATTGCATATTAATCTCTTTCCTTCATGCATTTAACTCTTTTGACATTTGTTTTCTTTCTATTTTGATTGCACATCCTTATTTTACAATCAATTTACTAATTCTTCCTTTACTACTTGCATATTGAGTTATGCACTCTTTCCTCTTTTATTTTAATTTTTTAATTTATTCTTGCATATGCGCATAATCAATTACATGCGCTAATTCTCTTCTTTCTCTTTTTTTTTCATATTATTAACTTCTACATTAAAATATACATATGAATTATTACTTATATGCTACTTGGAAAAATTGCGTGGTGTTACACCGGAGGTATTCACATCGTTTGGATGGTTACTGATGTCTTGATTGGGCTGTATACCCAAGATAAGGTAATAAGTGGTGATCGTCTAGATCGACCGAATATGCGAGGACCTCTCTCCTGTATTGGACATACGGGACAAGGAATAATGTGCCGCCGGTTTCGTTCTGACCCAGAACGAACTTGTAAATGGCCTGTGTGTCTGACATTGGATTTTATTCTGTGTTTATTGATCTCTATTAAATATATATCTATTTGGCGGTGGAGAATTTATTCTCTTGCTTAATGCCCTTCTCTGAGACGTCCAAGCTCAAAGCTTATATATCGATAGACATCAGTCGCATGGCGTGAATTGCCTGTGTGGCATGCCTGAGTGGAAAACGATAAAGGCTTTTGTTGAAAAGAGGAGTCTTGTGGTTGATGATCAAAGCATAGCTTTAATATAACATCGCTTTGTGCATAGCATTAATTCGCGAGCCTCACATCTCGGTATGAGTCAAAAAGAGGATAAGGGACCCAAGGAGAACATGACGTTTCTTTCTAGCTATGGGTCGTGTCAGGGTTTTACAAGCCCTGACATATTTATTTTACCAGTGTGGTTGTTGGAATGCGAGGTGCCTCAGATATATCGGTCTCTACGGAGTCGATGGATATTGAGTCATCTGGCTCATAGACGCCCTATAGGGCATGGAAACATTTTTTCAGGAATTGCCAATCCACTATGTGTGTACCGGCCTTGGAGGATCCAAGGGATCGCTGTGTGTGACCCTGGGGCATTTGCTAGAGTGTCTTGAAGCCAGCGAGGAGTACATCCCTTGCCTCGACTCGTGAAGAAAATCCAATTTCCAATACGTGACATTTCGGTTTTATTTGTAGAACCTAGTATGGCAACATGATATATGGTACCCATGCCGTCTATGATTGATACATTTATATTTGAAGTTGTTTTGACACTATACACTTATTATAGTATCAAATGATTTGTTTTAAACGTACCAAGCATGTTTGTCTATTATAAGGGAAAACCATATCCTCCAGCTTGCGTTGCATTGTGTGATGGGACTTGTATCTTATAGTAGCTTCATTTTTTCAAAAAGCATTGCGCTGTTTATAACTGTTTGTGCACTGATATTCTTGGGAGAAAACCCATTCCATGTTATACGGTGTGACCCCTTGATTTACTTTATTTCTAAAGTCAAGGTTTAAATAACTGTTTTAGTTCCCACACCATTCACATGACTGACCTAGAGTTTATTATTCTAACCTAAACTCTGGGTGCCTCTATTTTCCACACGGGCAGCCAGTAGTTTTGGTTTTGCAGATTTATATTCACAGGATCCTAGTTTACAACTGGAATGATATTCGGAAAGCTCTGTATCCGTGTATCTCTTTTAGTTGTGTTTTTGTACTATTTTCCGCTGCATTGTAAATTTGTAAATCTGATATATGTCAAATGTATTTCATTTATTCGTACTCTGTATATTCTTATGCTCTGATGTAAATTGTTGTAATAAGCAATGAAATGTTCTTCTGTTTGCATTCTGATTTGTCGTGTTCTCAACTCTATTCGGGCTTTCATTTACGGGGAAGTTCGGGTTGTTTCACACACTCCTCTGTGGACACAAAGTTATATCACTAAAAATAAGTGTATGCTTTTTAGGATTTATTGGGTGCCTAATACAGCCAAATAAATTAACAAACCCCTTCCCGTACAAAGGAGGTTATGGCGAAATTTTCGGAAATTTCAAGGCGTTTGCCTTATTTTTGAAGTCGAAATGATTTAAAAATCGTCAAACGAATTATATTTTTATATATATAAATTAAATAAAACAAAACGAGCCCCTACAGTTCACGTTTTGAAATCGTAATTTTAAACGATTATCACGATAGATCCGACCATCGGATTTTCCCGAATTCGGAACCATTGGGTTCGCTTTGGAAATATCTTTCCAACGATATAAATTTTGTTAAGATCCAACGGTTAGATTGTGTAAAATGTTTAATTCAAATCTGAATAAAAACAGTGCCGGAATGAATTATATTTATATATATATACATAAATATAAATTAAAATAAAAAGAATCGCGCCGCTGCAGTACATGTTTTGAAATCATAACTTTAAACGATTATATCGAGAGGTCCGACCATCAGATTTTCCCGAAACTGGAACCGTTGGGTTCGCTTTGGAAATATCTTTCCAAAGGTATTAACTTTTTTAAGATCCAACGGTTAGATTTTGAGAAATTTGTAAATCAAATTTGGAGATAAACAACGCCATGACCACGTTATGGCCTGAAGCGTCGTTTAATTAAAACGAGCTACTTTAAATAAATAAAATAGCGATAAACCATTATAAAAAATATATAGCAATATGGAATGGAAATAAACCGACTTTACTTGGTTTATCAGATATTTTGATGGTTGGATGTGTTTAACATGAAAATGATATTAATGAACTGAAATGTGGTTGTCAAATAATTTAACCATTAAAAGAATTGATTTGAATTCTATATATACGTGAATTATTTGAAAAGGTCGAGTTAATTCTCATTTCAAATAATTGATCGACGATAAAAAGTCGAAGATACGAAGACGGTGCACGGCCGGTGATCTTCACATCGTGTGGATTACTACTAATGCCTTTGAGATGGGTAGCTCCCTTGACAAGGTTATAGTGGTAGTGGTCTGGACGTACTTGTTGATCGCCCGGATGTACAAAGGCCTCTCTTCCGTATTGGACATACGGAACGAGGAATAAGGTGCCTCTGGTTTCGTTAAGACCCAGAACGAACATGTTAATGGATGTGTGTCTGACGTGTATCCTGTGCTATATTCGTTGATCTCTACTAAATATACATATCTTTGGCAGTGGAGAATTTATTCTCATGCTTAATGCCCTTCTCTGAGATGTACGAGCGAAGAGGTTGTATATCGGTAGACATCAGTGGTATGGTGTGGATTGACAGCATGGCATGCAAAGATGCAAATGATCAAGGCTTTTATTGAAAAGCAAAGTCTTGTGGTTGATGATCAAAGCACAGCTTTATTATAGCGTTGATTCGCGAGCCTCACCTCGGTATGAATTAAAAAAGGGATAAGGTACCCAAAAAGGACACGATGTTTCTTTCTAGCTATGGTTGGTGTCAGGGTTTTACAAGCCCTGACATTTAAATTATTTTTACCTTTGTGGTTGTTGGAATGTGAGGATCTTCAGTTATATCGGTCTCTATGGAGCCAATGGATAGGTCTGATAGGACCGAGAAACATGTGTTTAGGAATAATTAATCCTCAAAACGTAAGGGAGGATCGGCCTTGAGGATCCAGGGGTTGCCCAGAGTATGCAGTCCCGAGACATTTGCTAGAGTGTCTCGAAGCGGAAAGGAGTACATCCCTTGCCTAGAATCATGACGGAAATCCAATTTCCAATACGACATTACGGTTTTGATTGTAAACCTATATATGGTGACATGATATATGGTAACCATGCCGCCTATGGTTGATACATTATGATTGATATTGCTTTTGAAACATATATGCACTACTGATAATACAAGATGATTTTGTTTTATACGTATCAAGCATATTTTAGCCATTATAAGGTAAAACTCTATCCTCCAGTTTGTGTTGCATTGTGTGATGGGACTTGAGTCGTATAATGGCTTCATTTTTATAAAAAGCATTACGTTGTTCAAAAGATTTACTTTATTTCATGCACTGGCAATCACTGGAGGAAACCCATTCCATGTTAGCGGCGTGGTCCTATGATTTGCCTTATTATTATTGTTTAACCAGTTAAGTAGATTTCTCATACCAGTCCCATGACTGACTCATAGTTTGTTTCACTTTGCAAACTCGGGTGCCCTTAATTCTACATGGCCGGCCTAGTGACAGGTTGCAGGTGATATTTTGGCTTGGCACTTTAGCATGGAGTGCGTTTTTGGATGATGGTGAGGACTTTCCTTATCTGTATTTTGGCTATTGACATTACCGCGAGTATTATCATATGTATATGTACCGCTGATCGCGATGTAGACTGATTTATTACTATTAAGTATTATTTGATGTATATGTCCCAATGATCTTGACGTAGACTGATCATTTCCTTTCTGCACTAAGTTGTATCCTATGCTGTGCTACTTTGATGTTTATTACATTTTATGATTCCTCTATCATACTGATGTAAATTATTCTATTTTCATGCTTATGCTATTATCAGTACTCTGCTAATGGTGATTAATGTGTTATATTACAATGATTATCCTTTATTCCATGACACTCGGTTTTGGGATCGTCAGAGTTATGGAATTAAACACAATAAACACCTCGTCAAAAATAAGTGTTCTAAGGCGAGTGGCTCATTATAGATAGGATTAGTAATGTCCTAGAATGAGCAGCAGAATAGCATAATAAATCGATTACTACATCATTGTTTTCCTTATGTTCTTCCGCTTTTACCATTCCTTAAAATTATCATTTCTGTGAACCTGACTCTTGTCTTGCTTGTACAGAACTGACAGAGATGTCTATGAGAGCTGCTAGAGGTAGAGGCCGAGGCCAAGGACGGGGAAATATCCCCGTTGCTGAGGAGCCCTTGATTCAGCCACCACCGCCTCCTTAGCCATTTGATCTAGGCCAAGTGGCAAAGAAATACAAAAAACTGGGAGGCGAGACATTCTCTGGAACTTGTACGGTAACTGAGGCCCTAGCTTGGTTAAAGACATGTGAGAAAATCTTCGTTGGCTTGGGGCTCGACGATCATCGTAAGTGTTTTATGGGTGTTTGGTTATTGCAAGACGAGGAACAACTATGGTGGGAAGCCATCACCTTGGATGATCTAGAGGTAGAGATGTCTTGGGATGAATTCAAAGTGTTCTTCAAGGAGAAGCTCATTCCGGAGCAAGAGATAGAGCACTTGCACGACAAGTTTGCCAATCTCCAACAAGGAGATCACACCATTCAAGAATACCTCAACAAGTTCACTCAACTATCCGGTTATGCGCCCGAGCTTGTTCAGGATGCTAAGATAAAGAACAAGAGGTTCATCCATGGACTTCAGTGCAGGTACCAGAATAGAACAATGAGCCACATTAAGCTTCCATTCGCTGATATGGTAGATATGGCATGCAATTACGAGAGCTTGGATCAGAGGAACTAAGATCTAGACCGTGCAAAGAATCAATGTAACAGCCCGTAATTTTATAACATTAAAATTCACAAATTAAAGTATACTTAATTTTTAGAAGAAGAATTAAGTGAAATGGGTTGCGCAATTATGTTCGTCTCAAAATTTTGGGTCAAGATAGACATTTGGTTTGCATAAAATGGATAACTTATGAAGAAGTTATTAAGCCTTGAAGTTTGTATGCATATGAGAGAAATATATATATATATATATATATTATTCAGAAAAAGTTCAAAACAACGAATCGGGAGGGGGAATAGCTGAACCGTACCATTTTTGGAGTCGACCCAAGCCCTGATGGGTCGACTAGGGGCCGATCCAGGGTGTTTGGCTGTCAACTCGTGGCCCGATTCGCCCTAAGGGCTGATGTGGCATCTGAGTGGTCCTGATGGTTCTGGTTATCCCTAGGTTAATCCGACGGCTCTTATTAAATTAAACTTCTATAAAAACACTGCTAAACTCCTAACCCTAATCACATTAATTCATAACAAGAGCCGACATGCCATCAATGGAGAACCTAGAGTAGCCGCCATACACATTCAACCCTAAAGCAAGATAAAAGCTTGAATCAAAATAAAATCAAATCTAAATAACGATTAGTCTACATCAAAGGAGAGCAATTCAGTTTCAGAATGCAGATCCCAAAAAGACAAGACTATTCTTTTTAATTGTAAGTATGATAGCTGTCACAAAATAATTAATTAATTTAATTATGATAAGATAAAATTGGGATTATGAGAATATGATTTTGAATCATGTGATGTAAATTATATGTAAGTTTGTGGTGTTGAATCATATGTCAGTTCTTATGTGAATCTTATGCATGTTGGATCATATGTTAGTTCTTATGTGAATCTTATGCAAGTTGAATCATATATCTTATGCAAGTTTGTGATGATTGGATCATATATTCATG
Organism: Allium sativum; assembly: GCA_030737875.1. Lineage (NCBI taxonomy): Eukaryota > Viridiplantae > Streptophyta > Magnoliopsida > Asparagales > Amaryllidaceae > Allium > Allium sativum. The sequence continues at coordinate 898,456,506 of CM060918.1, forward strand.
TATGAATCCTATGCAAGTTTGGGTTGTTAAAATAAATGTGAGACATGTATATGCATATGCTAGTTTATGTAACATTAACCGTTATGTCTAGATCCATATGCAAGTTTACAACTTTATGTTTAGACCCATATGCAAGTTTACATCTTTGTGTTTAGATATATATGCAAGTTTACATCTTTATGTTTAGATCTATATGCAAGTTTACATCTTTATGTTTAGATCCATATGCAAGTTCACACCTTTATGTTTGGATCTATAGCAGTACATAAGTTATGCAAGTTTATGCCCATTACCTATGCTAGTTTTGTATCATATGCTAGTTTGAATGAAATTCATAGGCAAGTTATTGGCTATGTAATCTTATGTCATGATTCTTAGATCTATTTTATGTGTTATGTGATGTTGTTTTTCTTTTTATAAGTTAGTCTAGTTGCGAGTCTAACATATGCCATATGAAAACGTACAAATAGCGTGGGGAAGATGGGATAATATTGAATATACATAAATTGTGAATTGACATAAAATGGGCTTAAAGGGTATATAATTAATTTGAGACATTAATTGGCATAATTGGTATTTATGGACATAATTTTTAGAGATAATTATGGACATAAATAAATTTGGAATTTATTGACAAATTTGAATAGGGATATTAATCCAATTTGGGGTTAAATAAAGATGTGTAATAATTAACCGCCTAAGACACGAGGTTAGACTCTTTTGTGGTGTAAGACTGCCCGAACCCGCCCGACAAATCCAGCAGCCACAAATGCCAGTCTAATGTGAGAGGTCAAAGACACGAATTAAATGCGTAACAATTGTAAAGACACGAGGTTAGGCTCGTTTGCGGTATAAGACTGCCCGGACCCGCCCAGCAAATCCAACAACCGCAAATGTCAGCCTAATGTGGGAGGTCTTTACACGGTTACGATTCTAATGAATTAAGTAACACTTAACCAGATAAACATGTGGTGGGACATAGGGGGTTAAATGGGTTCCTTGGGTGGCATGTCAAATTAAGTGGGTGCCTTAGGTGGCATGTGAAATACGATTAGATGCACTTAACCAAGATTGAAACATGTAAGAAGACATGAGTAAGAATGGGGTTAAGTGAGGAAACCTTAGTGGGGACCAAGCATAGGTGGAAGCCTTGTGTCAAGCATGGGGGCCCTTTTCCAACCAGTAACCCAATAAGTATCTTTGTGAGCTCGATCCAAGTCGAGGACGGGACACGCTTAGTGGATTTGATTGTAAGAGGTCAAAACGGGTTAGCGGTGGCAACGCAAGTCCAACGGGGTCATGTGCGTGCGTGGGCCCGGGCTGGTAGGTAAGACGTCATTGCACCATGTAGATATAAGCCGTGCATCTTTGATGGTATCGGGTTTCCACTTTGGGGAGTGATACAACCCACTGTGGGACCAGCACGGGTATCTACGAGTTAGGGAGCCGATCGAATGGGGGTAGTGGGTACAACTTGTGGAGATAGGGGCAGACGGCACCTATGAAGGGATCTAGGGGTACACGAAACTATCATTATCATTATTAAGTTCTGTAGGCGGGATCATATTTTGGGTGACTAGTGGGGGTGCAGTATAGTAATAATCCTATAGTGATTAGGAACAAGATTAACGCCAGAATATTCCTCTTATTTGCTTTGTCATGCTCACTTGTTTCATGGTCATATCTTATCTTACCAGTTTATGCCGTGTCCTAGTTACTTTAATAATTATATTGTTAAAGTTATTATACTCGCCAGACTTTATGTCTGACCCCCTTGTTTTCGCCTCTTTTCTTCCTACCCCCTAGTTCTCAGGGAGGAAATAGTACTATTGGAGCTTGATCTCGGATCTCTTTCTCTTTCTTTTGGAAGTGCTTGGATTGCTGAAATTAAAGTTCAACTCATCTCTTTTATAGCTACTTGTGTTGGGGTTTATGCTTTTTATTTTATGAACTCTGGAAAAAATTTATCAAGATGGATATTAAGTGTACTTGGTTTATGAAGTTGTTGTAATCAAACTATATCTCCGCTGCAATAAAAGTTGTTTTAAAATTTTCATGTACCATTATTTATATCTGTCTTGTTATATTCTATTCTATACACTAAATACGCTCCATGGAAGTTAATGCATTCCCATTGTGAGTGACATTAATGGACATGGGGTGTTACACGTGGTATCAGAGCTGAAGGTTACCAGACTAGATATGAATTTTGAAAAACTATTTTTCAAAAAGCATTTTATAAAGAAATACTTTGAGAAGTATGTTTTAAGGAAAGTATTTTCAGGAGAAAAGTTTATTTTAAAACATAACCCCCAAGAGACATATATCTGTCTTTCGAATTCTCCGTTTTGAATCTCTTCATTTTCTTTTCAGCATGTCTGGAATTCCCGAGATACCCGAGGGGATACCGATACCAGGATGGTTTAGAAGGTATCTGGAAGCTAGGGCCAATGTCGCAGGCCCAACAAATGCTCCTCCTCCTCCCCTGTTGATACTTTTGCAAAGATATGCAAAGATTTTAGGGCAATGGGTGGGAAATCTTTTCACGGATCAGAGACATTTGTTGAAGCTCGAGATTGGCTTAAGGAGGTGGAAGATCTATTTGGTATTTTCGAAGTAGAAGATGGAAGGAAGGTCCAATTGGCTACTTGGTTAATGAAAGGCAAAGCCTTGTTTTGGCGGGAGGTCACGAACGGAGAGCGTTCGGTAGGGACATGGATGGATTTTAAGCGTAGGTTCGAAATGAAGTTTCTCTCACGAGCAGAAGAGAATTTATATATGGAAAGATTCTTGGGGTTGAAGCAAGGGGAATTATCAGTAAAGGAGTATGTCAATAGGTTCAATTAGTTGGTGAGATTTACCTTGGAATTGGTAAACACACTGAGAAGAAGGCCATAAGGTTCGTTAAGGGTTTGAATGAGCCACTACATGGGTTAGCTATGACCCACATTCCTATGGGGGCTACCATTGAGAAATTGGTTGACATAGCACTTATGCATGAGGAAGAGAAAGGTGTTAATGCTAATAAGGCACTGGAGAAGAAAGGGGACCAAAAGAAACCACCACAACAAAACAAGAAAGGCGGGAAGAACAATAATGGCAAAGGAAAGAAGAAGTGCTTTAATTATGGGACACCAGGCCATCTGAGTAAAAACTGTAGGAAAAAGAAGAAGACTAGACGTTTCCACTGTGGAGAGGCAGGTCATCTAGTTAAGGACTGCCCAAGGAAACAGGGGCAAGGGCAAAGAACTTCTGGAGGGTAGCTTCAGGCTCTCATGGCACCAGGGCAGGCGAGAGGGCAGATTCAGGCTCTCACGGCACCAGGACAGGAGAGAGGTAGAAACAATTCTGTTGAAAGTTTAGTTTTTCTGTTTGATCATCCTGTTCGTACTTTGTTTGACTCTGGCGCTTCACACTCATTTGTATCTGCTTCGTTAGTTGAAACATTGCACCTAAATACTAGTCTAGTTAAGGATCCCATAGTAGTCTCAAATCCTATTAGTGGTTCGGCTCATCTTTCTATGATTTGTCGGGATTTGAGAGTGTCTATCTTGGGTGTTGGGTTTGAACGCAACGCCTTTGTTCTTGGCTTCATGGGCTACGACTTGATTCTTGGTATGGATTGGCTAACTAGATACGGTGCCATCCTAGATTGTGGAAGAAGGGTAGTTAGATTGTTGACTCGTTGCGGAAAGACCCTTGATATTTCTTATGACCCTAGAGGTCCGGTAATGCTTAGCTACCTAGAATCCCTGGACGCATCCAATTATGATTTGAAATCTATTCGTGTGGTCCGTGAATATAGTGACGTCTTCGATGAAGTTCGAGGTTTACCCCTGAGGCACGAGATAGACTTTCAAATATATCTAGTAGATAATGCAAAGCCAGTTGCATTACTAGTGCGCCACATGGTTCTGAGAGAGAGAAGAGAACTCAGTAAGCAAGTGAAAGAATTGCTTGAGAAGGGGTTCATAAGAAGAAGTATTTCAGAGTGGGGCGCTCCAATCGTTTTTGCTACAAAAGCTGATGGTTCACTTAGATTGTGTGTGGACTATAGAGAGCTGAATAAGCTAACAAAGAAGAACAGGCACCCATTGCCGAGGATAGACGATTTATTCGATCAGTTGGTGGGTGCTTCAGTTTTCTCGCAAATGGATTTAGCTATAAGGTTTCATCAACTAAGGGTGGTTGAAGATAGCATCGATAAGACTGCCTTTAGAACTCTTAATGGTTTCTTTGAGTGGCTTTTCATGCCTTTTGGTTTGACGAATGCACCCGCATACTTTGTTGACTAATTAGTAAGGTGTTTAGGGAGTTTCTAAACAAGTTTGTGGTAGTCTTTGCAGATGATATTCTGGTTTTCTCTAAAAATGAAGAACAGCATGCCCTACATCTTAGGGAAGTCTTAGAGACCCTACGAGCGCATCAGCTAAAAGCTAAGTTCTCCAAATGCCATTTTTGGAGAAAAGAAGTGAGGTTCTTAGGACCCGTGGTCTCTAAGGAGGGGATAGCTGTGGATCCTGCCAAGGTGGTGGCAATCCAAGATTGGAAAACTCCTAAGAACGCAACAGAAGTAAGAAGCTTTTTAGGGCTGGCTGGCTGTTATAGGAAGTTCATTAAGGACTCCGCGAAGATATCAGCCCCTCTCACTCGATTAACGAAGAAGAATTTGACTTTTACTTGGGACGTTGACTATGACGATGCTTTCCAACGTCTGAAGAGGGCTTTGACGACCGCTCCAGTTTTAGTTTTGCCAAACTGGAGTAAGACAATCACTGTATATACCGATGCTTGCGGGACAGGGCTGGGCGACGTTTTAATGCAAGAGGGAAGGGTGATATGCTATGGTGGAAGACAATTAAAAGCCCACGAGAAAAATTACCCTACCCACGATTTAAAGTTGGCGGCCATAGTTTTTGAGCTTAAGTCATGGCGTCATTATCTGCTTGGTGAGAGGTTTGAGTTGTAAATAGACCATAAGTCTCTAAAGTACTTATTCTCTCGGAAGGACCTAAACTTGAGGCAACAGAGATGGATGGAGTTTTGGCATCTTACGATTTTGAGATCGCATATACCCCTAGCAAGGGTAACGTTGTAGCTGACGCCTTAAGTAGAAAGAAGTTAACTTTAAGTCCTTTGTTCGTAGAGCGACAGAGTTTGGAGAATATATCTTCCTTCGACTTCAAACCCTCTATCAATTATGTACCCGGATTATTGGCATCGTTAGAGGTGCAACCTACACTTTAGGGTCGAGTTGGAGAGGCACAGCGAAATGACCAACAGTTCGTTGAGATAGTAGGCAAGCTTATAGGAGGGGAGTCCTCGAGTCATCTTGATAGATATGCTATAGATAAGAGAGGTTGGCAACATAGAGATGGAAGACTTTGCATACCACAAGACGAGAGTTTGAAGAAGGCAATTCTTGAAGACTCACATCGCTCTAAGATGACCATACATTCCGGTGGTGATAAGATATATAGGGATATGAAGCGAGCTCTCTTTTGGGCCGAAATGAAGAAGGACGTGGCCAAGTTCGTTGCTAGATGCTTAGTGTGCCAATAAGTTAAGGCAGAGCAAAAGAAGCCTGGAGGTTTGCTCCACCCTTTAGAGATTCCACTTTGGAAATGGGAAAGCGTTTCCATGGATTTTGTAGATGGATTACCAAGATCAAGGAAGGGTAATACGGGGATTTGGGTAATTGTAGACAAACTTACCCAAATTGCCTTAGCATCTGTTTACCTTCGAGAGATAGTTCATTTGCATGGCATACCCTCTAGCATTGTGAGCGATAGAGATCCCATTTTCACAAGCGAATTTTGGAAAAGCTTACAAGAGGCTGTTGGAACGCAATTATGCTTAAGTACCGCTTATCACCCTTAGACGGACGACCAGATTGAGAGAGTAAATCAGGTTCTAGAAGACCTTCTGAGACTATGCATCCTAGACTTTGGAGGAACATGGGAAGAACACATTCCACTAGTGGAGTTCGCCTATAATAATAGTTTTCAGGCTAGCATTGGCATGGCACCTTTTGAGGCTCTTTATGGACGACCGTGCCGATCACATACATGTTGGTAGGAATCCACTGATAAGGTTTTGCTTGGACCCGACATGATTAGGGAGACTTCGGAGAAGATAGACCTGACTCGACGGTGAAAGAAGACGGCACAGGACAAACAGAAGTTATATGCCGATAGGAGACGAACCGATCTTGAGTTCGATGCTAGGGACATGGTTTTTGTTAAGGTGTCACCGTTGAGAAACCTAGTCCGCTTTGGATCAGTAGGGAAGCTGGCACAATGGTTCGTAGGACCCTTTCCAATTACAGAGAGGATTGGGCAGATGGCGTGTAGAGTAAATGTGACAACCTAGATTCCGACAGACCGATTTTTTTTCAAAAATCCAATCTATCGAAACCCGAGTTGGGTGCTCTGGTATCCTGCAGAAAAAGACAAAGATAAAGAAACATGTCAGAACTCGTAAAGCATCTCACAACGGAAGGAAATAAAGTATAATATTCAAATATTTCTTTACCTTATTAAAAATACTGCTAAACCAGTATCTAAAGCTATACCATCTCTGTCACGAACCTAACCTGGAAGTATGTAATGAGGAGAGGGTCAGAACAAAATTTCTGTGTGAGTGGACTTAGAATAAACTTCTGTATAATCCTATATATATCGTTCAGTTATATTTTCTTGGTTATTAGGTTGTTAACAATGTTAGCTCTTTAAGCTATATTCATGTCCCACTAGTAGGTTAACCTAATACAACGTATATGTAGATACCACCAACTCGTCAAATCCTTTCCATGTATATATACAGTCCCTTGCCTTATGTCGTACGGGCTTCATCATGTAAATCTATACTACTTTAGTGTAGTTCCACCATTCTCAAAATCGGTTGGACTGCCACTCTCGATTTTGCTAGATTCTGTGTATCATCTAGATCTAATCTAAGGTTACCATCGAGCGCTTCCTAGATTTAACCAGGGTTTACGCTACCCAGGGCAACTGCGGTTTATGCTACCTATTGAACGCTTTCTAGATCCGACCAAGGTTTATGCTACCTAGGGCCACTAGGGTTTACGCTACCTATCGAACAATGCCCCTTAGTTTAGGACACACTACCCAGAGAGATATATGTTCCTAGACTTTACGTCCCAATCGTTTCGTTACACGTGCTAGATATCTAGTTGCACATGTCCTCTATATGTGCGGCCCGCGTCCCTTGGCAGGGCTAATCAAGAACCACGGAACTCTGTTGGGAGCTTTAAGTTATCTGCCGAAGCAGATGCTAAGGTCTGTTTTATCTGTATGTGGCTATGGTCCCACTTGACCTCTCCCTTAACTAATGAAAGGCACCCAAGAAAATCAAGATTGAGAACTGTACGCAGGCCCTCTATGCCCCCATAAACCTATTGGCCACCCTCACCTATAATTAGATAGCAAAGTATACGGTCTTTTGGAGTTCTCCGCCTTTCCTCTTGCGTATCACGATTGACTCTAGATGGTAGGAGACGATGACGTGCTATCACAGGGCTAAACAATATATCGCCACCTCACGCTGACCCATCCTAGTCTTTAGGTTGCTTATATTGCAACCAAGGCATACCCTTGGCTCTTCTAACGCAGACCTTAACCTCTATGACCCCAGGAGGATCATCTACAACCTCACAGAGGGATACCAAGAGTACCCTCATGTCCCCTCGAAGCCGCGTGCTTCGTAACCCAGTTCGTTGGAGCCTTCTTCATGATCAGATGAACGTTCTCTCCTCCTCGTGTTCTACTTGGCTTTCTTGACTAATGTTTACTACTTAATTCTCTTAACTAAGGTTTACTACTTAGATTCCTGAATTGTTAGCTAACTTAACTAAGGTTCACTACTTAGTTTCCTGAATAGTTAGCTTTCTTAACTAAGGTTTACTACATAGTCGTCTTAACTAAGGTTTACTACTTAGTTCTCTTAATTGTTCGTTTTCTTAACTAAGGTTTACAACTTAGTCCTCTTAACTAAGGTTTATTACTTGATTCTCTTAACCAAGGTTTGATACTTAGTTTCTGTTACTTAGTTCTCTTTACTAAGGTTTGTTACTTAGTTCCATTTAACTTAGGTTTACTAATGAATTCAAGCATGACTTAAGTTCTCTTTATCAAATGATAGCGTATGGGCGTTTTCCCACATTTTCAGCTTAGATTAACTTATTTCATGGTATAAGTCGCCCCCCCTTTGAGTGTTGTATTACATCTTAAGTCATGTTCATTTCTTATCTCTATGATAAGTTTATTTATTATTTAATCTTCTCATTCCCCGCTTTTCCTTGCTTTGATACTTTTATGTTGGTTAAGTTTTCCCATGTATCCGAGTTGACTTAACCCCCAATCACGTATTCAATTCAACCCACATACCATGCTAAATTGGTTAAGTGTTCTCTATCAGTTCATGTTGACATAACCCACCCATATATCATATCAAATTGGTTAAGCGTTATCTAGCGGTTCACGTTGACTTAACCTACCCATATATCATGTCAAATTGGTTAAGTGTTGTCTAGTGTTTCATGTTGACTTAACCTTACCATACGAGCACGTGTTGTTAGCATTAATTAATTATTAATGCCAAACCTCTCACATTAGACCTATTGTTGCGGTCACTGGATGTGCCGGTTGGTTCTGGGCAGGATTACACCACAACTCAATCTAACCTCGGGTTTCAAGCACGTTATGACTAACTTGTCACATTAAAACCTATTGTTTGCGGTCACTGGATATGCCGGGCGGTTCCGGGCAGGATTACACCGCAAACTCATTCTAACCTCGAGTTAGCCATATTTCATGTTTAGCCAATTAATAATTCATGTCTATTCTAGGTGTCATAGGCCAATTATAAATTTACAAGCATGTTCACGTTCATTCTATATATCAAATGTCAATTACCAATTCACAACCACGTTCATGTTCAAGTTAGGCCACTATTGTCAATTTCATGTTATGTGTCGAGTTCCATAATTACATAAAAACATGGTTTGTCCAACATATTCTATTTTATAATTATGTTTCTAAGATCTTAATAGCATATCCAATTTTCAAGTCTCAAATTCAAGCTTTACCCATAAACCCCAATTTATGTTCATGCTTATAATCCCGTTAATATGCTATACCTATTATTCCAGTTTCCCATACATGTGTTCCTAGCAGGTTGCTATCATTCCACATATGTTGGTTAAGCTTATTCGTATGTCAAGTGCTACTTAACCCATTTGTACTTTGCTTACACAATCATTCGTGTAATATTTTTTTTTACCCAAATTGCTTAATTCTGTGATTAAATCTCAATCTCTTCCCAAATAACTATAATTTATGCGCTGTTGACCTTGGCTCGAAGGTAGCCAAAGTTTCAAAAATAAAAAGGAAGAGTAGGGAAGGGGAATAGAATAAGCATACAAAGATTATTTTAAATTGCAACATGAATTTTAATTGAGGAATGACAAACGATAATAATACTATTATGCATGAAGTGTATTATAATCCCACTCATAGTGTTTTTGCGCTCCAATTCGTAGATCTTTGATTTTCTTCTTCAATTAATGGATTAGATTAATCTTTGATTGATTTTCCACCTTTTTTGCGTAGCTTGAATTACAGATCTGAATCTCTTTTCTGTTCTTGCGCAGTACTTTAGATCTGAATCTCTCCTTTGTTTTAATCGCGGTAGTTGAATTCCTAAATCTAATTATTTTTAATTTAGGAATAGATTTATAGAGAGAGAGAGTAGAGAGAAGATAAATCTAAGATCTGGGGGAGAAGAGAAGAAAGGAGCAATACAGAAGCATCAGAGAGTTATGCGGAGAAAATATGAGGCCTAGGGGTTGTTTATATAGGTGCTCAAGACCTTATCGTACACGCAACGCTGAGTCAGCATTGAACCCAGTTAAGAAAATAGTCCAGGTTCGCAGATGAATCTAGTAAAGTCTTATCGTACATGCAGTGCTGAGTCAGCATTGGGTCCCGCAAGCTGTTTTGGCACAGAAATTTGTATTTCAAACTTTTGAATTTCTGGAATTTAATTAACTGTTTTATTCACATGAAATTTTCTTATATGTATACAGTTCCTCTAACGACCATTTTACGCGTATATATACACACACAACTTTCATTTTATTTTCAAAATTCAAACGATGTTGCACCGTTATTTGATTCTTGCCATATTTCATTGACTGTAGCCTTATCTTGAAATTTTATCTTTCATATACATATATTTTCTACATATATATATATTTATATATTCTCATATATATACATATATTATTCTTTATTTTCTTATATATACGCTCTTATCCTTTCAAATTTTAAATTTGTATACGTACATATATTTGCATGTTCAGTTGGCCCTCTCCAAAACAAAGATAAAATTATGCCGCCGCCGAGGCTCGAACCCCTGACCTCTATGTTACAAATCTAAAGCCTTAACCAACTGAGCTATGAAGTCTTTTGTTAATAAGTCTTAGAACAATGATAATTATTGTTCTCTCCTTACTTCTCTTTTTCATGTTAGTTACAATACTTAAATTAAACCATTGCATGAATCTTTTTCTTTTCTTTTATTATCTCTTCTAATACATATATCGTTAACGTATTAATTTTTCTGTTTCTTCCAGTAATTTAAATTGCACATCACCATTATTTATATATCCATGCATATATATACACATTTTTATTTATATTAAAAATGCGGGGTGTTACATTCTCCCACCCTTAAAGAATTTCGTCCCCGAAATTCGATAAGAATAAAATAGAAAATCTCTCGCAATATCCGTCCATCAAGTGTGTTGCAAACATTGTGCACATGTGCAAAGTGAATTACATCATAGCAAATCATGTATGCCTAATTTGGATCCACCTATATGTATGCAAACTTTAAAAACTCTTTCAAAACATGATGCTCACATCCTAAATATACTTGTAGTTCTATATGAATGGAATATTTTTGAAAAATCAAAATGCTTTTTATCCAAATTTTCCTAAACTCTTACAGAGTAAGAGCATAGTTCATCCAATTTTCGCATCCAAAACCCTAACAATCATCATTAAATTTCGAAATTTAGAAAAATCTAATTTTCCAAATTCGATTTCTTATGTTATGAAAATGGAAAAACTCACATCCTCCGTTTTTCTTTTCTAATTATACATGGATTTTTACATAATTATTCTATAAAGATTTCCTATTTTCCTGTCCAAGTATAATCACATAAGAAAGCTTTCTTTTCTGTTTCATCTTATCTTGGAGTAATTTCATATTAATTCATCTTTTTCTTAAGATTTTCACTTTCTTTTCCTGTCACGTTTTATTGCTTGATTGATTCAGTTGTTTTCTTGTTAGTTAGGCTGGTCTTCTTCTTAAGTTTATTTTTCAACCAAGCTCTTCCGTTTTCAACTCAAACTGCATCCTACACAGCTACAACTATCAGCCACGAATCTTAGGACTATGTCATGAGTCCACTCAACAGGATCTATACTCTTGCTTGACCTTCACTACCTAGTAGTCACCACTAGTCCATGCTGTGTATTACTAGACTATACTTCTCTTTCAAGCAACAATCCTTTTTCTTTTTCTCAAGCAACAAACCTAGGTTTTTCAGTGCTTATGCATTCTATGGGAAATTTTCCATTAGTTCAATATTATCTAATCCCTGACTGTAAATTGGCAAAAAAATAACTCCCTAAGTATCAACCCCGAAGACCTAAATCAACATCAGATTGACGCTCAGAGAATTATCCAACTCAACCAATCCCCGGTTGGTTCTAATAGATTTAACTTTATCTCATTCTTTCTGGGCCTTAATCCTTAACTACTCCATTTTTAAAACATGGTTCGGCCTTCTTTATTTTTATTACATTCTTCTTCCAAAAACTAAAAGTGGTAAAACTTTTATTCTTTTCTCAAAAAATTACTTTTGCCAAACCACAAAAAAAACATGTCACAAAATAAAATGCAAAACATTTTCTTCAAATCACGAAACTAGAGTAGACAAGGACAACTATTGAGGTTACATTTTTCCTATTTACAATTGTTAATTTAACTACTCACTATAAGGTGCACACACCTATTCTATTCCTACACTCTACTGCTTATTTTGTTCACCCAACAAAAATTTCTTTTTTTTAAAACAATAATCAGATTTTATTATTAACAGAATAGATTTTCTTTTACAAAACGCAGCACTTTCTTTTCTATCCTTTCATATACTATAATATGAAAACTAGCGAGCTATATATGCTCTATATTATGCACCTTTTTAATGAGAGAATTCTTTTAAAACAAGAAATCTTTGTTTTACAAAATATACGCCGCTTTACTTTAAAAACCCAACATGCTCCAAATAATTTCTCAAACATCAAAAATACTTTTAAGAATAAAACTTGAAAAACACCACAAACTCTTTTACTGATTCAAGTTCTTAAAAGCTTATTATTGGGTTAGACTCAAAGCGGGTCTTCAACTCACTAGGCTTTTCCTAGGCACTTTCGCGAATTCAATTCTCTTGACTATATATATTCCTAATCCATTTTTCATTTTTCAACCTTTTCTAGTTTCTAAAGTTTCATTTCTAAACCCATCATTTTTAAACCCACTAATCTGAAATACTAATATTTCAGTTTCCATCATATGGGATACTTTTCTTTCTCTAGCTTCAAGTCATATTGTACGCGAACCATCTAATGGTTTCCAAATTCCTTCGTTCATTCCTTGAGTGTACAAACTATATATCCTAACTCTTTTTATGTCTAGTGGGTTACTATACGGATTTAGCTTTATATATAGAATATATTTATATTTTTGAAAATACAAATACATTCACTCATTATCTCCCTAAGATCACTAAACCGAAGCACTGATACTAGATGTGACAACCCAGATTCCGACAGACCGATTTTTTTTTTCAAAAATCCAATCTATCGAAACCCAAGTTGGGTGCTCTGGTATCCTGCGGAAAAAGATAGAGATAAAGAAACATGTCAGAACTTGTAAAGCATCTCAGAACGGAAGGAAATAAAGTATAATATTCAAATAATTCTTTACCTTATTAGAAATACTACTAAACCAGTATCCAAAGCTATACCATCTCTGTCATGAACCTAACCTTGAAGTATGTAATGAAGAGAGGGTCAGAACATAATTTCTGTGTGAGTGGACTTAGAATAAACTTCTGTATAATCCTACATATACCGTTCAGTTACATTTTCTTAGTTATTAGGTTGTTAACAATGTTAGCTCTTTAAGCTATACTCATGTCCCACTAGTAGGTTAACCTAATACAACGTATATGTAGATACCCCCAACTCGTCAAATCCTTTCCATGTATATATACAGTCCCTTGCCATATGTCGTATGGGCTTCATCATGTAAATCTATACCACTTTAGTGTAGTGCCACCATTCTCAAAATCGTTTGTACTGCCACTCTCGATCTTGCTAGATTCCGTGTATCATCTAGATCTAATCTAAGGTTACTATCGAGCACTTCCTAGATTCAACCAGGGTTTACGCTAACCAGGGCCACTGGGGTTTATGCAACCTATTGAACGCTTTCTAGATCCGACCAGGGTTTATGCTACCTAGGGCCACTAGGGTTTATGCTTCCTATCGAACAATGCCTCCTAGTCTAGGACACACTACCCAGAGCGATATATGTTCCTAGAGTTTACGTCCCAATCGTGTCGTTAAACGTGCTAGATATCTAGTTGCACATGTCCTCTATATGTGCGGCCCGAGTCCCGTGGCAGGGCCAATCAAGAAACACGGAACTCTGTCGGGAGCTTTAAGTTATCTGCCGATGCATATGATAAGGTCTGTTTTATCTGTATGTGGCTATGGTCCCACTTGACCCCTCCCTCAACTAATGAAAGGCACCCAAGAAAATCAAGATTTAGAAATGTACGCAGGCCCTCTATGCCCCCACAAACCTATTGGCCACCCTCACCCATAACTAAATAGCAAAGTATACGGTCTTTTGGATTTCTCCGCCTTTCCTCTTGCATATCACGATTGACTCAAGATGGTAGGTTGACGATGACGTGCTATCACAGGGCTAAACAAGATATCGCCGCCTCACGCTGACCCATCCTAGTCTTTAGGTTGCTTATATTGCAACCAAGGCATACCCTTTGCTCTTCTAACGCAGACCTTAACCTCTGTGAGCCTAGGAGGATCATCTGCAACCTCACAGAGGATACCAAGAGTACCCTCATGTCCCCTCGAAGCCGCATGCTTCGTAACCCAGTTTGTTGGAGCCTTCTTCTTGATCAGATGGACGTTCGCTCCTCCTCGTGTTCTACTTGGCTTTCTTGACTAAGGTTTACTACTTAGTTCTCTTAACTAAGGTTTACTACTTAGTTTCCTGAATCGTTAGCTTTCTTAACTAAGGTTCCTACTTAGTTTCCTGAATCGTTAGCTTTCTTAACTAAGGTTTACTACATAGTCGTCTTAACTAAGGTTTACTACTTAGTTCTCTTAATTGTTCGTTTTCTTAACTAAGGTTTACAACTTAGTCCTCTTAACTAAGGTTTATTACTTGATTCTCTTAACCAAGGTTTGATACTTAGTTTTTGTTACTTAGTTCTCTTTAACTAAGGTTTGTTACTTAGTTCCTTTTAACTAAGGTTTACCAATGAATTCAAGCATGACTTAAGTTCTCTTTATCAAATGATAGTGTATGGGTGTTTTCCTACATTTTCAGCTTAGATTAACTTATTTCATGGTACAAGTTGTCCCCCCCCTTCGAGTGTTGTATTACATCTTAAGTCATATTCGTTTCTTATCTCTAGGATAAGTTTATCTATTATTTAATCTTCTCATTCCCCAATTTTCCTTGCTTTGATACTGTTATATTGGTTAAGTTTTCCATGTGTCCGAGTTGACTTAACCCCTAATCACTTATTCAATTCAACCCACGTACCATGCTAAATTGGTTAAGTGTTCTCTATCAGTTCATATTGACTTAACCCGCCTATATATCATGTCAAATTGGTTAAGTGTTATCTAGCGGTTCACGTTGACTTAACCCACCCATATATCATGTCAAATTGGTTAAGTGTTGTCTAGTGTTTCATGTTGACTTAACCTATAACGAACCGAGAATTTTCGACCTCGAAAATTGACACAAAAGCGCCATGTCGAACATTCATGCATCGAAAACACCAGAACGTTATTAGAAAGAAATTAGAGGGTGAGATGGTAGGCTAGAAAAAAGAAAATATATACCTTCAAGATGACAGTGTAGTGTAATTTCACTTGTCTTTGATGGAAGACAGGATGTCGGGTAGATGGTAGGCTAGAAAAAAGAAAATATATACATAGGGTAGCTGCTGATAAGAAGGAACAACGCAGCGTGTTTTCAAATGTGTGCTGATAGGATATGAAATGCTTCAAGCATGTGTAGGAGCAGTGATTTTTCTTTTCACCGTGTACGCTGATTCTCAGAGTGGGTGGATGTATAGTAAAGTCTTATGGTTGTTACATTACATTCTTAAGTTACAAAACATATATTTGTTTTGTTAACAGTTAATAAATTTGTACTGTCATTTATAGTACCGTGAGTATATGCACTGCCATGAACTGACTTCAAACTCAACAAAAATAATTACACCGTTGTGTCGAGCAATGCCCCACGATCCCAAAAAAATATAATAATATCGGTACATTAACTTATATTGTGAAACCCCAAAATTATGATACAGGGTGCAAAATACTCCAAATAAAAAAGTTGCTTATTTAATTAATTAAAAATTACAGTAAAATTCTAAAAATTAAATTATCACTACATCTCAAAAGAATCTTGTCTAAATTTGAATCCAGTATGCAGTTATTTCAAATAAACTGTTATGGTCGATGAACGATTCTATAGAGACTATTTGAAAAATCTGATTTGGACATATGTTGCAATTTATACGTCGAAATCTCGATTTTTCTTTTCCATCAGAAAAGTATAATCACATGAATTCGAACGTTTCTTGTTTCACTGAAATCCGATTTATATCGGATCATGTATATTCAATTGATGTTCAAAAGTCAATATTTCGAATTGCAACGTCGTTTCGAGCTCGTTTAATTATAATATAAATTATATATGTATATATATATATATATTCAAACTCCATTTATAAAATAAATTCAATATATAATCCATTATATTCTCAATATAATATATAAAACAGATTTAAATATTCCAATTTAAATGGCCAAAATTCTGGGATGTTACGTTCTTCCCCCCTTAAAAGAATTTCATCCCCGAAATTACAAGGTAAGAAGAATGTGTTGAACTCGATTAATTTCTAAATAATATTTCAGAATTTATTATCAACAATATTCTGAGTTTTAAATATTTTTTGAAAAATTTCGTCAGCATCTCCTCTGCACGGCTTGATCACAACAACTACAAATGTCACACCGGGCCTCACATTGATTAAAAGAAAGCAAACGCCAAGCGGCAACCCATCTCGGGTAAAAATCAATCACTCCAATCAATGTAATATTAAGGTTTACCTTATTTGTCGGGCAACTCAATTCCAATTCAGCAGCAAATGAATAAACTGCTCTTCTTCTGTACTTCAATCTCTATAATCAAGCCAATTCCCATAGCCATCTAGTATCTGCACTTATCCCCACTTACAATGCCAGAAACAAATACAGGGTAAAATAATCCTGTTTCATTTCATAGCGATATTATTCCTAATTTACTATGGTAGAATTTTGATTTCAATCGTCTATTCAATCATCCATACAGACTTTTTATCAATATCCAACAAACATCCAAATCATTTGAATTATATTCAACATTATACTCACTGCCATGCATTCATTTTGGTTTAATATAAATCGATTAATATTCGATTTATTTCTATTATTATTATTATCATTCATTCGATTTCAAATTCCTTGTTTATTCAATTCATTTTCATTACTATATTCATTTGCACCACTTAACCAAGTTAAGTCATATTTCATATTCAATTTCAGAATCCAATTTCTTATCCATTTTAATTCAAAATTAAAATTCTCATTTACTATTTTCGTATTGAAATTACCCCTTGTTATACTGAACTATTCAAATTTTATAATTCAATTTGAATTATATTTAAATCAAACAAGCACACCAATATCATACTAATTTGATAAATTTATTCATTTACTATATAAAAATACAGTTTGGGCAAAATTATTTCATTTGACCTCCTTGACAAAACATAAAACTTTTTTTTTTTATAAAATCTACAACTACGTTCTCTCATATACACTCAACTCAATCTAGGGTGTTACTAACCCTATCTGTAAAGACCCGGAAATTCCCACTCTTTGAATCGACCATAAACCACACAGGTCTGACCCAAAGGTTGGAAATCTTCGAATACTTTAACTTTGGGAATACAATACATCAGAACAATAACAGCAGACTTTTATTACATTATAATAATGTTACATCAGAGTACAGAATATATCAGAGTACATTGAAATAAAATTACAGCGGAAGATAAAATTACAATACTTCTAATACATTAAACAGCGGAAGACTACAAAGCTCTGGACACAGCTTTAGGCTTCAATCCAGGGTCCTGCTAAAGAGAAAGATATCTGCAAAAAGCTACTCGACTGCCCGTGTGGAAAAGAGGGCACCCGAGTTTGCCAGTGAACAAACTACAGGTCAGTCATGGGACTGGTGTGAGAATTCTAAACTAATATAACTAATAAGACAAATCCAAGGACCACGCCACTTTCGCGGAACGGGTTTACTCCTATGGATTGTCAGTGCATAAACCAAAGTAAATCGAGGAATAACGCAATGTCTTTTTGGAAAAATGAAACCATTATAAGACCCAAGTCCCATCACACAATGCAACGCACACCAGAGGATAGGGTTTTACCTTATAATGGTCAAAAGATGCTTGATACGTATAAAACGGATTTGATATTATTATTAGTGTATATATGTTTTAATAAAAAGATTTGAATCATAAGTATCAATCCTAGACGGCATGGTTACCATATAGCATGTCGCCAATACTAGTTCTACAATCAAAACCGCAAGGGCGTATTGGAAATTTGGATTCCATCATGAGTCGAGGCTAGGGGCAAGATCCTCTCCGATTCGAGACACTCTAGCAAATGCCTCAGGATTCCCCGCAGTGAACCCTTGGAAGCGGTAGGGCTGGTCCCCGCCAATGGGCAGTGGATTAGTTATGCCTGAACACACGTTTCCCGGTCCCTTTGGACCTATAGTATGACCACCAACGGCCTATAAAAATAACGAGGCGCCTCAAAATCCATCATCCACATAAGTAAAATGTCAGGGCTGGTAGGTCACTGACACCACTCTAGCTAGAAAGAAACGTGTGCACTCCCTACGGTCCATATCCCGTTTTTGACTCATACCGGGGTGTGAGGCTCGCGAAGTCACGATATACACAAAGCTATGCCTAAATAGACTATGCTTTGATCATCAACCACAAGGCCTGCTTTTCAACAAAAGCCTTGATCAATGCATCTTAGTATGCCACATTGTCAGTCCATACTATACCATTAATTTCTACCAATATATAACCTCTAAGCTCGTATGTCTCAGAGAAGGGTGTTAACCACCAAACATATATATATTAAGAGAGATCAACGAATGTAGTATAAAGGACTACAACGTCAGACATACGTTCCACTTATAAACTTATGCCCTGGGTCTGGACGAAAGTCAAATCCGTACAAATCAACACTACGTCCGGATAACTACCATCTTAGCCCCGTCTTGGGAGCAAATCAATCAAGGACCTCAACACTAGTTACCCATTCGATGTGAAGATCGTCGGTCTTCAATCGCCGTCTTCAACTCTTAGATTTAAAACGTCGTATAATCATTTGAAATGAGATTGAACTCGGTCTTCTCAAATGATTCTCGCATATATATATAATAATTTGAAAACATTTCCTATCGTTATTAATATTTGATAACGACCTATCGCTATTTTTATTTATATAAAAATTAGCTCGAATAAATTTAACGATGCTTCGGGTCAATGGGCGACCCTGGCGCTGTTTTCAACCAAATTTTACTTATGCATATCTAACCGTTGAATTTTGATGAAATTTATATCATTGAAAAGATTTTCCCAAAGCGGTCCTAACGGTTCCTGTTTTGGGAAAATCCGACGGTCGGATCTTTCGGTATAACAGTTTAAAGTTACGATTGTCGATACGCGAACTACCGCGCGTGTTTCGTTTAAATTTAATATATATATATATATACATATAAATCGTTTTACTATTTCAATTATAAAAGTATATTCTTTTTATCGCATCTAAAATGACGATAAAATATTTCTTGTTTTATTTTACTACCTTTCTTATTTTATTTATTCTAATTGTAAATAAATTATGCTTTATATATCCTTTTAATTTATTTTCTATTTATTTACCTAAATGTAAATAAATGTTTTTCTATTCTTTTGCTTATTTATTTACCTAAATGTAAATAAATGTTTTACTTATACTTTTGTTATATTTATTTACATTAATTGTAAATAAATGTATCTAATTTCTTATTCATATTTATTTACACAATTTGTAAATAAATGGTTTCAATTTCCTTTGCAAATCCTATTTACATAGCAAATGTAAATAATTGTATTTCTTTAATTCTTTTCTGATATTCCCTTTTAACATAAAAAGAATATCTTATGTCAGTTCTTTTCTAACCTTTCTTTTATTATTTTCATAAGAAAATGTTAATAATTACTATTTACAAATTGATTCTTTTTATTTACATAAGAAAAATGTAAATAAATCCTATTCACAAAATTATTATTATTCTTTTTATTTACATAAGAAAATGTAAATAAATTCTTATTCACATATTTGTTCTTTATTTTCTATTTATTCTTAATTACATAAATGTAATTTTCTTCCTTATAATCTTAATTACATAAAAATGTAATTTTATTTCTTATAATCTTAATTACATATAAATGTAAATTTCTTTACAGTGTAAAATATATTCTTTTAATTACATATAAAAATGTAATTTATTTAATCTCTTATTTACCTAATGTAAATATATATGTTTTCCTATTTCTATGTTTTATTTATTTATACTTAATATTTATAGTAATTTACATATGCTTAAACCTCCCACATTGGATAGGTATTGTTGTGACTACTGGACTGCCGGGCGGGTCCGGGCAGGTTTACATCACAACTCAATCCAACCTCGTGTTTAAGCATTATATTTCTTATTTATTTACCTAAGTGTAAATAAATGTTTTCCTTTATTTTACTTTACAAAAAAAAAATAACTTTTTATTCTATTCTTTACAATAGGAAAATATAACTTTTTAGTTTATTTCCTATACATTGAAATAAATATAAATGTCCTTTTATTTCTTATACATTGAAATAAATATTTCCTATAGCTTATGTGAATATCCTTCATAGTATCAGCATTTCTAAATATATTTATATGTCAATCTTTGATTCATTCCTACTATACAAACATGACGGTGTAATTTATGTCATTACAACTAAAATTAGCTCAACAATGTTTTTGTGTCATCACAAATAAATTAACACACGATGGTTTTGTGTCATTACAACAAAAATTTAACATAACAATGTATTGGTGTTATTACAACTAAAATTTAACACAACAATGTTTGGTGTCATTTCAACTAATTTAACATAAACAACATAATATCTGATTTGGTGTACTTTTGATGAATCACAATAAAGGTCTCATCTTTATTTTTATTTGTTAATGAAAATAAAGATTTAAAAACTTGCATTTTATTTTATGAGTAAAATAAAGATTAAACTTGCCCTTTTATTATATTCACAAAATAAATGTAACACTTTGTTCTTTAATTTGTAAACAGAATAAACACCAAAATTTTCTCTTTTATATTTCTGTTAACAAAATGAGCACTAAACTTGTTCCTTTACTTTGCAAATAAAATGAGCGCAAAATTTGTTCTTTTACTATGTTAACAAAATTAACGTAAAGATTGTTTCTTTTCTTTGTTAACAAAATCAACATGAAAATTTATCCTGTTCCTATGTTTACACAATGGCATAAAAGTTTATCCATTATATATTAACAAAACAATGTTAACTTTGTCCCTTTTTTTTTTTATTAACAAATTTTGACAAAATATTGCTCTTTTGTTTTATGTAAACAAAAACTTGCCTTTTATTTTACAATCAAATTTCATGTTAAAATTATCTTTTATTTTGCTTGTAAACAAGATAAACAAAGCAAGAATAAATATTCTAATTTTTATTTAAGAAAATACAATGAGAATAAGAATCAAAGTAAAAATTTTGTCATTTATTTTGTAAACAAATTTGTATAAAAACTTTGTCTTCTCATTATGTAAACAAATCTTTGTCTTTTTGTTTTACTAACAAAATCTATGTTAAAACCTATGTTAACAAAATAATATTAAAAATTGTCCTTTTATTTTGTTAACAAATTGTGTTAAAAATTATGTCTTTTGTTTTAACAACAAAATTGAGTAAAAATGCCTTTTTGTCTTTAACAAACAAATTATGTGAAAATGTTCTTTTGTTTCAACAAACAAATTAAGTAGAAAATGTCCTCTTGTTTTAACAAACAAATATGGACCCAAAATAATCCTTTTTATTTTGTTTACAAAAATTTGTCTCATCTTATGTACACAAAATGACATGAAAATAATTCTTTTTATTTAAAAAAAAAAAAAAAAAATTGTCTTTTGTTTTATGTAAACAAAGTGACGGGTAAAAGTTGGATTTTATTCTGTTCACAAAATAAAGCTTGTATTTTATAAGCAAAACTAAGATTAAAATTGGCATTTCAATTGTAAACCAAATAAAAGATTAAAAACTTGCTTTTTATTTTGTAAGCAAAATGAAGATTAAATTTGGCATTTCAATTTTGTAAACAAAAATAAAGATTTAAACTTTATTTATCTTTTAATTTAAAAATCATAATTATATGTCCATATTATATTCCAATGTCAAGGTCAACAAATAAAAATCAATGTTTTTATTCTAGTTTGGCAATACATCATTTGATTTTGTTTAATCCAATTCAACCAAAAAGACAACCTAATTCTTGTCCATTAAAATCAACAATTTGATCATGGTGAATCTAATTTAAATCAAAATGACAATTCAACCATTGTCACAAACACGATATGATTATTTCCAACAATCCTATATTACAACCATGGTAATTCTAATTCACATATCAGCATAACAGTGTCATCAGCCAAATTAAATATATAACCAACGGAATTTAGCGACACAAAATTCCACAACACAATTTCTAGAACAGGTCAAGTATCAAAATTTTTATTATAAAAATAAATAAATAAAGAGGTAGAATTTCTCACAATGATTGGTTTTCAGAAGTCAATCGCACTCAAAATTGCTGAATTTTCAAAGGGCTCGTATGGGGTTGACTTATGGCGACGGCTGGAGCAAGGAGTGGGCGGTGGCGGCATCTCCAATCGGTGACCATGATTTGGATTTGAGGATGTTTCGTTTTTTTTTTTTTTTTTTTTTGTTAATTTTGGGTGAAAGTGAATTTTCTGAAAGGGGAAAAACAATTTGGTATGGTAGCTGATATTCAGAGAAGTAAAATGAAGGAGAGGCTCGCAAATAAAAAGAGAAGAGAGAAGCGTGAGAAATAAGGAACACACGTGATAAAAGGAAATGCGGTGTAAACAATCTCAGCTAAATAAGGACATGTGGCAACAACCATTAAACAAAGATTTTTTTTTATTTAATACCAAATGTTACCATTTATTTACTATGAATGCCAATTAACTACAATGTATTTATATATTTCCAAATACAATCCTTAATTGTCATTATTATTATTAAAACAAAATTAAGTCTACATAAATTAAATAAAACTCAAATAAATTTTAATACCAAATTCTACTCTAATAAATTTGTTTACACTCAATTATAATTCTCAAGTAAAACAGAAAATCAAATTTAACCAATATATTCTATTCATTTAAAATATTACAATTGTTTAAATTAACAAATATTTAAATCAATATAAAATGTTTCAATGAATTTTAAAATACTACTATTGTTGATAAAACAACTCAAATTCAAATAAACTTATTTGAATTCCATTATAATTTACAATTCAAGTAAAATCAAATTTTTAATGTCTACAATAAGCTGATTTCAATGGATATTTAATTTAATTTCTCTCATGAATGTGCTTAATATTAAAAGGAAAGCATTTACGTGATATTAAACATTTCATACTATATATAATATGCAAACATTAAAGCATGTTTAGGGAAGAATAGGAAAATTAGGAAGTATTTATTTATATTAATTAATTATTCAATTAGCCAATTAAGGCCCATAAAACCCCTTGTCCAATTTTAACATTTTTAAATAATAACCTTTGTGTTATTATTCATATCAAATTTTTTTTTTTTATATAAAAATGCTATAGTGGATAGAGAAGGGATTTACAAAGAAAAAGGAAAAAACAAATAAAGAAAAAGGAAGATGAGAAATAAGGAGCAAGGAATTAATGTTGCATTGCTTTTCCCATTTAAAACCATGAATGCATTTCTTTTGTTGCCTTGCACCTTTGAAAATTATATTGCCAAAATTTGATTCCAGAAATAATATTCCATTTGTCATTAATGCCGAAGGAAGGAATAAGAAGAAAGATTTTGAATTAGAAAACGTATCTGTAGGAACATGCATGAATTAAAAACAAAAGAAAATTAATGCACACTAATGAAAACAAGAAATAAAAAGAAACAATATTTGTAGTAACAATAATGCACGCATTAAATAAGGCCATTGAAAACATGTATTGGAATATAATTAAGAAGAAAGAAAATGAAGAGGGAAGGTCATTGAAAACGTATGCAGCCATTAATAATAAAATAATTTAATTAAAAATAGAATTTTTAATTTCTGACTCATTTTCTTAACAAAATTATTTAAAAGAAAAATTTTAAATTGGCCCTAAATTGCGGGTTGTTACAGTCTCCCCCACTTAAAATCTTTTCATCCTCGGAAAGGAACTAAGCTATAAGTTGTTTAATTTATTAAGTAAATTTCAATTTTCTTTTATTAATTTTATTTGTTGGCTGACTTATCAAATACATATATACCTTTATATATTTAAAAAAAATCTTATCTTCTGAAATAGGATTATATATATAATCAAAATACTTTAATTATAAGCTTATCACTCTGAACTCATTCTAGGGTATTACTAACCCCATCTCTAATGAGTTTTCTCATTCTAGGATACTGCTGATCCTATCTCTAATGAGTATTCTTATTGGACATTACTAATCCAATCTCTGATGAGTCTTTTGTTCAGTTCTAACGAGTTGTATCCCAAAGATTTGAGCTAACCAGAGCTCTGATACCAACTGTAAAGACCCGGAAATTCCCACTCTTTTAATCGACCATAAACCACACAGGTCTGACCCAAAGGTTGGAAATCTTCGAATACTTTAACTTTGGGAATACAATACATCAGAACAATAACAGCAGACTTTTATTACATTATAATAATGTTACATCAGAGTACAGAATATATCAGAGTACATTGAAATAAAATTACAGCGGAAGATAAAATTACAATACTTCTAATACATTAAACAGCGGAAGACTACAAAGCTCTGGACACAGCTTTAGGCTTCAATCCAGGGTCCTGCTAAAGAGAAAGATATCTGCAAAAAGCTACTCGACTGCCCGTGTGGAAAAGAGGGCACCCGAGTTTGCCAGTGAACAAACTACAGGTCAGTCATGGGACTGGTGTGAGAATTCTAAACTAATATAACTAATAAGACAAATCCAAGGACCACGCCACTTTCGCGGAACGGGTTTACTCCTATGGATTGTCAGTGCATAAACCAAAGTAAATCGAGGAATAACGCAATGTCTTTTTGGAAAAATGAAACCATTATAAGACCCAAGTCCCATCACACAATGCAACGCACACCAGAGGATAGGGTTTTACCTTATAATGGTCAAAAGATGCTTGATACGTATAAAACGGATTTGATATTATTATTAGTGTATATATGTTTTAATAAAAAGATTTGAATCATAAGTATCAATCCTAGACGGCATGGTTACCATATAGCATGTCGCCAATACTAGTTCTACAATCAAAACCGCAAGGGCGTATTGGAAATTTGGATTCCATCATGAGTCGAGGCTAGGGGCAAGATCCTCTCCGATTCGAGACACTCTAGCAAATGCCTCAGGATTCCCCGCAGTGAACCCTTGGAAGCGGTAGGGCCGGTCCCCGCCAATGGGCAGTGGATTAGTTATGCCTGAACACACGTTTCCCGGTCCCTTTGGACCTATAGTATGACCACCAACGGCCTATAAAAATAACGAGGCGCCTCAAAATCCATCATCCACATAAGTAAAATGTCAGGGCTGGTAGGTCACTGACACCACTCTAGCTAGAAAGAAACGTGTGCACTCCCTACGGTCCATATCCCGTTTTTGACTCATACCGGGGTGTGAGGCTCGCGAAGTCACGATATACACAAAGCTATGCCTAAATAGACTATGCTTTGATCATCAACCACAAGGCCTGCTTTTCAACAAAAGCCTTGATCAATGCATCTTAGTATGCCACATTGTCAGTCCATACTATACCATTAATTTCTACCAATATATAACCTCTAAGCTCTTATGTCTCAGAGAAGGGTGTTAACCACCAAACATATATATATTAAGAGAGATCAACGAATGTAGTATAAAGGACTACAACGTCAGACATACGTTCCATTTATAAACTTATGCCCTGGGTCTGGACGAAAGTCAAATCCGTACAAATCAACACTACGTCCGGATAACTACCATCTTAGCCCCGTCTTGGGAGCAAATCAATCAAGGACCTCAACACTAGTTACCCATTCGATGTGAAGATCGTCGGTCTTCAATCGCCGTCTTCAACTCTTAGATTTAAAACGTCGTATAATCATTTGAAATGAGATTGAACTCGGTCTTCTCAAATGATTCTCGCATATATATATAATAATTTGAAAACATTTCCTATCGTTATTAATATTTGATAACGACCTATCGCTATTTTTATTTATATAAAAATTAGCTCGAATAAATTTAACGATGCTTCGGGTCAATGGGCGACCCTGGCGCTGTTTTCAACCAAATTTTACTTATGCATATCTAACCGTTGAATTTTGATGAAATTTATATCATTGAAAAGATTTTCCCAAAGCGGTCCTAACGGTTCCTGTTTTGGGAAAATCCGACGGTCGGATCTTTCGGTATAACCGTTTAAAGTTACGATTGTCGATACGCGAACTACCGCGCGTGTTTCGTTTAAATTTAATATATATATATATACATATAAATCGTTTTACTATTTCAATTATAAAAGTATATTCTTTTTATCGCATCTAAAATGACGATAAAATATTTCTTGTTTTATTTTACTACCTTTCTTATTTTATTTATTCTAATTGTAAATAAATTATGCTTTATATATCCTTTTAATTTATTTTCTATTTATTTACCTAAATGTAAATAAATGTTTTTCTATTCTTTTGCTTATTTATTTACCTAAATGTAAATAAATGTTTTACTTATACTTTTGTTATATTTATTTACATTAATTGTAAATAAATGTATCTAATTTCTTATTCATATTTATTTACACAATTTGTAAATAAATGGTTTCAATTTCCTTTGCAAATCCTATTTACATAGCAAATGTAAATAATTGTATTTCTTTAATTCTTTTCTGATATTCCCTTTTAACATAAAAAGAATATCTTATGTCAGTTCTTTTCTAACCTTTCTTTTATTATTTTCATAAGAAAATGTTAATAATTACTATTTACAAATTGATTCTTTTTATTTACATAAGAAAAATGTAAATAAATCCTATTCACAAAATTATTATTATTCTTTTTATTTACATAAGAAAATGTAAATAAATTCTTATTCACATATTTGTTCTTTATTTTCTATTTATTCTTAATTACATAAATGTAATTTTCTTCCTTACAATCTTAATTACATAAAAATGTAATTTTATTTCTTATAATCTTAATTACATATAAATGTAAATTTCTTTACAGTGTAAAATATATTCTTTTAATTACATATAAAAATGTAATTTATTTAATCTCTTATTTACCTAATGTAAATATATATGTTTTCCTATTTCTATGTTTTATTTATTTATACTTAATATTTATAGTAATTTACATATGCTTAAACCTCCCACATTGGATAGGTATTGTTGTGACTACTGGACAGCCGGGCGGGTCCGGGCAGGTTTACATCACAACTCAATCCAACCTCGTGTTTAAGCATTATATTTCTTATTTATTTACCTAAGTGTAAATAAATGTTTTCCTTTATTTTACTTTACAAAAAAAAATAACTTTTTATTCTATTCTTTACAATAGGAAAATATAACTTTTTAGTTTATTTCCTATACATTGAAATAAATATAAATGTCCTTTTATTTCTTATACATTGAAATAAATATTTCCTATAGCTTATGTGAATATCCTTCATAGTATCAGCATTTCTAAATATATTTATATGTCAATCTTTGATTCATTCCTACTATACAAACATGACGGTGTAATTTATGTCATTACAACTAAAATTAGCTCAACAATGTTTTTGTGTCATCACAAATAAATTAACACACGATGGTTTTGTGTCATTACAACAAAAATTTAACATAACAATGTATTGGTGTTATTACAACTAAAATTTAACACAACAATGTTTGGTGTCATTTCAACTAATTTAACATAAACAACATAATATCTGATTTGGTGTACTTTTGATGAATCACAATAAAGGTCTCATCTTTATTTTTATTTGTTAATGAAAATAAAGATTTAAAAACTTGCATTTTATTTTATGAGTAAAATAAAGATTAAACTTGCCCTTTTATTATATTCACAAAATAAATGTAACACTTTGTTCTTTAATTTGTAAACAGAATAAACACCAAAATTTTCTCTTTTATATTTCTGTTAACAAAATGAGCACTAAACTTGTTCCTTTACTTTGCAAATAAAATGAGCGCAAAATTTGTTCTTTTACTATGTTAACAAAATTAACGTAAAGATTGTTTCTTTTCTTTGTTAACAAAATCAACATGAAAATTTATCCTGTTCCTATGTTTACACAATGGCATAAAAGTTTATCCATTATATATTAACAAAACAATGTTAACTTTGTCCCTTTTTTTTTTTTTATTAACAAATTTTGACAAAATATTGCTCTTTTGTTTTATGTAAACAAAAACTTGCCTTTTATTTTACAATCAAATTTCATGTTAAAATTATCTTTTATTTTGCTTGTAAACAAGATAAACAAAGCAAGAATAAATATTCTAATTTTTATTTAAGAAAATACAATGAGAATAAGAATCAAGGTAAAAATTTTGTCATTTATTTTGTAAACAAATTTGTATAAAAACTTTGTCTTCTCATTATGTAAACAAATCTTTGTCTTTTTGTTTTACTAACAAAATCTATGTTAAAACCTATGTTAACAAAATAATATTAAAAATTGTCCTTTTATTTTGTTAACAAATTGTGTTAAAAATTATGTCTTTTGTTTTAACAACAAAATTGAGTAAAAATGCCTTTTTGTCTTTAACAAACAAATTATGTGAAAATGTTCTTTTGTTTCAACAAACAAATTAAGTAGAAAATGTCCTCTTGTTTTAACAAACAAATATGGACCCAAAATAATCCTTTTTATTTTGTTTACAAAAATTTGTCTCATCTTATGTACACAAAATGACATGAAAATAATTCTTTTTATTTAAAAAAAAAAAAATTGTCTTTTGTTTTATGTAAACAAAGTGACGGGTAAAAGTTGGATTTTATTCTGTTCACAAAATAAAGCTTGTATTTTATAAGCAAAACTAAGATTAAAATTGGCATTTCAATTGTAAACCAAATAAAAGATTAAAAACTTGCTTTTTATTTTGTAAGCAAAATGAAGATTAAATTTAGCATTTCAATTTTGTAAACAAAAATAAAGATTTAAACTTTATTTATCTTTTAATTTAAAAATCATAATTATATGTCCATATTATATTCCAATGTCAAGGTCAACAAATAAAAATCAATGTTTTTATTCTAGTTTGGCAATACATCATTTGATTTTGTTTAATCCAATTCAACCAAAAAGACAACCTAATTCTTGTCCATTAAAATCAACAATTTGATCATGGTGAATCTAATTTAAATCAAAATGACAATTCAACCATTGTCACAAACACGATATGATTATTTCCAACAATCCTATATTACAACCATGGTAATTCTAATTCACATATCAGCATAACAGTGTCATCAGCCAAATTAAATATATAACCAACGGAATTTAGCGACACAAAATTCCACAACACAATTTCTAGAACAGGTCAAGTATCAAAATTTTTATTATAAAAATAAATAAATAAAGAGGTAGAATTTCTCACAATGATTGGTTTTCAGAAGTCAATCGCACTCAAAATTGCTGAATTTTCAAAGGGCTCGTATGGGGTTGACTTATGGCGACGGCTGGAGCAAGGAGTGGGCGGTGGCGGCATCTCCAATCGGTGACCATGATTTGGATTTGAGGATGTTTCGTTTTTTTTTTTTTTTTTTTTTTGTTAATTTTGGGTGAAAGTGAATTTTCTGAAAGGGGAAAAACAATTTGGTATGGTAGCTGATATTCAGAGAAGTAAAATGAAGGAGAGGCTCGCAAATAAAAAGAGAAGAGAGAAGCGTGAGAAATAAGGAACACACGTGATAAAAGGAAATGCGGTGTAAACAATCTCAGCTAAATAAGGACATGTGGCAACAACCATTAAACAAAGATTTTTTTTTATTTAATACCAAATGTTACCATTTATTTACTATGAATGCCAATTAACTACAATGTATTTATATATTTCCAAATACAATCCTTAATTGTCATTATTATTATTAAAACAAAATTAAGTCTACATAAATTAAATAAAACTCAAATAAATTTTAATACCAAATTCTACTCTAATAAATTTGTTTACACTCAATTATAATTCTCAAGTAAAACAGAAAATCAAATTTAACCAATATATTCTATTCATTTAAAATATTACAATTGTTTAAATTAACAAATATTTAAATCAATATAAAATGTTTCAATGAATTTTAAAATACTACTATTGTTGATAAAACAACTCAAATTCAAATAAACTTATTTGAATTCCATTATAATTTACAATTCAAGTAAAATCAAATTTTTAATGTCTACAATAAGCTGATTTCAATGGATATTTAATTTAATTTCTCTCATGAATGTGCTTAATATTAAAAGGAAAGCATTTACGTGATATTAAACATTTCATACTATATATAATATGCAAACATTAAAGCATGTTTAGGGAAGAATAGGAAAATTAGGAAGTATTTATTTAGATTAATTAATTATTCAATTAGCCAATTAAGGCCCATAAAACCCCTTGTCCAATTTTAACATTTTTAAATAATAACCTTTGTGTTATTATTCATGTCAAATTTTTTTTTTATATAAAAATGCTATAGTGGATAGAGAAGGGAT
The DNA here is from genome assembly GCA_030737875.1 of Allium sativum. NCBI lineage: Eukaryota > Viridiplantae > Streptophyta > Magnoliopsida > Asparagales > Amaryllidaceae > Allium > Allium sativum. The sequence continues at coordinate 898,487,132 of CM060918.1, forward strand.
TTACAAAGAAAAAGGAAAAAACAAATAAAGAAAAAGGAAGATGAGAAATAAGGAGCAAGGAATTAATGTTGCATTGCTTTTCCCATTTAAAACCATGAATGCATTTCTTTTGTTGCCTTGCACCTTTGAAAATTATATTGCCAAAATTTGATTCTAGAAATAATATTCCATTTGTCATTAATGCCGAAGGAAGGAATAAGAAGAAAGATTTTGAATTAGAAAACGTATCTGTAGGAACATGCATGAATTAAAAACAAAAGAAAATTAATGCACACTAATGAAAACAAGAAATAAAAAGAAACAATATTTGTAGTAACAATAATGCACGCATTAAATAAGGCCATTGAAAACATGTATTGGAATATAATTAAGAAGAAAGAAAATGAAGAGGGAAGGTCATTGAAAACGTATGCAGCCATTAATAATAAAATAATTTAATTAAAAATAGAATTTTTAATTTCTGACTCATTTTCTTAACAAAATTATTTAAAAGAAAAATTTTAAATTGGCCCTTAATTGCGGGTTGTTACAGTCTCCCCCACTTAAAATCTTTTCATCCTCGGAAAGGAACTAAGCTATAAGTTGTTTAATTTATTAACTAAATTTCAATTTTCTTTTATTAATTTTATTTGTTGGCTGACTTATCAAATACATATATACCTTTATATATTTAAAAAAAATCTTATCTTCTGAAATAGGATTATATATATAATCAAAATACTTTAATTATAAGCTTATCACTCTGAACTCATTCTAGGGTATTACTAACCCCATCTCTAATGAGTTTTCTCATTCTAGGATACTGCTGATCCTATCTCTAATGAGTATTCTTATTGGACATTACTAATCCAATCTCTGATGAGTCTTTTGTTCAGTTCTAACGAGTTGTATCCCAAAGATTTGAGCTAACCAGAGCTCTGATACCAACTGTAAAGACCCGGAAATTCCCACTCTTTGAATCGACCATAAACCACACAGGTCTGACCCAAAGGTTGGAAATCTTCGAATACTTTAACTTTGGGAATACAATACATCAGAACAATAACAGCAGACTTTTATTACATTATAATAATGTTACATCAGAGTACAGAATATATCAGAGTACATTGAAATAAAATTACAGCGGAAGATAAAATTACAATACTTCTAATACATTAAACAGCGGAAGACTACAAAGCTCTGGACACAGCTTTAGGCTTCAATCCAGGGTCCTGCTAAAGAGAAAGATATCTGCAAAAAGCTACTCGACTGCCCGTGTGGAAAAGAGGGCACCCGAGTTTGCCAGTGAACAAACTACAGGTCAGTCATGGGACTGGTGTGAGAATTCTAAACTAATATAACTAATAAGACAAATCCAAGGACCACGCCACTTTCGCGGAACAGGTTTACTCCTATGGATTGTCAGTGCATAAACCAAAGTAAATCGAGGAATAACGCAATGTCTTTTTGGAAAAATGAAACCATTATAAGACCCAAGTCCCATCACACAATGCAACGCACACCAGAGGATAGGGTTTTACCTTATAATGGTCAAAAGATGCTTGATACGTATAAAACGGATTTGATATTATTATTAGTGTATATATGTTTTAATAAAAAGATTTGAATCATAAGTATCAATCCTAGACGGCATGGTTACCATATAGCATGTCGCCAATACTAGTTCTACAATCAAAACCGCAAGGGCGTATTGGAAATTTGGATTCCATCATGAGTCGAGGCTAGGGGCAAGATCCTCTCCGATTCGAGACACTCTAGCAAATGCCTCAGGATTCCCCGCAGTGAACCCTTGGAAGCGATAGGGCCGGTCCCCGCCAATGGGCAGTGGATTAGTTATGCCTGAACACACGTTTCCCGGTCCCTTTGGACCTATAGTATGACCACCAACGGCCTATAAAAATAACGAGGCGCCTCAAAATCCATCATCCACATAAGTAAAATGTCAGGGCTGGTAGGTCACTGACACCACTCTAGCTAGAAAGAAACGTGTGCACTCCCTACGGTCCATATCCCGTTTTTGACTCATACCGGGGTGTGAGGCTCGCGAAGTCACGATATACACAAAGCTATGCCTAAATAGACTATGCTTTGATCATCAACCACAAGGCTGCTTTTCAACAAAAGCCTTGATCAATGCATCTTAGTATGCCACATTGTCAGTCCATACTATACCATTAATTTCTACCAATATATAACCTCTAAGCTCGTATGTCTCAGAGAAGGGTGTTAACCACCAAACAGATATATATTAAGAGAGATCAACGAATGTAGTATAAAGGACTACAACGTCAGACATACATTCCATTTATAAACTTATGCCCTGGGTCTGGACGAAAGTCAAATCCGTACAAATCAACACTACGTCCGGATAACTACCATCTTAGCCCCGTCTTGGGAGCAAATCAATCAAGGACCTCAACACTAGTTACCCATTCGATGTGAAGATCGTCGGTCTTCAATCGCCGTCTTCAACTCTTAGATTTAAAACGTCGTATAATCATTTGAAATGAGATTGAACTCGGTCTTCTCAAATGATTCTCGCATATATATATAATAATTTGAAAACATTTCCTATCGTTATTAATATTTGATAACGACCTATCGCTATTTTTATTTATATAAAAATTAGCTCGAATAAATTTAACGATGTTTCGGGTCAATGGGCGACCCTGGCGCTGTTTTCAACCAAATTTTACTTATGCATATCTAACCGTTGAATTTTGATGAAATTTATATCATTGAAAAGATTTTCCCAAAGCGGTCCTAACGGTTCCTGTTTTGGGAAAATCCGACGGTCGGATCTTTCGGTATAACCGTTTAAAGTTACGATTGTCGATACGCGAACTACCGCGCGTGTTTCGTTTAAATTTAATATATATATATATACATATAAATCGTTTTACTATTTCAATTATAAAAGTATATTCTTTTTATCGCATCTAAAATGACGATAAAATATTTCTTGTTTTATTTTACTACCTTTCTTATTTTATTTATTCTAATTGTAAATAAATTATGCTTTATATATCCTTTTAATTTATTTTCTATTTATTTACCTAAATGTAAATAAATGTTTTTCTATTCTTTTGCTTATTTATTTACCTAAATGTAAATAAATGTTTTACTTATACTTTTGCTATATTTATTTACATTAATTGTAAATAAATGTATCTAATTTCTTATTCATATTTATTTACACAATTTGTAAATAAATGGTTTCAATTTCCTTTGCAAATCCTATTTACATAGCAAATGTAAATAATTGTATTTCTTTAATTCTTTTCTGATATTCCCTTTTAACATAAAAAGAATATCTTATGTCAGTTCTTTTCTAACCTTTCTTTTATTATTTTCATAAGAAAATGTTAATAATTACTATTTACAAATTGATTCTTTTTATTTACATAAGAAAAATGTAAATAAATCCTATTCACAAAATTATTATTATTCTTTTTATTTACATAAGAAAATGTAAATAAATTCTTATTCACATATTTGTTCTTTATTTTCTATTTATTCTTAATTACATAAATGTAATTTTCTTCCTTATAATCTTAATTACATAAAAATGTAATTTTATTTCTTATAATCTTAATTACATATAAATGTAAATTTCTTTACAGTGTAAAATATATTCTTTTAATTACATATAAAAATGTAATTTATTTAATCTCTTATTTACCTAATGTAAATATATATGTTTTCCTATTTCTATGTTTTATTTATTTATACTTAATATTTATAGTAATTTACATATGCTTAAACCTCCCACATTGGATAGGTATTGTTGTGACTACTGGACAGCCGGGCGGGTCCGGGCAGGTTTACATCACAACTCAATCCAACCTCGTGTTTAAGCATTATATTTCTTATTTATTTACCTAAGTGTAAATAAATGTTTTCCTTTATTTTACTTTACAAAAAAAAAATAACTTTTTATTCTATTCTTTACAATAGGAAAATATAACTTTTTAGTTTATTTCCTATACATTGAAATAAATATAAATGTCCTTTTATTTCTTATACATTGAAATAAATATTTCCTATAGCTTATGTGAATATCCTTCATAGTATCAGCATTTCTAAATATATTTATATGTCAATCTTTGATTCATTCCTACTATACAAACATGACGGTGTAATTTATGTCATTACAACTAAAATTAGCTCAACAATGTTTTTGTGTCATCACAAATAAATTAACACACGATGGTTTTGTGTCATTACAACAAAAATTTAACATAACAATGTATTGGTGTTATTACAACTAAAATTTAACACAACAATGTTTGGTGTCATTTCAACTAATTTAACATAAACAACATAATATCTGATTTGGTGTACTTTTGATGAATCACAATAAAGGTCTCATCTTTATTTTTATTTGTTAATGAAAATAAAGATTTAAAAACTTGCATTTTATTTTATGAGTAAAATAAAGATTAAACTTGCCCTTTTATTATATTCACAAAATAAATGTAACACTTTGTTCTTTAATTTGTAAACAGAATAAACACCAAAATTTTCTCTTTTATATTTCTGTTAACAAAATGAGCACTAAACTTGTTCCTTTACTTTGCAAATAAAATGAGCGCAAAATTTGTTCTTTTACTATGTTAACAAAATTAACGTAAAGATTGTTTCTTTTCTTTGTTAACAAAATCAACATGAAAATTTATCCTGTTCCTATGTTTACACAATGGCATAAAAGTTTATCCATTATATATTAACAAAACAATGTTAACTTTGTCCCTTTTTTTTTTTATTAACAAATTTTGACAAAATATTGCTCTTTTGTTTTATGTAAACAAAAACTTGCCTTTTATTTTACAATCAAATTTCATGTTAAAATTATCTTTTATTTTGCTTGTAAACAAGATAAACAAAGCAAGAATAAATATTCTAATTTTTATTTAAGAAAATACAATGAGAATAAGAATCAAGGTAAAAATTTTGTCATTTATTTTGTAAACAAATTTGTATAAAAACTTTGTCTTCTCATTATGTAAACAAATCTTTGTCTTTTTGTTTTACTAACAAAATCTATGTTAAAACCTATGTTGACAAAATAATATTAAAAATTGTCCTTTTATTTTGTTAACAAATTGTGTTAAAAATTATGTCTTTTGTTTTAACAACAAAATTGAGTAAAAATGCCTTTTTGTCTTTAACAAACAAATTATGTGAAAATGTTCTTTTGTTTCAACAAACAAATTAAGTAGAAAATGTCCTCTTGTTTTAACAAACAAATATGGACCCAAAATAATCCTTTTTATTTTGTTTACAAAAATTTGTCTCATCTTATGTACACAAAATGACATGAAAATAATTCTTTTTATTTAAAAAAAAAAAAATTTGTCTTTTGTTTTATGTAAACAAAGTGACGGGTAAAAGTTGGATTTTATTCTGTTCACAAAATAAAGCTTGTATTTTATAAGCAAAACTAAGATTAAAATTGGCATTTCAATTGTAAACCAAATAAAAGATTAAAAACTTGCTTTTTATTTTGTAAGCAAAATGAAGATTAAATTTGGCATTTCAATTTTGTAAACAAAAATAAAGATTTAAACTTTATTTATCTTTTAATTTAAAAATCATAATTATATGTCCATATTATATTCCAATGTCAAGGTCAACAAATAAAAATCAATGTTTTTATTCTAGTTTGGCAATACATCATTTGATTTTGTTTAATCCAATTCAACCAAAAAGACAACCTAATTCTTGTCCATTAAAATCAACAATTTGATCATGGTGAATCTAATTTAAATCAAAATGACAATTCAACCATTGTCACAAACACGATATGATTATTTCCAACAATCCTATATTACAACCATGGTAATTCTAATTCACATATCAGCATAACAGTGTCATCAGCCAAATTAAATATATAACCAACGGAATTTAGCGACACAAAATTCCACAACACAATTTCTAGAACAGGTCAAGTATCAAAATTTTTATTATAAAAATAAATAAATAAAGAGGCAGAATTTCTCACAATGATTGGTTTTCAGAAGTCAATCGCACTCAAAATTGCTGAATTTTCAAAGGGCTCGTATGGGGTTGACTTATGGCGACGGCTGGAGCAAGGAGTGGGCGGTGGCGGCATCTCCAATCGGTGACCATGATTTGGATTTGAGGATGTTTCATTTTTTTTTTTTTTTTTGTTAATTTTGGGTGAAAGTGAATTTTCTGAAAGGGGAAAAACAATTTGGTATGGTAGCTGATATTCAGAGAAGTAAAATGAAGGAGAGGCTCGCAAATAAAAAGAGAAGAGAGAAGCGTGAGAAATAAGGAACACACGTGATAAAAGGAAATGCGGTGTAAACAATCTCAGCTAAATAAGGACATGTGGCAACAACCATTAAACAAAGATTTTTTTTTATTTAATACCAAATGTTACCATTTATTTACTATGAGTGCCAATTAACTACAATGTATTTATATATTTCCAAATACAATCCTTAATTGTCATTATTATTATTAAAACAAAATTAAGTCTACATAAATTAAATAAAACTCAAATAAATTTTAATACCAAATTCTACTCTAATAAATTTGTTTACACTCAATTATAATTCTCAAGTAAAACAGAAAATCAAATTTAACCAATATATTCTATTCATTTAAAATATTACAATTGTTTAAATTAACAAATATTTAAATCAATATAAAATGTTTCAATGAATTTTAAAATACTACTATTGTTGATAAAACAACTCAAATTCAAATAAACTTATTTGAATTCCATTATAATTTACAATTCAAGTAAAATCAAATTTTTAATGTCTACAATAAGCTGATTTCAATGGATATTTAATTTAATTTCTCTCATGAATGTGCTTAATATTAAAAGGAAAGCATTTACGTGATATTAAACATTTCATACTATATATAATATGCAAACATTAAAGCATGTTTAGGGAAGAATAGGAAAATTAGGAAGTATTTATTTAGATTAATTAATTATTCAATTAGCCAATTAAGGCCCATAAAACCCCTTGTCCAATTTTAACATTTTTAAATAATAACCTTTGTGTTATTATTCATATCAAATTTTTTTTTTTTATATAAAAATGCTATAGTGGATAGAGAAGGGATTTACAAAGAAAAAGGAAAAAAACAAATAAAGAAAAAGGAAGATGAGAAATAAGGAGCAAGGAATTAATGTTGCATTGCTTTTCCCATTTAAAACCATGAATGCATTTCTTTTGTTGCCTTGCACCTTTGAAAATTATATTGCCAAAATTTGATTCTAGAAATAATATTCCATTTGTCATTAATGCCGAAGGAAGGAATAAGAAGAAAGATTTTGAATTAGAAAACGTATCCGTAGGAACATGCATGAATTAAAAACAAAAGAAAATTAATGCACACTAATGAAAACAAGAAATAAAAAGAAACAATATTTGTAGTAACAATAATGCACGCATTAAATAAGGCCATTGAAAACATGTATTGGAATATAATTAAGAAGAAAGAAAATGAAGAGGGAAGGTCATTGAAAACGTATGCAGCCATTAATAATAAAATAATTTAATTAAAAATAGAATTTTTAATTTCTGACTCATTTTCTTAACAAAATTATTTAAAAGAAAAATTTTAAATTGGCCCTAAATTGCGGGTTGTTACACTATCTCTATCGAGTTATGCCATAGAGCCAAGGTTATTCCAAAACCATTGCCCTGACACCACTGTAACGACCCGAGAATTTTCGACCTCGAAAATCGACACAAAAGCACCATGTCGAACATTCAAGCATCGAAAACACCAGAATGTTATTAGAAAGAAATTAGAGGGTGAGATAAGAAAGAAAGAAATATTAGAATAGAAGAATAAGAGGAAGAACCATCATAACACAGAGTATCACCTCGCAGCAGAACCAAATATAATATAGAAATAAATCTTTATTGAGAGCTTGATATAAAACTTACAATCAGAGTACAACACACCTAGACAGTTATAATCATCTGTCCTCATATAAACACACACCGGAATACATAATAGTACGTCTGAACTCCTCCAACACGTCTTCTGAACTTCGTAGTGTCCAATAAGCTGAACCTGTACGACCTGGTCTAACCCGAGCAATTACAAAACACCGGGTCAGTCTGGTGAACCAGAGTGAGAAAAACACACTATGTTTAAGGGGATCATCCAACTTGATTTTAAGGTTCAAAATCATTTCGAAAGAAAAGGATAATCGTAAGACAAAATCCACACATAAATACAGACTGTTTTTACCTTACGATAACCCAAAACATTTTTAAATCAATATTTTATCCAATATTATGATAATGACTAAATACAAAAAAATAGAATCTAGTGGAATGCTTGCATCTCACGCTCCACATATATAGTATACAATCAAAACCGTGGGCGCTTTTTGGAGAATGGATTTCCCACTATGAAAAGGTATGGGACCACCTACCGATAATGTATCTCTAGAGACGAATACACCGGGTTCAACAAGAAAGTCTTGCAACCCGGCCCACACATGACCGACCACTCATTTCTCTTGAGTATGTCAAATATATTGTCACCTTACTGCTTTTTGTCGCGACCAAGTTCCCGGGAGATACAGAAATGAAAATAAGTAACAAATACGAATATTATCTAGATGGTGACAATACACCCTAATGGGTGCGACCCGCATAGCCATGTTGCCTGCCCCACTTTTGTCATTTCCCAGTTGTGAGGCTTGAGGTTATAACGTATCTTCTGAATATCTGGCCTGCCACCTCATCCATACATGTTGTCCTGGGACCGGACAACCGAAGGCACCCTCCTATCGCATCCTTATAGGAACCACCCCAAGGATCAGTAGAGAGTAGTCCTTGCAACCCATAGACTTCAACCATGACAGAATCACAATTTATCTCTGGGAGCTAACCAGAGATTATAAGCAATACTTCCGCTTTATGAAGATTTATGGTCTTCAAATGCTCCATCTCGATCATCGTCTGATCTCTTCCCCGATTACGTATTTTCTGGTCGGAATGGTTTTCGAATATAAATTCGATCCTGGTCTTTCCGTACCAACAATCGATATTTGGCCATATTTGATAGTCTGTTATTTAACAATCAAATGAACAAACATTCATCCTTAAAAATAGATGTACTGTTTCAGCATTCAACATCACTTGGCCTCTTTTGATAATTAACTAATGGTTAATTAAAACTCTATCTCTTCAACATTAGGAAAACGTTTCCTTTTAACATACAGATATTACATTATCGTCTCACTTGTACTAATTAGCTCCTCGTTGCAAATTGGTAAGTGAATAATCTTTTCAGTATCAACCCAAAGGCTGAAACTAACATCAGATTGATACCTCCAAAATTACTCAACTCAACCCACGTACAACAAGTTCTATTTAAAAATGACATCATATTCCTTATCATGCTTAATTTATCTTTTTAAAACATTTTTAGTTAGTCTTGGTTCAAGTATAAATCAAATATTGCATAAGAACTTTACTTAAAAACTTACTTCAAACGTATCTTGGTCATATCCCATCTACTCATTTCCTGGTTTAAAATACGCGATTTTAAGTCGACTCCTTGTCTTAATTTGCCAAACCAAATACAATTCACTTTGGTTCCTATCTTGATTTACATTTCACTTACTTTATAATCCTTCCAATGTTTTGACTTTATTAAGCTGTTTCCATAACTGCAATCACTTACAATATTATCAAATAGCTTGGTTTGAAATATCTTCATTAAATCTTGGGAAATTCACTCTAAATAATAACTATACTAGCTTAAAAACTCATTTGACTAATAACAAGGTTTTAAATACTTTATAACCTCTATTGATTAAATAAATAATAAATTTAGTAATCGATTACCATTTAAGCAGTTGACATATTCAACTTAACACGTTTATCCATTCCAATTGGTCCTTCCAACTTAATTAATTAATAATATAATTAATTAAATTAATTCCATCTCCACGATTATTATTATTAACCAATTGATAATCAGTTTCCCACATATTCCCATCCTTAATTGTTTCTCTAAAGATAATTAGTTCTAGTTATAAATCATCAGGTAAACTTCTTCTTACTTTCTTTAAACCACTTTGTAAAACATTTAATAATTTCTTGTAACTTAGTTAAATAAATAAAGAAATAATATCATCTCCTTTTTTTATAAGCCTTAATTCAAATAATAGGTTTCAAGTCTATCTTTAGTTATAAAAATAAATTTTATAACCTTCTTACTGTCGATTTACTTAACAGTAAAACAATATTTGTAAAACCGTTCATTTTTAGGCCATCTGCCTTCCCATATCTGACCAATACTACTCATTGGTTAAAAAAAGTTGCCTTTAGATTCAACGTACAATGATCAGATCAAATCATCCAATCAAACTGGTTAAACCGTTCATATAATTGCGATATAAAAATAAATAAATAAAAATTTGAGGAATCCTGTTGGATCCCTCCAACCTGTTTTTCCTGCATCCAAATACGTTAAAACAATCCAGATATAACCATCAAATAATCACAGAAATCCAAACATCATTCAACAAATTAGTGAACAAAAGCACACAAACAACAAACCCGCATTATATAAAATATAAGTGGGATAACTGAGTGAGTGAAACTCACCTTGATCTCATTTGACGTAGAAGCGGTTCGTTTTAAATCAAATTAAACAGACGTTCTACTTGATTAAAAATTCCACCGATTACTGACTCTGACCATTCTAGTTCCAAATTGTTATGCTCATTGGTATGGTTCTAACGTCCCCTACCATATCTTAATCTGTTAAAACATACATGATTTTCACGTTATAGATATACTTTTTAAAATTAATTAACTAACACTTAATTAATAAAATAAATCAACCAATTACTTTGTTTTGGAAAGGATAGGCCGAACCCTTTCCTTGCTTTTTGCCCAAACACGACTGCTTATTCTAGTTGTTCAAACCTTAACCTGGTTAAACATTAGATCATTGTTTAATAATTTATAACATACTCAATTCCTTAATCAAATGTTAATTTAATAAAATTCCTAAGCTTACTTTTGGTTTAAACAGAAGAACAAGCCGACTTTTGCAACAAAAGGAAGGAATTAGCCTGTCACAACACATGAACCTGGATACGCAACACTCCTCGTTTTGAACTTGCCAGCCCATTACTTTTTTTTTCTTTTTTGTAATTTGAAAGCCCACAAGCCCAAATGAATCCTTCAGCCCGTATCTTCCTATCACCTTCTGCATAACCGAATATACAGACATACCTGCTCTCTCAGATCTCGTACATCTCGGCCATCACCAGAGAACCATCACCAGAGAACGCCCACAAGCCCAAATTTATCCTTACACATGCTCGCCACTCCTGCTTCTCCCTTCCTTCTATTCCGACCAACCTGAGCTGACGCCTCTGGCCGGTTCGAGGTTAAGATGGCTTCCGATGATCCTCCAAGCACCGTTATTTTGGTTTTAAAACCCTTAGTATGAATAAAGCTTGCTGTTTGTTTTTAAAAGTCGGTTTCATTTGTTTACATTTGTTTCTGTTCTGGTTTCTGAAATGAGAATGAACGCTCCTATTTATACATGCGGATGAAGTAGCAAGTGGATCAGAATGATGTCGTATCCTACCTCGGATAGCCATGTGCATAGACGATCTTAGGGGTGTGGTCATGCAGTGTTAAAGCTTTCACGGTAGGAGAAAATAGGCTCCCATGTGCGGTTATGGTAGAGATGAGTAGACCTCTGCATGATGGACAATGGTGTGAAACCATAGCTTTTCAGAGTAGAGAGCTGAAGCTCCCCATGTGTTTTTCTACTGTAAATGGATGGCTAATCTGTTTTTGGGTGGAATAAACCATGTACACTGTTAGAGATTAGTAATACAGGGTAGGTCCTAAAAATAAAGATGACAGTGTAGTGTAATTTCACTTGTCTTTGATGGAAGACAGGACGTCGGGCAGATGGTAGGCTAGAAAAAAGAAAATATATACATAGGGTAGTTGTTGATAAGAAGGAACAACGCAACGTGTTTTCAAACGTGCACTGATAGGATATGAAATGGTTCAAACATGTGTAGGAGCAGTGATTTTTATTTTCACCGTGTACGTTGATTCTCAGAGTGGGTGGATGTATAGTATAGTCATATGGTTGTTACATTACATTTCTTAAGTTATAAAACATATATTTGTTTTGTTAACAGTTAATAAATTTGTACCATCATTTATAGTACCGTGAGTATATGCACTGCCACGAACTGACTTCAAAACCAACAAAAATAATTACACCGTTGTGTCGAGCAATGCCCCACGATCCCCAAAAAATATAATAATATCGGTAGATTAATTTATATTGTGAAACCCCAAAAGGCTGATACAAGGTGCAAAATACTCCAAATAAAATGTTGCTTATTAATTAATTAAAAATTATAGTAGAATTCTAAAAATTAAATTAACACTACATCTCAAAAGAATCTTGTCTAAATTTGAATCCAGTATGCAGATATTTCAAATAAACTGTTATGGTCGATGAACGATTCTATAGCGACTATTTGAAAATTTGATTTGGACATATCTTGCAAATTATACGTCGAAATCTCGATTTTTCTTTTCCATCAGAAAATTATAATCACTTGAATTCGAGCGTTTCTTGTTTCACTGAAATCCGATTTATATCGGATCCTGTATATTCAATTGAAGTTCAAAAGTCAATATTTCGAATTGCAACAACGTTTCGAGCTCGTTTAATTATAATATAAATTATTTATATATATATATATATATATATATTCAAACTCCATTTATAAAATAAATCCGATATAAAATCTATTATATTCTCAATATAATGTATAAAACAAATTTAAATATTCCAATTTAAATGGCCAAAAATCTGGGATGTTACATTCTTCCCCCCTTAAAAGAATTTCATCCCCGAAATTGCAAGGTAAGAAGAATGCATCGAACTCGATTAATTTCTAAATAATATTTCAGAATTTATTATCAATAATATTCTGAGTTTTAAATATTTTTGAAAAATTTCGTCAGCATCTCCTCTGCACGGCTTGATCACAACAACTACAAATGTCACACCGGACCTCACATTGATTAAAAGAAAACAAATGCCAAGCGGCAACCCAGCTCGGGTAAAAATCAATCATTCCAATCAATGTAATATTAAGGTTTACCTTATTTGTCGGGCAACTCAATTCCAATTCCGCAGCAAATCAATAAACTGCTCTTCTTCTGTACTTCAATCTCTATAACCAAGCCAATTCCCATTGGCGTCTAGTATGTGCACTTATCCCCACTTACAATGCCAGAAACAAATACAGGGTAAAATAATCCTGTTTCATTTCATAGCGATATTATTCCTAATTTATTATGGCAGAATTTTAATTTCAATCATTTATTCAATCATCCATATGGACTTTTTTGATCAATATCCAACAAACATCCAAATCATTTGAATTATATTCAACGTTATACTCACTACCATGCATTCATTTTGGTTTAATATAAATCAATTAATATTCGATTTATTTCTATTATTATTATTCATTTGATTTCAAATTCCTTGTTTATTCAATTCATTTTCATTACTATATTCATTTGCATCACTTAACCAAGTTAAGTCATATTTCATATTCAATTTCAGAATCTAATTTCTGATCCATTTTAATTCAAAATTAAAATTCTCATTTACTATTTTCATATTGAAATTACCCCTTGTTATACTGAACTATTCAAATTTTATAATTCAATATACTTAAATCAAACAAGCACACAAATATCATATTAATTTGATAAATTTATTCATTTACAATATAAAAATATAGTTTGGGCAAAATTATTTCATTTGACCCTATTTACAAAACATAAAACATTTTTTTATATAATCTACAACTACGTTCTCTAATATATATATACACACACACAACTCAATCTAGGGTATTACTTACCCTATCTCTATCGAGATACGCCACAGAGCCAAGGTTATTCCAAAACCATTGTTCTAATACCACTGTAACGACCCGAGAATTTTCGACCTCGAAAATCGACACAAAAGCACCATGTCGAACATTCAAGCATTGAAAACTCCAGAACGTTATTAGAAAGAAATTAGAGGGTGAGATAAGAAAGAAAGAAATATTAGAATAGAAGAATAAGAGGAAGAACCATCATAATACTGAGTCTCACCTTGCAGTAGAACCAAATATAATATAGAAATAAATCTTTATTGAGAGCTTGATATAAAACTTACAATCAGAGTACAACACACCTGGAAAGTTATAATTATCTGTCCTCATATACAACACACAACGGAATACTTAATAGTATGTCTGAACTCCTCCAGCACGTCTTCTGAACTTCGTAGTGTCCAATAAGCTGAACCTATACGACCCGGTCTAACCCGAGCATTTACAAAACACCGGGTCAGTCTGGTGAACCCGAGTGAGAAAAACACACTAAGTTCAAGGGGATCATCCAACTTGATTTTAAAGTTCAAAATCATTTCGAAAGAAAAGGATAATCGTAATAACAAATCCTCACATAAATACGGACGGTTTTTACCTTACGATAACCCAAAACATTTTTAAATCAATATTTTATCCGATATTATGATAATGACTAAATACAAATAAATAGAATCTAGTGGGACGCTTGCATCTCACGCTCCATATATATAGTATACAATCAAAACCGCGGGCGCTTATTGGAGAATGGATTTCCCACTATGACAAGGTATGGGACCACCTGCCGATAGTGTATCTCTAAAGACAAATACACTGGGTTCAACAAGAATGTCTTGCAACCCGTCCTACACATGACTTACCACTCATTTCTCTTGAGTGTGTCGAATATATTGTCACCTTACGGCTTTTTTTCGCGACCACCGTAGTTCCCGGGAGATACAGAAATGAAAAGAAGTAACAAATATGAATATTCTCTAGATGGTGACAATACACCCTAATGGGTGAGACCCACATAGCCATGCTGCCTGCCCGATTTTTGTCATTTCTCGGTTGTGAGGCTTGAGGTTATAATGTATCTTTTGAATATCTGGCCTGCCACCTCGTCCATACACGTTGTCCGGGGACCGGACAACCGAAGGCACCCTCCTATCGCATCCTTATAGGAACCACCCCAAGGATCAGTAGCGAGTAGTCCTTGCAACCCATAGACTTCAACCATGATAGAATCACAGTTTATCTCTGGGAGCTAACCAGAGATTATAAGCAATACTTCCGCTTTATGAAGATCTATGGTCTTCAAATTGTAACACCCCGTGTATTCTATAACGGTGAAATTCACAAATTAAAGTATAACTAATTTTAAATCAAAGAATTAAGGGAAATGGGATACGCCATTGCGTTCGTCTCGGAATTCTGCTAGAGATAGAGTCCGAGTTTGCGTAAAACGGATATCGCATGAAGAAGATATGGACGAACGAAGTTGGGCGAGAAACCAGAAAACGGGTCAGAATGCACTGGCGCACTTGGGAAGTGCGCCAGAACAAAAATGAACTGGCGCACTTGGGAAGTGCGCCAGTACATTTTTAGCCTGGGGCACCTGCCAAGTGCGTCCAGGTCAGAATGGCCTGCTGGTCAGGTCTTGGCAGGCCTGATCAGGGCCTGGTCGAATTTCTGAGCCTTGCCTTGTCACTAAGGCTAGGTGTCAGCTCTTGGTTGGTCTCCCCTTCAAACGAACGGCTATTATTGAACCAAGCTCCATCGACGGTCTAAATCAACTCACAAACTCTATAAAAAGGACCTAAAACTAACACTAATTCACACAAACTAAAATGGAGATGAGACCGTCATGCTGTTGAGGAGAGACTAAGGATAGCCGTCAGAAATAGAGAGACAATTAGGAGATAATTCAAAGCTTAAAGCAACGTCAATAAAATCAAAACAACGCCTACAACAAAGGATAGCATCTCCAAATTCAGAATTCAAATTCCTGAATTGAAGATTCGTCATACGTTGTAAGTAGAGTGCTATTCCGATGTGAATAATTTATTGCGTTTGATTTGTGCGAAATGGAATTGTGGCGATAATAATCTATATTTGTATGTTATTTTGATTCTAAACGATTTGGAAATGCTATGGTATACGATTGTATTCATACAAGTATATGATTTATGTTGACAACCATATGTTGTGGAATTTTAATTTGGGATTCATGCAAGTATATGATTCGTTATTATGCTAATATGATGTACATACTTTTATGATCACTTTTGGTGTATAATTGGACTAGGCTAAGTACTATGATTTATATGAATCTATGTTGAAATTGGCAAATCATACTTTTGTGTTAGAAACAAAAGTAAGCACCTTTATGAACATGACTAAACTATGTTTGGTATTATGCCTAGTTGAAATATGTTTTAGGCCTAAGTTGTTATCAAAACCATATGGTGATATATGTGACACAATTAAGTTATATTTACATCCCAATTGCAAGTTTACAATGATTCATGTTTAAGTATTATTTATGCCATGATTACATGAGTAGAATGATTCATGTTTAAGTATTATTTATGCCATGATTATATGAATAGAACGATTCATGTTTAAGTATTGTTTATGCCATAATTATATGAATAGAATGATTCATGTTTAAGTATTGTTTATGCCATGATTATATGAATAAAATGATTCATGTTATGCCATGATTATATGCTGTTACAATTGCAAGTTCACATGTGCCTACTTTATGTTAATTGAATCGTTCGTTGCAAGTTCATGCGTTCACACTCCCCTTTTTCATGTTACCTTATAAACACCATGTTATAAGCCTCCCCTTTTCATATGGCTAAATTGGGTTTAAATATTAAACCCAACACACCTTACATTGGAGCGAACGTGTAAAACGGGGGTAATGACGTTTGGGTTAAAATATAGAACATATGTGTTGGCATGTTTGACGCATGCCAACAACCTTGAAAAATAATTAAGTGGCATAAATAAATTTTAATCAATAAAGATGAATTTGAATAATGGGCCGCAAATATTTACATATAAAAAGAAAAGAGACAAAATATGTAAATGTAGAAAACACGATGTGTTTAACCCGAGGTTGGATTGAGTTGTGATGTAAACCTGCCCGGAACCGCCCGGTTGTCCAGTAGTCACAACAATACCTATCCAATGTGAGTGGTTAAACACGGAGCCTAATAAGGACCCGAGGTTAGACTGAGTTGTGGCGTAAGACTGCCCGGACCCAACCGGCAACAGGCACCCACAACAATACATGTCTAATGTGAGAGGTCGAGGCTTTAATAAGACAATTAAGGCTGAGTCAGGATTGATAGGATTAAGTAAATTATATTAATACTTAATCAAAAATGGAACATGCTAAACTAAACAGACTGATTGGGGGTTAGGTCTATTAAACACTTAACCAACTTAGCATGTTGGCTAGAAATATAAAACCTATTAGCGGGGGACCCTTTTCAGCAGTAACCCTACAAGGTGTATCAGGATACCCTGAACTAGGCAGGGTGGGGCACGATTACTGGGCTGACTGTAAGAGGTCAAATCGACGGCGGTGGTGCAGCAGTGTAGGTTCTAACGGGGTGCAGGCGTGCACACACTCCAGCGCAGAAAAATAAGGCACTGGGCACCAGTAGCATACCTGTGCATTCTAGAATTGTGTCGGGCCGCCACCATGGGACTTGATACACCCCATGGTGGGACCAGCATAGGTAACTACAACATCGGGGGCCGTAAGACAAATGTAACTATGCGAGTAGGAGCCGATCATCAGAAAAAGGATCACTTCACCCTGATTATGGGGTGCCTGTTGGGAACTAGTTCATATGGGTACAGAGATTAATATGGGGTACGATAGTATTCGACCCTAGACAACTTAACTTAGTTTATGGTGCTTTCTCATTTCCAGTTTATGCTTATCATACCCAGTTCTTTATTCATAGACTGAATAGTCCTAGACTTACTCAGACTTATGTCTGACTCTACTTTTCTTTCGCCTTCATTTCTTTCGTTCCCCCCAGGTCCACAGGGAGGGAATACCGCAGCTTGACCAGTTTTCACATCCAGCTTGAAGAGAAAGAATGTATTGCTTGGATCTTTCCGTTTTGGACTATGGCTTTGGACAGCAATTATGGGACTTTTGCAGTTGTTTATGTTTTCTTTATGCTTCTCTAAATAATGTAATCAAGACAGTTATGAAGGTGTTATGTTTTTGGAAGGGTTGTAAGACAATTATGGCATGGTTTATGTAACACGTATTTTAATGAAATAAAAGTTGTTGTTGTTTTCCGCTGTTCAAAAATATGTGTTCTTATATCTGTCTTGTATATCTGTGACTTATACTTATAAACCTCCACCAAAATTAGGGCATTCCCTTTGAGAGTGACCCTAACGAAGGTGGGGTGTTTCACTTGGTATCAGAGCATAGGTTTACCAGATAAGATAAAAAGTTTTGAAAATTTATTTTCAAAAAGGAAATTTAAAGAAGCATTTTTAAGATAAAATATTATTTTATTTTAAAAAGCAAAGCCCCCCCAAAGCCATAGGTACTATCTCTTATCCTTCGTTTTGAATCTATCCTTTTTTTTGTTTTAGCATGTCCGAAGAACTTAACTTGCCAGAGGGTGTACCAATACCTGGTTGGTTTAGACGGTTCTTAGAAGCAAGGGCCACTCAGCCAGGCCCTACCGTTCCTCCTCCCCCAGCTACAGGAAATCATCCAGCCGCAGCAGCACCTCTTCCTCCACCTCCTCCGCGGGGAAACACTTTTGCTAAGATATGTAAAGATTTTAAAGCTATGGGAGGAAAGGATTTTCCTGGAACTGAGTCCTTTGTGGCAGCTAGAAATTGGCTGAAAGAAACCGAGGACTTATTTGTCATCTTTGAGGTAGAAGATAGGCAGAAAGTACAACTGGCAGTATGGCTACTTAAAGGCGAGGCTTCCTACTGGTGGGAAGTCACTAATGCAGAAAGACCAGTGGAAACATGGGAGGATTTAGGGCAAGGTTTGAGGCTAAGTTTCTCTCAGACGCGGAAAGGAGTTTGCAGTTGGAAAAATTCTTATTTCTTAAGCAAGGGAACAAGACAGTCAAAGAGTATGTTAATCAGTTCGATGAGCTGGCTAGGTTCGGACTGGACCTAGTCAACACCCCGCACAAGAACGCTCTCCGTTTTGTCAAAAGGTTGAATGAGCCATTACACAGTTTGGCCATGACCCATATACCCATGGGAGCTACGTATGAAAGACTGGTACAGATGGCATTGCTGAACGAAGAGGATAAGGGCAAGAAGGAGACAAAGGCAGAAAGCTCTCAAGGGAAGAAAGAGGGTTTACAGCTTAAGAAGACAGACTTTAAGAAGGGCGGGAAAGACAACAAAGAGAAAAGGAAGTGTAATTTCTGTGGCAAAGTGGGGCACTTAGTGAAAGATTGCCGGAAAAAGAAGGCCAAGATGAATGGCGGGTGCTTTTCTTGCGGTGAGACAGGCCACATGGCAAAGGACTGCCCAAAGAAACGAAGACAAGGGCAGAGGGCTGGATCCACCTCAGGGGCACAGGTTCATGTGCTAGAAGCGCCACCTCTGCAACAACGAGGTATAAATACTTCTGTAGAAAGTGTAGATTATCTTTATGATCACCCCGTTCGCACTTTATTTGGTTCTGGCGCATCACACTCCTTTATCTCGTCTGCTTTAGTAGAATCTCTGCACCTAAAAACTAGTATGGTAGAGGACCCCTTAATTGTTTCAAACCCAATTGGGGGCCCGACTCATTTGTCTATGATTTGTGTGGGATTGAAAATTTCTATTCTAAGCGTAGAATTTAAATGTAGTGCCTTTTTTTTTGGGCTTTTCGGGATATGGTTTGATTTTGGGCATGGATTGGCTCTCCAGTAATGGGGCCATCCTTGATTGTGAGAAAAGGGTTGTTAGGCTCCTGACTCAGCTCGGTAACACTTTGGAAATTTCTTGTAATCCCTCGTATGCGGTTATGCTTAGTTATCTTGAATCGCTAGATGCCTTCATTGAAAATTTGCAATCAGTTAGAGTGGTCCAGGAATATCCGGATCTCTTCGAAGAGGTGAAGGGCTTGCCTCCGAAGCGGGAGATAGACTTCCGCATATATCTTGTAGATAATGCAAAGCCCGTTGCGTTGCCCGTTAGACACATGGCTCCACGGGAAAGGAAAGAGCTCAGTAAACAGATTAAAGAGCTTCTAGAGAAGGGGTTCATTAGAAGGAGCATTTCAGAATGGGGCGCTCCAGTGGTGTTCGCTACAAAGGCGGATGGTTCACTCCGTCTACGTGTTGACTATAGGGAGCTCAACAAGCTAACGAAAAAGAATAGGCACCCTCTCCCCAGAATTGACGATTTGTTTGATCAGCTTGTAGGAGCGTCTGTTTTCTCCCAACTCGATTTAGCGACCGGTTTTCATCAGCTAAGGGTGGCTGAAGATAGCATCGATAAAACGGCAATCAGAACCCCAGACGGCTTCTTTGAATGGCTTGTCATGCCTTTCAGCTTGACAAATGCACCTACTTACTTCGTGGACCTGATGAGTAGGGTATTCAGAGATTTCCTCAATAAGTTCGTAGTGGTCTTCGTAGACGATATCCTTATCTTCTCAAAGAGTGAAGAAGAACATGCTCAGCACTTAAGGGCAATCATGGAAACTCTGCGAGTCCATCAGCTAAAAGCCAAATTCTCCAAATGCCACTTTTGGAGAGAAGAAGTGAGGTTCCTTCGATATATAGTATCCAAAGAAGGGTTAGCTGTGGACCCTGCTAAGGTAGTAGCGGTTCAGGATTGGAAGACACCAAGGAATGCAACTGTGGTCCGAAGCTTTCTCGGGCTAGCAGGCTTCTATCGAAAATTCATCAGGGACTTTGCAAAGATATCAGCTCCACTCACAAAGTTTACCAAGAAGAATCTAGTGTTCAATTGGGACTTGGATTGCGAGTTTGCTTTCCAGCGACTGAAAAGGGCTCTTACAACAGCCCTAGTTTTGACGTTGCCAGATGGAAGCAAGATGTTCACCGTTTATACAGATGCATGTGGGACAGGGCTAGGCGCCGTCTTAATGCAAGAAGGAAGGGTAGTAGCTTATGGCGGGAGGCAGTTGAAAGTGCACGAAAAGAACTACCCGACCCACGATCTTGAATTAGCCGCCATCGTCTTTACACTCAAGTCTTGGCGACACTATCTCCTAGGAGAGAAGTTCGAACTTTACACTGATCATAAATCGTTGAAATACCTTTTCTCGCAGAAGGACCTTAACTTGAGGCAACAGAGATGGATGGAGTTTCTTGCCTCGTATGATTTCGAGATCTCCTACACTTCGGGCAAAGGCAACGCAGTGGCAGACGCGTTGAGCCAAAAGAAATTGACCGTAAGCCCACTGTTTGTTGAAAGACAAAGCCTAGAGTTTATAGCCAGCTTTGACTTTAGCTCCTCCTCCGATTTTGTACCAGGCTTGCTTGCATCTCTCGAAGTACGCCCAACTTTAGTGGACTCAATAGGGACAGCACAACGCGAAGACCCTCAACTTGTGGAAACGATTGATAGGCTAATTAGGGGTGAGACTTCAAGTCACCTCAACAGATACTCCATCGACGACAAGGGTTGGCTAAGGCGAGACGGAAGACTATGCGTCCCACAGACAAGGGATTTAGTAAAGACGGTTCTCGAGGAAGCACATCACTCCAAGATGACGATACACCCAGATGGAGATAAAATGTACAAGGACATAAAAAGAACTTTCTTTTGGAACGGCATGAAAAAGACGTGGCAGAATTCGTTCTAAGTGTATGGTGTGCCAACAGGTTAAGGCGGAACAGAAAAAGCCTGGCGGTCTGCTACATCCTCTAGAGGTCCCGCAGTGGAAGTGGGATAGCATCTCAATGGACTTCATCGATGGGCTGCCTAGGTCTAGGAGAGGCAACACTAGTATTTGGGTAATAGTGGATAGGCTTACTAAAAGCGCCCACTTTTTACCTGTCAAAAGTAAAAGAACTGCCTCATCCCTAGCATCTCTTTACCTCAAGGAAATTGTTCGACTCCATGGAATACCATCCAGCATTGTTAGTGACCGAGACCCTATCTTCACAAGTGAGTTTTGGCGGAGTTTGCAAGAAGCAGTAGGCACACAGTTATGCTTGAGCACAGCCTATCATCCCCAAACTGACGGCCAAATAGAAAGAGTGAACAGAGTTTTGGAGGACCTTTTAAGACTGTGCATCCTTGACTTCGGAGGGACCTGGGAAGACCATCTTCCTTTGGTGGAATTTGCCTACAACAACAGCTACCAAGCAACCATTGGAATGGCGTCCTTTGAAGCTTTATATGGAAGACCGTGTCGATCACCTACTTGTTGGTGGGAGTCTACTGATAAACTCATACTTGGACCAGATATGATCCGAGAGACTTCAGAGAAAGTAGACTTAATACGAAGAAGGATGAAGACAGCCCAAGACAGACAAAAGTCCTACGTCGACAAGAGAAGGACCGACCTTGAATTTGAGGTTGGGGACAAAGTTTTACTGAAGGTATCTCCGCTAAGGAACGTTGTTCGTTTTGGAACCATAGGAAAGCTAGCACCAAGGTTCGTAGGACCATTTCCTATTATTGAGAAGATTGGGAAAATGGCCTGTAGATTAGAGCTACCCGAAAGATTGGCCGGAGTTCACAACGTCTTTCACGTTTCACATCTCCGAAAATGTCTACATGAGTCTGCTGAAGTGGTAGAGCCAAATATCCTAGAAGAAGCTGAAGTGGAACGCGAAGCAACCATAAGGAAAGTTCCAACCCGCATATTAGGAACAGAAGTGAAGAAGCTACGCAACCGCGAAGTCAAGCTCGTCAAAGTTCAGTGGAGCGACGCCGAGGGAGAATAGCTTGGTTTGATTTGCCAAACCAAACCAAATACGCGATTTGCCAAACCAAACCAAACCAAACCAAATCCTGATTTAAAATACGCGATTTTAAGTCAACTCCTTGTCTTAATTTGCCAAACCAAATACGCTTCACTTTGGTTCCTATCTTGATTTACATTTTATTTAGTTTATAATCCTTCCAAAGTTTCGACTTTATTAAGTTGTTTCCATAACTGCAATCACTTATGATATTATCAAATAGCTTGGTTTGAAATATTGTAACGACCCAGAAAATCTGAACCAATTTAAAAATTTTAAATTGGCTAATATGATGGATTTTAAATATTTAAAATAAATATTTTAAATAATAGCAATGAAAAGTGAGTTTGAATCAACGTTTGAAAACAAATAAATTAATTCTAATTATAAACAAGGCCTGAAATGGCGCTGCAGTTTCAAAAATTGAATTCAAACTTTGTCGGGCTGTACCGGTTGCAAAACAAAACGGATTTGAGTGAAACTAGAAATATTTAAATATGTTAGTGAATACCTTTCTAACGAATCTGAAAAATCAAATTTTCATAGCGGAAAGCAAAAGTTATGGCCAAATGAATTTTCAGAAAGGTCGCTATGGAATTTATATAGCCCGTGAAATTGGCCATTTTGCATACGACCTCAGAATTCGACGAAACCACTTTTGTTGCATCCGGGATGTGAAGTTATTGCTAGGTTTCAAATTTCATAATTTTTGAAACTAGTATGTGAGCGTGGCAAAGGAAAACGTGTTTTGGTCAATTAAAGTTAAATTGGATCGACCAGAAATGGGCCTTTTTGCAAATGGTCTCAGAATTCGACGAAACTAGTTTTGTTGGGACCGTATCGTCAAAACATAGCCAAATTTATTTTTCTGGAATTTTTCGAATCAGTTTGTGGCCCAGGCAAATTGAAATGTACGTTCAAATTAAATATTGAATGTTATATATTTTAGTTTGAAGGAAAACTGACTGAAACAATCGAATGGGCCTACGAAACATATCCCATTGTGTTCGAAATGGGGGTAAAACGCTAGGGACGACAGTCGTTGGGTTTGGATTGGAGATCATGTCAGAAAACCCCTTTTAAAAACCTCCCGGCCAATCAGATTTTTTTTTAAAAAAAAAAAACATTCATTTTCTCTCTCCCGCCAGTCGCGTTGAAGGCGGAAAGCTCTTCAAAGCTTCCAGCTCCGATTCTGACCGCCTCCTCCACTTTTAGCCCCTCCGCCGGTTAGGGTTTTTGTCCAGCTCTCCCTCCTCTTCAAATCCGACCTAGTCTCGCCCCTCCTCGTTCAGCCGTCAGCAAGAACCAGCAGCTCAAAGTCGAGCATTTCAGGCCGCCGCCACGAACGCTAGGGACCACCTAGCTGGCCCACTCCCCCACGCGCGCGAAGCTCTCTCCTAGCCCTTCGACGCTGCAAAGGCCGATCGTCCTCTAGCTTCACGGATTTCGCGAAATTCCCAACCCTAGTTCTAAACAAATCAGAGAGGTATACGACTATTTTAAAATAAACTATATTATAGCAGTTCTAAGCACTACCGTTTATGATTTCACTATAAAAATCATATCTTTTTCGTTTCTTGACGAAATTCAGTGAAACAAGAGACAGTGGACTCATGTGGACGTCTTCTACATTCTGGAAGAGACCGCATATTTTTCTGAGCCTTCTGCTATTTTTGGTGGAGTGGAACCCAATATGAGATTTCTAATTTATAAACGATATGGAAAACAACGATTTATAAATTATATAATCGATGTATGAGTTATATAAGCGTTGTACACCTCATGTATAAGCGTTGTATAAGTTGTATGTTCGATGTATAAGTTGTATTTGCATTGTAAAAATTATATAAGTGTTGAAATAGAAGTGAATTGCTATATATAATATATATATATATATATATATATATATATATATATATATATATATATATATATATATATATATACGCCCCTCGTCCACAAACCATGGACGATATTTATTGGTTGTGATTGGTGTGAAAATTGATTGATAGTGAATGGTTGATTGGGATTGTTTGTGGTTGATATTGATTGATTGTGGTTGAAAAATACCCGTTTGCGGTTGAGAAATATTTGGTTGAAATCACATAGGATTAGTTTGTGGAAATGAAATAAATATATACATGCCGCCTGCGTGCGAACTAGATGCATGATCCCCATTGTCAAAAACCGCGAGGTTTTAAGGTAGAGCGAGGAGCCGTACTAGGGACGGTCCCGGTTTTAACTACCCTGCCGTTATGCTTTCGAAATTTTGAATAATATTCATGTGTTTGAATTATTTTCATTTGTTGAAACTATATTTATTCGTTGAATAGAAAACCTTCATGTGTTGAGTCGATATTCGTTCGTTGGATAAAAATTTATGTGTTGAATGGTATTCGTGTTTTAAATATAAAAATCACATTTTTATCTATATATATAAACTATAGAAAACCTTCATGCGTTGAATCGATATTCATTCGTTGAATTGAAATTCATGTGTTGAATGGCATTCGTGTTTCAAATATAAAAATCACATTTTTATTGATATATACAAACTATAGAAAACCTTCATGTGTTGAATCGATATTCATTCGTTGAATTGAAATTCATGTGTTGAATGGTATTCGTGTTTTAAAATATAAAAATCACATTTTTATTGATATATACAAACTATAGAAAACCTTCATGTGTTGAATCGATATTCATTTGTTGAATTGAAATTCATGTGTTGAATGGTATTCATATTTTGAAAGAAATTGTTTTATTATAAAAATCCCATTTTTAACATTAATATGAAATGTATAAAATAATCTCGTTTTGAAATAAATTGTTTTAACATAAAAATCCTATTTTTTTATCACCTATATTAACTATATAAAATAATTGTGTTTTGAAATAAATTGTTTTACATTAAAAATCTCATTTTTATTATATACATGAATTGGTAAAAATAGTGAAGTGTTGAAATAGAAGCCAGTTAGATAAAAATATCATTTTTATCAAATGTGTGAAAAGAATATAGTTTTTGAAATCGAAGAATCGATATATATATAAATAGAATTGAAATATATCGAATAACGACGCTGCAGTTCGTATTTTGGAACCGTGATTTCAAACGATTATACCGAGAGATCCGACCATCGGATATTCCCGAAATCGCAACCATTGGGTTCGCAATGGAAATATCTTTCCAACGACACCAACTTTGTAAAAATCCAACGGTTGGATTGTCTGGAATGTTTAATTCAAATCTGAAGAAAAAGAGCGCCAGAATCGATTATATTTATATATAAATATAAATATAATTATATTTAATTGAATAACGACGCTGCAGTTCGTATTTTGAAATCGAAACTTCAAACGATCATACCGGGAGATCCGACCGTCGGATTTTCCCGAAACTGGAACCGTTGGATTCGTTTTGAAAAGATCTTTCTAATGATGTAAATTTTGTGAAGATCCAACGGTTAGATTTTCAGATATGTGTAAATCAAATCTGAAGAAAAACAGCGCCACGGTCGCGTTATGGCCGAAGCGTCGTTTTGAATAAATTGGCTATTTTAAAATAAATAAAAATAGCGATAAATCGTTATAAAATATTATAAACAATATGGATGTGAAATTTAGAAACTAACATAAGGTTGGCTAGGTCGAATGGTTTCTTGGGTGTTGATCTGATGTTGGTTTCGACCTTCGGGGTTAATATTTGGGAAATCGTTCTCTTACTGATTGACGGTTAGTGACTAATGAATTGAAATGATGTGTATGTATGTTTTTTGCACTTGTTTACTATATACGCGAGTTGCTCAGAAAGACCGGGTTTATCCCATTCTGAATAACTGAATCGACGATAAGAAGTCGAAGATGAAGACTGGGGTTGAAGACCGATCTTCACCTCGTTTGGATGGTAACTGAGGTCCTGATTGGGAGGCATACCGAAGTATGGATAATGAGTGGTGATCGTCCAGACGTACGTGGGAATCGATGAATATGCGAGGTACTTAGTGCCTCCGGTTTCGTTCAGACCCAGAACGGACTTGCAAATGGACTGTGTGTCTGACATTGGATTTTATTCTATGTTGATTGATCTCTATTAAATATACATCTGTTTGGCGGTGGAGAATTTATTCTTATGCTTAACGCCCTTCTCTGAAACGCACGAGCTCATAGGTTGTATATCGAGGGACATAAATCGCATGGCATGAATTGCTAGTGTGGCATGCCTAAGTGGCAAATGATCAAGGCTTCTGTTGAAAAGCAAAGCCTTGTGGTGATGATCAAAGCCCCGCCTGTGTGGCGTAGCTTTGTGTATAACGTGAATTCGCGAGCCTCACACCCCGGTATGAACCAGAAACAGGAGAGGACATCAGGGAGGGCCTGCGTTTCTTTCTAGCAAGGAGTTATGTCGGTGTTTTTACATGGCCTGACATTTTACTTATGTGGATGATGGATAGCAAGGCGCCTCGGATATATCGGTCGATCCGGGACCGATGGAGTCATTCGTTGGCTCATTTGCGCCCCATAGGGCAGGGAAACGTAGTGTTTAGGTATAATAATCCACATCGGTGGACCGGCCCTGACGATCCAAGGGGAAGTTGTGGCTGTTCCAGAGACATGGTAGGCTAAATTGTCTCGAATTCGGTAAGGACTATCTTTTGCCTTGGTTCAAGACGGAAATCCAATTTCCAAATACGTGACTGTGCGATTTTGATTGTATACCTATATATGGCGACATAGTGGTATGGGGCATTAATGTCGTCTATGATTGATAGTTATGATTTGAAATTGTTTTCAAAAACATATAAACACTAGCACTAATATCAAATGCCTTTGTTTTATTCGTATCAAGCATATTTTGGTCGTTATAAGGTAAAAACTCCATCCTCCGGTTTGCGTTGCATTGTGTGATGGGAACTGAGTCTTATAATGGCTTCATTTTTATAAAAAGCATAGTGATGTTTAAAGGAATGATTTGTTTTAAAGCACTGGCAATCCAATGGAGTAAACCCGTTCCACGAAAGTGGCGTGATCCTGTGATTAGCCATATTTTAAATGTGTTGAGTAGATTTCTCACACCAGTCCCATGACTGACTCGTAGTTTGTTTCACTTTCAAACTCGGGTGCCCCTTTTTCTACACGGGCAGCCTTGTATTCAGGTTTAGCTGGTTCTTTCTGGATAGCTGGAGCTGAAGATGGATTCTATCATTTATCTCTTTTTATTCTGTTCAGCTCCTATTGTACATATTTTGTTCGTTTTTCCGCTGTAGACATTTATGTATAGCTGAACTGTATTTGTACTAAGTATGATCTTGTATATTGTGTAACTCTGATGATTACGTTTATCCAGTGTATTCTACTGTGCATTATCTGGTGTATTTATTAAATTTTGTTCTGTTATTATCTATTTCTGTGTTATATTCCAAGGATTACCCTTGCCACCGTCAGTACGGGGTTTGGGGTCGTCTCAAATATCTTCATTAAATCTTAGGAAATTGACTCTAAATAATAAATATACTAGCTTAAAAACTCATTTGACTAATAACAGGGTTTTAAATACTTTATAACCTCTATTAATTAAATAAATAACAAATTTAGTAATCGATTACCATTTAAGAAGTTGACATATTCAACTTAACACGTTTATCCATTCCAATTGGTCCTTCCAACTTAATTAATTAATAATATAATTAATTAAATTAATTCCATCCCCATGATTATTATTATTAACCAATTGATAATCAGTTTCCCATATAATCCCATCCTTAATTGTTTCTCTAAAGATAATTAATTCTAGTTATAAATCATCAGGTAAACTTCTGCTTACTTTCTTTAAACCACTTTGTAAAAATTTAATAATTTCTTGTAACTTAGGTAAATAAATAAAGAAATAATATCAACTCCTTTTTTTATAAGACTTAATTCAAATAATAGATTTCAAGTCTATCTTTAGTTATAAAAATAAATTTTATAACCTTCTTACTGTCGATTTACTTGACAGTAAAACAATATTTGTAAAACGGTTCATTTTTAGGCCATCTGCCTTCCCATATCTGACCAATACTACTCATTGGTTAAAAACCTTGCCTTTAGATTCAACGTACAATGATTAGATCAAATCATCCAATCAAACTGGTTAAACAGTTCATATAATTGCGATATAAAAATTAATAAATAAAAATTTGAGGAATCCAGTTGGATCCCTCCAACTATTTTCCCTGCATCCAAATACGTTAAAACAATCCAGATATAACCATCAAATAATCACAGAAATCCAAACATCATTCAACAAATTGGCGAACAAAAGCACACAAACAACAAACCCTACTTATATAAAATATAAGTGGGATAACTGATTGAGTGGAACTCACCTTGATCTCATTTGACGCAGAAGCGGTTCGTTTTAAATCAAATTAAACAGACATTCAATTTGATTAAAAATTCCACCGATTACTGACTCTGACCATTCCAGTTCCAAATTGTTATGCTCGTTGGTACGGTTCTAATGTCCCCTACTATATCTTAATCTGTTAAAACATATATGATTTTCACGTTATAGTCATACTTTTTAAAATTAATTAACTAACACTTAACTAATAAAATAAATCAACTAATTACTTTGTTTTGGAAAGAATAGGCCGAACCCTTTCCTTGCTTTTTGCCCAAACACGACTGCTCATTCTAGCTGTTCAAACTTTAACCTGGTTAAACATTAGACCATTGTTTAATAATTTATAACATACTCAATTCCTTAATCAAATGTTAATTTAATAAAATTCCTAAGCTTACTTTTGGTTTAAACAGAAGAATAAGACGACTTTTGCAACAAAAGAAGGAATTAGCCTGTCACAACACATGAACCTGGATACGCTATACTCCTCGTTTTGACCTTGCTAGCTGAAACAACCCAAACTTCCCCGTAAAGGAAAGCTCGATTGCTTTGAGAACAACACACATCAGAATACAAACTAAAGAACATTTTTATTACTAATTACAACAATTACATCAGAGTACAAGAATATAACAGAGTATGAATACTTATTACATAATAGAAATACAATAATATCAGAGATTAAATTACATTAAAATAGCAGTGGAAAAATAATACAAATATACAACCTGAAAGGAATACACGGATACTGAACTTTCCGAATACCGCTTCAGCTGTAAACCAGGATCCTGTAAATATATCTGCAAAAAAAGATACTCGACTGCCCATGTGGAAAATATGGGCACCCGAGTTTTCCAGTGAAACAAACAACAGGTCAGTCATGGGACTGGTATGAGAAATCTTAACTTAACTTATCTAATAATAAGGCAAATCACAGGGCCACACCGCTAACGTGGAACGGGTTTACTCCATTGAATTGCCAGTGCATAAAATAAGGTAAATCATTAAAAAACGCAATGCTTTTTAGAAAAATGAAACCATTATAAGACCCAAGTCCCATCACACAATGCAACGCAAACCGGAGGATAGGGTTTTACCTTATAATGGTCAAGATATGCCTGATACGATAAAACGGATTTGATATTAGTGAGTATATGTTTCTTTTTAAGCATTTCAATCATAATATATCAATCATAGACGGCATGGGTACCATATATCATGTCGCCATACTAGTTCTACATTCAAAACTGCAAGGTCGTATTGGAAATTGGATTTCCATCATGAGTCGAGGCTAGGGGCAAGCTCCTCTCCGATTCGAGACACTCTAGCAAATGCCTTAGGATCACACCTATGGGCAACCCTTGGATCTTCGGGGCCGGTCCCCACCTATCGGCAGTGGATTGGTTATACCTGAACACACGCTTCCCGGTCCCTTTGGACCTATAGTATGACCACTAACGGCCTATAAAAATCCGAGGTGCCTCAAAATCCATCATCCACATAAGTAAAATGTTAGCCAGTTTAAGCACTGACACTACTCTTAGCTAGAAAGAAACGTGTGCACTCCCTGCAATCCTAATCCCGTTTTTGACTCATACCAGGGTGTGAGGCTCGCGAAGTCACGATATACACAAAGTTATGCCGCAATAGGCTATACTTTGTTCATCCCATAAGGTCCTGCTTTTCAACAAAAGCCTTGATCATTTGCATCTAGGCATGCCACATTATCAGACCATACCATATCATTGATTCATCTATCGATATATAACAGGGTGAGAAGCAAGAGAATAAATTCTCCACCACCAAACAGCTATATATTAAATAGAGATCAACGAATACAATATAAAGGAATACAATGTTAGACACACAATCCATTTATCAGTCCGTTCTGGGTCTGAACGAAACCATATTCGGTAGATCTCCAAATATGTCTGAATGATCACCAATTTTTCCCTCATTTTGGGTGTACGGTCCATTAAAATATCAATAATCATCCGTTCGATATGGAAATTTCCCGGTCCTCAATAACCGTCTTCATCATCAATCTTCAGTCGTCGTATGAATTATTCAGAATGTGTTAAACCCGGTCTTTCTGAATAATTTGCATAATTTAAAATCATGTGCTTTAAAACACAACCAACGCCTCATTCCAATCAAGAGTATTCTTTGATTTTAATTTAAACCAAATTAAGGTTTATTCAACTAGTCAGGATTAACACCTTACTGAAGTAATCATTAATTAATATCCCATTCCCAACCAACACAACCCATGGAGTAAACTGGTGGTACTCCATATCTAATACCCAATGTGTTACGGTAAACTTAATTACCGTTTTTGTAACGACCCGGAAAATCTGA
The DNA here is from genome assembly GCA_030737875.1 of Allium sativum. Taxonomy (NCBI): domain Eukaryota; kingdom Viridiplantae; phylum Streptophyta; class Magnoliopsida; order Asparagales; family Amaryllidaceae; genus Allium; species Allium sativum. The sequence goes on from CM060918.1 coordinate 898,518,774, forward strand.
ACCAATTTAAAAAATTTAAATTGGCTAAAATAGTGGATTTTAAATATTTAAAATAAATATTTTAAATAATAACGATGAAAAGTAAGTTTGAATCGACATTTGAAAACGAATATAATTAATTCTAATTATAAACAAGGCCTGAAAAGGCGCGGCAGTTTCAAATTTTCATTTCAAACTTTGACTGACTGTACCGGGTACAAAACAAAACGGATTTGAGTGAAACCAAAAATATTTAAAACTGTTAGTGAATACCTTTCTAACGAATCTGAAAAATCGAAGTTTCATAGCAGGAAGCAAAAGTTACGGCCAAATGAATTTTCAGAAAGGTCGCTATGGAATTTATATAGCTCGTGAAATTGGTCATTTTGCAAACAACCTCGGAATTCGACGAAACCATTTTTGTTGGATCCGGAATGTGAAGTTATTGCTAGGTTTCAAATTTCATAATTTTTGAAGCTAGTATGTGAGCGAAGCAAAGGAAAATATGTTTTGGTCAATTAAAGTTAAATTGGATCGACCAGAAAAGGGCCATTTTACAAACGGTCTCAGAATTCAACGAAACTAGTTTTGTTGGGGCCGTATCGTCAAAAATAGCTAGATTTATTTTTCTGGAATTTTTCGAATCAGTTTGTGGCCCTGGCAAATTGAAATGTACGTTCAAATCGAATATTGAATGTTTTATGTTTTAATTTGAATGGAAACTGACTGAAACAGTCGAAAGGGCCTACGAAACATATCCCATTGTGTTCGGAATGGGGGTAAAACGGTAGGGACGACAGTCGTTGGGTTTGGATTGGTGTTCGTGGGTGAAAGAGGGTATTTTCGAAATTTAAAAATATATAAATAAATAAATAAATCTCATTCGTCCATCTCAGCACTCTCTCTCTCCCTCACCCACGATGAACGACAAAAAGCTTCAAAAGCTTTCCTTTCATTTTCTGATCAATCCACGCATCGAAATCAAACACTCCAGTTAGGGAATTTATAGAGCTTCTCGAGATCTTCAAATCCATATAGGGTTTGAATTTTTTCGTTCAGAATTGGGGGAGAATTCAACTTCGAAAGTTCGAGCCTTCATCTCGCCGCCGCCGTCATCTCCGACCACCGGAGTCCACCGCACCACCGTCGTTCGCCGCGCCTCTCTCCCCTCTATAGCGTGGCAGTGGCTGATAGACGCAACATTTCACGGATCGAGCAAAAATTCCAAACCTAGTTTTGAACATCAAAACGAGGTATACGGCTTTGTTTATTTTCAACTGTTCTAACACTTTTAAACCGTTGCAAACTTGTAAAAATCATATCTTATTCGTTTCTTGACGAAATTCAGTGAAACAAGAGACAGTGGACTCGTGTGGACGCCTTCTACATTCAAGAAGAGACCGCATATTTTCTTGAGCCTTCTGCTATTTTTGGTGGAGTGGAACTCAATGTGAGATTTCGAATTTATAAACGATATGGAAAACGACGATGTATAAATTATATAGTCGATGTATGAGTTATATAAGCGTTGTACACCTCTTGTATAAGCATTGTATAAGATGTACGTTCGATGTATAAGTTATATATGCATTGTAAAAATTATATATGTATTAAAATAGAAGTGAAATACTTATATATATATACGCCCCTCGTCCACAAAACATGGACGATATTTATTGGTTGTGATTGGTGTGAAAATTGGTTGATTACGAATGGTTGATTAGGATTGTTTATGGTTGAAATTGATTGATCGTGGTTGAACAATACCCGTTTGTGGTTGAGAAATATTTGGTTGAAACCACGTAGGATTAGTTTGTGGAAATGAAAAAAATATACATGCCGCCTGTATGCGAACTAGATGCATGATTCCCCATTGTCAAAAGCTGCGAGGCTTTAAGGTAGAGCGAGGAGCCGTACTAGGGACAGTCCCGGTTTTAACTACCCTGCCGTTATGCTGCCGAAATTTTGAATAATCTTCATGTATTAGAATTATTTTCCCATGTTGAAACTATATTCGTCTGTTGAATAGAAAACCTTCATGTGTTGAATCGAAATTCATTCGTTGAATTGAAATTCATGTCTTGAATGGTATTCGTGTTTTGAATAAATTGTTTTAACAATAAAAATCACATTTTTACTCTATATATACAAACTATAGAAAACCTTCATGTGTTGAATCGAAATTCATTCATTGAATTGAAATTCATGTGTTGAATGGTATTCGTGTTTTAAATTTAAAAATCACCTTTTTATCTATATATATCAACTATAGAAAATCTTCATGTGTTGAATCGAAATTCATTCGTTGAATTGAAATTCATGTGTTGAATGGTATTCATATTTTGAAAGAAATTGTTTTATAATAAAAATCCTATTTTTATCATCAATATGAACTATATGAAATAATCTTGTTTTGAAATAAATTGTTTTATAATAAAAATCATATTTTTATTACCTATATGAACTATATAAAATAATCTTGTTTTGAAATGAATTGTTTTACAATAAAAATCACCTTTATACTGTACACATGAGTTGTTAAAAATAGTGAAGTGTCGAAGTGAATGTATGTTGGATAAAAAGATCATTTTCATCAAATGTACGAAAAGAAAATAGCTTTGAAATTGAAGAATCAATATGTGTATATATATATACATATAGAATTGAAATATATCGAATAACGAAGCTGCAGTTTGTATTTTGAAACCGTGATTTCAAACGATTAGTGCGGGAGATCCGACCATCGGATTTTCCCGAAACCGCAACCGTGGGTTCGCTTTGGAAATATCTTTCCAACGGCACCAACTTTGTAAAGATCCAACGGTTGTTTTGTCTGGAATGTTTAATTCAAATCTAAAGAAAAACAGCGCCAGAATCGATTATATTTATATATATGTAAAAATAAATAATTTAATTAAATCGAGTAATGACGCTGCAGTTCGTATTTTGAAATCGAAATTTCAAATGATTATACCGGGAGATCCGACCGTCAGATTTTCCCGAAACTGGAACCGTTGGATTCATTTTGAAAAGATCTTTTTAATGATATAAATTTTGTGAAGATCCAACGGTTTGATTTTTAGATATGTGTAAATCAAATCTGAAGAAAAACAGTGCCACGGCCGCGTTATGGCCAAAGCGTCGTTTGAATAAATTGGCTATTTTAAAATAAATAAAAATAGCGATAAATCATTATAAAATATTATAAATGATATGGATGTGAAATTTAGAAATTAACTGAAAGTTGGCTAAGTCGAATGGTTTCCTGGGTTTTGATCTGATGTTGGTTTCAGCCTTCGGGGTTAATATTTGGGAAATCGTTCTCTTACTGATTTACGGTTAGCGACTAATGAACTGAAATGATGCATAGGTGTGTTTGTGTTGTACTTGTTTATTATATACGCGAGTTGCTCAGAAAGACCGGGTCTATCCCATTCTGAATAACTGAATAGATGATAAGAAATCGAAGAAGAAGACGGTGGTCGAAGTCCGGAGATCTTCACCTCGTTTGGATTGTAACTGATGTCCTGATTGGGAGGCATCCCAAAATATGGATAATGAGTGGTGATCGTCTAGACGTACGTGGAGATCGATGTGTTTGCGAGGTATATAGTGCCTCCGGTTTCGTTCAGACCCAGAACGGACTTGTAAATGAAATGTGTGTCTTACGTTGGAATTCATTCTGTGTGATTGCCAACCATCAGTTACATGGCGTGAATTGCCTATGTGGCATGCTAATTTGCAGTGACCAGGGCTTTTGTTGAAAAGCAAAGTCTTGTGCTGATGATCAAAGCACAACCTGTGTGGCATAGCTTTGTGTATAACGTGAATTCGCGAACCTCACAACCCGGTATGAACCAGAAACGGGAGAGGACGTCAGGGAGGGCTTGCGTTTCTTTCTAGCTAGGAGTTGTGTCAGTGTTTTTACATGGCCTGACATTTTACTTATGTGGATGATGGATAGCGAGGCGCCTCGGTTATATAGGTCGATCCGGGACCGATGGAGTCATTCGTTGGCTCATTTACGCCCCATAGGGCAGGGAAACGTAGTGTTCAAGCATAATAATCCACATAGGTGGACCGGCCCTGACGATCTAAAGGGTTGATGCGTTCTGATCCTGAGGCTCGGGCTAGAGAGTTTCAAATTCGGTAAGGACTATCTTTTGCCTTGGTTCATGATGGAAATCCAATTTCCAAATACGACACCGTACGATTTTGATTGTATGTATATATGGAGACATGATATATGGTACCCATGCTGTCTATGATTGATAGTTATGATTCGAAATCATTTTTGAAACATATAAACACTAGTAATAATATCAAATTCTTTTATTTTATACATATCAAGCATATTTTGGCCTTTAGAAGGTAAAACTCTATCCTCCGGTTTGCGTTGCATTGTGTGATGGGAACTGAGTCTTATATTGGCTTCATTTTTATAAAAGGCATTGCGATGTTTTAAAAGAATTATTTGTTTTTGAAGCACTGGCAATCCAATGGAGTAAATCGTTCCACGAAAGTGGCGTGGTCCTGTGATTAGCCATATTTTAAATGTGTTGAGTAGATTTCTCATACCAGTCCCATGACTGACTCGTAGTTTGTTTCACTTTCAAACTCGGGTGCCCCTTTTTCTACACGGGCAACCTTGTATTCAGGTTTAGCTGGCTCTTTCGGGATAGCTAGAGCTGAAGATGAATTCTATTATTTATCTCTTTTTATGTTGTTCAGCTCCTATTGTACATTATGTTTGTTTTCCGCTGTAGACATTTATGTATAGCTGAACTGTATTAGTACTAAGTATGATCCTGTATACTGTGTAACTCGATGATTACATTTATCCAGTATATTCTATTGTGCATTATCTGGTGTATTTATTTATTTCTGTTCTGCTATTATCTGTTTATGTGTTATATTCCAAAGATTACCCTTGTCACCGTCAGTACGGGATTTGGGGTCGTCACAATGTGATATTAGAGCTTTGGTTAAGCTTAGTGCTGGGAAATAACATATTAACGAACTCGTCAGAAATAGAACCAGTAGTGTTCTAGGACGGGTAACTCATTACAGATAGGATCAGTAATATCCTAGTATGAGTAGCAGAATGAAATAACACCTAGATAGACACATTTACATTCAAGTATTTGTCTCTATATTTTGAAATTTCTTTTCTGTTGACCTGACACTTTGTCTGCTAATTGCAGACGCTCTAGAAAATGAGTGCCAGAAACAGAAGAAGTAATACTGACCCGGATATAGAAGCTCTATTCATGAAATATAGAAATCTGGGTGGAAAACCCTTTTGGGCGAAGAATCTATTATGAAAACACTAGCTTGGATTCGTTCGGCTGAGAAAATCTTTGAAGGATTAAAGCTGAGGGATGACCAGAAAAGATTACTGGCCCCCTGGGCACTCAAAGACGAAGCTTTGTTCTGGTGGGATTCGGTTATTAAGGATAATCCAGAAGGTGATATCACCTGGGATAGATTCAATGTGATTTTCCTGGAAAGATTTACTCCTCCCGAAGCAACTGAGCGGCTATGTGATGAATTTTCTTATCTGATACAAGGAGATATGACCATTCCAGAATATCCTAAGAAATTCAATGAACTTTCTCACTTTGCCCCTCATCTAATTCAAAATACGAAGAGGAAGAATTTGAGATTTATCAACGGGCTTCAAAGAAAATATCAGAACAGTGTAATGAGGCATGTGAAGCTCCCCTTTTCTGAACTGATATACATGGCCTACCAGTATGAGGATCTCGATAGGAAAGATATGTTGCGAGACGAAGAAGAGGTCAGTTCTAGTAATAAAGTTGAGTCTGAAACTGATCATTCGGAGGTCAGTACGGTGTCTGAGGTCAGTACGGTGTCTGAGGTCAGTAAGAAGCCCAGTGCCAAGAGAAAAAGGGCTAAATCTGAGAAGGGGCCAGTAGCGACAATTGTATGCTCTAACTGCAATAGGCAAGGACATCTCTCGATAAGTTGCCGATCACTCAAGAAACGAATAAAGAGTGGATCTAAATCCAAGGAGAATTTTCAAGAGAAAAAGGGGTTGCAGTAAATGCCATCAGATTGGTCATCTTGCAAAGGATTGCTGGCTCTTAAAGAAGCGTGGAATGGTACAAGTGAATAAAGTGGCAGAAACTTTAGCACCCTCACCTAGTTAGGGAAGGTTTGATGTTTTGGAAGGCACGCTTACTGTTAAGAATATTCCAGTTAAAGTACTATTTGATACAGGCGCATCAAGAAGCTTTAGTGCAAAGAATGCAGTTAAGAAGTTGGATTTGAAATTGAGGAAGCTTAAAGAACCCATCACTGTCCAAACTCCGGTTGGAGGGTCTCTCGATCTTAGCTGGATTTGTGCAATGCCTGTCTCTTTTTCCTGCTATAAGTTCCCTACCATCTCTATCATCATGAATTTTACAGAATTTGATCTTATCTTGGGGTTAGACTGGTTGACCAAATATGAAGCTGAGGTTAAATGCGCCGACAGAGTCGTTAAGGCGAAGATTAAATCGGGCGATTATATAACCATTCCCTGTGAAGGTTAGAATTCTAATAGAAAAGACTTCTGGGTAGCTCTTGATGTTTCTCCTACTCAAATAGAAAATGTCCCAGTAGTCACAGAGAATATTCCTGACCTCGTAAAAGATATTCCTGTCGTCAAGTATTATGCGGATGTGTTTGAAGAAGTTGTTCGCTTACCTCCGTAGAGAGAAATAGATTTCAAGATCGCTTTGATTCCAAATGTGAGGCCGGTAGTTCACGCTATTCGAAGAATGTCCTTGAAAGAGAAAGAGGAATTAGACAATCAAACATGATAGCTCGTATGGAAGGGTCTGATCAGGCCTAGTTTCTCTGATTGGGGTGCAGCAGTGGTGTTTGTCCCAAAATCTGACGGTACTCTACGGCTATGTGTGGATTATCGTGATTTGAACAAGCAGACAATAAAGAACAAATATCCATTGCTGCGAATCGATGATTTATTGGATCGTCTGAATGGAGCACAAGTATTTTCAAGGATGGACCTAGCGACAGGCTTCCATCAGCTTCGAATTGCCGAAGAGTGTGTTCTTATGACAGCATTCAGAGGTCCAAACTTATTCGATGATTGGTTAGTAATGTCGTTCGGCTTATGTAACGCTCCAGCGTACTTCATCGATTTGATGAATCGAGTGCTCAGAGGGGTTCTAAATAAGTTTGTACTGGTTTTTATTGACGATATTCTAATCTTCTCTAAATGAAAGGCCGAAAATGAAAAGCATTTGGAACAGGTTCTGGAAATCCTCAGAAGGAATGTATTAAAAGCCAAACTATCCAAATGTATATTCTGGCAAGATGAAGTGAAATTTCTTGGCCACGTCGTATCGAAAGAAGGAATTGCTGTGGATCCAAGTAAAATCACAGCTATTTAAAACTGGAAACAGCCTAGTACTCCTAGTGAGGTCAGCAGTTTTCTCGAATTGGCTAGTTATTAGCGGAAGTTCGTTAAAAACTTTTCGAAGATATCTGGTCATTTAACGAAGCTTACAAAGAAGCACTCGAAATTCAAATGGACTTCAGAATGTGAGGAGGCTTTTTAAGAGCTAAAGTTAAGATTAACGACTGCTCCTGTGTTAAACATTATCGACGTCAATCAAGATTTAAAAGCCTGGACATATGCCTCTAGAGAAGGCCTGGGAGCAGTACTAATGCAAAGAGGTCAAGTGATCGCTTATGCTAGCCGTCAGCTGAAGCCGCACGAGAAAAACTACGTCACTCATGATCTTGAGTTATTGGCTATAGTATTCGCTTTGAAAATCTGGAGACACTATCTTCTGGGTGAGAGATTTGAACTGTTTACCGATCACCAGTTGTTAAAGTATCTGTTCACCCAGAAAGACTTGAATCTGAGGCAGCAACGTTGGCTAGAGTTCCTTGCAGCATACGATTTTGAGATTATATACACTCCAGGGAAAGCCAATGTCGTGGCCGATGCGTTAAGCCAAAAGAATGAAATGATCGCCAGTTTTATTATCACGACTTCACTGATAGATAAAATATCTGCTCTTCAGAAGGTTGATCACTTCATTCAGAAGATCAGAGAGATATTTCAGAAAGGCGAACCCTCTAGTTTTCAGGTTGATAATGATGGGGTTCTAAGGCTAAAAGGTCGAATCTGTGTTCCTAACATTGCTGAGCTCCAAAAGGAAGTTCTGGATGAATGCCACAAGTCAAAACTTAGTATCCATCCAGGAGTAAGTAAAATGTATAATGACATCAAACGCACTTTCTGGTGGAAGTCGATGAAGAGGGACATTTCTTTATATGTTAGTTGATGCCCTACTTGCCAGCTTGTCAAAAGCGACCAACAGAAACTTGCTGGATTGTTGCAACCGTTGGACGTTCCAGGTTGGAAGTGGGAACATATTTCCATGGACTTCATAGATGGTTTGCCCAGAACCTGAAAAGGAAATGACAATATTTGTGTGATCGTAGATCGCTTCACGAAGACCGCCCATTTCATACCTGTCAGATCAAACAAAACTGCTCAGAGTCTGGCGCAGATATACTTCAAGGAAATTGTTAGACTACATGGAGTGCCGCTCAGTATGGTCAGTGATAGAGACCCGATATTTACAAGTAAATTCTGGGAGGCGTTTCAAGTAGAACTGGGAACAAAGCTGAATCTAAGCACCGCTTATCATCCTCAGACAGATGGTCAGACTGAGAGGGTGAATCGTATAATTGAAGATCTATTGCGGTCTTGTGTTCTAGATTTCGGTGGATCATGGGAAGACCATCTGCATTTGGCTGAATTCTCATATAACAACAGCTACCAAGCGAGCCTGACAATGTCACCATTCGAAGCATTGTATGGTAGACCGTGTCGATCCCCTGCTTGTTGGGTCGAACCCGGTAATAGACTTGTGTTGGGGCCAGATATGATCCGAGATGCTGCCGACAAAGTCGATTTCGTTAAGAAGCGATTACTCGCTGCTCAAAGCCGACAGAAGAGCTATGCCGACAAGAGAAAAAGAGATATATCATTTGCTGTTGGTGACTATGTATATCTGAAAGTATCGCCGATGAGAGGAGTTATCCGATTCGGTAAAACGGGGAAATTGGCACCTAAATTCATTGGTCCGTTTCCTATCCTTGAACGGATTGGAACTCTCGCATATAGGGTTAAATTTCCAGATTGGTTGCCTGGAGTGCATGATGTATTTCACATATCTCAACTTCGAAAGCACGTTCATGATCCAGACTTGATCGTGGAAGAAGCAACTCAACAGGATATTGAAATTACTCCAGAATTGTCTGTGAGAAGAGAGCTGCTAAAGATTATCAGCAAAGAAACCAAAGAGCTGAGGAACAAGAAGGTTCACTTAGTCAAAGTGCAATGGAGTGGAGATCCGCGAGATTGTACTTGGGAAACCGAGGAGAGCATTCAGAAAGCCTATCCTAAGTGTCGAGTGGATATCTCTGATTGACTCCGGTGCAAGGTACATTTACCATACTTTGCATTACCAATTAGTTCTCTACTCTGTTGATATTTTCTTTCCATGGATGTGCATTTTTAATTCTATAGTTTGAATGATTTTAAAAGAGTATAGAAATTGGTTAGTATATTTTTGAAAAGTTAAAAACGAATTGCTTGTTGTTTGCATTATGTGATAGTAAATTGGATTAATTAAATTATTGAAACGATAGTTAATTTAATTAATAAGAGAAAGAATGGTAGGATTTATTCGATTAACTCACACATTGAACTGATTTAGAAATAAATAGAAATATATACATGTGCATTATATATGTTTGAACAGGTAATTGGATAGCTGTTGAGTAAAGAAATTATTTGCGTGCCCGACAAATAAGTAAACCTTAATGAGTTGGATGCGAAATATTATTATATCAACTCCTGTGAATGTCATTGGATGCCGAGTGCTGGTTGTTCTGTGTGTAATAATAAACGTCGTCATAGGATAGTAACAATTAATTTTGAACTACACTACATGGCATACTTCTCGAAGATAGACATACTTCATCATATACCACATAAGCATTTGGAGCTTATGTGACGAGGTGGAAGATTTACCATACGAGCGAGAGGCTTGTATGGCGATGACTATATTTTACAGGTTGAACTGATGGCTGATATGGACTATTTAAAATGTAACGATAAATTGCTAGATTAATAAAAACCCCACACGGTTCTGGAGTTGACAATAATCATGTCTCTCTAGTCATTAGATACTGCACATGGATTATTTATTTCCCACACGGGACGAGGTGACGAGGATTTATCCTCTGGAGCAATTAAAATACACACTCCCTCAAGCTTTGACAGGGTGACGAGAATTTATTTTCTGGAGTTATTATCTATACACGCTCCCCTGTAAACACCAGAATATATCACTATAAATATGTGTATGCTTTATAGGATTTATTGGGTACCTAATACGGCCCAATAAATTTCCAAACCTCTCCCCGTACAAAGGAGGTTATGGCGAAATTTTTCGAAAATTCCGGGTGTTAGCCAAATTTTTGAAGAATTTGAAAATTCTCAGAAACTTAAAAGTTGGAGAATGGAAGCCGTATTTAACGTAGAGTTGATTAATCAAACCACTTTCGACTTTGTTCCTTTTCGGGGAAGAAAAGTTTTAAGTGGGGGAGATTGTAACGACCCGGAAAATCTGAACCAATTTAAAAATTTTAAATTGGCTAAAATAGTGGATTTTAAGTATTTAAAATAAATATTTTAAATAATAAAGATGAAAAGTAAGTTTGAATCGACATTTAAAAACGAATATAATTAATTCTAATTATAAACAAGGCCTGAAATGGCGTGGCAGTTTCAATTTTTCATTTCAAATTTTGACTGACTGTACCGGGTGCAAAACAAAACGGATTTGAGTGAAACAAAAAATATTTAAATCTGTTAGTGAATATCTTTCTAACGAATCTGAAAAATCGAAGTTTCATAGCAGGAAGCAAAAGTTATGGCCAAATGAATTTTCAGAAAGGTCGCTATGGAATTTATATAGGCCGTGAAATTGGCCATTTTGCAAACGACCTCATAATTCGACGAACCCACTTTTGTTGGATCCAGGATGTGAAGTTATTACTAGGTTTCAAATTTCATAATTTTTGAAGCTAGTATGTGAGCGAGGCAAAGGAAAATATGTTCTGGTCAATTACAGTTAAATTGGATCGACCAGAAAAGGGCCATTTTACAAACAGTCTCAGAATTCGATGAAACTAGTTTTGTTGGGACCGTATCGTCAAAAAATAGCTAGATTTATTTTTCTGGAATTTTTCGAATCAATTTGTGGCCCTGGCAAATTGAAATGTACGTTCAAAACGAATATTGAATGTTTTATGTTTTAATTTGAATGGAAACTGACTGAAACAGTCGAAAGGGCCTACAAAACATATCCCACTGTGCTCGGAATGGGGGTATAACGCTAGGGACGACATTCGTTGGGTTTGGATTGGTGCTCGGGGGTGAAAGAGGGTATTTTCGAAATTTAAAAATATATAAATAAATAAATAAATCTCATTCGTCCATCTCAGCACTCTCTCTCTCTCCCTCACCCACGACGAACGATGGAAAAGCTTCAAAATTACCGTTCATTTTCTGATCAACATCGAAATCAAACACTCCAGTTAGGGAATTTGTGGAGCTTCTCGAGATCTTCAAATCCATATAGGGTTTGAATTTTTTTCATTCAGAATTGGGGGAGAATTCGGCTTCGAAAGTTCGGGCCTTCATCTCGCCGCCGCCGTCATCTCCGACCACCGGAGTCCACCGCACCACCGTCGTTCGCCGAGCCTCTCTCCTCTTTATAGCATGGCAGTGGCTGATTGACACAACACTTCACGGATCGAGCAAAAATTCAAAACCTAGTTTTGAACATCAAAACGAGGTATACGACTTGTTTTATTTTCAATTGTTTTATCACTTTTAAACCGATGCAAACTTGTAAAAATCATATCTTTTTCGTTTCTTGACGAAATTCAGTGAAACAAGAGACAGTGGACTCGTGTGGACGCCTTCTACATTCTAGAAGAGACCACATATTTTTCTGCGCCTTATGCTATTTTTGGTGGAGTGGAACCCAATGTGAGATTTCTAATTTATAAACGATATGGAAAACGACAATGTATAAATTATATAGTCGATGTATGAGTTATATAAGCATTGTACACCTCTTGTATAAGCGTTGTATAAGTTGCACGTTCGATGTATAAGTTATATATACGTTGTAAAAATTATATATGTGTTGAAATAGAAGTGAAATACTTATATAAATTTATATATATATATATATATATATATATATATATATATATATATATACGCCCCTCGTCCACAAACCATGGACGATGTTTATTGGTTGTGATTGGCGTGAAAATTGGTTGATTACGAATGGTTGATTAGAATTGTTTGTGGTTGAAATTGATTGATTGTGGTTGAAAAATACCCGTTTGTGGTTGAGAAATATTTGGTTGAAACCACATAGGATTAGTTTGTGGAAATGAAAAAATATACATGCCGCCTGCGTGCGAACTGGATGCATGATTCCTTATTGTCAAAATCTGCGAGGCTTTAAGGTAGAGCGAGGAGCCGTAATAGGGACGGTCCCGGTTTTAACTACCCTGACGTTATGCTGCCGAAATTTTGAATAATATTCATGTGTTAGAATTAATTTCCTGTGTTGAAACTATATTCGTCTGTTGAATAGAAAACCTTCATGTGTTGAATCGAAATTCATTCGTTGAATTGAAATTCATGTGTTGAATGGTATTCGTGTTTTGAATAAATTGTTTTAGCAATAAAAATCACATTTTTACTCTATATATACAAACTATAGAAAACCTTCATGTGTTGAATCGAAATTCATTCGATGAATTGAAATTCATGTGTTGAATGGTATTCGTGTTTTAAATATAAAATCACCTTTTTATCTATATATATCAACTATAGAAAACCTTCATGTGTTGAATGGAAATTCATTCGTTGAATTGAAATTCATGTGTTGAATGGTATTCATATTTTGAAAGAAATTGTTTTATAATAAAAATCCTATTTTTATCATCAATATGAACTATATGAAATAATCTTGTTTTTAAATAAATTGTTTTATAATAAAAATCATATTTTTATTACCTATATGAACTATATAAAATAATTGTGTTTTGAAATGAATTGTTTTTAAATAAAAATCACCTTTATACTGTACACATGAGTTGTTAAAAATAGTGAAGTGTCGAAGTGAATGTATGTTGGATAAAAAGATCATTTTCATCAAATGTATGAAAAGAAAATAGCTTTGAAATCGAAGAATCAATATACATATATATATATATATATACATATAATTGAAATATATCGAAAAACAAAGTTGTAGTTCGTATTTTGAAACCGTGATTTCAAACGATTAGTGCGGGAGATCCGACCATCGGATTTTCCCGAAACCGCAACCATTGGGTTCGCTTTGGAAATATCTTTCCAACAGCACCAACTTTGTAAATATCCAATGGTTGGATTGTCTGGAATGTTTAATTCAAATCTGAAGAAAAACAGCGCCAAAATCGATTATATATATATATAATTTAATTAAATCGAGTAACGACGCTGCAGTTCGTATTTTGAAATCGAAATTTTAAACGATTATACCGGGAGATCCGACCGTCGGATTTTCCCGAAACTGGAACCATTGGATTCGTTTTGAAAAGATCTTTTTAATGATATAAATTTTGTGAAGATCCAACGGTTATATTTTCAGATATTTGTAAATCAAATCTGAAGAAAAACAGCTTCACGGCCGCGTTATGGCCGAAGCGTCGTTTGAATAAATTGGCTATTTTAAAATAATTAAAAATAGCGATAAATCGTTATAAAATATTATAAACGATATGGATGTGAAATTTAGAAATTAACTGAAAGTTGGCTAAGTCAAATGGTTTCCTGGGTTTTGATCTGATGTTGGTTTCGGCCTTCGGGGTTAATATTTGGGAAATCGTTCTCTTACTAATTTACGGTTAGCGACTAATGGATTGAAATGATGCGTAGGTGTGTTTGTGTTGCACTTGTCAATTATATACGCGAGTTGCTCAGAAAGACCGGGTTTATCCCATTCTGAATAACTGAATCGACAATAAGAAATCGAAGATGAAGACGGTGGTCGAAGTCCGAAGATCTTCACCTCGTTTGGATGGTAACTGATGTCCTGATTGGGTGGCATCCCGAAATATGGATAATGAGTGGTGATCGTCTAGAAGTACATGGAGATCGATGGGTTTGGGAGGTATATAGTGCCTCCGGTTTCATTCAGACCCAGAACGGACTTGTAAATGGACTGTGTGTCTGACATTGGAATTCATTCTGAGTGATCGACAGCCATCCGTTACATGGCATGAATTGCCTGTGTGGCATGCTAATATGCAGTGATCAGGGCTTCTGTTGAAAAGCAAAGTCTTGTGGTGATGATCAAAGCACTGCCTGTGTGGCGTAGATTTGTGTATAACGTGAAATCGCGAACCTCACACCCGGGTGTGAACCAGAAACGGGAGAGGACATCAGGGAGGGCCTGCGTTTCTTTCTAGCTAGGAGTTGTGTCAGTGTTTTTACACGGCCTGACATTTTACTTATGTGGATGATGGATAGCGAGGCGCCTCGGTTATATCGGTCGATCCGGGATCGATGGAGTCATTCGTTGGCTCATTTACGCCCCATAGGGTGGGGAAACGTAGTGTTCAGGCAAAATAATCGACATCGGTGGACCGACCCTGACGATCCAAAGGGTTGATGCGTTCTGATCCTGAGGCTCGGGCTAGAGAGTCTCGAATTCGGTAAGGACAATCTTTTGCCTTGGTTCATGACGGAAATCCAATTTTCAAATACGACACTGTGCGGTTTTGATTGTATATATATGGCGACATGATATATGGTACCCATGCCGTCTATGATTGATAGTTATGGTTCTAAATCGTTTTTGAAACATATAAACACTAGTAATAATATCAAATGCTTTTGCTTTATACGTATCAAGCTTATTTTGGCCTTTATAAGGTAAAACTCTATCCTCCGGTTTGCGTTGCATTGTGTGATGGGAACCGAGTCTTATATTGGCTTCATTTTTATAAAAGGCATTGCGATGTTTTAAAAGTATTATTTGTTTTTGAAGCACTGGCAATCCAATGGAGTAAACCCGTTCCACGAAAGTGGCGTGGTTCTGTGATTAGCCATATTTTAAATTTGTTGAGTAGATTTCTCATACCAGTCCCATGACTGACTCGTAGTTTGTTTCACTTTCAAACTCGGGTGCCCCTTTTTCTACACGGGCAGCCTTGTATTCAGGTTTAGCTGGCTCTTTCGGGATAGCTGGAGCTGAAGATGGATTCTATTATTTATCTCTTTTTATGCTGTTCAGCTCCTATTGTACATTATGTTTGTTTTCCGCTGTAGACATTTATGTATAGCTGAACTGTATTTGTACTAAGTATGATCCTGTATACTGTGTAACTCTGATGATTACGTTTATCCAGTATATTCTATTGTGCATTATATGGTGTATTTATTTATTTTTGTTCTGCTATTATCTGTTTATGTGTTATATTCCAAAGATTACCCTTGTCACCGTCAGTACGGGATTTGGGGTCGTCGCGGTTTTATCGATCAAATCTAATTAAAGATTTAACTACCGCTTGGAGTAAAACTAGTGGTACTCCATTATCGTTCATTTCTTGAATTAAGTAAATTTAATTACTTTTATCCTCATTCAATCCAATTATTAAAACTATATTCAGTTTTAATCTTCAAGAATCATTATTTAATGATTAATTAACTTTCAAGAAATAATCTTTCCTTTAACTGGGTTAAAGAACCAATGTTGCTTAAAAACAATGTTCACAATAAACCCAAAATAGTATTTCAATTTAATATGTTAAATTGAAATTTCTCTTTATAATATTTCACTAAATCATAGTTAAAAGATTTATGAATTACCAATCTAAATTTCACTGTCAATCGAGTTTAAAGAACTAATGTCATTTAAAAACATTGTTAGCAATCAACCCAAAAGTCAGTTTCACTTAATTTCAATTATGTTTACTAATTGGAAATCTTATTTAAATCTTAATTAAAAGATTTATACTTTCCCAAATGGGTTTAAGAACAG
This sequence comes from Allium sativum, assembly GCA_030737875.1. Lineage (NCBI taxonomy): Eukaryota > Viridiplantae > Streptophyta > Magnoliopsida > Asparagales > Amaryllidaceae > Allium > Allium sativum. The sequence continues at coordinate 898,534,925 of CM060918.1, forward strand.
TGTTATCTAAGACACTATTCACGACAAACCCAAATTCTAATCTGACATTAAATATCATGCTTTGAATAGAAATTATATCGATTTATGTTGAACATCAAATTCTGAAAATTAACGTATATCAAATTGGGAAAAACGATATTAATATCTTCCAAATTCCCACAATAATATCCGTATAATCATGAAATCCAATACTGAAATAATCGAAGATTATTTCCATTCAAATCCATTCCAACGTATGTACTGGAATATCTTGGTTTTATTAAAACCACTTTAATCCTTTTATTTATTTTACTTAATTTATTAAAATAAATAAATAACTCATTCTTTTACAATGAAATGTATATCAACATTAAAATGAATCTTTTTCATTCTTTCTAATGTAATCAATCTTAAATAAAAATGAAATCTTTTTAAGGTAATCTTCTTAGTTCAACCTTTATTACATTGAAAAATGTAATATTTTCATTTCAATCTTTATTACATTGGAAAATGTAATGTTTTCATTTCAAACTTTATTACATTGGAAAATGTAATGTTTTCATTTCAAACTTTATTTTCAATTCAGTCTTTATTACATTGAAAAATATAATATTTTCATTTCAACTTTATTTTCAATTCAGTCTTTATTACATTGAAAATGTAATATTTCCATTTCAACTATATTACATTGAAAAAAATGTAATATTTTCCTTTCAAACTTTATTCTAAAATGTTTATAAATTCGTTTATAAAGCGATTCCAACTTTTATTTCAATTTTAGATCCAAATTGAATATTCTATCTATTATCATATTAAAATAATATTATTTCCAAAATATTTATTTTGGAATTAGCTCTTTAAAACATGCATTATAAAATGTTTAAAATAAGTCGATAAACAGTTTGGGTTAAAATGGTTTGCTATTTAAAACAGATTAAATAGCTCAATCCATTATCTTATTCATTTATATTCTACACTGGGCGAGACCTCCCACATTAAGCCTATGACTTATAAAAGCTGGATATGTCGGTTGGCTCCGGGCAGACTTATCCCACAAGTTGGGCTTAACCTCGTGTCATGGCCCAATTCGTATTTGCGCACTTGGACCTCTCACATTAGGCCCAACATTTGTGGCTGCTGGATAAGCCGGGCAGTTCCTAGCAGACTTCCACCACAAATGTGACCTAACCTCGTATCCCAGTACAATTATAATTTTATAATTATAATTAACTTTTCTAAAACGTATTCTTTGAAAATATCCTTTCCATTAAAGAATCTTAATTTTAAATATTCTTTAATTCTAAAATGTCGTGATTCCAAATATCTTCACTTACCTTTCAAATCTTTATAAATATTTGAACTTTCCATATTGTTATAACAATTAATAATAATCTTCCCAAAATGTCTTATTTTGAAATCAAATCTATTTATTGCCACATAATGACAAATAAATGTAATCTTTCGAAAAACGTTCAAATTTCGAAATCAAACTTTCTTATCTTAAAGTGTGGACAGTAAATATATAAGCTTTTTAATTGAATCTCCTTTATTATTACTTTTAAACAATAAAGATATAATCTTTTTAAATCAACGCCAATTAATTCTATTAATTGAGTATAAATTAAAATATTCATTAATTCAAAATTGATAACAATAATATTAATCTTTTCAAGATGTTCAGTTTTGAAACAAATCTTCTTAATTTAACATGTTGACAATTAAAAAGGGTATCTTTTAATTCTAATCTTTTATTGTAACTTTTTACTAATAAAAAATGTTATCTTTCCAATTCACTATTTTATTGTAATTTTGACAATACATACCTTCCCATTTGAAAACATGGAAACCATCCTTTGGTTCTTTTAATTGAATATTGGATTATAATATTCTTTAACTCAAAATTGGAATGAGACTCACACAATTTCCATGTAATTTGATTACACGGATTTCAAACATCGCTTATTCCATAATAATGTCAACCATTTACATAACAGCCAAAGTGCAATTTATAACTAAATACAAGGGTGACATGTTTTCAAATATCAACCCAAGACCCGTGTGGGGTTTCAGCCAACACATAATTTTGTGCACTTGGGCGAGGTGTAAAATAATCGTCCCAATCACATATACAGGTCAGGTAACTTGTAAATGGCAGTGTAATCATATTTATATTATTATAAATAGGGTAACAATACTTAAACATGTAAGAGATCGCAAATCTCAAAACAACTCAGAACACAACATACATAACAATACATCATACATGCCACAAATTCAATCAACCACAGATAATCCAAACACAGATAATTTACATACATTTATTTATAAAAATATAAATAAATAACAGAAATAAAAAGGTTGAGCGAGAAAGAGTTCTCACCTTTGTCTTTCACTCCGTCATTCTTTAGCGGACGATTTTGACTTCATTCAGCTTTCAGTCAGTTTTCATCACCATCTGTTTTCACGTAGTTTGTGTTAAAATCATATTTCTAATGTTGTTCTAGATAAATGGTAAAAATCATATTTTATTTACGATGCGATTTTTTATATTCAAAACAATGTATACTTTATATTTCAAAACAAGGTTTATTATATATGCAAAAACAATGCTTTTTCTTTTCTTATCAAAACGATGTTCTTCTTTTATTTTCAAAACAGTGTTAATTTTCATATACCAAAACAATGTATATCTTACTTCTCAAAACAATGTTTACTTATATTAACAAAACAATGTTAATTTGTATTAACAAAACAATGTTAATTTATATTAACAAAACAATGTCTTTTCTTTTATTTCAAAATCATGTCTTCTTTAATTCATAAAACAAAAACGATGTTATTCTTTTGTTTTCATAAATGATGTTTACTTTTGTTTGCAAAACGATGTTTACTTTTTTTGCAAACCGATGTTTACTTTTGTTCTTCACAAACATGCTACTTTTATCATAAGACAATGCCATTCACTTTTATCATAAGACAATGCTTATTTTCAAATCAAAATAATGTTCTATATTTTTAAAAACATGTAAATGTTTTCTTTTCAAAAACATATCAGTGTTCATGTTAATGTTTTATGTTCAAAAACATGTTAAAGTTTTATGACAAAACAATGTAAATTTTTATTACCAAAAACATTATTAGTTTTTATTACAAAAACAATATAACTCTTATTTAAAAACAATGTTCTTTTTAATCTTAAAGCAAAGTCCTTTTTATGTTTTTAAATAAATGTTTATTTTTCAATACAATTCTATTTTTATATATTAAAAACAAGGATTTTTATATATATAACAATTGTGATTTTGTTTGCAAAACAAATGTGATTCCTTTTTACGAAAATAATAATATGATTGCTTTTATTTTTAAAATCACATGCTAGTTTTATTTCAACAATAATGCCATTTTATTTAAAACAATGATGTTTTCTTTTTATAGAACAAAGTAAATTTCCTTACAAGCAATGTTTAATTTAAAAGAAATGTTAATTTTATATTTAGTTAGGACACAATATAAATGATAATTTAACTTATAAACAAATTAAACAATAAACATTTACACTGTCAAAGAATCGGCCAATGTTTGTTCTTTCTTCCTCAGTAACACAGCCGACCTTTTTGAACCATTGATCACCGATTAGGGTTTGGATTTTCCCCCACCGTCGTCGCACCGACCCACGATCCATGGCCACCACCCTCTTCGCCATCGCGCCCTAACCCAACCCCAGCCTTGCCGTCCAACTCGCGGCCTCCAAGCGTCACGAAGAGCCCTCCAAAGTCGCCACCTTTCTGGCCTGATTTCCCCCTACACGCGCCATTACTGATGATCTCCGCCCTTAGATGTGTCGAGCTCCCCTCCGTCTTCGATTTTGTCTTTGTGACATAGATTGATTCGCCATGAATCGAATGATTTTTTTGATGGAAGTATGGAGCTCGTTGGCCCTCCATTTCTTGGACGATGGCGGCCCAAAAATGTATTTGTATTAGGGTCAGCGTATTCAGGTGTATTTATACTATATTCTTATTTTAATTTTATTTATTTAATTCCCTTTTTATTCAAATAATATCAGTTTAACACCACGAACTCCAAATCAAGCCCAACAAGTGTCGCCCCTAGCTAATAACCCCCATCCCGGACACAATGGAATATGTTTCGTAACCCAGTTCGGCTGTTACGATATGTTTTTCTCGAAATTAAAATATAAATCAATTTATATTAAATTCAAACGTATATTTTAAATTACCGGGGCCACATACTGACTCTAAAAATTATAGAAAAATTATTTCTGCTTATGATTTAACGATACGGTTCTAACAAAACTAATTTCGTCGAATTTTGAGATCGTTTGAAAAATGGCCATTTTCAAGTTGATTAAATTTGGCTAAAACTGACGAAACACGTTTTCCTTTGCCACGCTCACATATTAGTTCAAATTCAAATTTTCAAACTACCGCGCCTTTTCTAACTCCTTATATATTTAAATTAAAATTATTCGTTTTAACTTCAATTAAAATAAATTTTAAGTCATTATTATTTAAAATAAATTATTTTAAACATACTAAATCCATTAAATTAACTAAAATAAAATTTTAAACTTGTCCCAAAAATTCCGGGTCGTTACACCAGCCCATTACTTTTTCTTTTCTTTTTTGTAATTTGAAAGCCCACAAGCCCAAATGAATCCTTCAGCCCGTCTCTTCCTATCACCTTATGCATAACCGAATATACAGACATACCTGCTCTCTCAGATCTTGTGTATCTTGGCCATCACCAGAGAACCCTCACTGAAACACCCTCACTCAAACTCGCTTGAACCACCAATTCCATTTATCCTTACACATGCTCGCCGCTCCTGCTTCTCTCTTCCTTCTATTCCGACCAACCTGAGCTGACGCCTCTGGCCGGTGCGAGGTCCAGATGGCTTCCGATGATCCTCCAGTCACCGTTATTTCGATTTTAAAACCCTTAGTATGAATAAAGCTTGCTATTTGTTTTTAAAAGTCGGTTTCATTTGTTTACATTTGTTTCTGTTCTGGTTTCTGAAATGAGAATGAACGCTCCTATTTATACACGCGGATGAAGTAGCAAGTGGATCAGAATGATGTCGTGTCCTACCTGGATCAGAATGATGTCGTGTCCTACCTGGGATAGCCATGTGCGTAGACGATCTTAGGGGTGTGGGCATGCAGTGTTAAAGCTTTTCACGGTAGGAGAAAATAGGCTTCCATGTGCTGTTATGGTAGAGATGAGTAGACCTCTGCGTGATGGACAATGGTGTGTAGACATAGCTTTTTAGAGTAGAGAGCCGAAGCTCCCCATGTGTTTTTCTACTGTAGATGGATGGACTAATTTGTTTTTGGGTGGAATAAATCACGTACACAGTTAGAGATTAGTAATACAGGGTAGGTCCTAAAAATAAAGATGACAGTGTACTATAATTTCACTTGTCTTTGATGGAAGATAGGACGTCGGGCAGATGGTAGGCTAGAAGAAAGAAAATATATACATAGGGTAGCTGCTGATAAGAAGGAACAACGCAGCGTGTTTTCAAACGTGTGCTGATAGGATATGAAATGCTTCAAGCATGTGTAGGAGCAGTGATTTTTCTTTTCACCGTGTACGCTGATTCTCAAAGTGGGTGGATGTATAGTATAGTCATATGGTTGTTACATTACATTTCTTAAGTTATAAAACATATATTTGTTTTGTTAACAGTTAATAAATTTGTACCGTCATTTATAGTACCGTGAGTATATGCACTGCCACGAACTGACTTCAAACCCAACAAAAATAATTACACCGTTGTGTCGAGCAATGCCCCACGATCCCAAAAAAATATAATAATATTGGTAGATTAACTTATATTGTGAAACCCCAAAATGCTGATACAGGGTGCAAAATACTCCAAATAAAAAGTTGCTTATTTAATTAATTAAAAATTACAGTAAAATTCTAAAAATTAAATTAACACTACGTCTCAAAAGAATCTTGTCTAAATTTGAATCCAGTATGCAGTTATTTCAAATAAACTGTTATGCTCGATGAACAATTCTATAACGACTATTTGAAAATCTGATTTGGACATATCTTGCAATTTATACGTCGAAATCTCAATTTTTATTTTCCATCAGAAAATTATAATCACATGAATTCGAGCGTTTCTTGATTCATTGAAATCCGATTTATATCGGATCCTGTATATTCAATTGAAGTTCAATAGTCAATACTTCGAATTGCAACGTCGTTTCGAGCTCGTTTAATTATAATATAAATTATATATATATATATTCAAACTCCATTTATAAAATAAATCCAATATAAAATCCATTATATTCTCAATATAATATATAAAACAGATTTAAATATTCTAATTTAAATGGCAAAAAATCTGGGATGTTACATTCTTCCCCCCTTAACAGAATTTCTTCCCCGAAATTACAAGGTAAGAAGAATGCGTCGAACTCGATTAATTTCTAATTAATATTTCAGAATTTATTATCAATAGTATTCTGAGTTTTAAATATTTTTGAAAAATTTCGTCAGCATCTCCTCTGCACGGCTTGATCACAACAACTACAAATGTCACACCGGGCCTCACATTGATTAAAAGAAAACAAATGCCAAGCAGCAACCCAGCTCGGGGAAAAGTCAATCACTCCAATCAATGTAATATTAAGGTTTACCTTATTTGTCGGGCAACTCAATTCCAATTCCGCAGCAAATCAATAAACTGCTTTTCTTCTGTACTTCAATTTTTATAATCAAGCCAATTCGCATTGCCGTCTAGTATCTGCACTTATCCCCACTTACAATGCCAAAAAAAAAGGGTTAAATAATCCTATTTCATTTCATAGCGATATTATTCCTAATTTATATGGCAGAATTTTAATTTCAATCGTCTATTCAATCATCCATATGGACTTTTTTGATCAATATCCAACAAACATCCAAATCTTTTGAATTATATTCAACATTATACTCACTGCCATGTATTCATTTTGGTTTAATCTAAATCAATTAATATTCGATTTATTTCTATTATTATTATTCATTCGATTTCAAATTCCTTGTTTATTCAATTCATTTTCATTACTATATTCGTTTGCACCACTTAACCAGGTTTAGTCATATTTCATATTCAATTTCAGAATCCAATTTCTGATCCATTTTAATTCAAAAATAAAATTCTCATTTACTATTTTCGTATTGAAATTAATCCTTGTCATACTGAACTATTCAAATTTTATGATTCAATTTGAATTATATTTAAATCAAACAAGCACACCAATATCATACTAATTTGATAAATTTGTTCATTTGCTACATAAAAACACAGTTTGGGCAAAATTATTTCATTTGACCCTCTTTACAAAACATAAAACATTTTTTTTATAAAATCTACAACTACTAGTTCTCTTATATATATACACACTCAACTCAATCTAGGGTATTACTAACCCTATCTCTATCGAGTTACTCCACAGAGCCAAGGTTATTCCAAAACCATTGCTCTGATACCACTGTAATGACCGGAGAATTTTCGACCTCGAAAATCGACATAAAAGCACCATGTCGAACATTCAAGCTTCGAAAACACCAGAACGTTACTAGAAAGAAATTAGAGTGTGAGATAAGAAAGAAAGAAATATTAGAATAGAAGAACAAGAGGAAGAACCATCATAACACAGAGTCTCACCTCGCAGCAGAACCAAATATAATATAGAAATAAATCTTTATTGAGAGCTTGATATAAAACTTACTATCAGAGTACAACACACCTGGACAGTTATAATCATCTGTCCTCATATACAACACACAGCGGAATACATAATAGTACGTCTGAACTCCTCCAGCACGTCTTCTGAACTTCGTAGTGTCCAATAAGCTGAACCTGTATGACCCGGTCTAACCCGATCATTTACAAAACACCGGGTCAATCTGGTGAACCATAGTGAGAAAAACACACTAAGTTTAAGGGGATCATCCAACTTGATTTTAAAGTTCAAAATCATTTTGAAAGAAAAGGATAATCGTAAGACCAAATCCACACATAAATACAGACGGTTTTTACCTTACGATAACCCAAAACATTTTTAAATCAATATTTTATCCAATATTATGATAATGACTAAATACAAATAAATAGAATCTAGTGGAACGCTTGCATCTCACGCTCCACATATATAGTATACAATCAAAACCGCGGGCGCATATTGGAGAATGGATTTCCTACTATGACAATGTAACACCCCGTAATTCTGTTACACTAAGATTCACAAATCAAGGCAGAAATAAAAGTTAAAATCAAAATCAAGGGAAACGGGCTATGCCATTGCGTTCGTCTCGGAAATCTACATGAAAACGAGTCCGAGTTTGCGTAAATCGGATTCCGTATAAGGAAGATATGGCCTCAGGAAGATTCAGCGAAGTTCAAATTTCAAAACAGGTCAGGTTCAAAATTCAAATCGGACCCAGAATGGGCTAGGCGGGAATTTTCCCACCCAGGTCGACTCGGTAGTCGACCTGGGGCACCCAGGTCGACTGGGTAGTCGACCTGGGGGTCGACGCCCCTGCTTTTTCCTGTTTTCTGCACCTGGTTCGTTCTTCTGTATTCGGACGCCATCCTGACCAGATTCGTTGACTTCTACACTATATAAACAGCCCTAGACTCCTTCTCTGTTCGCAATTCTTCTCTACCCTTATGCTGCAAAGATTCTTAGTGAACATGGCTTCCTCTCCTCCTCTTAATCAAATAAAAATAAAATAATATATATAAAATAAAACAAGACGAGGGGGTGCTGCTCAAAGACTTTCAAAGAGGAGATTCAAGCTAGAATTCAAGTGAAGATTCGAACGACTGCAACGACTGTTTTTCTACGAATCATAGCAATGCCATCTTTCTATTCTAATCTAATCTCTGTAAGTCAGTTATTTCTAGATTTGAACATTTTTCTCTGTTCGTGACATGAAATTAAAGGAATAAAAGAATATGCCAAATCTCTCTCTCTCTCTCTCTATTCGATCAGTGCCTATACTCTTGAACCTAATTAAGAACTGTTATGATTCGTGGACAAATAAGAATGTGGCCATGAAACTATGGACCTTAAAACCATATGACTATGAACATTTGCCTATGACTATGAACATTGCCTATGACTATGAACATTGCCTATGACTGTGACTGTGACTATGAGGATTATTTCCTTGACTAAGCCTATGCCTTTGATTAGGAAATATAAACTATTGCCTATGACATAACAAGGACATCTGTGATTAAACACCTGTGATTCATGACTAGGAAAGTGTTGCTTAAGTTTTGTGACTATGAAATTGGGTCTAAACCCGATCATCTATTCTGTCTATTCTTGGTTATCTATGGTTTTAGACCTTGGGAATTTACCTATTAAGCTAGGTCTACCCATGTTCTTGAACCTACGCCCCTATTCTGTCTATTCTTGGTTTTCTTTGGTTTTAGACCTTGGGAATTTACCTATTAAGTTAGGTCTACCCATGTTCTTAAACCTACGTCGTTATTCAAACCTTTTATGCCAGTTTTTATGTCCATCCTTTTTCATAGCATCTTTGGTTCATTCCCTATTTTTCGACGAGTCTAGATTTATCCATAATCTAGATTGAATCGTAATTATACGAACGGTGGGAATACGATTTGGGCATAATGTGAAATGTACTAAAAACATAGTTATAAACTTGGAATTTGGCAAAAATTGGGAACATGAATTATGGCATGTTCATAGAAATACAAATTGGATAAATTTAACATGAATTATAAGATGTGTAATTTGAATCTAGTATTGACGTGTAAATCTAGCATTTACATGAATAGTGAGCTAGAGTAATAAGTCTAGTTTGACGTGAATTAGAATGTTGAATCAGAATTGGATTAGCTAATTTGGCACGGTAAGTATATTGGCATAAATGTGAAATTGGCCATATTTGGGAATAACTATCAGGTTTAGCAAAATCATGGTTAGTGACACTTAATTTGGTATAGTTTACATACCAAAAGGGCATAAATATGATATAGAGGGGAAAATAGGCCATAGAAATAAATGTAGACAATTTACATTAAAAGAGTAATTGGGAAATAAGTAAATTAGGAATAATTTTACTTATAGAATTTGTCCTAAATGAGAAAATACAAATTTAGACAAATTAAAGGTTTCTTAACGACATCTCTTTTAATGACACACCAGAAAGTTCTAGGGTGACAGAGAGGATAGTGTCTAGGCTTGGGTTTGGAAAATACAAGTTTCCTGCTCTCCCTGGCTATCCCTAACTGATCCGACGAACGGGATGGTTACTTTCAAAACTTGATTTGAAAATAAATGAAACCCTTTGAACTTAGAAAACACGAATATGCCTAGCCCGAGGTTAGACTGAGTTGCGATGTAAACCTACCCAGAACCAACCGCCACATCCAGTAGTCACAACAATACCTGTCTAGTGTGAGTGGTAGCGGCTTTAATTTATTTAGTTAAAGCTAGAACAAGAATGGTAGGGTTAAGTTAACTAAGACACTTAACCAGTTCAACATGATAACTAGATTGATGGGTGGGGTTAGGTTCAGACTGACACTTAACACAGTCAAGCTAGAATGGGAGGGTTAAGTTCATAGGAACACTTAACCAACTTAACACAGTTAAGCTAGAATGGGAGGGTTAAGTCCATAGGAACACTTAACCAACTTAACACAGTTAAGCTAGAATGGGAGGGCTAAGTCCATAGAGACACTTAACCAAACTCAAGGTAGCAAAACGAGACTTGTAGGGGTTAAGTAAAGTTAATACACTTAGCCAAATTAATATGTTAACTAGACTTGAGGTTAGGGTTAAGTAAAATCTAATAAACTAAGCCAATTTGATATGTTAGCTGTGCTAGACCGTAGGGTTAAGTAAAACTGAACACTTAACCATCAGGTTGTGATAAAGAAATGGGGTTAAGTCTAAAACATGAAGGGATAATACTTAACCATTAATAACATGTTAGTTAAACAGACGGGCAGGGTTAAGTTAAAAAGGAACACTTAACCAATACAGGATGAACGGGTAGGAAGTAATAAGAAATACTTAACCAATCTAACTTGGTTTGTGATAGGGTTAAGTCATCACGAATCACTGATAACACTTAACCAGTTTAACAGGACGAATGAAGAGGATTAAGTTGGCTCGAATTGACTAATGACACTTAACCAATCCAAATTGACGGGGAAGAGAACTAAGTAGTAAACCTTAGTTAAGAAAACAACGATTCTGGAAACTAAGTGGTAAACCTTAGTTGACAAAACTAAGTAGTAATTCTTAGTATAACACGAGGAGGAGTGAACGTCCGTCTGATTAAAAAGAAGGCTCCAACGAATTGGGTTACGAAGCCCAAGGCTTCGAGGGGACGTGAGGGTACTCTTGGTATCCCCCTATGAGGCTGCAGATGTTCCACCTGGGCCCACAGAGGTTAAGGTCTGTGTAGAAGAACCAGGGGTATGCCTTCGTTGCAATACATGGCAACCTAAAGACTAGGATGGACCGGCGTGATTCGGCGAGCAAACGGTAGCCCTGTGATAGTGACTCGTCGTCTACCATCCATCTTCAGTCAATCGAGATACGTGAAGCGGAAAGGCGGATAACTCTAAAAGACCATATACTTGCTATCTAGTTATGGGTGAGGATGGCCATAGGATAGTGGGGCACCGGGGGCCGGCGTATAGTTCTCATTTTACAAGGTGTGCCTTTCATTAGTTGAGGGAGGGGTCAAGTGGGACCATAGCTACTGGAACAAAAACAGACCTTAGTATCTGCATCGGCAGATATCTGAAAGCTCCCGACCGAGTTCTGTATTCCTTGATTTTCCCTGACACAGGACTCGGACTGCACATTACAGGACATGTGCATTTAGACAAGCGGTAACGGTTCGCGATACATGCGTGGGGAAGTATAGGAACATATACCCCTCTAGGTAGTGTGTCCTAGACTTGGGGGCATCGATTGGACTAGGGGGCATAAACCCTGAATCCGAGAAGCGTTCAGCAGATAGCGTAAACTCTAGTTGAAACTAGAAAGCACTTGATAGAAAACCCTAGATTAGATCCAGGTAACAAATAATAAATTTATGCCTGAAGGCAATGGAAACTACAGGGATTGGGATCACATTATCGTTACTAGTTGGGACACTAGTTAGGCAGTGCATAAATATAGAAACCAATACAACAAGGAAATAGCGAAGCGGTGAAAGTATTAGAGCATATCCAGTTTATCTTAGCTTAGCTTATCTTGTGTTAATCTTGTCTAATCTTGCCAACCCTATCATTATGGTGTTATCTTGTATTCAGTTAATTCATGTCGTTTTGTTGTTGTTCCATGTTCATATACTAGAAGTTACTGAATTTACTCAGGCTTTATGTCTGACTCTGTTTTTCTTTCGTCTTCTTATCTTTCGTCCCCCCCCCCCCCCAGGTAGTAAAGGATGGAATAGTATAGCTCAAGTTAAGTTGGACTGTCACTCTTTCCCAGCTTGAAGATTTGTCGAAGTTTGCTTGGATTCTCTTATCAGATGCTATGGCTGGCTCTTGCTAAAATTGGGGAATATAAATGTTGTTTTATGCTTCTTTATTTTGTAAGACAGATGATACTCTGATATTGTAAAGAAATCATTGTACAAACTATTTCATCAATAAAGCAAAGTTTTATTTCCCGCTGTTTAATTTCTGTCTGTCTTGTAATTTATCTGCATCTTTTACCCTAAATGCTCCATAGAACATAGTGCATTCCCTTTGTGAGTGACACTAACGGATGTGGGGTGTTACACGTGGTATCAGAGCTGAAGGTTACCAGATCAGATAAAGGATTTGAAAATTTATTTTCAAAACGGTTTTAAAAGAAGCATTTTCAAAAGAAAAGTTTTGTTTTAAAGGCATATTCCCCAAAGCCATACGCACTATTTTCTCTTCCTCTGGTTTCTTATCTCCTTCTTTCTTGAGTCTCTGGGGCTCCTGGCTTTCTGGGATGTAACCTCATCGAAGGGCAAAGTAGTACCCGACTTCCATCTAGGGCTGTGGTTGTTTCACTTACGGTCAGTTTTCTTTCAAGCTTATAAGGTTTTCTATACGATGGAAGCAGCTTTCGAGAGATTTGTCAACATGACTACACACAGAAGGGGATGAGGAGTTTGGCTAAGGAGCACAACCCGAGGATGAGGAATTCATGGATGTAGATTTAGCTCATGAAGGAGGAAGAAATTATAAAACCTAAGACAAGAGGAAGTATCTTTACTAGGGTATGATAGGGCATATAATTAAGGACAAGGGAATGAACGAGGACGAGATTTTCAGAAGGACAAGTACATACTTTCACCACCAAGCGTACCTAGGAGATGGGTAGTGAAGTTCTGTTGGAAGAGTCTAGTTTTGTTGTTCGTATTCTTTCCTTTGGTTTTAGTGCTTCGCATTTGTTCATATCCACTTCCATAGTTGAGTCTCTGCACCATAGTACTTGTATAGTAGAAAGATCCCATTAGAGTCTCAAATCCAGTTGGTGGTCCGACCAGTTTATTCTTGGGTCAGTAAGGATTTGAGGATAGCTATCGAGTTTGCTTATATCATCTCACGTAGATCGTCTAAATTCGGAGGAGATATTCCTTGGGTGCTTGTCTGACATTGGTTTAGGCCTTTGGGGCTTGTACTTGAGGAATGTCGAGTTCGGTTTGGATGGTTTGCGTAAGAGATGAATTGTTGTGGCAGGCACTCCAAAGAGCACGTAGTGACCTTTCGACTCTTATAGTTATGGCATGGCGGATAAGAGGGAAACCTCTAATCATCTTAGTACGTATACCTGGTACCGTGATTGACATCTGTTTATTTTGGGAAATGGAGATCGGAAACTTCATAATCGTGAAGTAAAAATTAGTTAAGATACAGTGGAGTAAAGCTCAAGAAGGCTAGATACTAGCAACATACCCTTTTCCTTAAGGGTGCATCCTTGATTTCTTTGTGTAGGAGCTTTACGCATAATTGTTTCTCTCTTTCCGAAGTATATCACCTAGGTCATATCTTTGATCTTTAGGTAGAAGCCAATGGATGTAAACATGTGTTTGAAACATGTTATGGTTGGTGGTTGCAAGTGGTTGCTAATGGTTGCTCGTGGATGCATATGCATACGTATTAAGCGCTAGATCAGTTCGGACGCTTTCATATTGCATTACAGATATGTATTTGTTTGTAAGTTGAGCCTGATAAGTTATCATATGGATGTTGCATATGGATGAATGGCTATGCACGCATGTAGTATTTACATAACTAGGGATGCTTGCATACATGATTGGACGCATGGCACTGACATGATTCGCATTAAGGAGGTCAACTGAATCAGTAGACCGTCTGATTTTGCATTAGAAAAAGACATATACACACACTATGCATATAAACATGAAAGCATTAGAAATCTTTTAAGGACAATGGATGCCTATGATTGGATGGTTGAGTAGAAGGGTGATTGGATGGTAGGATACATTATTCCTAACTAGAAGATTTTGGGGACGAAATCCTTTTAAGTGGGGGAGAATGTAACACCCCGTAATTCTGTTACACTAAGATTCACAAATCAAGGCAGAATTAAAAGTTAAAATCAAAATCAAGGGAAAAGGGCTGCGCCATTGCGTTCGTCTCGGAATTCTACATGAAAACGAGTCCGAATTTGCGTAAATCGGAGTCCGTATGAGGAAGATATGGCCTCCGGAAGATGCAGCGAAGTTCAAATTTCAAAACAGGACAGGTTCAAAATTCAAATCGGACCCAGAATGGGCTGGGCGGGAATTTTCTCGCCCAAGGCATCCAGGTCGACTGGGTAGTCGACCTAGGTCACCCAGGTCGACCGGGTAGTCGACCTGGGGGTCGACCCCCCTGCTTTTTCCTGTTTTCTGCACTTGGTTCATTCTTCTGTATTCGGACGCCATCCTGACCAGATTCATTGACTTCTACACTATATAAACAGCCCTAGACTCCTTCTCTGTTCGCAATTCTTCTCTACCCTTATGCTGCAAAGATTCTTAGTGAACATGGCTTCCTCTCCTCCTCTTAATCAAATAATAAATAAAATAATATATATAAAATAAAACAAGACGAAGAGGTGCTGCTCAAAGACTTTCAAAGAGGAGATTCAAGCTAGAATTCAAGTGAAGATTTGAACGACTACAACGACTGTTTTTCTATGAATCATAGCAACGCCATCTTTCTATTCTAATCTAATCTTTGTAAGTCAGTTATTTCTAGATTTGAACATTTTTCTCTGTTCGTGACATGAAATTAAAGGAATAAAAGAATATGCCAAATCTCTCTCTCTCTCTATTCGAATCAGTGCCTATACTCTTGGACCTAATTAAGAACTGTTATGATTCGATGACAAGTAAGAATGTGACCATGAAACTATGGACCTTAAAACCATATGCCTATGACTATGAACATTTGCCTATGACTATGAACATTGCCTATGACTATGGACATTGCCTATGACTATGAACATTGCCTTTGACTGTGACTGTGACTATGAGGATTATTTCCTTGACTAAGCCTATGCCTTTGATTAGGAAATATAAACTATTGCCTATGACATAACAAGGACATCTGTGATTAAACACCTGTGATTCATGACTAGGAAAGTGTTGCTTAAGTTTTGTGACTATGAAATTGGGTCTAAATCCGATCATCTATTCTGTCTATTCTTGGTTATCTTTGGTTTTAGACCTTGGGAATTTACCTATTAAGCTAGGTCTACCCATGTTCTTGAACCTACGTCCCTATTCTGTCTATTCTTGGTTTTCTTTGGTTTTAGACCTTGGGAATTTACCTATTAAGTTAGGTCTAACCATGTTCTTGAACCTACGTCGTTATTCAAACCTTTTATGCCAGTTATTATGTCCATCCTTTTTCATAGCATCTTTGGTTCATTCCCTATTTTTCTACGAGTCTAGATTTATCCATAATCTAGATTGAATCGCAATTATACGAACGGTGGGAATACGATTTGGGCATAATGTGAAATGT
Organism: Allium sativum; assembly: GCA_030737875.1. Lineage (NCBI taxonomy): Eukaryota > Viridiplantae > Streptophyta > Magnoliopsida > Asparagales > Amaryllidaceae > Allium > Allium sativum. Next base: position 898,550,949 of record CM060918.1, read on the forward strand.
ACTAAAAACATAGTTATAAACTTGGAATTTGGCATAAATTGGGAACATGAATTATGGCATGTTCATAGAAATACAAATTGGATAAATTTAACATGAATTATAAGATGTGTAATTTGAATCTAGTATTGATGTGTAAATCTAGCATTTACATGAATAGTGAACTAGAGTAATAAGTCTAGTTTGACGTGAATTAGAATGTTGAATCAGAATTGGATTAGCTAATTTGGCACGGTAAGTATATTGGCTTAAATGTGAAATTGGCCATAATTGGGAATAACTATCAGGTTTAGCAAAATCATGGTTAGTGACACTTAATTTGGTATAGTTTACATACCAAAAGGGCATAAATATGATATAGAGTGGAAAATGGGCCATAGAAATAAATGTAGACAATTTACATTAAAAGAGTAATTGGGAAATAAGTAAATTAGGAATAATTTTACTTATAGAATTTGTCCTGAATGAGAAAATACAAATTTAGACAAATTAAAGGTTTCTTAATGACATCTCTTTTACTGACACACCAGAAAGTTCTAGGGTGACAGAGAGGATAGTGTCTAGGCTTGGGTTTGGAAAATACAAGTTTCCTGCTCTCCCTGGCTATCCCTAACTGATCCGACGAACGGGATGGTTACTTTCAAAACTTGATTTGAAAATAAATTGAAACCCTTTGAACTTAGAAAACACGAATATGCCTAGCCCGAGGTTAGACTGAGTTGCGATGTAAACCTGCCCGGAACCAACCGGCACATCCAGTAGTCACAACAATACCTGTCTAATGTGAGTGGTAGCGGTTTTAATTTATTTAGTTAAAGATAGAACAAGAATGGTAGGGTTAAGTTAACTAAGACACTTAACCAGTTCAACATGATAACTAGATTGATGGGTGGGGTTAGGTTCAGACTGACACTTAACACAGTTAAGCTAGAATGGGAGGGTTAAGTTCATAGGAACACTTAACCAACTTAACACAGTTAAGCTACAATGGGAGGGTTAAGTCCATAGGAACACTTAACCAACTTAACACAGTTAAGCTAGAATGGGAGGGCTAAGTCCATAGAGACACTTAACCAAACTCAAGGTAGCAAAACGAGACTTGTAGGGGTTAAGTAAAGTTAATACACTTAGCCAAATTAATATGTTAACTAGACTAGAAGTTGGGGTTAAGTAAAATCTAATACACTTAGCCAATTTGATATGTTAGCTGAGCTAGACCGTAGGGTTAAGTAAACCTGAACACTTAACCATCAGGTTGTGATAAAGAAATGGGGTTAAGTCTAAAACATGAAGTGATAATACTTAACCATTAATAACATGTTAGTTAAACAGACAGGCAGGGTTAAGTTAAAAAGGAACACTTAACCTATACAGCATGGACGGGTAGGAAGTAATAAGAAATACTTAACCAATATAACTTGGTTTGTGATAGGGTTAAGTCATCATGAATCACTGATAACACTTAACCAGTTTAACAGGACGAATGAAGAGGGTTAAGTTGACTCGAATTGACTAATGACACTTAACCAATCCAAATTGACGGGGAAGAGAACTAAGTATTAAACCTTAGTTAAGAAAACAACGATTCTGTAAACTAAGTGGTAAACCTTAGTTGACAAAACTAAGTAGTAATTCTTAGTATAACATGAGGAGGAGCGAACGTCCATCTGATTAAAAAGAAGGCTCCAACGAATTGGGTTACGAAGCCCGAGGCTTCGAGGGGACGTGAGGGTACTCTTGGTATCCCCCTGTGAGGCTGCAGATGATCCGCCTGGGCCCACAAAGGTTAAAGTCTGCGTAGAAGAACCAGGGGTATGCCTTGGTTGCAATACATGGCAACCTAAAGACTAGGATGGACTGACGTGATTCGGCGAGCAAACGGTAGCCCTGTGATAGCGACTCGTCGTCTACCATCCATCTTCAGTCAATCGAGATACGTGAAGCGGAAAGGCGGAGAACTCCAAACGACCATATACTTGCTATCTAGTTATGGGTGAGGATGGCCATAGGATAGTGGGGCACCGGGGGCCGGCGTATAGTTCTCATTTTACAAGGTGTGCCTTTCATTAGTTGAGGGAGGGGTCAAGTGGGACCATAGCCACTGGAACAAAAACAGACCTTAGTATCTACATCGGCAGATATCTAAAAGCTCCCGACCGAGTTCTATATTCCTTGATTTTCCCTGACACAGGACTCGGACTGCACATTACAGGACATGTGCATTTAGACAAGCGGTAACGGTTCGCGATACATGCGTGGGGAAGTATAGGAACATATACCACTCTAGGTAGTGTGTCCTAGACTTGGGGGCATCGATTGGACTAGGGGGCATAAACCCTGAATCCGAGAAGCGTTCAACAGATAGCGTAAACTCTAATTGAAACTAGAAAGCACTTGATAGAAAACCCTAGATTAGATCCAAGTAACAAATAATAAATGTATGCCTGAAGGCAATGGAAACTACAGGGATTGGGATCACGTTATCGTTACCAGTTGGGACACTAGTTAGGCGGTGCAGAGATATAGAAACCAGTATAACAAGGAAATAGCGAAGCGGCGAAAGTATTAGAGCATATCCAGTTTATCTTAGCTTAGCTTATCTTGTGTTAATCTTGTCTAATCTTGTCAACCCTATCATTATGGTGTTATCTTGTATTCAGTTAATTCATGTCGTTTTGTTGTTGTTCCATGTTCATATGCTAGAAGTTACTGAAATTACTCAGGCTTTATGTCTGACTCTGTTTTTCTTTCGTCTTCTTTTCTTCCGTCCCCCCCCCCCCCAGGTAGTAAAGGAGGGAATAGTATAGCTCAAGTTAAGTTGGACTGTCACTCTTTCCCAGCTTGAAGATTTGTCGAAGTTTGCTTGGATTCTCTTATCAGATGCTATGGCTGGCTCTTGTTAAAATTGGGGAATATAAATGTTGTTTTATGCTTCTTTATTTTGTAAGATAGATGATACTCTAATATTGTAAAGAAATCATTGTACAAACTATTTTATCAATAAAGCAAAGTTTTATTTCCCGTTGTTTAATTTCTGTCTGTCTTGTAATTTATCTGCATCTTTTACCCTAAATGCTCCACAGAACTTAGTGCATTCCCTTTGTGAGTGACACTAACGGATGTGGGGTGTTACGGACAAGGTATGGGACCACCTGCCAATAGTGTATCTCTAGAGACGAATACACTGGGTTCAACAAGAACGTCTTGCAACCCGGCCCACACATGACCGACCACTCATTTCTCTTGAGTGTGTCGAATATATTGTCACGTTACGGCTTTTTGTCGCGACCACCGTAGTTCCCGGGAGATATAGAAACGAAAAGAAGTAACAAATATGAATATTCTCTAGATGGTGACAATACACCCTAATGGGTGCGACCCACATAGCCAGGCTGCCTGCCCGATTTTTGTCATTTCGCGGTTGTGAGGCTTAAGGTTATAACGTATTTTTTGAATATCTGGACTGCCACATCGTCGATACACGTTGTCCTGGGACCGGACAACCGAAGGCACCCTCCCATCGCATCCTTATAGGAACCACCCCAAGGATCAGTAGCGAGTAGTCGTTGCAACCCATAGACTTCAACCACGACAGAATCACAGTTTATCTCTGGGAGCTAACCAGAGATTATAAGCAATACTTCCGCTTTATGAAGATTTATGGTCTTCAAATGCTCCCTCTCGATCATCGCCTGATCTCTTCCCCGATTACGTATTTGCTAGTCGGAATGGTTTTCGAATATAAATTCGATCCCGGTCTTTCCGTGCCAACAATCGATAATTGGCCAGATTTGATAGTCGGTTATTTAACTATCAAATGAACAAACATTTATCCATAAAAATAGATGTAATGTTTCAACATTCAGCATCACTTGGCCTCTTTGATAATTAACTAATGGTTAATTAAAACTCTATCTCTTCAACATTAGGAAAATGTTTCCTTTTAACATACGGATATTACATTATCGCCTCACTTGTACTTTATTAGCTCCTCGTTGCAAATTGGTAAGTGAATAATCTTTTCAGTATCAACCCAAAGCCCGAAACTAACATCAGACTGATACCTCGAAAATTACTCACTCAACCCATGTGCAACAAGTTCTATTTAAAAACGGCATCATATTCCTTATCATGCTCAATTTATCTTTTTAAAACATTTTCAGTTAGTCTTGGTTCAAGTATGTGATTATGAGAATAAGTTCAACCCACTATCTTGCTTTGGCCCAGACCTAATCAATACCTCGCTTAAGAAGAACGAGATGTTCATTACTGGATTAAGTGAGAACCTGTAGGATAAAGAGATCGGACATCTGAAGAGTCCATTCGTCGACATAGTCGACATGGCAATCCGTTATGAGGCACTAAGCACGAAGAAGCCAGTAGCCAAGGCACAAACCGGAGAAGCCAGTGGGGAGAATCCACTGAAGAGGAAGTTTAATCCGAAATGGAAGAGCAAAGGAGAGATGGGTGAGGAAGCTAAGGAGCGTTTCAAGAATACCATAAGCCACAATTGTAAAGAGAAGGGTCACATTGCTAGGTTCTGTAAGAAGCCAACAACAAAAAAGCCACAACAACCTCAATAGGAGCCACAGGAATCGGATAATGCTTCTGTCCGACAAAATTTATGTTATAAGTGTTATCAGCCTGGACATATGATTTACGATTGTCCCCTTATGAAGAAAGGAACGCAACCAACAGTCTTTGCCATAATGGATAAGACATCTACCTCCGAGGATGTGAAGACGGAAAAAGTTGCGGAAGGTACCTTATTCTTTTAATAATGAAGTTAGGATTATTAATCGAATTAAAATTTGGATTTTTACGAAATTAAGTTTAGACTTAAGTTAATCAAATACTTAACGGAGTTAAGTGAAGTGGACTAGAGATCGTTGAATATGGATTCAAGTAAAAAGAGAATTCACAGTAGATAAATATATTTGAATAAGTCAATTCAGATGAAGGAAATTAATGAAGATTTGGGAGTATTTCCAAATGAAATCGATGATATTTAAGTAATATGGGTAACGAGGAATTAAGATATGAAGTTAAGAAAGTAGAACCTAACTGGAAATTGATTAAGTTGAATAATTTTCAAGATATCAATCTGATGTTGATTTCGGTCTTCGGGGTTGATATTTAGAGGGTTATTCGTTTACCGATTTACGGTCAGGAACTGATGGATGTCGAGAAATAGTAATGCAGTATTGGAATGTTTTCTAATGGTAGTAGCGGATATTGTAGTTATGGAAATAACTATGATAAATAACAATTGGCTGATATGTGTTGATTATTTATGGGTATAAGTTTATAACTTTAATTACAACTTGAATTTACGACTTAACTACAAATTTCGCGGACGAAATTTTTATAAGAGGGAAAGATTGTAATGACCCGGGATTTGGAACTAAAAAAAACTGAAACATATAGAAATTTTAAATGAAGGATATTTTATTTAAAAGTAACAAAAGTGTAGCGAAAGCATAGCTAAAAACACTGAACGTTATAAAAAGGAAATATTATAACGAGAAGGAAACGTTGTAAAAAGTAAATCTTTATAAACCAGAAGCGTGGCTAAACTAAATAACATAAGCGTAGCTAAATGTAGTAACAACAGCACTACTAAAGTACTGTAGCGAAGCATTACCAGAAGCACCGTAGCTAAAGCAGTACAAATCCACCGTAGCAAAAGTATAGCAAATCTTTGACTAGAGTTTAACTTGTTTTTTTTTAGAAATAAAGTAAAAAGCTCGTGAACTAGATTATTTGTGCATTAGCTTACACCTCTCCAAAGCTAACTAAAACAAGCACACTCGAACATTTTAGACATGCACTTGAACCCATTTTCTTGCGCGTGAAACAAGAGGTAATCAAGTCAAATAAATACAAAGTTAAATAATGATTTAAATGGAAATAACTTAACCATATAAATGCTTTAATGCAAGCATTGTTGCGCAAGGGATAGCAGCAAGGATGGGAGAATATATGAGCATAACAATACACATATACCCCTTACATTAGCTAGCTAAAAACATAGCTAAACACATTAACTTGCAAGGCTCGAATTCATCCCATTCCTGCGCAAGAACACACACATGCTCAGCTAGAAAACAAAGCCCATTAGTTAGCTTAATACTTTATATACAAGTATAGAAGGACAAGGGGGAAAGTGACATGTGGTTAGGAGTTTAAACACTCAAGTGATTAGGACATTTTGCCATAATTCAAGAGACCTGCGCAGGCAACATTAAATGCACACATGCACTTGAGTTAATCCATTTTTTTTTTTTTGAGTTTAATTACAATAAAGTAGGTGTAAATTTGATATCCAAGTGAATTCATACGTGAGTTTACATCCAAGTAAACTAAAACATATTATAAGAGTTCATCTAGAAGGAAGACAAAAGCATTCAAAGCTTTTGTCAATAAGTGAAAGCAAGTGTATGGCCATCCATCCCTCCACCAAGGCCGTGAGCATGTATGCCAAAGCAAGTGTAGCATTCATAGGAACATTCTCTGCTGCCAAATCTCTGCGCAAATATATGATGTTAGAAGATATAGGATTTAGTATTTAATATAAAAGAAAACCAATATAATACATTATATATTAGCCTATATATATATGTGAGCCTTTCTTCCTTTTTACTGCACATAAACTCGAGCAAAGGAAGAGGGAAACTGGAAATTAAAACACGCCTTTAACCTGCCATTTTAACTGTGAGTAAACCCTCACCAAGTATACTTATGTTCATGCTTACAAATGCCTGTGATATTGCAAGATTCTTTGATCTATTTTACTACTTTGTGCATGCTTAAAATTCTTGCGGCCTTGGATATTTACTGCTGAAAACCTTTGTATAATTGCATGCATAACTCGAGCATAGATCAATGCTTATATACAAGCACATATATGTAACGACCCAGAAAATCTAAACCAATTTAAAATTTTTAAATTGGCTAAAATAATGGATTTTAAATATTTAAAATAAATATTTTAAATAATAGAGATGAAAAGTGAGTATGAATCGACAATTGAAAACGAATATAATTAATTACAATTATAAACAAGTCTTGAAAAGGCGCTGCAGTTTCAAAAATTGAATTCAAACTTTGTCGGACTGTACCGGGTGCAAAACAAAACGGATTTTAGTGAAACCAAAAATATTTAAATCTGTTAGTGAATACCTTTCTAACGAATCTGAAAAATCGAATTTTCATAGCGGAAAGAAAAAGTTATGGCCGAATGAATTTTCAGAAGGGTCGCTATGGATTTTATATAGCCCGTGGAATTGGCCATTTTGCAAACGACCACGGAATTCGACGAAACCACTTTTGTTGGATCTAGGATGTGAAGTTGTTGCTAGGTTTCAAATTTCATAATTTTTGAAGCTAGTATGTGAGCGTGGCAAAGGAAAATGTGTTTTGGTCAATTATAGTTAAAATGGATCGACCAAAAATGGGCCTTTTTGCAAACGGTCTCAGAATTCGACGAAACTAGTTTTGTTGGGACCGTATCGTCAAAACATAGCTAGATTTATTTTTTTGGAATTTTTCGAATCAGTTTGTGGCCCTGGCAAATTGAAATGCACGTTCAAATCAAATATTGAATGTTTTATATTGTAATTTGAAGGGAAACTGACTGAAACAGTCGAATGGGCCTTCGAAACATATCCCATTGTGTTCGGAATGGGGGTAAAACGCAAGGGACGACAGTCGTTGGGTTTGGATTGGGGTTCGCGAGAGGCAAGGGGTATTTTCGGATTTTTAAACTTTATAAATAAATAAAAAACTACTCGTCCACGTCAGACCCCCCTCCCCCCCCCCGCTTCTCTCTCCCAGATCACGATTTACGGCGGAAAACCGCCCGTGCCTTCTCTCCTCCGTTCCTCCTCCTACAAGCAAAATTACGCCTTCCTCCTGTTGAAGATTTTGAAGAGCATGAGAAGATCTTCAAATCCATATATAGTTTGGATTTTTTTCATTGTGTGGATTGGAAGAACCGACGTCACGAAGTTCAGCACTTCGAACCGCCGCCGCGTCCTCCTCCCTGCGTCGAAATGGGCCCCACCTACCTCCGCCTGAGCGTCGTTCCAAGCACTACAAGGTGGTGTACTCCGATCGTCTCCAAGTTGCACGGATCGAAAGAAAAAATAAAACCTAGTTTTGAAGAAATCAAGCAGGTATCGGCTGTTTAATTAAAAATTGATTTTAACAGTTTAAAACCGTTGCAAACTTCGAAAAATCATATCTTTTTGCTGTGTTAACGAAATTCGATGAAACAGGAAACATCGTGACCGTGTGGACGTCTTCCACATTTTAGAAGAGACCGCGTATTTTTCTGAGCCTTCTGCTATTTTTGGTGGAGTGGAACCCAATGTGAGATTTCTAAATTATAAACAATATGGAAAACGACGATGTATAAATTATATAGTCGATGTATGAGTTATATAAACGTTGTACACCTCTTGTATAAGCTTTGTATAAGTTGTACGTTCGATGTATAAGTTATATATGCGTTGTAAAAATTATATATGTGTTGAAATAGAAGTGAATTGCTATATATAAATATATAAATATATATATATATATACGCCCCTCGTCCACAAACCATGGACGATATTTATTGATTGTGATTGGTGTGAAAATTGATTGATAGCGAATGATTGTTTGGGATTGTTTGTGGTTGATATTGATTGATTGTGGTTGAAAAATACCCGTTTGTGGTTGAAAAATATTTGGTTGAAACCACATAGGATTAGTTTATGGAAATGAAATAAATATATACATGCCGCCTGCATGCGAACTAGATGCACGATCCCCATTGTCAAAAACTGCGAGGTTTTAAGGTAGAGCGAGGAGCCGTACTAGGGACGGTCCCGGTTTTAACTACCCTGCCGTTATGCTGCCGAAATTTTGAATAATATTCATGTGTTTGAATTATTTTCATTTGCTGAAACTATATTTATTCATTGAATAGAAACCCTTCGTGTGTTGTATCGATACTCATTCATTGATTAGAAATTCATGAGTTGAATGGTATTCATATTTTGAAATAAATTGTTTTATAATAAAAATCACCTTTTTATCATCCATATGGACTATGTAAAATAATCTCGTTTTAAAATAAATTGTTTTATAATAAAAATCCTATTTTTATCACCTATATAAACTATATAAAATAATAGTGTTTTGAAATGAATTGCTTTACAATAAAATCATATTTTTATTATATTCACGAATTGTTGAAATGTGAAGTGTTAAAAATAGCCACTCGTTCAAATAAATATATATGAGTTGAAATATTCATTAATTAGCTAATGATATGATTTTTGTCTATACATGCAACATTAGAATGGATGGTGTTTTTAAAACAAATGGAATCAAATATGAAGTTGAATGGAAAATGATAAGTGATAAGAACTGTATATATGTACATGCATATTTATTGAACAGGTTATAGCAAAGGGGCTAGAGAAGAGGAATAAAATTTTGTGCCCGACAAATAGGTACACATTTGCTGCTTTGTTTGGGTGATGATTTTATGAGCCTGTTTGCTAGCCGCTTGGCTTTTTCTTTTTCTTTTCGACATGAGACGCCCGTGTGGCTATTTGGGAATTTTCCCAGCCCCTCCCGTACAAAGGAGGTTATGGCGAAATTTTCCAAAAGTTAAAGGCGTTAGTGAAATATTTGAAGTGAAAATGATATTGAAATTGTTGAATGAACTATATTTATATAAATATATAAATATAAATAAAATTAAAACGAAATGTGGCTGTCCAGTTCGTGATTTGAAACCGTGATTTCAAACGACTATACCAGGAGATCCGACCATCGGATTTTCCTGAAATCGCAACCGTTGGGTTCGCCTTGGAAAAATCTTTCCAACGACACCAAATTTATAAAAATCCAACGGTTGGATTGTCTGGAATGTTTAATTCAAATCTGAAGAAAAACAGCGCCAGAAACGATTATATTTATATATATATATATATATATAATTATATTTAATCGAATAACGACGCTGCGGTTCGTATTTTGAAATCCAAACTTCAAACGATTGTACCGGGAGATCCGACCGTCGGATTTTCCCGAAACTGGAACCGTTGGATTCGTTTTAAAAAGACCTTTCTAATGATGTAAATTTTGTGATGATCCAACGGTTAGATCTTCAGATATGTGTAAATCAAATCTGAAGAAAAATAGCGCCACGGCCACATTATGGCCCGAAGCGTCATTTTGAATATATTGGTTATTTTAAATTAAATAAAAATAGCGATAAATCGTTATAAAATATTATAAACAATATGGATGTTATTTAGGAATTAACTGAAGGTTGGCTAAGTCGAATAATTTCCTGGGTGTTGATCTGATGTTGGTTTCGGCCTCTGGGGTTAATATTTGGGAAATCGTTCTCTTACCGATTGACGGTTAGTGACTAATGAATTGAAATGATGCGTGTATATGTTAGTGTTGCACTTTTTTATTTTATACGCGAGTTGCTCAGAAAGACCGGGTTTATCCCATTCTGAATAACTGAATTGACGATAAGAAATCGAAGATGAAGACGGTGGTCGAAGATCGGAGATCTTCACCTCGGATGGTAACCGAGGTCCTGATTGGGAGGCATCTCGAAATATGGATAATGAGTGGTGATCGTCCAGACGTACGTGGTGATCGATGGGTTTGCGAGGTATTTAGTGCCTCTGGTTTCGTTCAGACCCAGAACGGACTTGTAAATGGACTGTGTGTCTGACATTGGAGTTTATTCTGTGTTGATTGATTTCTGTTAAATATACATCTGTTTGGCGGCGGAGAATTTATTCTTTTGCTTAACGCCCTTCTCTGAAACGCACGAGCTCAGAGGTTGTATATCGATGGACATTAGTCGCATGGCAGGAATTGCCGGTGTGGCATGCTAAGATGTAGTGATCAGGGCTTCTGTTGAAAAGCAAAGTCTTGTGGTGATGATCAAAGCACCGCCGGTGTGGCGTAGCTTTGTGTATAACGTAAATTCGCGAGCCTCACACCCCGGTATGAACCAGAAACGGGAGAGGACATCAGGGAGGGCCTGCGTTTCTTTCTAGCTAGGGTGGTGTCAGTGACCTACCAGCCCTGACATATATATACTTTTCACCTGTGTGGTTGTTGCCGTTGCGAGGCGCCTCGGTTTGATCGGACTATCCGGGTCCGATGGAGTCACTCGTTGGCTCGTTTACGCCCCAAAGGGCGGGGAGACGTAGTGTTCAGGCATAATAATCCACATCGGTGGACCGGCCCTGATGATCTAAAGGCTTGCCTACGCGCTTGCCTGTGGCTCGGGCTAGAGAGTCACGAAGTCGGTAAGGACTATCTTTTGCCTTGGTTCATGACGGAAATCCAATTTCCAAATACGTGACGATGCGGTTTCGATTGTATATATATATATATATATATTTATATATATATATATATATATTTGGCGACATAGTGGCATGGGACGCTTATGTCGTCTATGATTGATAGTTATGATTGAAACTGTTTTCAAAACATATAAACACTAGCAATAATATCAAATGCCTTTGTTTTATTCGTATCAAGCATATCCTGGCCGTTATAAGGTAAAACTCTATCCTCCAGTTTGCGTTGCATTGTGTGATGAGAACTGAGTCTTATAATGGTTTCATTTTTTACAAAAAGCATAGCGATGTTTAAAAGAAAGATTTGTTTTAAAGCACTGGCAATCCAATGGAGTAAACCCGTTCCACGAAAGTGGCGTGGTCCTGTGATTGGCCAAATTATATATGTGTTGAGTAGATTTCTCATACCAGTCCCATGACTGACTCGTAGTTTGTTTCACTTTCAAACTCGGGTGCCCCTTTTTCTGCACGGGCAGCCTTGTATTCAGGTTTAGCTGGTTCTTTCTGGATAGCTGGAGCTGAAGATGGATTCTATCATTTATCTCTTTTTATGCTGTTCAGCTCCTATTGTACATATTAGGTTTATTTTCCGCTGTAGACATTTATGTATAGCTGAACTATATTTTTACTAAGTATGATCCTGTATACTGTGTAACTCTGATGATTACTTTTATCCAGTATATTCTATTGTTCATTCTGGTGTATTTATTTAATTCTGTTCTGCTATTATCTGTTTCTGTGTTATATTCCAAAGATAACCCTTGCCGCCGTCAGTACGGGGTTTGGGGTCGTCTCAATATACATGTGTACACCCCATTATTTTGCTGAGAAGTGTGAACATTGCCTTGGAAAAACCTGAAACCATGCTTACTGTCAAATATATTTACAAACATGAAGAACCAACTTGCGTGAAAACATATATCAGGGTGATAGGGTGTTGCGGCCTAAAATGACATGAATATACAAACAAACGTTGGGATTTTTAGTTGTGTAGATCAAAAGATATAAGGTTTTTGCTGAGACATGAACTTTGGTCGAGTGCGGACGATCCATGGCTTTATGGATTGAACGGTTGGGTGTGTAGGTGCGCAACAAGTTCTAGATTGTAGGAAAAATACTAACATGAATTTAAAACGGTTAGTTTTGGAGTTGGATGAGATTTTGCGGGTGTTGCGTTCAAAATTCTCGTTCGACTTTAACGTCGAACTGCTCATCGTTGGAGTCAAACGGGACCGCGGCATCAACGGCGAGGGGAGCGTATGGCGGGGGCAACTCGGGGTCAGAAGCCCCAGAGCCCTAGCGGCCTATGGCGTGAGTAATGGAGGAAGTTCTCTAATCGGAGAAACAAAGGGGGAAAGGCTGTGTGCGTATTTGCTGTCTCGAGTTCGAGCTCGAACTGCACTTCGCCTGAGGCGAGGGGGACCACTGCACTAGTGGGAGTCGACGCGTCAGGTCGGGGGCATCGCATGGTCGGAGGCGCTCGAGGGCCGGTGGCCTGAGGCGTTGGGGATGGGATGTTTTCTTGATCGGGCCGATGATGAGAAGGTGTTAACAACTGGTCTCGGCTAAAATGGTTAAGGCAACAGTGTTTTTCTTCTTTTGGTTCCAAGGAAAAATAAGGTAGCAGCCACGTAAGTGTTGGGGTGACGCAAGCTTCTGGGTAACGGCTGAACTTGGGCCATTAATGTTTTTGTTTTAAAAACAAATTATAATAAGAGAAAACGGGCTTAGTTGGGCCTGTGCATTAGGGATAACATTTGTATAGGGAAATAGAAAAGGGGAGTTTAGGAAGTAATGGGCTGAAGCTTTTAACGGGCCCGTTTTAATTTAAAAATAGAAAATGTTAAATGGGAAAGGAAATATGGTTTTTAATTATTTCAGTCATTTCTTAAATAAAATTCTAGATAACTTAAAAATGATTTGTTTAAAATTTATGGTTAAACAATATAAAGAATAATGAGAACGAATGAGATTTTATATACACTTACAAATATATTTATATTTGAAATACAAGTGGTATTAGTTAAGTTTGATTGTTCATATAAATTCAGTCAAATAAAAAGGGAATGTTTTATTAAATCATTTCAAGGCTAAAGAAATAAATAAAGGTTGATGAGTTAAATTAAGGGGAGGTAATTAACTGTCAATGATAAGTTCAAAAGTTTTCGATAAACATCCAAGTATATTTTATCAGCTTAAATTGATATTCTTTCCAATGTCAAGAAATGATTTTTTTAATCAAATTTAAGTCAAATAATAGTAGATCAAGAGAAAAAAAAAGATCAACTGTCGATATTGGATCCAAATGTTCTATCCCGGATTTTTTAAAAGAAGAAGATTTTTCCTTAGAAGGTTTTAAGCCCGTGTTTCGCACACGGTATAACATGATATTGAATAAGGAATTAAGTTAATATTTTTCGAAATAAAAATATTAAAGGAATGTGAATTTTTGAAATAAGAATTCAAATGGGATTACTAAAATTTGAAACTGACTAGAATTAATAAGTTGAATGATTTCCTGAGTATGAATCTAATGTTGATTTCGGCCTTCGGGGTTTATACTTAGGAAGTTGTTCTTTTAATGATTATAGTCAGTGACTGATTAATGTGAAAGGATAGTGATACGTAAACATAGGAAATATGAATATATATGGTGATGATTGGTCAATAGAAATTTCAATTGGAAATAAGATTGTTGTTTGCACACGTGTTTTCAATTGATAGTTAATCACCGACTATCAAAGTTTCTGACCATTTTAACATTGTTAATATGGAGAGACCGGTTGGATTATTATCCAAAGAACCACTCTGTATTAGCATAAGCATGGCGAATCAAATACTCTAGAGATAATTAAAGACGGAGTTAAGTGCAAGGGCTACTATAGAAGTCCTAGGTAAAGGTGTTCCTAGGATGGATGTACTGAATAGTGCCTTCGGTTTGTCCAGTCCCAGGAAAACTTGTATGGGCGAATGTCTGACAAAATATTCTTAACTAATTACGTACATTGATCTTTTCAAACGTAGTTATAAGTGGCAGAGTAATTCGTTTCTCTTGCTTTATACTTGTAATATATTTTTGAAGAAGTCAATTAGTAAATTAGCGGGTTTGATAATGTGGCATTCAAAGCAAAACAAAAGAGTGTCAAGATAGTTTTAGCCTCAAGCGTCACAACTGGAAATGACAAAAATCGGGTAGGAAGCATGGCTATGTGGGTAGCTCCCATTAGGATGTATCATCATCTATCTAGAGATATTTCCTTGTTTCTTATTCTATCGATTCTGACCCATTTCGGGAAACGGTTGGCTTGCTACCACCGTTGGTGATATACATTCGATACACTCAAGAGAAATGAGTGGTCAGTCATGTACGGCCGGGTTACAAGATGTTCTTGTTGAACCCGTATATTCGTATCTAGAGATACACCTTCGGAAGGTGATTCCATACCCTATCATAGTTGGAAACCCAATATCCATAAGCACTTAACAATTTTGTTTGTATACTATAAGTAGAATGTGTGATGTAAACATTCTACTAGATTTTAAATAATTTGTTGACACCCTGGACGTTATCATAATATTTATTTAAATATACAAACTGTTTTGATCTCATAAGGTAAAAACCTGTTCCGTATTCACGGCGTGGTCTTATGAATCATTGTGATTTATTAAAACTTGTTTATAAATCGTTTACTCATACCAGTCCATGACTGACCCGGAGTTTATTTTCTGTGTTTTCCTTAAAATCTTGGGTACTCATAATATTTATTATGAGTAGACAAGTGATCTAGGTTTTAAGGTAACTTTGGAGTAGCAGGATGGTAGACCCTGGAGCGTTGGCTTATCTATCTTATGTTATGTATAATTATCCGAATGTTGGTCCAGTTATGGTGTTATGTGCTATCATTATGCAAGTTAGTATTATGACTGATTATTATGTAATCGACGTAACCTGTATCCCTATGTATCTAGTACTCTAATGTACTTGACTTATGAAATGTAATATTTTTGGGTTATATATATTGTCCCAAGTTCCGCTGTGAGATTCTGATGTTTTTTCTTAGTTTTATTCTTCTACCTATTTCTTTTCTTAAATAATGATACAATTTCCGAGGTACTGGAAAGTTGGGTCGTTTCACAATGAAACGCAAGCCGGAGGATAGATTTTTACCTTATAATAGCCAAATATGCTTGGTACATTTTAAAACAAATCTTTTATTATTACTATAAGTGAAGAAATCAACTTCAAATGTAAATGTATCAATCATAGATGGCATGAGCGCCCCATCCCACAATGTCACCATATATAGTATACAATCAAACCCGAAAAATGTCGTATTTGGAAATTGGATTTCCATACTGGTGGCTCCTGATCCGAAAGATCTATCGCATATTATAATTCCCGATGGCTTACGTCACAGGCATGCAAAAATGTTGTAATGCACATCCGCACTATCCAGGAAACAAGTTATCGTGGCTTACATCCAAGCATTGGAAAACATCGCTAACTCTATCCATCTGGGAATCGGGGGGTGTGCCCCTATCCCTAATGGTGTGTGGGGACCACAACCAGTATCACCTCAGTCAACCGAATACATGACAACCCATAGGTCTATCCTCATCTCTAAAGCATACTAATCTAACCATCAGTTGGCCACCATACTGATGTGTGAGGCTCACGAATTAATGCTACACAAAGTTGTGCTATATTAAAGAAGTGCTTTGATCATCATCCACCAAGCTCTGCCTTTCAACAATAGCTTGGATCACTACATCTCAGCATGCTACAGTACCAATCCATGATGTACCACTGATTTCTACCTATATATGACCTCTGAGCTCGTACGTCTTAGAGAAGGGTGTTAAGCAAGAGAATAAATTCTCCGCCACCAAATAGATATATACTTATAAGAGATCAATAAATACAGTATAAAGGAATACAATGTTAGACACATCATCCACTTACAAGTCTGTTCTAGGTCTGAACGAAACCGGAGGCATCTTATTCCTCGTCCCGTATGTCCAATACAGGAGAGAGGCCCTCGCATATCCGTACAATCAACAAGTACATCTGGTTGGCTACCACTGTAGCCCCTTCAAGATAGCTACTCCCGTCATGAGCAACAGTAGCAACCCCTCCATTCGATGTGAAGATCGTCGGACTTTTCGTCGTATCAGTTATTCAGAATGGGATAAACCCGGCCTTTCCGAATAACTCGCGTATCTTATAATCAAGTGCTATAATAACACATCATACGCCTATTTCCAATCCAGAATATTCCTTCATTCAAATATTCTTTTCCTTTGGGAAAGGTTCCCATTAATTCTATCAAAGATAAATTCTTTAAATTTATTCTTTAATCTTCCTTTGGATATCATTTCTAAACCAAATTAATGTTTATTAACTAGTCGGGATTAGCGAACCTTACCGAAGTAACCATTTGTTTATTTTCCCAATCCCAACCTATTCATCCCATGGAGCAAACTGGTAATACTCCATATCTAACACCACGGTGTTATCGGTAAAAATTAATTACTATTTCATGTTCAAATCTAATTAAAGATTTAACTATCGTTTGGAGCAAAACTGGTGATACTCCATTCTCGATCATTTTCTTGAATTGATAATTTTAATTATCACATTCACTTTTCAATCTAGTTAAAGATTCATTAAAACTCCTCTTAGTTTTAATCTCCTCAAAAATCAATATTAGTGATTATATAACTTGGGAAGTCATATCATGCCTTTAACTGGGTTAAAAAACCAATGTCATTTAAAACACGGTTCACAATAAACCGAAAATCACATTCCATTTTATTCCAATTACTAAATATAGCTAGAAATTCTAATAATCTTAATTAAAAGATTTATTCTTTTCACACGGGGTTTAGGAACAGTGTTACTGAAGACACCATTCCATCAGTCTCTAAACGTAAATTAGTAAGAGAATAATTCCCTAAGTATTAATCTCGAAGGTCGAAACCAACATCAAATCAATACCCAGGAAACAATTCAACATAGCTAATCTCTAGTTAGTTTCAAATTTTCTTAACTCCATTGGGTTTAAGAACAACATCTTTAAAGATACCATTCACGATAAACCCAAAATTCAATTCAATTCAATTCCAATTAAATATTAATTAATTGGTAAACTTCATTAAATCTTAATAAAAAGAATTAATCTTTTCTCAACTGGGTTTAAGAATAGTATTACTAAAGACACCGTTCACGACAAACCCAAAATTCCATTTGATATTAAATACAAGGCTCTGAATAGAAAATATATCAGCTTATATTCAATATCAAATTTTGAAATCAACAAATATCGTATTGGAATAACGATATAAATATATATATATATATCCTCCAAATTCCTCCACAATGTCCGTATAATCACGGAATCCAATATAGAAATATTCCAAAGATAATTTCGATTCAAATCCATTCCAATTTACTTATTGGAAAAATTTTGATTATTTTCAAATCATTTTCAAATCCAATTTATTTATTTCTAAAAATAAATAAATTATTATTCTAGTTAATAACTAGTTCATTTCGATAAAAAAAATCATTTCAAAACGGGAATTTTTCATCTAAAATCTTTCCAAATCATTTATTATGATTTTACATAATTTTTCCATATTTTCAATAATTTTATTATCACCCATACAGTCGGTTTCCAATAACGGCCACCGAACTACATCCATAGCGACCTTTTCTGAAATTGATTTGGACATATCTCAAAATCCAGCTGTTAGATTTCAAATCTCTTGTATTCATAGTACAGATAATTTCAATATGAACCTAACGGTTCCAGTTTTAGGAGGATCCGACGGTCGGATCTCCCGTAACATCAATTTGAAGTTAATGGTCGAAATTCGCGAACGGTCGCTGCGTGACACGTTCTATTCAGGCCATTATAATATATATATATATATATATATATTATATTTCATCGATTTCCATTTAAAAAGAATTTTATAAATTGTTTTAAATTCGTTTTCAAAACGATTTCCATTTCAATTTCAAATCAAAATTGAATATTCCATTATAAATTCATTTTAAATTCATTTCAAATCGATTTCAATTCAATTTCAATTCATTTTAAATTCATTTCACATCGATTTCAATTCAATTTCAATTCGTTTTAAATTCAAATCGATTTCAATTCCATTTCAATTCGTTTTCAACTCAAATCGCTTTCAATTCCATTTCAATTCGTTTTAAATTCATTTTAAAACGATTTCAATTCTATTTTCAAATTCAAATCAAAATCGAATATTCTTTATATAAATTCATTTTAAATTCATTTCAAATCGATTTTAATTCGTTTTCAATTCAAATCGATCTCAATTCCATATCAATTCATTTTAAATTCATTTTTAAATGATTTCAATTCTATTTTCAAATTCAAATCAAAATTGAATATTCTGAAACTCCCCACCTCTGTTAAGGTCACTCGCAAAGGGAATGCCTTAACTTTGATGGAGCATTATAGGTAAAAGATGCAGATAAATTACAAGATAGACAAATAAAGCAGCGGAAAATGAAACTTTACTTTATTTATAAAATAGCTTGTACAAAGATTGTCTACAATACCAAAGTATCTATCTTGTTTAACAAAATAAAGAAGCATAAATGACGATAACATTCCCCAATAAAGCAGGACCTAGCCATAGTAGTGGAAAAGAAAGTCCAGAGCAATACATCGACTAATCTTCAATTCTTGCAAATAGAAATGGTCCAAACTAAGTTGAGCTATTTCCTCCCTGACTACTTGGGGGGAACGGAAGAAAAGAAGACGAAAGGAAGTGGGTCAGACAATAAGTCTGGTAAGTTCAGTGATTACTAGCATTTAAACGGGAAAAGAATCATGACATGAGATAAGTTGAGCATAGGACAATACTCTACTGTAAGACAACAAGGGTAACAACATAACATAAGTTTAGCACAAGATATGATAAGGCAAGATAAAATGAATGCACTTCTACTCTTTCTCTGCTTCGCTACTACCCTGTTATTCTGATTTCTATATCCCTGCACCACCAAACTAGTGTCCCAACTAGTAATCTATATAAAAGGATAATATTACAACGTGATCCTAATCCCGGAAATTGTGGTAGCCTTCAGGTGTACATCTATTATGAGGATTCCACCTCAGTCAGCCTAATTGCCATAAAGATGTTAGATGTACCCTTACTACCCTATCGATCGGCTCCCTACTTGTACAAATGTTCCATGTGTCTATATCAATCATGCCCCTCTTGCGTGTAGATACCCTGCAGTGGTCCCACAATAAGGTGTATCAATCCTTATGATAATGACCCGACATGAATCAAGATGCACAATGTATAACTACTGGTACCCAGTGCCTTCTTTTTCCCACTCCGGAGTACGTGCACGCCCGTAAACCGTCGGTACCTACACTAACGCAGCCCTTGCCGTTGTTTTGACCACTTATAATCAGCCCAGTAATCGTGCCCTACCCTGCCTAGCTCAGGGTATCGTGATACATCTATGTGGGTTACTGCTGAAATGGGTCCCCGTTACTAGGGTTTCCTCATGGTTAAGTTTGTGGGCCTATATTTACTAATATTACCCACCTACCTGATATGTACTTAACCCTCCCACCGATTCAAGCATGTTTATATAATGGTTAAGTTTTGTGAGCCTATAGTTACTAATATTACCCACCGACCCGACGTATACTTAATCTTCCCACGGATTCAAGCATGTTTATATAATGGTTAAGTTTTGTGGGCCTATATATTTACTAATATTACCCACCAACCTGATGTGTACTTAACCCTCCTACTCGTCATACCATGTTGGTTAAGTGGTTCTTATTAACTTAACCTTTCTCACTTATCATGTTGGATTGGTTAAGTGTGATTTATTAACTTAACCCTGTTCATTCATCAAGTTATATTGGTTAAGTATTTCCCATTTAACTTAACCCCATTCGTTCATCAAGTTATATTGGTCAAGCATCATTAATCAATTGAAGTTAACTTAACCCACCCACTCGTCTTGTCATGTTGGTTAAGTGTTTCCTTCTGGTGTTAACTCGACCCTACCTCAAATCATGTTATATTGGTTAAGTGTTGCCCTCTCGTGTTAACTTAACCCTTCCCATACATCGTGTTATATAATTGGTTAAGTGTTTTCCTCTTGTATTACTTAACCCCACCACATGTCATTATATATTGGTTAAGTGTATCTTTTTGCGTTACTTAACCTTACCACAAGTCATTATATATTTTGGTTAAGTTAAGTTAACTTTTGTGTTACTTAACCCTACCACAAGTCATTATATATTTTGGTTAAGTGTTACTTTAGTGAACTTAACCCTATCATCTGCTTAATTAACATGTTATAACAGTTAAGTGCTGCCTTAGTTAACTTAACCCTACCACAAGTCATTATATATTTTGGTTAAGTGTTACTTTAGTTAACTTAACCATATCATCTGCTTAATTAACATGTTATAACGGTTAAGTGTTGCCTTTTAACTTAACCCTACCACAAGTCATTATATATTTTGGTTAAGCATTCCTTTAGTTAACTTAACTCTATCATCTGCTTAATTAACATGTTATAACGGTTAAGTGCTGCCTTAGTTAACTTAACCCTACCATCTGTTTAGTTAACACGTTATAACGGTTAAGTGTTCCCTTAGTTAACTTAACCCTACCATATATCATGTCTTGTTGGTTAGGTGTCCTTTGTCCATTCATGTTTAACTTAACCCACCCATATGTCATATTGGTTAAGTAATAATTGACCTAACCCTCCCATACTTAGCATGTGTCAGTAGCATTAATTCATTCATTAAAGCACCAACCACCCACATTAGACAAGTATTGTTGCGGTCACTGGATGTGCCGGTCGGTTCCGGGTAGTTTTACATTGCAACTCAGTCTAACTTCGGGTTCTTATTGGGCTCAATGCCCTAGTCTCCCACATTAGATACGTATTGTTGTGGCTACTGGAAAGTCGGGCGGTTCCGGGCAGTTTTACACCATAACTCAATCTAACCTCGGGTTAGGCATATTCATCTTTCCTACAATTTACATATTTCTTATTTATGACAAATTCCATATGTAAATTATTCCCAATTTAATTATGCCATAATTATCCTTTTAATTATGCTCACAATTAATGGTATACTAAATATACAATTTCATGAACCAATCTATGCCATGTAATTTTCATGTTTATCCTTCATATTCATATGTAAATTATAAATCAATTATTGTCATGGCCTACTTTCCTTCTAAATCATGTTCATAATCTTTGGTATATAAATTATGCCGTTACATGCCATAAATCATTTACATGGTTATGAGCCAAATATGTCAATTACATGAAATTTCAAGTTTTCCCCCCAACGTTATCCCCATTAAATGTTCGCATAAATTACATAGAATGTTTAGGCTTCGCAATTTAGCCTACCTCAAAGTCAAAAGGGAAAAAAGAAGAAACATGTAACACCCCATGTCCATTAATGTCACTCACAAAGGGAATGCATCAATGTCCATGAAGCGTTATTGTTGTATAGAACAGATAAATTACAAGAATAAATAAATGAAACAACACAGCGGAAGATAAAACTTATTTCATAGCATCATAACTCAAAACAAGCTTACATAATTAGTTCCCAAAACCATTACAACAGGATCAATAGTCTTTTCCAAAAACTTCAAAGTACATAAAGAAGCAAATACTTAAATAACATAAATGCATAAATCCCCACTGAGCATAAGCAAAGCCATAAAGATGATAGAGTCCAAAGCGATACATCTACTCTTTTCAAGCAACTAAAAGAAATCGGCATTAAGTTGTAGTATTCTCTCCTTGCAAACCTGAGGGGGGGTAAGGAAAGAAAAGAGGTGGAAACAAACGGGTCAGACATAAAGTATGGCGAGTCCAGTAATTTTAACAAATAATAGGTAAGGTAAATGATCAAGACATAAATAGGCATCATGGTATGGCTGTGACTTAGATAAGGCAGATAAAAAGGATGGACAAGATGATTTCGTTCCTAAGTACTAAGACAATCCTACACCTTGGCTAAGCGAACAACCCTCCAAGTACTAACCCCGAAGACCGAAGTCAACATCAGACCGGCACCCAAAGGACTATCCAACTCAACCAACATGTATTTCGTTACACCGCACTTTTGATAAGTTACACCACATTACTTAATTACACCGCACATCTACTAGTCTCTTTTTACTAGAGGTCGATCCCTTCCCACTAACTATACCCACATGACAAACTTGGTAGTTACTTGTACCTAGCTGCTATCGTAGGTGCCGGCTTACTCCTACCACCGCTAAGGTACCCTTAATCTACACATTCGATCGGCTACCTAAACCCCGTAGGCACCCGTGCTGGCCCTACAGTGGGGTGTATCACTCCCCAAAGTGGCAACCCTAATACCAACATAAAATGCACGGCCATACCTACACGATGTAACAACGTCTTACCTACCATCCCGGACCCATGCACGCACATGAACACGTTGGACTCGTGTTGCTACCGCTATTCACGTTTTGTCCTATTACATTCAAGTCCAGTAAGCGTGCCCCAACCTCGGCCTAGTATCTGGCCCAACTAGATACTCAAACGGGTTATTGGTTGAAACGGGTCCCCCATCCGACACAAGCCTCCCACCTATGCTTGGTCCCCACTAGTTTTTTCTCCCACTTAACCATTTTAATTTAAATGTCCATGTCTTACACATGCTATGGTTAAGTCCACATTTACATGTCATAATTTACATGTCTTATCTTATACTGGTTAAGTCCATATTTACATGTCATAATTTACATGTCATCCCACTTAACCTCTAACCATACCCATGTCTTATTATGGTTAGTATTCCTTAATTCATTCCTTATGACAAACGGTGCATGACCTCCCACATTAGACTGAACGCTTTGTGGCCGCTGGATTTGCCGGGCGGTTCCGGGCAGTCTTACGCCACAAACCGGGTCTAACCTCGTGTCATTAACCGTTGCGCCTACAATTCATTCCTTTGACCTCTCACATTAGATGTCCAGTTGTGGCTGCTGGATTTGTCGGGCGGTTCCGGGCAGTCTTACGCCACAATTGCGCCCAACCTCGTGTCAAAGGTTTATTAATAATCGTATTTCACCCATACCCAATTTTCATGTCTTGTATATCCAATTAAACATATAATCATGTTTATAATATTGCCTATTCCAAATTGTCGCTAATTACATATTAATTAGCCTCAATTACAAATTTACAATTATAGGCAATTTCATCAATTCCATGTAATTCATTCACATATTATCCAATTATCCAAAATATCCAATAATATCTAATTTTCCCATATTCCCAATATTCCACATCATTCCTACGTATTCGCATTCGCGCGTATTTTTAATATAGGCTCGAAGGTAGCCTAGATCCACAAATAAAAGGAATAGGGGTAAGAAGAGAGAATCAATTCATAGAAAATTGGAATAAAACAACATCATGAAATAAAGAGGAATATATACTGGCATAGAGGCATAATAAAAGATTCAACATGAATAAACTAATAAAAGGTATGAACTTTACATAGAAACATAGGCATATGATGACATGAATCAAAAAGTGAAGACTTGGTGAGATTTTCATTAAAAACATATATATGAATCTATTTACAACTTTTTCATGTTACTTTAATCCCATTAAATTTGTGAAAATAACTATACTCACCTTTCGTGGCTTAAGAAAAGGATTAACAAACTGAAATTGGTGTAGAAACCTTGCGGTGATGTTGATTGATCTTCTTTAATTGTTGTTGAAGCTCTAAACTTTGATTTGAATTATGTATGAACACTTGAGATTTAATTTAGAGGCGGCGGCTAGGGTTTAAGAGAGAGCTTGACCGCATAATGGTGTCATAGATAATATTTTATGAATTAGGGTTAGGTCTTAGGGTGTATATATAGATGTCTAGGATTAACTAAAGCTCTTAGATTAACCCAGAAATCATCAAGACCACTCAAATGCAACATCAGTCCTTAGCGCGAATCGGGCCACGGGTTGACAGCCAAACACCTGGATCGACCCCTGGTCGACTCAGCGCGGCTCGGGTCGACTCCAAAAATAGTGCGGTTCGGCTATTCCCCCTCCCGATTTGTTGTTTTGAACTTTTTTTTGGATATTTATTTATTTAATTTTTATATATATCTATATATATTTATATATATTTCTCTCATATGCATACAAACTTCATGGCTTAATATCATCTTCATAAGGTATATGTTTTGTGCAAACCAAATGTTTATCTTGACCCAAAATTTTGAGACGAACATAATAGCGCAACCCATTTCACTTAATTCTTCTTCTAAAAATTAAGTATACTTTAATTTGTGAATTTTAATGTTATAAAATTATGGGGTGTTACATTCTCCCCTCCTTAAAGGATTTCTTCCCCGAAATCTCCAAGTTAAGAAGAATGTGTCCTACCATCCAATCATCCATCTACTCAACCATCATCCACAAGCATCCATTGTCCTTAAAAGATTTCTAATGTTATATGAACATATGCAAAAGTGTGTGTATATGTTCCTTATCTAATGCAAAGATCAGGCAGTCATTGATTCAGTCGACCTCCTTAATGCAAATAATTATAGTGCCATGTATCCACCATGTATGCAAAGAACCCTATACATATCATTACTACATGTGTGCAAAACCATTCATTCAAATGCAACATCCATATGATACATCAATTTAATATACATCCATTTAACTAAATACATCCATTTATATGCAATATGAAATTGACTGAGCCAATCTAGTGCCTAAAGTTTGTGTATATGTATCCACGAGAAACCACTAGCAAACACTTGCATCCACATGCATCCATCAATCATAACATGTCTCAAACACATGTTTCAACTATAGGACTACCCTATCTAAAGGTCAAAGACCTAAACGAGAGGATATAATAAAGATAGGACAAGTACAAGCTAAGCGATAAAGGAGAAATTAAAAGGCATACCCTCGAAAAGAAAAGGGTACAATGAACGCATCTTCTCTTCCGTCTCCCAAGTAGCGTCGCTCTCATCATCTCCCCATTGCACTTTGACTATCTTGACCTCTCGATTCCTCAACTTCTTAATCTCCGACCCAAGAATGCATGTAGGAGCTCATCAAATCGTCGCATCACGCTCTATCTCCACCATTCTAAGCAAGCTCGGCTCTACCACTTCCGCGGTCTCATGCAAGCACTTCCTCAAATGCGAAACATGAAACATGTCGTCTACACCACTAAGTCTTTCGGGCAAATCTACTCTATATGTCATCTGTCCAATCCTTTCCTTAATAGGAAACGGCCCTACGGACCTTGGTGCTAACTTCCTAACGGACCCAAAGCGAACAACATTCCGTAATGGAGACACCTTGGTAAAGACCATGTCCCCAATATCAAATTCAAGATCTGTCCTCCTCTTGTCCGCATACGATTTCTTCCTATCTTGCGCCGTCTTCATCCTCCTTCGAATCAAATCAATCTTTTCTGAAGTCTCTCTAATCATATCAGGCCCAAGTAAGATCTTATCTGTAGATTCCGACCAACATGTAGGTGAACGACAAGGCCTTCCACAAAGAGCCTCGAAAGGTGCCATGCCAATGCTAGACTAAAAAGTATTATTATACGCGAACTCCACTAAAGGAAGATGCTCCTCCCATGTACCTCTGAAGTCTAAAACACATAGCTCAAAAGGTCCTCTAGAATACGATTCACCCTCTCGATCTAGTTGTCCGTCTGAGGATGATATGCAGTGCTCAAACATAACCGAGTCCCTACCGCCTCTTTCAAGCTCTTCCAAAACTCGCTAGTAAAAATAGGATCGCGATCGCTCACTATGCTAGAAGGAACACCATGCAAACAAACTATCTCTCGAATGTATACGGAGGCTAACCATGGAGCAGTCCTCTTACTCTTTACGGGAATGAAATGGGCGCTCTTAGTAAGTCTGTCTACCACGACCTAAATCCCCGTATTACCCTTCCTCGATCTCGGTAACCCATCAACAAAGTCCATCGAGAAACTCTCCCACTTCCATTGTGGGACCTCCAATGGGTGAAGCAACCCACCGGGCTTCTTTTGCTCTGCTTTTACTTGTTGGCACACCAAGCATCTAGCGACAAACTCGGCCACATCCTTCTTCATACCGGCCCAAAAGTAAACTCGTCTCATGTCAATGTACATCTTGTCCCCGCCGGGATGAATGGTCATCTTCGAACGATATGCATCATCGAGAATGGTCTTCCTCAAGTTCTTGTCTCATGGTACACAAAGTCTACCGTCCCTACGTAACCAACCCTTATCATCTAGGGTATACCTACTGAGATGGCTCGATGACTCCCCCCTTATGAGCTTCTCTACCAACTCAACCAACTGTGGGCCATCTCGCTGTGCCTCACCAATCCATCCCAAAAGCGTAGGTTTGACCTCTAAGGATGCTAGCAAGCCAGGTACAAAGTCAATGGAAGTTCTAAAGTCAAACGTAGAGATGAACTCTAAGCTTTGCTGCTCAACAAACAACGGACACAAGGACAACCTTTTCCTACTTAAGGCGTCTGCCACTACGTTACCCTTGCCAGGGGTATATGCTATCTCAAAATTGTAGGACGCTAAGAATTCCATCCACCTTTGCTGCCTTAAGTTCAAGTCCTTCTGAGAGAACAAGTATTTTAGCGATTTGTGGTTTGTGAACAATTCGAATTTATCACCAAGAAGATAATGGCGTCAAGACTTAAGCACGAAAACAATAGCGGCCAACTCTAGGTCATGTGTAAGGTAATTTCTCTCATGCACTCTCAACTGCCTTCCTCCATAGGCTATTACCCTCCCCTCTTGCATTTAGACTGTGCCTAGTCCTGTCCCACAAGCATCGGTATAAACGGTAAATGGCTTACTCCCACCTGACAACACTAAGACTGGGGCTGTGGTCAAAGCTCTCTTTAAACGTTGGAATGCATCATCACAATCTACGTCCCACGTGAAAACTAGGTTCTTCTTTGTCAAGCGTGTCAATGGGACTGATAACTTTGTGAAGTCCTTGATAAACTTCCTATAGTAACCTGCCAACCCCAAGAAACTCCTCACCTCGGTAGCATTTTTAGGGACCTTCCAGTCTTGGATGGCCACCACCTTCGCAGGATCCACAGCTATCCCTTCTTCGGAAACCACATGCCCTAAGAATCGCACTTCCTTCCTCCAAAAGTGACATTTAGAACATTTAGCTTTAAGGTTATGCGCTCTAAGGGCCTCTAACACTTCCCTAAGATGTAGGGCATGCTCTTCCTCGCCCTTAGAAAAGATCAAGATGTCATCCACAAAGACCACCACGAATTTATTAAGGTACTCCCTAAACACCCTACTCATCAAGTCAATAAAGTATGCTGGGGCGTTTGTCAAACCAAGGGGCATTACAAGCCACTCATAGAAGCCGTCTGGAGTCCTAAAGGCAGTCTTGTCTATGCTATCCTTAGCCACTCTCAACTGATGGAAACCAGTGGCTAAGTTCAACTGCGAAAATACTGAGGCGCCAACTAACTGATCGAAGAGATCATCAATCCTCGGCAGTCTATTCTTCTTATTAAGCTTATTAAGTTCTCTATAGTCCACACAAAGTCTAAGGGACCCATCCACCTTCGTGGCAAATACTACTAGAGCACCCCACTCTGATATACTACGTCTTATGAATCCCTTCTCAAGCAACTCCCCTACTTGCTTATTGAGCTCCCTCCTCTCACGAGGAGCCATGTGGCGTACTGGCAAAGATACTGGTTTTGCATTGTCTACAAGATAAATATGAAAGTCTATCTCACGTTTCGGGGGTAGACCCCTTACCTCATTGAAGACATCAACATATTCACGGACTATACGAATAGAATGTAAATCATCATTGGATGCGTCAAGTGACTCAAGATAACTAAGCATCACCGATCCTCTAGGGTCACAAGAAATATCAAGGGTCTTTCCACTACGAGTCAACAATTTTACTACCCTTCGTTCACAATCTAGGATGGCACCATATCTGGCTAGCCAATCCATCCCTAGAATCAACCCATAGCCAATGAAACCAAGCACAAAAGCATTACATTCAAAACCAACGCCTAAGATAGACAATCTCAAATCCCTACAAACCATGAATAAATGAGCCGACCCAATAGGATTTGAGACTACAATGGGATCTACAACGAGACTAGTATTTAAGTGCAATGTTTCAACTAATGATGTGGAGATAAACGAATGTGATGCACCAGAATCGAATAAAGTACGGACATGATGATCAAACAAGAAAATCAAACTTTTGACAGAAATTTTTCTACCTTCTCCCTGTCCCGGAGCCATGAGAGCGTGAACCTGCCCTCCCGAAGTAGAACCTGCCCTCTGCCCTTGCTTCTTAGGACAGTCCTTCACAGCATGACCCGCATAACCACAATGATAACAAGCGAACTTCTTCTTCTTCCTACAGTCTTTCTTCAAATGGCCGGGTTTCCCACAGTTGTGACACTTCCTCTTTTCTTTACCACCTTTTTTTTGTTATTGGGCTTTCTTTGGATCCTCCTTCTTATCTTGCGGCCTAAAAGTACTTACACCCTTCTCTTCTTCATGCATGTATTCCATATCAACAAGCTTTTCCTACATAGCCCCCACTGGAATGTGGGACATAGCCAAACTGTGAAGCGGTTCATTTAGGCCCTTTGCAAACCTCAAGGCCTTCTTGTGAGGCGTATTCACCAACTCTGGCCCAAATCTCGCCAACTTATTAAATTCGGTCACATACTCCTTCACGGTCAAGTTTTTCTGCTTTAATGTCAAGAACCTCTCCATGTACATACTCTCCTCAGCTTGAGAAAGGAATTTCAACTCAAACCTTCCCCTAAAATCTGCCCACGTCTCCACAGCATCCTCTCCATTAGTAACCTCCCACCAAAATGAAGCTTCGTCCTTCATCAACCTAGCAGCCAATTGGACCTTCTTACAGTCATCCAAATCGAAAATGCCAAATAGATCCTCCACTTCTTTCAACCAATTTCTAGCTTCAACGAACGTTTCAGACCCACTAAAAGGTTTTCCACCCATCGAACGAAAGTCTTTACATATCTTGGAGAAAGCATCTCCATGCGGAGGAATGACTGGAGCTGGGGCAGGAGGAGGTGGAATGTTGGCCGGACCCGCGGTAGCAGCCCTAGCCTCGAGATATTGACGAAACCAACCTGGTACATGAACACCCTCTGGTATCTCAGATGCTCCATACATGCTGAAAAGAAAAAGAAAGAGTTTCAAAACAAGGGAAGCGAAAGAGAGATGTATGGCTTGCGGGGATTATGCTCTTTAAAGTAAACTTTCCTTGAAAATAGCTTCTTTAAAACAAGTTTTTGAAAATACTTTCTAGGAAAATAATACTTTTGAAAACACTTTTCAAAAAAATTTATCTGTTCTTGTAACCATAGCTCTGATACCACGTGTAACACCCCATGTCCATTAATGTCACTCACAAAGGGAATGCACCAATGTCCATAAAGCGATATTATTGTATAAAACAGATAAATTACAAGAATAAATAAATAAAACAACTCAGCGGAAGATAAAACTTATTTCATAGCATTATAACTCAAAACAAGCTTACATAAGTAGCTCCCAAAACCATTACAACAGGATTAATAGTCTTTTCCAAAAACTTCAAAGTACATAAAGAAGCAAATACTTAAATAACATAAACGCATAAATCCCCATTGAGCATAAGCAAAGCCATAAAGATGAGAGAGTCCAAAGCGATACATCTACTCTTTTCAAGAAACTGAAAGAAATCGGCACGAAGCTGTAGTATTCCCTCCTTGCAAGCCTGAGGGGGGAAAGGAAAGAAAAGAGGTGGAAACAAACGGGTTAGACATAAAGTCTGGCGAGTCCAATAATTTTAACAAATAATAGGTAAGGTACATGATCAAGACATAAATAGGCATCATGATATGGCTGTAACTTAGATAAGGTAGATAAAAAGGATGGAAAAGATGGTTTCGTTCTTAAGTACTAAGACAATCCTACACCTTGGCTAAGCGAACAACCCTCCGAGTACTAACCCCGAAGACCGAAGTCAACATCAGACTAGCACCCAAAGGACTATCCAACTCAACCAACATGTATTTCGTTACACCGCACTATTGCTAAGTTACACCATATTACTTAATTACACCGCACATCTACTAGTATCTTTTTACTAGAGTAAGATCCCATCCCACTAACTGTACCCACATGACAAACTTGGTAGTTACTTGTACCTAGCTGCTATCGTAGGTGCTGGCTTGCTCCTACCACAGCTAAGGTAACCTTAATCTACCCATTCGATCGGCTCCCAAAACCCCTTAGGCACCCATGCTGGCGCTATAGTGGGGTGTATCACTCCCCAAAGTGGAACCCCAATACCAACTTAAAATGCACGGCCAACCTACAAGATGCAACAACGTCTTACCTACCAGCCCGGACCCATGCATGCACATGAACCTGTTGGTCTCGCGTTGCCCCGCTATTCACGTTTTGAACTATTACATTCAAGTCCAGTAAGCGTGCCCCAACCCCAGCCTAGTACCGGGCCCAATTAGACACTCAAACGGGTTACTAGTTGAAATGGGTCCCCTATCCAACACAAGCCTCCCACCTATTCTTTGTACCTACTAGGTTTTTCTCCCACTTAACCATTTTAATTTAAATGTCCATGTCTTACACATGCTATGGTTAAGTCCATACTTACATATCATAATTTACATGTCTTATCTTATACCGGTTAAGTCCATATTTACATGTCATAATTTACATGTCATCCCACTTAACCCTCTAACCATACCCATGTCTTATTATGGTTAGTATTCCTTAATTCATTCCTTATGATGAACGGTGCATGACCTCCCACATTAGACCGAATGCTTTGTGGCCGCTGGATTTGCCGGGCGGTTCCGTGCAGTCTTACGCCACAAACCGGGTCTAACCTCGTGTCATTAACCGTTGCGCCTACAATTCATTCCTTTGACCTCTCACATTAGACGTCCAATTGTGTAGCTAGATTTGCCGGGCGGTTCTGGGCAGTCTTATGCCACAATTGCACCTAACCTCGTGTCAATGGTTTATTAATAATCGTATTTCACCCATACCCAATTTTCATGTCATGTATATCCAATTAAACATATAATCATGTTTATAATATTGCCTATTCTGAATTGTCATTAATTACATATTAATTAGCCTCAATTACAAATTTACAATTATAGGCAATTTCATCAATTCCATGTAATTCATTCACATTTATCCAATTATCCAAAATATCCAATAATATCCAATTTTCCAAATTTCCCATATTCCCAATATTCCACATCGTTCCCTCGTATTCGCATTCGTGCGTATTTTTAATATAGGCTTGAAGGTAGCCTAGATCCAGAAATAAAAGGAATAGGGGTAAGAAGAGAGAATCAATTCGTGGAAAATTGGAATAAAACAACATCATGAAATAAAGAGGCGTATAGGCTGGCATAGAGGCATAACAAAAGATTCAATATGAATAAACTGATAAAAGGTATGAACTTTACATAGAAACATAGGCATATGATGACATGAATCAGAAAGGTGAAGACTTGGTGAGATTTTCATTACAAACATATACATGAATCCTTTTTACAACTTTTCATGTTACTTTAATCCCATTAAATTTGTGAAAATAACTATACTCACCTTTCGTGGCTTAAGAAAAGGATTAACGAGTTGAAATTGGTGTAGAAACGTTGTGGTGATGTTGATTGATCTTCTTTAATTGTTGTTGAAGCTCTAAACTTTGATTTGAATTGTGTATGAACACTTGATATTTAATTTAGAGGCGGTGACTAGGGTTTAAGAGAGAGCTTGACAGCATAATGGTGTCATAGATAATATTTTATGAATTAGGGTTAGGTCTTAGGTGTATATATAGATGTCAATGATCGATTAGAGCTCTTAGATTAACCCAAAAATCATCAAGACCACTCAGATGCAACATCAGCCCTTAGCGCGAATGGGACCATAGGTTGACAGCCAAACACCCTGGATCAACCCCTAGTCGACCCAACAGGGCTTGGGTCGACTCCAAAAATAGTGCGGTTCGGCTATTCCCCCTCCCGATTTGCTATTTTGAACTTTTTTTTTGAATATTTATTTATTTAATTTTTATATATATTTATATATATTTCTCTCATATGCATACAAACTTCAAGGCTTAATAACATCTTCATAAGGTATCGGTTTTGTGCAAACCAAATGTCTATCTTGACCCAAAATTTTGAGATGAACATAATAGCGCAACCCATTTCACTTAATTCTTATTCTAAAAATTAAGTATACTTTAATTTATGAATTTTAGTGTTATAAAATTATGGGGTGTTACAAAACATGTAGCATTCAACAAACATAATATGGGTCCAACATATGTCACATAATATTTGGCACAGAATAATGAATTTGCATTTTTAGATCCAATTTAATATGAAACATAAGCATATGAATTTGCATAGAACTACACAAATTAAACTTGGCATGTAAAGGTGAACTTGCAATGAATTGGACTTAATTAACCAAGATCTAAAACATATAAGGTTGTAGATCTAAACATGTGGGCATATGTGAACATTATTCTGCCTAAAGCTTGCATGTACATAATAAGATAGAATCACCAAGCTTGCATATAACATGATAGTTTTAACACCAACCAGTCTCATAAACACGATGGATTCCATTATGTCAAACAAATCAGTTTCATAGGCATAATGGGTTATTTTATGTCAATCATCACAATCTTATAACTCATAATAGGCATGATCAATCACAATAGTTTCAGAATTATTGATAATTCAAAATGGACAAGAATCAGATTTCATTTGTCTTAAATATAAACATCGCTCTAGATTCAAGTTACAACATGACATGATTTCATTTAAGAAATTCGTTTAAATCTAAGTAATAACCAACTTACAAAAAAAGAGAAATCTTGAGTTCTAAAATTTGTTTTCTGAAACTGAATTGCTCGCCTTTGATGTAGACTAATCTTTGTTCTAATTAGATATGATTTGATTTGATTCTGATTTAGCTTCTATCTTGCTTTTTGAGCTGAAAGAGATGACGGCTATTCTAGGTTCACCATTGACAGCATGGCGGCCCTTGGTCTGAATATTTGTGATTTTAGGGTTGAGTGTTAGGTTGCTTATATACAATTTTAACCAATTAAGAGTCGTCGGATTAACCTAGGAATAACCAGAACCATTCAGTCAAGATAGAGCAGCCACCTAAGCTCTTGTGACTCAGCAAAGACTCACTATTCGGATCAGAAATCTGTGTAGGTTTTCAGCTCGACATGGGCGCACTTGGCAGGTGTGCCAGTGCATTTGTGTACTGGCGCACTTCACAAGTGCACCAGTGCATTCTTCCCTGTTTCCGGTTTTTCTGCCTAACTTTGTTCATCTATATCTCCTTCATACGGTATCCGTTTTATGCAAACTAGGACTATATCTCAAGCAGAATTCCGAGACGAACGTAATGGCATAACCTATTTCCCTTAATTTTCACATTTGAAATTAAGTATTCTTTAATTCGTTACTTTAATGTTAACAGAAAATACGGGGTGTTACATATTCTTTATATAAGCTCATTTTAAATTCATTTTAAAATGATTTCAATTTGATTTTCAAATTTTAAATCAAATTTTAACTTTCCATATCATTTAAATATTACCCCCCCCCAGGTCCACAGGGAGGAAACAACCCAGCTTAGCCAGACTCTTTGCAAGCTTCAAGATAGTAGATGTATGGTTTGGACTCTCTTTCCTTGGCTATGGCTTTTAGACACGTTCTATGGGGATTTATGCAGCTTTAATTTTGTTTTATGCTTCTTTATTTAATAATCAAGACAGAAATGATGATGTAATGTTTTGGAAGTTATTGTAAGACAATTATGGAAATGTTTTGTATGAACATGTATTTATGAAATGAAAGTATGTTTGTTTTCCGCTGCTTATATATATGTGTTTATATCTGTCTTGTGTTTTATCTGTGATTTACTTATAAACCTCCACCGAAGTTAAGGCATTCCCTTCGTGAGTGACCTTAACGGAGGTGGGGTGTTTCATCGTATATGTGCATGCTTTATAATTTGGGCAAATGACGAACCCATGCATTGGTCTACATGTTGCCTTGCTTCTGTTAACTAATGCTTGTGCCACATGTTGAATGTTGTACTAATACGTAGCCTTTTCTTCATATTGATACATGGTTAATATATGTTGATCCATAAAAGAGGGAAAGTGACCGTCCCATATTTGTTGGCCATATATCCTGGAATGAAGATGCTAAACCATATATTTGTATGACAGTATTTAACGTGGCTTCATGACTTAGCATAACTTCATATATCGTGCCGGTCCACTTTATCATGTTAACGCCATCATATTAGGATGATGACTGATCCATGTACTCTCAGTGACTGATCCATAGTATACATTGAGGCCGACCGATCCATTTGACTGAGCCTGGTCGATCCATAAGACCGAGGCCAACCGATCTGTAATATTAAAACAACACCAATCCATGGCACTTAAACGTTAACCATCTATTACACGTGCATTTGGTTAATTATTTCTGACCCGTATTTTTAATAGGGTTAATATTTGCCCCTCGAAGCTTGTATTTTTGCTTGAGAAAAATGCAAGCTTCGAAATGAACGTTCTTGTTAACATACTACATGTTAAAGCACATGTACAGATCATAGATAAACGTTTAAGATGAAACAAAGTGTTTTTATTTGGATGGTCCCTCTATATTTGGATCAGAGCGTAATCACTTTGGGTTGGCCTTTGCTCGCTTCTTCACCTCTCGGTTGAAGACATTTTAATAATAAACTTTGACTTGAATCGCTTCATTTGGCTTTTATTTTCTGGCATAATCTATCGGATTGAACATTCAAGCTTACTTGCATTGTATATGGAACTTGCATTCTTGATCCAAATTTTGTCAAGTTTCAATGTCGAGCACCTAAAGGCTTATTGGTGACAATTTTGTTCTTGAATGCATACTTGAAATGCTCTACTGCACAGAATTTGTTGCGCTAATAGACGCTTTAGTTTTGAGTTCTAGAATTTGTTAATGATAACGCTGTGATAGCTTGTGATTTCCTCAGTTTTAACTCGGGCTCGAGTGCATAAAGAAAGTAAAATCCGCGATGGATTGGTCGTGACAAGTCACACTGAACCACTTTATTTAGAGATTTGTTTAGCCGTTGAATTCTACTGAAGCAATGCGCACTTTCTGAAGAAAACATCGATAAATAGAACTTGTAACTAACGTGTTACTTGTGACTTTTTTCACTGCCACAACTTGTTTTGTAACAATAAAAACATTGTATGTTTCTGGGCTAATATTTTGTTATTGATTGCCCGCATCGACCATAGATTAGTCAGTTGAAAAAACTTGCTATGATGAATTTTTGTATTGAATTGAATGAAATGTTTGTACATAATTTTATTTTTTATTGAACTGTTATTAATTTGTCGAATATTATCTTGCACAACCATGACATTCTAACTCGAATTAACATCGACACTTGAGATCAACTTACTGACACAAGCCGACTATGGATTTTAGCTTCGTTATTTTAACGACTTATATGATCTTGTACAATCTTTCACAGTTAGGAAATCCGTGGAGAGGTTGCCTTTTCAATAGAAAGGATTTTTGGTTGTCGTATCATTTTGTAGTGCGAACATAAGTCATTGTGTCGGATACACTTAACTGCGTAAGCGCTCGCATCCATACCGAGAGGTTCTTTTACCTCAACTTGGTGAGGTGCCCCTTATTAGCATTGTTTTTGCGAGGTATGGGTTGCATTGTTCCATAGAGCGAACATCATTCATCATGTCGGATACGCTTAACTTGGTAAGTTCTTACATCCCAACTGAGAGGTTCTTTTACCTCAACTTGGTGAGATGGCGTTTATTAGTGAAACTCCGCGACCTCTGGGGAGTGGGTTGCATCGTTCCACAGAGCGAACATCAGTCCTCGTGTCAGATACACTTAACTTGGTAAGCGCTCGCATCCTGACTAAGTGGTTCTTTTACCTCGACTTGATGAGGTGGCGTTTATTAGCGAAACTCCGTGACCTTTGGGGAGTGGATTGCATCATTCCGTAGGGCGAACATTAGTCATCGTGTCGGATACGCTTAACTTGGTAAGCGCTCGCATCTTGACTGAGTGGTTCTTTTACCTCAAGTTGGTGAGGTGCCCTTTATTAGCAAAACTCCACGACCTTTGGGAAGTGGGTTGCATCGTTTCGCAAAGCAAACATCAGTCATCGTGTTGGATACGCTTAACTTGGTAAGCGCTCGCATCCCGACTGAGTGGTTCTTTTACCTCAACTTCATGAGGTGCCCTTTATTAGCGAAACTTCATGACCTTTGGGGAGTGGGTTGCATCGTTCCATAACGCAAACTCATCGTGTCGGATACGCTTAACATTGCAAACGCTTACATCCCGACTGAGCGGTTCTTTTACCTCAACTTGGTGAGGTGCCCTTTATTAGAAAAACTCCGCGAATTTTGGGGAGTGGGTTGCATCGTTCCGCAAATCGAACATCAGTCATCGTGTCGGGTATGCTTAACTTGATAAGCGCTCTCATCCCAACTGAGTGGTTCTTTTACCTCAACTTGGTGAGGTCCTCTTTATTAGCAAAACTTTGCGACCTTTGGGGGTTTTGATCTGTGGCTGCTTGCTACACTATTCGTCGTTTGACTCATTGGGCCTTTTTCCATTTATTCTTCAAGGTGGTGCTTTTCATCCATATTGATGGTCATAGCACTTAACACTTGAACTGCTGTTATTGAGGTTGTCTTGCTTGGTCGGATTTTGAGCAATAAAACACTTGTTGGATAGCCTGCAAGTAAGAGATTCATTCAACAATGTTTGCAAGTAAGAGATTCATTCAAGTAGACATGATTTTAGTTACAGATTTAATGCTCAATACAATGTTTGCAAATCATTATAGACATTTAACAAGAAATTTTGAATACTGTAGGTAGTAAAACATGAAGTAAAGCAGGAAGTAATGCAGTGGCGATGATGATCGCTAATTCCAAACCATTGAAATTGGAGCGCCAATCATCAGTTCTCAGTTGATCACCGTCCTTGCATTGGTTTGAGCGGGAGCTGTGTTGCTTGGACCGGATTGACCATTTGATGCTCGTGCCCCTGGGGAGTTGCAGAAGGATTTGTAGCTTGTGGATTTTTCACATATTTCTTTAGACGGTTCTTCCTAATCAGCTCTTCAATAAATGACTTCAAATGTTTACACTCATTATTGTTGTGACCTGGCTAATTATGGAACTGACAAAACTTTCCAAATATGACAATATTGTCTATCATCCTCATTGGTCGAGGTTCCGGGTAATCCTCCGCATCCTTCGTGGCAAGGTAGAAGTTCTCAAGAGTTTCATTGAGAGGATTTAGCTCTGACCAGTTGAGAAATTGAAACTTCTTAATAGCTTTGTTGCCATTTCCGTCATTGACTCACTTCTGCCCCTGAGTTCTCTGCTGATTATACTGAGTAGCGACACTTTTGGAAGCTTCAACAATGTTATCATTATGATGATGATCAGAAGTTGACGAATTCGTGTTCTC
Organism: Allium sativum; assembly: GCA_030737875.1. NCBI lineage: Eukaryota > Viridiplantae > Streptophyta > Magnoliopsida > Asparagales > Amaryllidaceae > Allium > Allium sativum. The sequence goes on from CM060918.1 coordinate 898,589,058, forward strand.
TTCAAGGTTGACATGAACTTTTTGAGGAGGAGCGGGATTTGCTTGAGCGTTTAGAAGATCATTCATTTTATCCATCAAAGCCTGATTAGCATCCATCAAAGTTTTATTTGAGGTTTCCATCCGTTGGTTTAAATTGGAAATAGCGTATCCAATTCATTCCCAGTCACACCGGCTCTACCTACCGAGTTTTTGCCAACTTCAAAGCAGTTAGTAAGTGGTGTTTCCTCACTAGCAACATTAGAGGTTTCTCTAACGGTTTTTCTTGCAGTCTTCTTTGACTTTACCATTATCTCGGACACGGTTCTGAACTTCGAAGAAAATTCGTAAATTGGCCTGGATCATAGATTTGTAGAATATATCGTAGAAGCAGACATCAAATCTCAATATCTCTGCAAAGCATGTAACCTTGAGAATGTGTTCGTGGCCCTACGGTGGGCGTCAAAAATGTTGAAATAAAAAATTGATCACAACACTCCAAGTGTTTATGTAAGACTTCACAAAAATAGGATTGAAAATATGAAGCCATGAAATATAAAAGCATGTAAAAGCATGGGAATTTTAGAGTGCGGCCTAGAATCGGCCTACGTCCACTATAGTGGCTATTTTTACTATCATAGTAGAATTTAGAAATTACATAGCTTCACTCATTTCACTCTTTTCTCTCTCTTTTACAATGATATTCTCGACTTGCTCTCTTTTTACTCTAGACTACACTTGAATACATGAAGGAATGGATGAGATCTCTTGATTGGTGATTGTTATTGTGTAGATCTTCCACCGTTTGAACATTTAGATGATATTCATTGGTTCCAAGATGATTTTGTGTTAGATATAGGCTTGAGAGAGAATTAATGGAGGTTAGAGAGGTTTAGAGTGGTGGAGAAATGAATTGGACAGCCCTTCGGGGTGAAAAAATCGATCCCTTAAATGGTGGTAAAGTGAGGCATTTATAGGTGTAGTTTGGAGGTAGCGGCAAAGCTGAAATTATGGTGTGTATGGTATGGATCAGCCATAAATATATTTATGAAAATGCCACTGGTCCATAAGTACAGCTCTGTACAGCTGTCATGTATCGATCCATATATTACAACTTTGCCATTGCATTATTATTACAGTCGACCCATATAAACAGTTTGAAGTCGACCGACCCTTGTTTTTTAACGTACCGATCCATCTGAATTTCACTGCCAACCCATTTAATTACACTACTACCACTGCTTTATCATTTAAAGCCGATCCATGCACTTAGTTGAAACTGACCTATATAATGCTTTGTGAACGGTCCACGTGTAAAGCTTTATTTGATCCGTTGTCAAATGTTTAAAGTGCCAACCCATTCACATTATTGTGTCGCCGCCTTTTTTATTTGAGGTCGATTCATCTTGTTCCACCATTTAAAACTTTGCCACCGTGTATATTAAATTATGTTTGACCATCCCATAGTGTTTGTATGCGGACCTATATTCCATGTTCATCCCCCATGGTCTATTCGTTTAAATGCCATCTACACTGTTTGAAGATGCTGATCATACTAGCAGCTAGTCCATGAAGCAATTCGTATGTGTGCATGCTTTATAATTTGGGCAAATGACCGACCCATGCATTGGCCTACATGTTGCCTTACTTCTGTTAACTCAAGCTTGTGCCACATGTTGAACGTTATACTAATACATGACCTTTTAGCTGACAACACTTTGCAAATCTGTTGCAATAAGCCGTTAATGGCGTAGTGATAGATTCACACTTGAACTCATATCCATATGCACATGCTTTTACTTAGTTATAAGAACTGATACTATTCTTGAATCATAGATAGAAACAGATGCCTTATATCAAATGATGATGCCCTTTTGGACTTTGAGCAGAACTAGATGCATCACTCAGTCATTTGAACTATGCTATTGTTGATTCATACACATAAAAATACACATGCACATATATATACACACACACACACACACACATATATATATATATATATATATACACACGCATATGTGTTGTGGAATGTCCTGCCTTGATTTTCTTCTTGATCATTCATATGCACTTGATTAGAACACTTCTGCACTTGATGTTGGTTTATTTGCTAGTTATTGAGCTTGTTGTGATTGTATATATACACACACAAATTCATGTGTGTACATATATATATATTTATCTGCTATATATATATATATATATGAGCTTGTACTTGTATATACTCTTGTACTTGTGATACCCTGACCAGCTCACTTGAGAACCAAGGTCATTTGCCTTGCTCTGACCAGTTTACATGAAATTTTTCGTAATTCTTGAAGCTAATGCATCCTCTATATATGCTGCTCTTATTTGATGCCTTATTGCTTGAAAGCTGATGTGTTTCTTGTGCATCCGTGCTTTAACTTGTTTATTCCTTTTCTCTTCTTGCCCTATTAAGCCTTGTCCTCACCTGCTTGACACCTTGTCTTTTTCTTTGCCATTATGTATGCATGTTGATTGATGTTACATGCTTATCCAGTTGCATTTGCATCTTACTTATGTCTCTGTTGCATCTTCTACCATACTTGTTCATTTGAGTTTTGCCTGACCTGGTCTTGACCCCTGATGGCATGCATGTTGTCTTATGCTATTGTGTATGCAGTTCCATGTGTGTGTATATACATACATACATATATATACATATATATATATATACACACATGCACTTGTACACTCCTGACATGACTTTCTCTTGCCTTGTCCCTTGTTATGCTGTTGGCTTTGCATTTTGTAACGACCCACATTTTTGATCAATTTAAAATGTAAATTTTAATTGATTTTAAATATTTAAAATAATTTTTTTTGAGAATTAACGACTTAGAATTTATTTAAAACGGAGTTTGAATATATAAGTTTGTATTAATTATAAAATAAACTCGTAATATCGCGGTACTTCGAAAATTTTGGTTTTGAATTTCAAATGAATATACAGAATTCAATATAAATCGGATTTCTGCGAAACAAGAAATGTTAGAATCTATTTAATTATATCTTTCTAATGAAGGTGAAAAATCAAGATTTCATGTTATAAATTGTGAGTTATGTCCAAATTAAAATTTCAAAAAGTCGCTATGAAATCATTTATAAATTATAACTGTTTATTAAATAAAATAAAAGGGTTTATTATAGAATTGAACATTGATTTGGCTTGAGTTTTGTAAACATCAAGTTATAAACCTAAGTATGTTTATTTTAGAGTTATATGATGTTTTATTTGGATATATACGATAATATTAATTTATTATTATTAAATTGAAATATTTTTAATTTATTAATATTTTATTGGTTTTATTTAAGCCTAAAAAATAGTCATTTTTCAAACAACCTCAGTTTCGATGAAACCAATTTTTGGGATCCAAAATGTTAAATTATTGCTATTTTTCAAAAAATTTGATTTTTGGAGTTATTATGTGACCGTACAGAATTTAAATGTGAACCGAGCAATATTTTGACTTTGAAAATATACTATTGTAGCAAACTGACTCGGATTCTACGAAACAAGTTTCGTTGGGCCTGTAATATCAGATTATAGTTGAGTGTCAATTTTCATTGAAAACGAGATTCGTATGTGGTCGTACAAAATTTTAAACGATAAATATAAGTAACAATTGAATAAAATAAATTATATAAGTAAATAAAAGAAAAGGAAAAACCCTACCTATATAATACTATTAACTTCCTCAAACCCTCGATTCCTCTTCTTAGGTCAAAATGATGGCCGCCACCCAAAATTCCCAAAACATGAGCAAAATTCATCTTCTAAAAATTCCTATAATTCAAATAAAAATCCAAAAACCAAATATGTACATATTCATAACCTTGGTGAGTTTCTCTTCGCTTTGATATGGGTTTTGATTGGTTCCGGTTATCTTTTATTCGTTGTAAATCATATAGTGTGCGATATTTAGGTTTAAGGTTGAGAACTCCGGGAAATTCCTTATGCACGAATTCGAGCTTATAAATGGATTCATGAGAAGATTTGAAGCTTGTATGCAAAATTTTATGGGATTTGGCACTGAATAGTTAAGCTACTTTGTTGTAGCCATGTGTGTTAGGGCTGTCGAATGCATTTGGAATGGTAAGCTCGAGTTTGCATTGGTGTACATGAGATCAAAGAGGAGTTGAAGAGGAGAATGTTGGTGTAATTCGTTTGGGTTTAGTGAATGGAAGAGGAGGTTTGGTGAGCTTGTGCATGCGGTAATGAGGAGAGTAGAAGCAGGTCACAATGGAGAGGAAGAGAGTTTAGAGGTGCTAGATTAGTGGTTAATAGGTAATTAGGGTTATTTAAATAACTTAGCTAATGTTAATGACCTATATATGTGCACAATCTTGTAAAATTGATAACTTTTTCATACTTTATCGGAATTCAGCGAAATAGGATCCTTTGGAACCGTATGGATGAGAGCTTCGCAATGAAATCGATTTGGAGTGATTTGGATCTCGTTGCAATTTTTGAGAAAGGAAAACGTATGATTTAATCACTCGACATTTATCATTATTCAACGATAAAAGACTAGTGTGAGAAATATCACTCGACTAAATTTTTATAAGTAATAATAATCTTGTTTGATTATGTTTGCTGAATGTTTATGACAGTTGTTGTAGCGTTAAACATCGATTTATTAGTCAAACAACATACTTATAATCACCGGTTTAAGTCAAATTGACTTGACAGGAAAATAACTTGAAATAAACAAGTTAGCATAGATTGCTTGATTTTGTGATTGATCGGAATTGGCTAAAAACCCCACATGGGTTTTGGGATGATAGTAAGCCTACACATCTCCCAGGTGTATAGATAAGTTCATATGGATCGTGATGTAAACCCCACACGGGTATTGAGATGACAATTTACTTACACGTCTCTCAAGTGTGTAGATAATGATCACTAGTTTGTGATGTAAACCCCATACGGGTATTGGGATGATAGTTTATTGGCACTAATCCCAGTTGTTTAGTTTGCCTGTTAATCGGTTGATTGACTGACCGTTATAAGCGTTATTTAATTATTTAAGGCTTATACATGTGTAATTGCACTCTGGATGTGAATTGGATGTTTAATAGTTGTTTACAACTATTATTGAATGCATATGACATATGAAACCCATATAAATGGAATTATATGGTATTTGGTTGAATCTCGTTCCGATTCGAGATCAAATTGAATATTTTAGTAATATAATATTAAGTGAAAAACAAAGTTTGATTTTGATGTACGATTTTGGATGGATACAAAGATATTAAAATATCGATAAATACTCGAAACTGGAATGAACGATTTTGAAGTAAATTTCATATAATTATGGCATATTGAAGTTTTATTTTCAAAATGGATAGTAACTTTTTAATGTAAAGTTCGGTTAGGCTATGTAGAAGATGTCTTAAAGGAAGTTTCTTTTCGAAAGTTTCTTATTTATTTTTATAACTACGATTAGGAAAGTTTGATCTAAAAAGAACGAGTTTCAAAAAATAATATTATTTTAATGATTTATATAATATTAAAATGACTTAATATTGAAATATTTGATTTTGAAGGGAATGATTGAAATAAAATTTCCAATGTAGTTGTAAAAAAATTATATAACTTATAAATTATTTTAGAAGCGATTCGATTTATTTTTAATTATAATCGAATTTGGGTTTGAATAGGACGTGTCACGCAATGACAGTACGCGAATTTTGACTCGTAACTTCAAATTGATGTAATAGGAGATTTAACTGTCGGATTCTCTTGAAACAGGAAATGTTGGAACTTTCAAATGAAATAAGATGTTTTGAAATCCAACGGTTTCATTTCAAAATAAGTCCAAATCTGTTTTGGAAAAGGTCGCTATGGATGCAGCGCGGTGACCCAAAATTGGAAACCATTGGTAAGGGCCTTAATAAAATTATTAAAAATATGAATAAGTTATGTTAAGTCATAATAAATGATTTGGAAAGGTTTTGGATGGAATATTCTAAGTTTTGGTTAGATAAAAAAATGTTTCATTTGAATGAGCTAGTTAACCACTAGAAGAATGATCCAGTGGTTTTAAAATAACGTATTGGATTGAAAATGGTTTTAATATAACCAAAGTTTTTCCAATGTATAAATTGGATGGGAGTTAAACTGAAACTATCTTCGGATATTTCGATATTGGATTCCGTGATTATACAGATACTATTTTGAGGAATTTGGAATATATCGTTATTCCCTATACAGTATCTGTTGGTTTTAGAATTTGATATTGAATATAAGTCGATATGATTTCTATTCAAAGTCTTATATTTTGATATCAAATTGGATTTCTGGTTTGTTGTGAATGGTGTCTTTAATAACATTCTTTTTAAACCCAGTTGAAAAAATGGAATTTATAGAATAAATCTTTTGATTAAGATTTAGTGATGATCAAGATGAACCTCTATGGAGGAATACCTTTACTATTTATGGAATTTAAAAGGCTTTGTCGTTATTCCGCTTATAGTATTAGTCTGGTATAGAAATTTATATCGATTATAAACTGATCCAATTTCCGTGAAGATTCCATTTTGAATGGAAGTTGATTTTGGGTTTATAGTCAATGATGTTTTAAATGACATTGGTTCTTTAACCCAGTAAAAGACAATATTAATTTACTAAGATGAAATAATCATTAAATAATGTTTCTTGAGGATTAAAACTATGTTAGAGGTTTACTGAATCTTTAATTAGATTGGAGACGTAAAGGGGTAATTGAATTTACCGATAACACGATGTGTATTTGACATGCAGTACTACCAGTTTTGCTCCATGGGATAAATAGGTTGGGATGGGGACAATGCTATGAATGATTACTTCGGTAAAGCAATAAACCCGGTAAGGCTTATGAATCTTAAAATTTAGAAAGATATTACAAAATCTTTTGAAATAATTTCTAGGTAAAGAATAAACGATAAGATAAATGATGTACATTTTGATAAGATTTATGGGAATAATTCCTAATGAAAAGAAGATTTAAATAAAAGAATATTCTGGATTAGAATGCTACGTATGAATCTTTATATATCACTTGATTTAAAAGATGCACTAGTTATTTGGAAAGATCGGGTTTAACCCATTCTGAATAATTGATATGACGATTAAAAATTGAAGATATTGAAGATGGTGGTTGAAGACCAGAGATCTTCACATCGTTTGGATTATTACTGATGTCTCGATTGGTCTGTATACCCAAGTTGAGGTACTAGTGGTGGTCATCCAGACGTACTTGGAGATCGACCAAATATGCAAGAACCTCTCCCTTGTATTGGACATATGGGATGAGGAGTAAGGTGCCTCCGGTTTCGTTCAAGCCCAGAACGGACTTGCAAATGCATTGTATGTCAGACATTTTATTTTGTGCTGTATTAATTGATCTCTACTAAATATATATCTGTTTGGTGGTAGAGAATTTATTCTTTTATCTTAACACCCTTCTCTGAGATGTATGAGCTTAGAGATTATATATTAATGGACATCAATGATATAGTATGGATTGACAATGTGGCATGCTGAGAAATTTTGCTTCGTCAAGTTTCACTCCCCGGTATGAGCCAGAAAAATGATAAAGGACAACATGGAGGACATGCGTTTCTTTCTAGCTAGAAGTGTTGCCCTGGTATGGACCCTAGGAAATTTACTTATGTGGATGTTGGAATTGAAGCCGCCTTGGATATGGCTGCACAAGGCCATGGTGGTCGACGAAATGACCAAGAGGTCCTATAGGACCTGGAAATGTATTGTTCAAGCAATTATCCAATCAGAAATGTACTGTTGACCGAACCTGCCACTCTAAAGGGATGCATATTTCTTCCATGAGACATTTTGCTAGAGATGTTCTGAGATTGAAATGAGGAAGATCCTTTTCCTTGGCTCATGATGGAAATCCAATTTCCAACACGAACCTTGCGTTTTCAGTTGTAAACCTACATGGCGACATAATAGGATGGTGTATTATGCCGTCTAAGATTAATACATTTATTTTCGAAATAGTTTTCTACACTATGCACTAATAATAATAAAAGAGAAATTTCGCGTATCAAGCATGTTTTCAAAAAGTATTGCAAGTTTTTTTTATTTACTGGTATTCATGAGGAGGAAACACGCACCGTGTTATATGGCATGGTCCCTTGATTTATCCAACTTTAAAATCTAGTTGATAAATGTTTTTAGTTCTCACACCAGTCCCATGAATGACTCGAAGTTTATTGTTTCCCATATAAACTATGGGTGCCCATATTTTCCACACGGATAGCTAGTAGTTTTAGTTTTGTAAATATTCTTCAATAGTATCCTAGATTATGGCTGGAGCTATAATTTGGATTATTTTGTGATCTTCCACTTTGCATATTTATGTTTTCGTTGTATTGTAATTTATGATTTTCTGATATTTTTCTGCTATGTATTATTAAATGTACTATGATATTCTTGTACTATGATGTAAAATTGTTGTAATAAACATGAAATGTTATCTTGTTCTATGTTCTGATGTGCTGGATTCTCATAACATTCCGTCTTTAAAAACATTTCGAGTCCGTTTGGTTATCGGCTTGGGGCCGTCGAAAGGGTGGGTCGTTGCACATTTGCACTGATCATTTTAAAAATCTAAGATGCTCTTTACTTGTATTTCATTGGACTCATGCACATATACATATACATATATATATATATATTTAATATGTATGTTTGTGTGTTTCTCCACTTATACATTTGTTGTTTGTGACTTATCTAGTTTAAACACATTCGAGATTAATATATTCAAGTATCAGGCTTGCTTGCTGTACTTGATTGTATACAATCTCATATAGTATTGTGCCATAATTGAATATTATCAAAAATACATATTAGACCAAGTCTAGAAAGAGGATGAGAAAGACAACAGAAATATAAGGCAAATAAAATTTAAAATAAATTTGTATTTGCTTGAATTCAAATCTGTTTGTGTTATATTCTACTGTATGTGTTTCTGTAATTGACAGGTGTGCAGATGGCTGGTCATATATATGTATGTATGTATGTATGTGTATATGCATATATATAGTAGCAGTCGAAGACTATGTGTGTCAAAGAGTGTCAGTGAATTTGTATATGTGTGAATCAAGTGACAGTGTAGTAAGGAACATATGTAAATATGAATGACAGTGTAATATACTATGAATATAAAATAATGGAGTCAGAAAATTTGTACTATTTGAAATGTTGAAATAAAATGTTTATTTGAGTAAAATACTGTGTTTGAATATCCAATTGTGTCAGTAGTATATTATTCAATAGATATCGTTATATTCAACGAAATGTTGTAGTATGTGATGGTAGATGTTGCATTATGTGATGGTAGATGTTGTGATAAATGAGCAAAGTATTTCCATTGGATGGTAAAAGTGTTACTATAGATAATGTGCGGCTCACTTTTAAGTGAAATTAGTATTTGTGGAAACATCATGAAAATGTTGTCATTGGATGGCACAAATGTTTCCATTGACTCTAAGGCAACGCGACAAAATGCATCACGACGAAAATGTTGCATTCGATCATTTTTTGCCTACAACAACATTTTTTGGCTCTTACTGCATCATATCTTGCTGGTTGCAGTAGGCCATCTATGGCATAGTGTTGGCACTTTATTATACATGCATCTACACACATATATAATTTTTTTTTTGAAAATTGGTTCACTTTATTAGCAACTGAAATAAAGCATACAAGAAAGAGAATAGCATACTAACCTTTACATAAAAACAAATAAAAACAAAAAGATTGAAAATACAAGTAAACTATCAAACTAAAACAAACAAAAATTGACCCATGATAAGGTCGCCATCACTCTTGCGTGCAAACCGCACTTCATACGAGCCATCATCCGGTCATCTTCTATGCACAGTTCCATCCTTTTAATGTTGGTTTACTTCACAATAGAAAACATCAACATTTCCAAATCATAAACTGAGCATTCCGCACCTTTTCCATCCAAACCATCCAACAAAATCATCTACAAGTTAATCGGCTATAAAATTTACAAACAACATAAAAGGGTTCACATGCTACCTTATAAAGCATATAAAAAATAGTAATTAAGCTCAGCACCCAGTCACTAGATTTGTAACAACCCGAAAATCTGGGCCAGTTTAAAATTTTTATTTTGGCAATTTTAGCGAATTTTGAATATTTAAAATAGATTACTTTAAATAATATCGACGGAAATTTATTTTGAATAGAATTCGAACGTATATATTATACGCGTCGTCGTTAGAATATAAATATTTATATATAATTATAAAAGGAATTGAAAATGGCGCGGTAGTTCGATAATTCGATTTCAAACTTCAATTGAATGTACCGGGTGCAAAACAATCCGGATTTTAGTGAAACCAAAAATAATGGAATCTAATAGTGAATATCTTTCCAACGAAGTTGAGAAACTGAGATTTCACTTTATAAATGATGAGTTATGTCCAGTTGAAATTTAGAAATAGTCGCTGTGGAATTTATATATATTTTAATATAATATAAGGCCCTTAAAAATAGCAATTTTGCAAACGACCTCGGATTTCGACGAAACCAGTTTTGTTGGGTCCGTGATGTTAAGTTATTGCTAGGTTTCAAATTTCATAATTTTTCGAATCAATATGTGAGCGTGGCAAAGGAAAACGCGTTTGACCAGTTTCAGTTGATTTTAATCGACTGGAAATTGGCCATTTTTCAAACGGCCTCAGAATTCGACGAAACTAGTTTTGTTAGGACCGTATCGTCAATACGAAGCTAGAAAATATTTTTCTGGAATTTTTCTAGTTAGTATGTGACCCCAGTAATTTGAAATGTACGTTTAAAATTCAATATAGTGATTTAAATGAAAATTCAAAAGGAAACTGATTGTAACAATCGAATCAGCTTGTGATACATATCCCATTGTGTTCGGAATGGGGGTAATACGCTATGGACGGCAGGCGGTGGGCCTCGTTTCGAGGTCATATGTAAAAGTCAACTTTTTAATAATTAAATAATAAATAAAAAAAATTATTATTATCTTCTCCCCTTTATACTCCAGGCCCCCCCCGATAGAAATCCGTTCAGATCTAAAACAAAAAAAAAAAAAAAAAAAAGAAGAGGAAAATCGCGCGCTCCTCCTCGTCAGCCTCCCACCGCCGGCGATGACCCCCTCCAGTTCGCCAGTCCCCTCCGCCCTCTCCTTCTGTCTCGCCTTCAAATCGAGCCCCCCCGTTCAAGAACATCGCAGACCGCTCCCCCCCCCCTCGACGCAACCGCCAGACCCCCCCCCCCCAGGCCCACCTGCGCACCTCCGACGTCGAGCACCTCGCCTGGCGAACCCCTCCCCCCCTGCTCCAAGACCGCCTGCGACACCCCCCCCCCTCTGTAAGTAAAACTGACTTTTTTATTTATTTATTTATTTACTTTAAACTGATTTTTAAATGATTTTTAAACTGAATTTTAATTAGATTAGAAAACTGATTTTTAAATGATTTTTAAACTGAATTTTAATTAGATTAGAAAACTGATTTTTAAATGATTTTTAAACTGAATTTTAATTAGATTAGAAAACTGATTTTTAAATGATTTTTAAACTGAATTTTAATTAGATTAGAAAACTGATTTTTAAATGATTTTTAAACTGAATTTTAATTAGATTAGAAAACTGATTTTTAAATGATTTTTAAACTGAATTTTAATTAGATTAGAAAACTGATTTTTAAAAGATATAAAAACTGCATTTTTAAAAGATATAAAAACTGCATTTTTAAAAGATATAAAAACTGATTTATAAAAGAAGTTTAAAACTGATTTATTTATTTGTTTTTATTTTACTTTGAGTTTTTATGTTTTGAACTTCGAAAGAAAAATATAGTTTTTATGTTTTGAACTTCGAAAGAAAAATATAGTTTTTGTGTTTTGAACTTCGAAAGAAAATAGTATTTTTATATATTGAACTTTGAAATAAAAATTCGATTTTTATATATTGAACTTTGAAATAAAAATTCGATTTTTATATATTGAACTTTGAAATAAAAAAAAATTTGATTTTTAAATATTGAATAGCGAAGTAAAAATTCGGTTTTTACATATGTAGTGAAAGCGGACAACGAAGATGTCGAAAAGGCGAGAGCGAAGAAGAATAATCGAAGTGGAGTCAGGATGTTTGGATAGCTATATGTGAGAATTTCTCACCTTTCAATTTATTTCTCTAGTTATATATATATACTAGGATGTAGACGGTGCTTATTAGAAGCACCCGACACCCGTCCACAGACCATGGACTTGTTTGTTTAGTTGAATGATTGGGTGATTGATTTATTCGTTTGGTTGAATTGGAAATTGATTGAAATTGATTTGTGAATGGCGTGGGCCTTCACTAGACCGGGGATAAGGCTAGGCCTTGTCCCGTTTCTAGTATCGTGCCGTTATGCCGCCGAAATTTTCTAAAATATGTTAGAAAAATAAAAGTATCATTTTATTTAATAAATGAATTGAATAGAAATTCATAGGTTGAAATAAAATGTTTTATCGTTAAAAATATAATTTTTAACGTGAATGTGAATAAATAAATATTCATTTACAAACCGGACGGTTTGTTTATGTACACCTATTTGAAGGACATTGAGTGAGACGATAAATTTTACACATCGCCCAACTGCACGAATAAAAATCTGTGTTTGATTGTTTGAAACCCCACACGGGTGTTGGGATGAAATATGAATTTCACTCATCCTGATTGATTAAATATGTCGATCGATTGATTGACAGGCTGTTATAAGCGTTGAATATCTATATTTGATGCTTATACAGTGTAGTGCACTTTGGTTGATGGTTGATTATTTTTCAATGCTATGATATACATGTGTTGTATGAAAATCCATATAATTAACTTTATATGGTAATTGATTGGGCCTCATTCCAATCGTGAAAATAAAGAATATTTTGATAATAACAAATATTTTGATAATAGGAAATGTTTGAAATAGAATATTTGAAAATAGAAATTTATGAAGTCGTGTTGATTAGATTGACGCCATTTTGACGTAAACGATATTTATATCGATTTTATTCATTTTAAAATGAATATTGAAAAGTAATCTCGAAATCGACGATTTCGAAATGAATTGAATTGAAAACGATTTCGAAATGAATTGAATTGAAAACGATTTCGAAATGAATTGAATATATAACGTTTTCGAAATGAATTGAATTGAAAACGTTTTCGAAATGAATTGAATATATAACGATTTCGAAGTGAATTGAATTGAAAACGATTTCGAAATGAAATGAATTGAAAACGAATTCAAATTGAATTGAAAACGATTTCGAAATGAATTGAATTGAAAATGATTTCGAAATGAATTGAATTGAAAATGAATTGAAATGAATTCAAATTGAATTGAAATTTGAATTGAATAGAAATGAATTTTGAAACGAATTTATAAAGAAGAATTCAATTTTGATTTGAATTGAAAAGGAAGTTGAAATTGCTTTTGAAACGAATTTAAAACTATTTATATAATTCGTTTTAAATAAAAATCGACGAAGTATATATTATATATATTATATATATAATATAATGGCCTGAATAGAACGCGCCGCGCCGCGGCAGTTCGTGAATTTCGACCATTTATTTCAAACGGACATTGCGGGAGATCCGACCGTCGGATTCTCCTAAAACCGGAACCGTTGGGTTCGTATCGAAAAGAGCTTTCTAATGAATGTTAGAAATTTGAAATCTAACGGTTGGATTTGGAGATACGTCCAAATCAAATTCGAAAAAGGTCGCTGTAAGTGCAGTTCGATGGCCATTGATGGAAATCGACTGTACGGGCCTTGATAAAATTATTAAAAATAGTAATAATTTGTGTAAAATCATAAGAAATGATTTGGGAAGAATTGGGATGAAAAACTCCATATTTGAAAAGATAAAAATAGATTTTTATCGAATTGAACTAGTTTTGAACTAGAATTATAATTCTATTTATTTTTAAAATAAATAAATTGAATTCGAAAAGGGTTTTAAAAATAACCAGAATATCCAATGATTGCATTGGAGGGGATTTGAATCGAAATTGTCTTCGGAATATTTCGATGTTGGAATTCGTGATTATACAGGTGTTGTTATGGAAATTTGAAAGATATATATTTATATCGTTATTTCCAATACGTCATTTGTTAATCGTAGAATTTGATATTGAATATAGGCCGATATATTTTCTATTCAGAGCCTTGTATTGAATATCGAATGTGATTTGGGTTTGTCGTGAATGGTGTCTTCACTAACACTGTTCTTGAACCCAGTTGAGAAAAGATTAAATCTTTTTATTTAGATTTAATGAAGTGTACCAATTAAATAATATTTAATTGGAATTGAATTGATATTGATTTTTGGGTTTATCGTGAACAGTGTTTTAAATAACACTCATTCTTTAACCCGATAATTAATGAATGTGATTTTGGGTTTATCGTGAACCGTGTTTTAAATGACACTGATTCTTTAACCCAGTTAACGATTAAAACTAAGTGGAGTTTTAATGAATCTTTAATTAGATTGAAATGATCGAAATGGAGTATCACCAGTTTAGCTCCAGGCGATAGTTAAATCTTTAATTAGATTTGAACGTGAAATGGTAATTGAATTTACCGATAACACCGTGGTGTTAGATATGAAGTAAAGCCAGTTTTACTTCATGGGATGAATAGGTTGGGATTGGGAAATTAAAACAAATGATTACTTCGGTAAGGTTCGCTAATCCCGACTAGTTTGAATTGATATTCAAAAGCAGATTAAAGTATAAATTCAAGAATTTATCTTTGATAAAAATTAATGGGAACCTTTCCCTATGAATGTGAAATTTAGAAACTAACTGTCGGTTGGCCAAGCAGAATGGTTTTCTGGATATTGATCTGATGTTGGTTTCGGCCTTCGGGGTTAATATTTGGGAAATTATTCTCTTGATTAATTTACGGTTAGTGACTAATGAATTGGAATGAGGCGTATGTTGTGTTTGTGTAACACTTATTTAAAATATACGCGAGTTATTCGGAAAGACCGGGTTTATCCCATTCTGAATAACTGATACGACGATAAGTCGAAGATGAAGACGATGGTCGAAGACCGGAGGTCTTCACGTCGTTTGGGTGATAACTGATGATCTTGATTGGGCTGTACACCCAAGAAGATGGAAACAGTTAGTGATCGTCCAGACGTACTTGGAGATCGATGGATATGCGGGGTACTAGGTGCCTCCGGTTTCGTTCAGACCCAGGACGGACTTGTAAATGGACTGTGTGTCTGACATCGGATTTCATTCTGTGTGACTGATATCGGTTGCATAGGATGGTTTGCCTGTGTGGCATGCTAAGATGCAAATGATCAAGGCTTCTGTTGAAAAGCAAAGTCTTGTGGTGATGATCAAAGCACGGCCTTTGTGGCGTAGCTTTGTGTAACGTTTACCTCGCGTGTTTCACACCAGGTATGAACCAAAAACGGGAGACGGACCTCAGGGGGGACATGCGTTTTCTTTCTAGCTAGAAGTGGCGTCAGTGGTTTTACACGCCCTGACGAGTTTGACTTATGTGGTTGTTGCTGTTGCGAGGCGCCTCGGATTGATCGGTCGTTCTCGAACCGATGGAGTCATTCGTTGGCTCATTTACGCCCCAAAGGGCGGAGAAACGCATTGTTCAGGCATTATAATCCACATCGGTGGACCGGCCCTGAGGATCCAAGGTACGGTTGCGGCTGTGCCTGAGACTCGGGCTAGACAGTCTCGAATCGGTTGAGGACTATCTTTTGCCTCGGTTCATAGATGGAAATCCAATTTCCAAATACGTGACATTTGCGGTTTTAGTTGTAATCCTATATATGGCGACATAGTGGGATGGGGCGCTCATGCCGCCTATGATTGATACTTATGATTTGAAGTTGTTTATACACTATGCACTGACTATAGTATCAAATGATTTGTTTTAAACGTATCAAGCATTCTTTGGCTGTTATAAGGGAAAACCCTATCCTCGGCTGCGTTGCATTGTGTGATGGGACCTGGGTCTTATAACAGCTTCATTTTTCTTTATTTAGCATTGCGCTGTTTGTTTTATGCACTGGTATTCTTGGGAGGAAACCCGTTCCGTGTTATACGGCGTGGTCCCTTGATTTACCTAATGATTTAAAATAAAGATTAATAACTGTTTTAGTTCTCACACCAGTCACATGACTGACCTGGAGTTTATTGTTTTAACCTAAACTCTGGGTGCCCTTATTTTGACACGGGCAGCTAGTAGTTTTGGGTTTTGCAGATTTATATTCACAAGATCCTGGTTTACAGCTGGAATGATATCCGGAAAGCTTTGTATCCGTATATCTCTTCTAGTTGTGCATTGTATTATTTTCCGCTGCGATGAATTTAAATGTAATTTAAATCTCTGATATTTCTGTGTAATATATATTCGTTTATACTCTGTATATTCTTGTAATCTGATGCACTGTTGTAACATATAGTGAAATGTTCTTCTGTATGCGTTCTGTTTTGTCCTGTTCTCAAACGATAGGGCGTTTCGAACGGCCTGGATCGGTTTAGCGACTGGTTCGGACCGAGCGAGATTCCTTGCCGTCACAGTTGGTATCAGAGCTTTGGCTTACAAAGCTCAGAGAACAAGGCACATTAGAACCATACGAAAGAATTCATCAGATATTGGATTAGCAATATCCAATGGAATGACTCGTTAGAGATAGGATCAGTAGTATCCTAGAACGAGTGTAAAGAGTATATTTTATAAAATGAAAACAAAATTTGTTTTGAAAATTTAAATCAATTATTCGTATTTGAAAATCTATTTATATTGAGTTGGACAATCCAGTATATATAGGTTTTGCGTATACGTCTGATCCGCGTGTATTCAAAGTTTTAATATATTGGGTAGATATAGAATCACATTCTAGTTGCCCGGGGGTGATTCTGATAATGCTGCAGCGTTACCAGTATTTATTTTCGAGTGACGAAGGTGTGATATCTATATATTTCCATTAGACTGGTGTGAGAACCAAAACTTATATAGTTAGAACACCTTGTTGTGAATTGGCATCAAAAACAAGATTTTCAGTATATATATCAAAATTATGAATTTGAAACGTTAAATTCACTAATTGATTGATAATTGTGTTGTTTGTTTAATTGTTTGATAATCTTGAACCATTATGCCTAACTGCATCACATTTTGAACTGTATTGAAAATTGGTCGCATTTGCTTGCATACATATACTCACATTGAACAGGTCTTAGCAAGGAGGCTAGAGCCAGAGAATAAAATTTGTTTGCCCGACAAATAGGTACATGTTTACTACATAATTTCCTGTTTTGTTTGGGTGATGATGATTTTGTGAGCCTATTGGCTAGCCGCTTGGCTTTTTCTTTTTCTTTTTGAGATCTGAAGGACCGGGGAAGCTATTTGAAATTCCCCGATGCTCCCGGTGTAGGGGAGGTTATGGCGAAATTTTTCGAAAATTTAGGGTGTTAGCCAAATTTTTGAAATTTTGAAAATTCTCAGAAACTAAAGAGTTGGAGAATGGAAGCCTGATCGATCGTAGAGTTGATTAATCAAACCACTTTCGACTTTGTTCCTTTTCGGGGACGAAAAGTTTTAAGTGGGGGAGATTGTAACAACCCGAAAATCTGGGCCAGTTTAAAATTTTTATTTTGGCAATTTTAGCGAATTTTGAATATTTAAAATAGATTATTTTAAATAATATCGACGGAAATTTATTTTGAATAGAATTCGAACGTATATATTATACGCGTCGTCGTTAGAATATAAATATTTATATATAATTATAAAAGGAATTGAAAATGGCGCGGTAGTTCGATAATTCGATTTCAAACTTCAATTGAATGTACCGGGTGCAAAACAATCCGGATTTTAGTGAAACCAAAAATAATGGAATCTAATAGTGAATATCTTTCCAACGAAGTTGAGAAACTGAGATTTCACTTTATAAATGATGAGTTATGTCCAGTTGAAATTTAGAAATAGTCGCTGTGGAATTTATATATATTTTAATATAATATAAGGCCCTTAAAAATAGCAATTTTGCAAACGACCTCGGATTTCGACGAAACCAGTTTTGTTGGGTCCGTGATGTTAAGTTATTGCTAGGTTTCAAATTTCATAATTTTTCGAATCAATATGTGAGCGTGGCAAAGGAAAACGCGTTTGACCAGTTTCAGTTGATTTTAATCGACTGGAAATTGGCCATTTTTCAAACGTCCTCAGAATTCGACGAAACTAGTTTTGTTAGGACCGTATCGTCAATACGAAGCTAGAAAATATTTTTCTGGAATTTTTCTAGTTAGTATGTGACCCCAATAATTTGAAATGTACGTTTAAAATTCAATATAGTGATTTAAATGAAAATTCAAAAGGAAACTGATTGTAACAATCGAATCAGCTTGTGATACATATCCCATTGTGTTCGGAATGGGGGTAATACGCTATGGACGGCAGGCGGTGGGCCTCGTTTCGAGGTCATATGTAAAAGTCAACTTTTTAATAATTAAATAATAAATAAAAAAAAATTATTATTATCTTCTCCCCTTTATACTCCAGGCCCCCCCCCCCCGATAGAAATCCGTTCAGATCTAAAACAAAATAAAAAAAAAAAAGAAGAGGAAAATCGCGCGCTCCTCCTCGTCAGCCTCCCACCGCCGGCGATGACCCCCTCCAGTTCGCCAGTCCCCTCCGCCCTCTCCTTCTGTCTCGCCTTCAAATCGAGCCCCCCCGTTCAAGAACATCGCAGACCGCTCCCCCCCCCCCCTCGACGCAACCGCCAGACCCCCCCCCCCCCCAGGCCCACCTGCGCACCTCCGACGTCGAGCACCTCGCCTGGCGAACCCCTCCCCCCCCCCTGCTCCAAGACCGCCTGCGACACCCCCCCCCCCCTCTGTAAGTAAAACTGACTTTTTTATTTATTTATTTATTTACTTTAAACTGATTTTTAAATGATTTTTAAACTGAATTTTAATTAGATTAGAAAACTGATTTTTAAATGATTTTTAAACTGAATTTTAATTAGATTAGAAAACTGATTTTTAAATGATTTTTAAACTGAATTTTAATTAGATTAGAAAACTGATTTTTAAATGATTTTTAAACTGAATTTTAATTAGATTAGAAAACTGATTTTTAAATGATTTTTAAACTGAATTTTAATTAGATTAGAAAACTGATTTTTAAAAGATATAAAAACTGCATTTTTAAAAGATATAAAAACTGCATTTTTAAAAGATATAAAAACTGATTTATAAAAGAAGTTTAAAACTGATTTATTTATTTGTTTTTATTTTACTTTGAGTTTTTATGTTTTGAACTTCGAAAGAAAAATATAGTTTTTATGTTTTGAACTTCGAAAGAAAAATATAGTTTTTGTGTTTTGAACTTCGAAAGAAAATAGTATTTTTATATATTGAACTTTGAAATAAAAATTCGATTTTTATATATTGAACTTTGAAATAAAAATTCGATTTTTATATATTGAACTTTGAAATAAAAATTCGATTTTTATATATTGAACTTTGAAATAAAAAAAATTTTGATTTTTAAATATTGAATAGCGAAGTAAAAATTCGGTTTTTACATATGTAGTGAAAGCGGACAACGAAGATGTCGAAAAGGCGAGAGCGAAGAAGAATAATCGAAGTGGAGTCAGGATGTTTGGATAGCTATATGTGAGAATTTCTCACCTTTCAATTTATTTCTCTAGTTATATATATATATACTAGGATGTAGACGGTGCTTATTAGAAGCACCCGACACCCGTCCACAGACCATGGACTTGTTTGTTTAGTTGAATGATTGGGTGATTGATTTATTCGTTTGGTTGAATTGGAAATTGATTGAAATTGATTTGTGAATGGCGTGGGCCTTCACTAGACCGGGGATAAGGCTAGGCCTTGTCCCGTTTCTAGTATCATGCCGTTATGCCGCCGAAATTTTCTAAAATATGTTAGAAAAATAAAAGTATCATTTTATTTAATAAATGAATTGAATAGAAATTCATAGGTTGAAATAAAATGTTTTATCGTTAAAAATATAATTTTTAACGTGAATGTGAATAAATAAATATTCATTTACAAACCGGACGGTTTGTTTATGTACACCTATTTGAAGGACATTGAGTGAGACGATAAATTTTACACATCGCCCAACTGCACGAATAAAAATCTGTGTTTGATTGTTTGAAACCCCACACGGGTGTTGGGATGAAATATGAATTTCACTCATCCTGATTGATTAAATATGTCGATCGATTGATTGACAGGCTGTTATAAGCGTTGAATATCTATATTTGATGCTTATACAGTGTAGTGCACTTTGGTTGATGGTTGATTATTTTTCAATGCTATGATATACATGTGTTGTATGAAAATCCATATAATTAACTTTATATGGTAATTGATTGGGCCTCATTCCAATCGTGAAAATAAAGAATATTTTGATAATAACAAATATTTTGATAATAGGAAATGTTTGAAATAGAATATTTGAAAATAGAAATTTATGAAGCCGTGTTGATTAGATTGACGCCATTTTGACGTAAACGATATTTATATCGATTTTATTCATTTTAAAATGAATATTGAAAAGTAATCTCGAAATCGACGATTTCGAAATGAATTGAATTGAAAACGATTTCGAAATGAATTGAATATATAACGTTTTCGAAATGAATTGAATTGAAAACGTTTTCGAAATGAATTGAATATATAACGATTTCGAAGTGAATTGAATTGAAAACGATTTCGAAATGAAATGAATTGAAAACGAATTCAAATTGAATTGAAAACGATTTCGAAATGAATTGAATTGAAAATGATTTCGAAATGAATTGAATTGAAAATGAATTGAAATGAATTCAAATTGAATTGAAATTTGAATTGAATAGAAATGAATTTTGAAACGAATTTATAAAGAAGAATTCAATTTTGATTTGAATTGAAAAGGAAGTTGAAATTGCTTTTGAAACGAATTTAAAACTATTTATATAATTCGTTTTAAATAAAAATCGACGAAGTATATATTATATATATTATATATATAATATAATGGCCTGAATAGAACGCGCCGCGCCGCGGCAGTTCGTGAATTTCGACCATTTATTTCAAACGGACATTGCGGGAGATCCGACCGTCGGATTCTCCTAAAACCGGAACCGTTGGGTTCGTATCGAAAAGAGCTTTCTAATGAATGTTAGAAATTTGAAATCTAACGGTTGGATTTGGAGATACGTCCAAATCAAATTCGAAAAAGGTCGCTGTAAGTGCAGTTCGATGGCCATTGATGGAAATCGACTGTACGGGCCTTGATAAAATTATTAAAAATAGTAATAATTTGTGTAAAATCATAAGAAATGATTTGGGAAGAATTGGGATGAAAAACTCCATATTTGAAAAGATAAAAATAGATTTTTATCGAATTGAACTAGTTTTGAACTAGAATTATAATTCTATTTATTTTTAAAATAAATAAATTGAATTCGAAAAGGGTTTTAAAAATAACCAGAATATCCAATGATTGCATTGGAGGGGATTTGAATCGAAATTGTCTTCGGAATATTTCGATGTTGGAATTCGTGATTATACAGGTGTTGTTATGGAAATTTGAAAGATATATATTTATATCGTTATTTCCAATACGTCATTTGTTAATCGTAGAATTTGATATTGAATATAGGCCGATATATTTTCTATTCAGAGCCTTGTATTGAATATCGAATGTGATTTGGGTTTGTCGTGAATGGTGTCTTCACTAACACTGTTCTTGAACCCAGTTGAGAAAAGATTAAATCTTTTTATTTAGATTTAATGAAGTGTACCAATTAAATAATATTTAATTGGAATTGAATTGATATTGATTTTTGGGTTTATCGTGAACAGTGTTTTAAATAACACTCATTCTTTAACCCGATAATTAATGAATGTGATTTTGGGTTTATCGTGAACCGTGTTTTAAATGACACTGATTCTTTAACCCAGTTAACGATTAAAACTAAGTGGAGTTTTAATGAATCTTTAATTAGATTGAAATGATCGAAATGGAGTATCACCAGTTTAGCTCCAGGCGATAGTTAAATCTTTAATTAGATTTGAACGTGAAATGGTAATTGAATTTACCGATAACACCGTGGTGTTAGATATGAAGTAAAGCCAGTTTTACTTCATGGGATGAATAGGTTGGGATTGGGAAATTAAAACAAATGATTACTTCGGTAAGGTTCGCTAATCCCGACTAGTTTGAATTGATATTCAAAAGCAGATTAAAGTATAAATTCAAGAATTTATCTTTGATAAAAATTAATGGGAACCTTTCCCTATGAATGTGAAATTTAGAAACTAACTGTCGGTTGGCCAAGCAGAATGGTTTTCTGGATATTGATCTGATGTTGGTTTCGGCCTTCGGGGTTAATATTTGGGAAATTATTCTCTTGATTAATTTACGGTTAGTGACTAATGAATTGGAATGAGGCATATGTTGTGTTTGTGTAACACTTATTTAAAATATACGCGAGTTATTCGGAAAGACCGGGTTTATCCCATTCTGAATAACTGATACGACGATAAGTCGAAGATGAAGACGATGGTCGAAGACCGGAGGTCTTCACGTCGTTTGGGTGATAACTGATGATCTTGATTGGGCTGTACACCCAAGAAGATGGAAACAGTTAGTGATCGTCCAGACGTACTTGGAGATCGATGGATATGCGGGGTACTAGGTGCCTCCGGTTTCGTTCAGACCCAGGACGGACTTGTAAATGGACTGTGTGTCTGACATCGGATTTCATTCTGTGTGACTGATATCGGTTGCATAGGATGGTTTGCCTGTGTGGCATGCTAAGATGCAAATGATCAAGGCTTCTGTTGAAAAGCAAAGTCTTGTGGTGATGATCAAAGCACGGCCTTTGTGGCGTAGCTTTGTGTAACGTTTACCTCGCGTGTTTCACACCAGGTATGAACCAAAAACGGGAGACGGACCTCAGGGGGGACATGCGTTTTCTTTCTAGCTAGAAGTGGCGTCAGTGGTTTTACACGCCCTGACGAGTTTGACTTATGTGGTTGTTGCTGTTGCGAGGCGCCTTGGATTGATCGGTCGTTCTCGAACCGATGGAGTCATTCGTTGGCTCATTTACGCCGCAAAGGGCGGAGAAACGCATTGTTCAGGCATTATAATCCACATCGGTGGACCGGCCCTGAGGATCCAAGGTACGGTTGCGGCTGTGCCTGAGACTCGGGCTAGACAGTCTCGAATCGGTTGAGTACTATCTTTTGCCTCGGTTCATAGATGGAAATCCAATTTCCAAATACGTGACATTTGCGGTTTTAGTTGTAATCCTATATATGGCGACATAGTGGGATGGGGCGCTCATGCCGCCTATGATTGATACTTATGATTTGAAGTTGTTTATACACTATGCACTGACTATAGTATCAAATGATTTGTTTTAAACGTATCAAGCATTCTTTGGCTGTTATAAGGGAAAACCCTATCCTCGGCTGCGTTGCATTGTGTGATGGGACCTGGGTCTTATAACAGCTTCATTTTTCTTTATTTAGCATTGCGCTGTTTGTTTTATGCACTGGTATTCTTGGGAGGAAACCCGTTCCGTGTTATACGGCGTGGTCCCTTGATTTACCTAATGATTTAAAATAAAGATTAATAACTGTTTTAGTTCTCACACCAGTCACATGACTGACCTGGAGTTTATTGTTTTAACCTAAACTCTGGGTGCCCTTATTTTGACACGGGCAGCTAGTAGTTTTGGGTTTTGCAGATTTATATTCACAAGATCCTGGTTTACAGCTGGAATGATATCCGGAAAGCTTTGTATCCGTATATCTCTTCTAGTTGTGCATTGTATTATTTTCCGCTGCGATGAATTTAAATGTAATTTAAATCTCTGATATTTCTGTGTAATATATATTCGTTTATACTCTGTATATTCTTGTAATCTGATGCACTGTTGTAACATATAGTGAAATGTTCTTCTGTATGCGTTCTGTTTTGTCCTGTTCTCAAACGATAGGGCGTTTCGAACGGCCTGGATCGGTTTAGCGACTGGTTCGGACCGAGCGAGATTCCTTCTCGTCACAAGATTTCAAATTCAAACCCTAAATCTGGTTAATGATTCACAACCCTGTGAATCAATCTTAGAGTCTGAATCTATATTATAACATACTTGACCAAGTGTCAGTTTCTTGTTGCATAGTTCGAATGGTAAGGACTGTTAAATATTATGGTTGCCTAAGTTCCAAAAACCTGATAACTTGAAGTTTTCTTTTTCCTTCTCTATTGTGAAACAACTCCCACATATAAACATCATTTCAGTAACCTATGAGAGCATATAAATAATTATCCCCAACCATATTTTAAACTGAAAAAACCATCTGGTAGCTACATATCCATTTGGTGCCTAACAAGTTCATCTGACATCAAATCTAATTACTCCTATTAACTAGAACTTGCCCAAACCATATAACTCCAAACATTTTTTATTCTGTAGATCTACCATTCCTCATTATATCATGGTTGAGACATTAACAATTTGGGAAATATGCTAGAAAGGCTTGAAACTTGACAAACATCATTATGAAAAGAAGCAAATCTACTGTGAAATTACCATCTGAAACCGTATTCTCCAAATTTCTTCAAGACCATAAATCAAAACCCACAATCAAACCAGTCCCTAGTATATCCAAATCTAAACACAATCTTCTAAAATCAGTAAAGCAACACATACCAAGGTCACGAAGAAGTAAAGAAACATGAAGATCGGTTATGAAGAGCCGGAAGTGATTTAACACTTTCACCGGCAATGCTAGATCCCAGCTCCCCCAAAGGTTTGAACTCCCATTTCAAACAACTTCGCTTTAGATCTATATTTACTATTTAAGCCCGGCGATGCATAGATCTGAAATTAGGATAACCGATTGATGCGTTTATAACGAAGCCAGATCTCACTTTAGGTAGATCTGACACTCCGCTGAAATTAAGGTTAAAAAAATAATAATATTATAAAGTTTTCAGATCTGAAATAAATTGTGAGAAACTGATGGAAAACAAAAGTATTATCAATGAAATGAATCGTTGGAGGTTACTGAAATAAAGCGATTGAAGAAGTTAAATGAAGGAAGGTGATGAAATGTGGAGAGGCCACTCATGCATGGCAAAACCTGGTGAAATTTCACTAGTCGCCATTAACGAGGCCTGCTCCGTTTATAAAAAAATTCAATTTATAATGGGTATTTCACACACACACACACACACACACACACACAGATATATATATATATATATATAAAGTCTTACATCTTTTGTTGTACAGCTTCAAAACAAGTGACAAACACCTAACTTTGAAAATTCACTCGTACTAAAAGACCATACAAATTAAAAATGTAAAATCTAAAGACAAACTAACACTTAAACTTAAACCAGTCCTCAACTATTAGACCAATACCAAATAATCAAGGCAATAGTATTCGACGTGTTCTGTGACGGCCTGGAATTTCGCTCGATCCGAATCAGTCGTTAAACCGACAAAGACCGTTCGAAACCCCTGATCGTTGAGAACAGGACAAAACAGAACGCAGACGGAAGAACATTTCATTGCTATTACAACAATTCCATCAGATACAAGAATATACAGAGTATAATGAATAAATTACATTCGACAAATATCAGAGAATACAATAAATTACATAGCAGCGGAAAGTAATACAAAGCACAACTGAAGGTGATATACGGATACAGAGCTTTCCGGATATCATTCCAGCTGTAAACCAGGATCCTGTGAATATAAATCTGCAAAACCAAAACTACTAGCTGCCCGTGCGGAAAATAGGGGCACCCAGAGTTTAGGTTAAAACAATAAACTCTAGGTCAGTCATGTGACTGGTGTGAGAACTAAAACAGTTATTTAAAACTTTACTTTAAAAGAGAGTAATTCAAGGGACCACGTCGTATAACACGGAACGGGTTTCCTCCCAAGAATACCAGTGCATAAAAATAAACGGTGCAATGCTTTTTCGAAAAATGAAGCTATTATAAGACCCAGGTCCCATCACACAATGCAACGCAAGCCGGAGGATAGGGTTTTACCTTATAACAGCCAAACATGCTTGGTACGTTTAAAACAAATCATTTGATACTATAATAAGTGTATAGTGTCAAAACAATTTCAATCATAAATATAAATCATAGACGGCATAAGTGCCCCCATACCACTATGTCGCCATACTAAGCTCTACAAATAAAGCCGAAATACACGTATTGGAAATTGGATTTCCGTTATGAGTCGAGGCAAGGGGCAAGCTCCTCTCCGCTTTCGAGACACTCTAGCAAATGCTTGGGACTACACACTCTGGGCAGCTACTTGGATCGGTTGGGCCGGTCCTCACTTACGTTAGAGGATTAGTTATGCCTGAACACACGTTTCCCGGTCCTTACAGACCTATAATCGAGGCGCCTCATTCCAACAACCACAAAGGTGAAAAGTATATAAATGTCAGGGCTGGTAAGTCACTGATACCACCAAAGCTAGAAAGAAACGTCGTGCTCTCCCAATGGCCCGTATCCCGTTTTTAACTCATACCGAGGTGTGAGGCTCGCGAATTCACGTTATACACAAAGCTGCCACGTAGGCGTGCTTTAATCATCAACCACAAGACTCTGCTTTTCAACAAAAGCCTTGATCATTGCAACTCAGCATGCCACACAGGCAATTCATGCCATGCGATTGATGTCCATCGATATACGACCTCTGAGCTCGTACGTCTCAGAGAAGGGCGTTAAGCAAAAAAATAAATTCTCCACCGCCAAACAGATATATATTTAATAGAAATCAATCAACACAGAATAAAATCCAATGTCAGACACACAATCCATTTACAAGTCCGTTATGGGTCTGAACGAAACCGGAGGCACTTTCCTCGCATATCCATCCATCTCCAGGTACGTCTGGACGA
The DNA here is from genome assembly GCA_030737875.1 of Allium sativum. Lineage (NCBI taxonomy): Eukaryota > Viridiplantae > Streptophyta > Magnoliopsida > Asparagales > Amaryllidaceae > Allium > Allium sativum. Next base: position 898,616,076 of record CM060918.1, read on the forward strand.
CCACCAACTATTTCCATCCTCTTGGGTGTACAGCCCAATCAGGATCGTCAGTAATTATCCAAACGATGTGAAGACTTCCGGTCTTCAACCACCGTCTTCATCTTCGACATATCGCCGAATCGGTTATTCAGAATGGGTGTAAACCCGGCCTTTCCGAACAACCCGCGTATATTAAAACCGAATGTTACACAAACACAACATACGCCTCATTCCAATTCATATTCTCAGGGAAAAGTTCCCATTAATTTTATCCAAGATAAATTCTTCAAAATTTATCCTTTAATCTTCCTTTGGATGTCGTTTCAAACCGAATTATGGTTTTCTGAACTAGTCGAGATTAGTGAACCACACTGAAGTAATTATTTATTTTATTTCCCAATCCCAACTTATTCTTCCCATGAAGCAAAACTGGTGATACTCCATATCTAACACCATGGTGTTATCGGTATAATTAATTACCATTTCACGTTCAAATCTAATTAAAGATTTAACTATCGCTTTGGAGCAAAACTGGTGATACTCCATTCTCGCTTATTTTCCAAATTTGATAATTTAGATTATCAATGCACATTTCAATCTAATTGCAGATTAAATAAGACTCCTTTTACTGGGTTAAAGAACTAGGTGTTATTTAAAACACAGTTCACGACAAACCCAAATCACATTCTATTTATTATCGGGTTAAAGAACTAGTGTTATTTAAAACACCGTTCACGATAAACCCATTTCAAATCCAATCAAATATATTAGAAATTCCGATTATTTAAAACCCCTTTTTAAATCTAATTTATTTATTTAAAAATAATTGGGTTTTAAATTTAGTTCAAAACTAGTTCATTTCGATAAAAATCCATTTTTATCTTTTCAAATATGGAGTTTTTCACCCCAATTTTTCCCAAATCATTTCTTATGATTTTACAAAAATTATTACTATTTTTAATAATTTTATTAAGGCCCGTACAATCGATTTCCAACAATGGCCATCGAACTGCACTTACAGCGACCTTTTTCAAATTTGATTTGGACGTAACTCCAAATCCAACCGTTAGATTTCAAATTTCTAATATTCGTTAGAAAGCTCTTTTCGATACGAACCCAACGGTTTTGGTTTTAGGAGAATCCGACGGTCGGATCTCCCGTAATGTCCGTTTGAAATAAATGGTTGAAATTCACGAACTGCCGCGGCGCGGCGCGTTCTATTCAGGCCATTATATTATATATATAATATATATTTCGTCGATTACTATTCAAAACGAATTTTATAAATAGTTTTGAATTCGTTTCAAAAACAATTTCAACTTCCATTTCAATTCAAATCAAAATTGAATTCTTCCTTATAAATTCGTCTTAAAATTCCTTTCTATTCAATTCAAGTTTCAATTCAATTTGAATTCATTTCACTTCGTTTTAAATTCAATTCGAATTCGTTTTCAATTCGATTCAATTCAAAGTGGTTTTCTATTCGATTCGATTCAAATTAGTTTTCTATTTGATTCAAATTCGTTATATATTCAATTGAAATTAAATTCGTTTTCTATTCAATTCATTTCCAAATCGTTTTATATTCAATTCATTTCGAAATCGCTTTATATTCAATTCATTTCGAAATCACTATATATTCAATTCATTTCGAAATCGCTTTATATTCAATTCATTTCGAAATTGCTTTATATTCAATTCATTTCGAAATCGTTTTATATTCAATTCATTTCGAAATCGTTTTATATTCAATTCATTTCGAAATCGCTTTATATTCAATTCATTTCGAAATCGCTTTATATTCAATTCATTTCGAAATCGCTTTATATTCAATTCATTTCGAAATCGCTTTATATTCAATTCATTTCGAAATCGCTTTATATTCAATTCATTTCGAAATCGCTTTATAGTCAATTCATTTCGAAATCGTTTTATATTCAATTCATTTCGAAATCGCTTTTCAATATTCATTTCGAAATCACTTTTCAATATTCATTTCGAAATCACTTTTCAATATTCATTTTTAAATGAATAAATCGATATAAATATCGTTCGCGTCAAAATGGCGTCAATCTAATCAACACGGCTTCATATATTTCTATTTTCAAATATTCTATTTCAAATATTTCTATTTCAAATATTTCTATTTCAACAAATGAGTATTTATTTTTGTCAACCCACGACTAATCTCAACGAATGAGTACTGTCCACGTGTGACTATTTTTGTTAAATTATTTCGTTCAACACATGACTAATCTCAACGGATGAGTACAGTCAACACATGAACCTTTATTTTATAGTGATAAAGATATAAATTTTATTGTTAAAATATTTCGTTCAACACATGACTAATCTCATGAATGAGTACAGTCAACACATGAACCTTTATTTTATAGTGATAAAGATATAAATTTTATTGTTAAAATATTTCGTTCAACACATGACTAATCTCACGAATGAGTACAGTCAACAGATGAACCTTTATTTTATAGTGATAAAGATATAAATTTTATTGTTAAAATATTCTTTATTTTCTAAATTGGAATGAGGCCCAATCAATCACCATATAATATTAATTATATGGATTTTCATACATCACACATATATAATAGCATCGAAAAATAATCAACCATCAACCAAAGTGTACTACACTGTATAAGCATCAAATATAGATATCTAACGCTTATAACAGCCTGTCAATCAATCGATCGACATATTTAATCAATCAGGAAGAGTGAACTTCAAATTTCATCCCAACACCCGTGTGGGGTTTCAAACAATCAAACACAGATTTTATTTGTGCAGTTGGGCGAGGTGTAAAATTTATCGTCCCAATCAATGTCCTTCAAATAGGTGTACATAAACAAACCGTCCGGTTTGTAAATGAATGTTTATTTATTCACATTCAGTTAAAAATTATATTTTTAACGATAAAATATTTTATTTTAACACATGAATTTTTTTATTCAGTTTATTTACAAAATAAAAATGATATTTTTATTTTTCTAACTTATTTTAGAAAATTTCGGCGGCATAACGGCACGATACTAGAAACGGGACAAGGCCTAGCCTTATCCCCGGTCTAGTGAAGGCCCACGCCATTCACACATCAATCAAATCGATTTCATTTCACCACACAATTCAATTCAAACCAAATAAACTAACCAACTACACAACCAAACAATTTAACAAACAAGCCATCCATGGTCTGTGGATGACGGGTGTCGGGTGCTACTAAACACCGTCTGCATCCTAGTATATATATAACTAGAAAAAAGAAATTGAAAGGTGAGAAATTCTCACATATAGCTGTCCAATCATCTTGACTCTTCTTTGATAGAAATCTTCATCATTATCGCATTTTTATCACCTTCGTTGCTGTAGCCACTACATATGTAAAAATTGAATTTTTACTTCGTTATTCAATATATAAAAATCGAATTTTTACTTCGCTATTCAATATATAAAAATCGAATTTTTACTATACTATTCAATATATAAAAATCGGATTTTTATTATACTATTCAATATATAAAAATCGAATTTTTATTATTCTATATAATCAAAATCATATTTTCTCTTCGCTCTTCACCATATAAAGATTTCGCCTTTTTCATTATAAAGATTTCGCCTTTTCAAAAATAAAGATTTCGCCTTTTCAAAAATATCATTATAAAAATCACATCTTTATTTTGCTACTCATATAAAGATGATATTTTTAATATTTCTATCATGTAAAAATTATATTTTTAATTCTCTACACAAACAAAAATCATATTTTTATACCATCTATATAGTAAAGACTATATTTTTAATACTTTAAAAATATAAAAATCATATTTTTAATTGAATAAAAATCTTTTCTACCTCTTCCTTATACAAAAATCATATTTTTATAAATAAAAGTATAATCCTTTCAATTTTAAAAATCAAATCTTTTATAGTTTAAGGATCTAATCTTTGCTATCAAAAAAAAATTACATCCTCGTTAAATGAAAAATTACTTCTTTAATTTCAGTTTAAAAGAACAGTTTTTAAAACCATACTAGTTTAATTTCTAAACTAATTACATAAAAGAAAGTAAAAATAAAACAAAATAAAAATAAAAAGGAGACTTGCAGAGGGGGGGTGCGCCATCGCTCAGGCGAAGGAGGGGGAGATGGGGTCGGCGGCTGTGGCGGTGGTGGATCGCGAGGGGGGGCGACGCGCCTCAGAGAAAAAAGGGGGGGTCTTCGCACGTCGGTCTGAAGGGGGAAACGAGGGGAAGGAGGAGAGAGGCGGTAGGAAGGGGGAGGGCGGTCGGGGATGGGGTGCGCTCGTCGGAGGCTGGCGGATTAGGGCTCCGACGCCCTTCGCTTTCCTCTTTTTTTTTCATTCTGAATTTCATTTTGAACCGGGGGGGCCAGGAGGATTTAAGGGGAGGGAGAGAAGATTATATTTTTTTATTTAATTTATTTAATTATTTTATTTACTAAAACTTGACTTTTTATTTCGACCTCGAAACGAGGCCCACCGCCTGTCGTCCATAGCGTATTACCCCCATTCTGAACACAATGGGATATGTATCGCAGGCTGATTTGATCGTTACAATCAGTTTCTGTTAAATTTACATTTAAATCACTATATTGAATTTTAAACGTACATTTCAAATTACCGGGGTCACATACTAACTCGAAAAATTCCAGAAAAATATTTTCTAGCTTCGTATTGACGATACTGTCCTAATAAAACTAGTTTCGTCGAATTCTGAGACCGTTGGAAAAATGGCCATTTTCCAGTCGATTAAAATCAACTGAAACTGGTCAAACGCGTTTTCCTTTGCCACGCTCACATATTGATTCGAAAAATTATGAAATTTAAAACCTGGCAATAATTTGGCATCACGGATCCAACAAAAGTGGTTTCGTCGAAATCCGAGGTCGTTTGCAAAATTCCAATTTTTAAGGGCCTGAATTCCATAGCGACTATTCAGAATTTTCAACTGGACATATCTTTTGATTCCCGCTATGAAATCTCGATTTTTCGGATTCGTTGGAAAGATATTATCAATTAGATCCTATCATTTTTGGTTTCGTTAAAATCCGGTTTGTTTTGCACCCGGTATGTTCAATTGAAGTTTGAAATCGAATTATCGAACTACCGCACCATTTTCTATTCTATTTATAATTATATATAATTATTTATATTCTAACGACGGCGTATATAATATATACGTTCTAAATATATTCAAAACAAATTTTCGTCGATATTATTTAAAATAATCTATTTTAAATGATCAAAATTCGCTAAAATTGCCAAAATAAAATTTTTAAACTGGCTCAGAATTTCCGGGTTATTACAATCTCCCCCACTTAAAACTTTTCGTCCCCGAAAAGGAACAAAGTCGAAAGTGGTTTGATTATTCAACTCTATGTTCGATCTGGCTTCCATTCTCCAACTTTTCAGTTTCTGAGAATTTTCAAATTTTCAAAAATTTTGCTAACACCCTAAATTTTCGAAAAATTTCGCCATAACCTCCCCTGCACCGGGAGCCACGGGAAAATCCCGAAATTTCCATATAGGCCTTCTGATCTCAAAAAGAAAAAGAAAAAGCCAAGCGGCTAGCCAATGGGCTCATAAAATCATCATCACCCAAACAAAACAGTAAATTATAGTAAACATGTACCTATTTGTCGGGCAAACAAATTTTATTCTTCGGCTCTAGCCTCCTTGCTATGACCTGTTCAAAAGATATACATGTATGCAAGCAAATGCGACCAATTTTCAATATAGTTCAATATTTGGTTCAATTAGGCATAATGGTTCAAAATTATCAAACAAATAAACAAACAACGCAATCATCAATCAATTAGTGGATTAGAATTTCAAATTCATAATATTGATATATATACAAAAAATCTTGTTTTTGATGCCAATTCACAACAAATGTGTTCTAGCTATATTAGTTTTGGTTCTCACACCAGTCAAATGGAAATATATAGATGTCACACCTTCGAAACACGAACATAAATTCTGATGATGAGTACTCAACCATCAGAATCATCTTCGGGCCACCACAGTATGATTCTATATCTATCCAGTATATTAAAACTTCGAATATACGTTCATGACGTGTATATGCAAAACCTTTATATACTCGATTGTCCAAATTCAAAATAAATAAATAATCAAATACGTTTAAAACGATTTAAATTTCAAAACAAAATTGTTTCCCTTTGAAAGATATACTTTTCACACTCGTTCTAGGATACTACTGATCCTATCTCTAACGAGTCATTCTAATTGGATATTACTAATCCAATATCTGATGAATTCTTTCGTATGGTTCTAATGTGTCTTGTTCTCGAGCTCTGTAAACCAAAGCTCTGATACCAAATGTGACAACCTGGAATTTCGCTCGATCCGAATCAGTCGTTAAACCGACAAAGACCGTTCGAAACCCCTGATCGTTGAGAACAGGACAAAACAGAACGCAGACGGAAGAACATTTCATTGCTATTACAACAATTCCATCAGATACAAGAATATACAGATTATAATGAATAAATTACATTCGACAAATATCAGAGATTACAATAAATTACATAGCAGCGAAAAGTAATACAAAGCACAACTGAAGGTGATATACGGATTTAGAGCTTTACGAATATCATTCCAGCTGTAAACCAGGATCCTGTGACTATAAATCTGCAAAACCAAAACTACTAGCTGCCCGTGCGGAAAATAGGGGCACCCAGAGTTTAGGTTAAAACAATAAACTCTAGGTCAGTCATGTGACTGGTGTGAGAACTAAAACAGTTATTTAAAACTTTACTTTAAAAGAGAGTAATTCAAGGGACCACGCCGTATAACACGGAACGGGTTTCCTCCCAAGAATACCAGTGCATAACAATAAACGGCGCAATGCTTTTTCGAAAAATGAGGCTATTATAAGACCTAGGTCCCATCACACAATGCAACGCAAGCCGGAGGATAGGGTTTTACCTTATAACAGCCAAACATGCTTGGTACGTTTAAAACAAATCATTTGATACTATAATAAGTGTATAGTGTCAAAACAATTTCAATCATAAATATAAATCATAGACGGCATAAGTGCCCCCATACCACTATGTCGCCATACTAGGCTCTACAAATAAAGCCGAAATACACGTATTGGAAATTGGATTTCCGTCATGAGTCGAGGCAAGGGGCAAGCTCCTCTCCGCTTTCGAGACACTCTAGCAAATGCTCAGGACTACACACTCTGGGCAGCTACTTGGATCGGTTGGGTCGGTCCTCACTTACGTTAGAGGATTAGTTATGCCTGAACACACGTTTCCCGGTCCTTACAGACCTATAATCGAGGCGCCTCATTCCAACAACCACAAAGGTGAAAAGTATATAAATGTCTGGGCTGGTAAGTCACTGACACCACCAAAGCTAGAAAGAAACGTCGTGCTCTCCCAATGGCCCGTATCCCGTTTTTAACTCATACCGAGGTGTGAGGCTCGCGAATTCACGTTATACACAAAGCTGCCACGTAGGCGTGCTTTAATCATCAACCACAAGACTCTGCTTTTCAACAAAAGCCTTGATCATTGCAACTCAGCATGCCACACAGGCAATTCATGCCATGCGATTGATGTCCATCGATATACAACCTCTGAGCTCGTACGTCTCAGAGAAGGGCGTTAAGCAAAAAAATAAATTCTCCACCGCCAAACAGATATATATTTAATAGAAATCAATCAACACAGAATAAAATCCAATGTCAGACACACAATCCATTTACAAGTCCGTTCTGGGTCTGAACGAAACCGGAGGCACTTTCCTCGCATATCCATCCATCTCCAGGTACGTCTGGACGACCACCAACTATTTCCATCCTCTTGGGTGTACAGCCCAATCAGGATCGTCAGTAATTATCCAAACGATGTGAAGACTTCCGGTCTTCAACCACCGTCTTCATCTTCGACATATCGCCGAATCGGTTATTCAGAATGGGTGTAAACCCGGCCTTTCCGAACAACCCGCGTATATTAAAACCGAATGTTACACAAACACAACATACACCTCATTCCAATTCATATTCTCAGTGAAAAGTTCCCATTAATTTTATCCAAGATAAATTCTTCAAAATTTATCCTTTAATCTTCCTTTGGATGTCGTTTCAAACCAAATTATGGTTTTCTGAACTAGTCGAGATTAGTGAACCACACCGAAGTAATTATTTATTTTATTTCCCAATCCCAACCTATTCATCCCATGAAGCAAAACTGGTGATACTCCATATCTAACACCATGGTGTTATCGGTAAAATTAATTACCATTTCACGTTCAAATCTAATTAAAGATTTAACTATCGCTTTGGAGCAAAACTGGTGATACTCCATTCTCGCTTATTTTCCAAATTTGATAATTTAGATTATCAATGCACATTTCAATCTAATTGCAGATTAAATAAGACTCCTTTTACTGGGTTAAAGAACTAGGTGTTATTTAAAACACAGTTCACGACAAACCCAAACCACATTCTATTTATTATCGAGTTAAAGAACTAGTGTTATTTAAAACACCGTTCACGATAAACCCATTTCAAATCCAATCAAATATATTAGAAATTCCGATTATTTAAAACCCCTTTTTAAATCTAATTTATTTATTTAAAAATAATTGGGTTTTAAATTTAGTTCAAAATTAGTTCATTTCGATAAAAATCCATTTTTATCTTTTCAAATATGGAGTTTTTCACCCCAATTTTTCCCAAATCATTTCTTATGATTTTACAAAAATTATTACTATTTTTAATAATTTTATTAAGGCCCGTACAATCGATTTCCAACAATGGCCATCGAACTGCACTTACAACGACCTTTTTCAAATTTGATTTGGACGTAACTCCAAATCCAACCGTTAGATTTCAAATTTCTAATATTCGTTAGAAAGCTCTTTTCGATACGAACCCAACGGTTCCGGTTTTAGGAGAATCCGACGGTCGGATCTCCCGTAATGTCCGTTTGAAATAAATGGTCGAAATTCACGAACTGCCGCGGCGCGTTCTATTTTGGCCATTATATTATATATATAATATATATAATATATATTTCGTCGATTACTCTTCAAAACGAATTTTATAAATAGTTTTGAATTCGTTTCAAAAACAATTTCAACTTCCATTTCAATTCAAATCAAAATTGAATTCTTCCTTATAAATTCGTCTTAAAATTCCTTTCTATTCAATTCATGTTTCAATTCAATTTGAATTCAATTCGAATTCGTTTTCAATTCGATTCAATTCAAAGTGATTTTCTATTCGATTCGATTCAAATTGGTTTTCTATTTGATTCAAATTCGTTATATATTCAATTGAAATTAAATTCGTTTTCTATTCAATTCATTTCGAAATCGTTTTATATTCAATTCATTTCGAAATCGCTTTATATTCAATTCATTTCGAAATCGCTTTATATTCAATTCATTTCGAAATCACTTCAATTCATTTCGAAATCGCTTTATATTCAATTCATTTCGAAATCGTTTTATATTCAATTCATTTCGAAATCGCTTTATATTCAATTCATTTCGAAATCGCTTTATATTCAATTCATTTCGAAATCGCTTTATATTCAATTCATTTCGAAATCGCTTTATATTCAATTCATTTCGAAATCGCTTTATAGTCAATTCATTTCGAAATCGTTTTATATTCAATTCATTTCAAAATCGCTTTTCAATATTCATTTCGAAATCACTTTTCAATATTCATTTCGAAATCACTTTTCAATATTCATTTTTAAATGAATAAATCGATATAAATATCGTTCGCGTCAAAATGGCGTCAATCTAATCAACACGGCTTCATATATTTCTATTTTCAAATATTCTATTTCAAATATTTCTATTTCAAATATTTCTATTTCAACAAATGAGTATTTATTTTTGTCAACCCACGACTAATCTCAACGAATGAGTACTGTCCACGTGTGACTATTTTTGTTAAATTATTTCGTTCAACACATGACTAATCTCAACGGATGAGTACAGTCAACACATGAACCTTTATTTTATAGTGATAAAGATATAAATTTTATTGTTAAAATATTTCGTTCAACACATGACTAATCTCACGAATGAGTACAGTCAACACATGAACCTTTATTTTATAGTGATAAAGATATAAATTTTATTGTTAAAATATTTCGTTCAACACATGACTAATCTCACGAATGAGTACAGTCAACAGATGAACCTTTATTTTATAGTGATAAAGATATAAATTTTATTGTTAAAATATTCTTTATTTTCTAAATTGGAATGAGGCCCAATCAATCACCATATAATATTAATTATATGGATTTTCATACATCACACATATATAATAGCATCGAAAAATAATCAACCATCAACCAAAGTGCACTACACTGTATAAGCATCAAATATAGATATCTAACGCTTATAACAGCCTGTCAATCAATCGATCGACATATTTAATCAATCAGGAAGAGTGAACTTCAAATTTCATCCCAACACCCGTGTGGGGTTTCAAACAATCAAACACAGATTTTATTTGTGCAGTTGGGCGATGTGTAAAATTTATCGTCCCAATCAATGTCCTTCAAATAGGTGTACATAAACAAACTGTCCGGTTTGTAAATGAATATTTATTTATTCACATTCACGTTAAAAATTATATTTTTAACGATAAAATATTTTATTTTAACACATGAATTTTTTTATTCAGTTCATTTACAAAATAAAAATGATATTTTTATTTTTCTAACTTATTTTAGAAAATTTCGGCGGCATAACGGCACGATACTAGAAACGGGACAAGGCCTAGCCTTATCCCCGGTCTAGTGAAGGCTCACGCCATTCACACATCAATCAAATCCATTTCATTTCACCACACAATTCAATTCAAACCAAATAAACTAACCAACTACACAACCAAACAATTTAACAAACAAGCCATCCATGGTCTGTGGATGACGGGTGTTGTAACGACCCGCAAATCTGTACCCTTTGAGTCGACTAATAACACCACACGTCCAACTCAAATTGCACAGAAATACGAACCATTATTAGAAAGAAGTTAGAGGATGAGAAATAGAAAGAAAGAATTATTAGAATAGAAGAAAACGAAGATCACAAACTCACAGCGGAACGAATAAAATATAGTAGATAATATAACTTTGAAGCACAAATCAGTATTTGTATATACATACCATTATCAGAGCACAACGATTATCCCTGGAACAGTTATAAACACCTGTTTCCAGATACAACATAGTACACAGCGGAAAATATGATAGTCTATAGCTAACTGGTGAAACCTCCTGCTTCAAGCTCCTCCAAGTGAATCTGAAAGATCCCGACTACTTTACTGCCCGTACAAATTTGGGCACCCAAGAGTTTAGGGAAAACAAGCAAAATAAACTCTGGGTCAGTCATGGGACTGGTGTGAGTAAACTCCAATCATTTGTTAACTTTCAAAAATCCTTTCAAAAGAAATGATAATCGTAAGACCGATCCACACATAAACATGGATGGTTTTTACCTTACGATAACCCAAAACACTTTGGAAATCATATATTATCTGATATTATAATAATGTCTAATCACAAGTAATTAAAATCTAGTAGAACGCTTGCATCTCACGCTCTACATATATATTATACAACCAAACTCGCAGGCACTTATTGGAGATTGGATTCCAACTTGACAAGGTATGGGACCACCTTCCGAACGTGTATCTCTAGAGGCAAATACACTGGGTTCAACAAGAACGTCTTGCAACCCGGCCCACACATGACCGACCACTCATTTCGCTTGAGTGTATCGAATGTATACCACCGACGGTTGGGATCAGCAACCGCCTCCCGATAAGGGACAGCATCGATAGATTTAAGAACAAATGGAATTTCTCTAGATAGGTGATCATACATCCTAATGGGTGCGACCCACATAGCCATGCTGCCTGCCCGATTTTTTTGTCCACTTCCGGGTTGTGAGGCTTGAGGTTTGAATTATCTTCCAGAACATCTGGCCATCATTCACTTTGAATGCCACATCGTCAGATCCATCGGAAATCACTAATTGATTTCCACAAAAATACTCAGATTTGTTAGGCTAAAGAAGTTTCCCTTCTATGCCACCAACTTCGTACGTTTGAAGAAATCAACGTACGTAATCCCCTTTGGAAATACTCTGTCAGACACTTGTCCATACAAGTTGTCCTGGGTCTGGACAAACCGAAGGCACTATCCTGTAAACAGGATAGCCCTTGCATAACTCCGTCTTCAATTTTCTTCAGCATACGTTGCTTCATAACGCTTACGCCAATACGGAGTGGTTTTCAGATATCAAATCTGATCCCGGTCTCTCCATATTGACAACGGAGGTATATATAAAAATAAAACTTTGATAGTCGGTGATTTAACTATCAAAGAAACATCCATACAATCAACGGTTCTATTTCCAAATGGAAATTCTATCAATCAAGCATCAACCAACACTGGGCCCTTTTATATTAGTTCTTTATTACATTTTCATTTCCAATTCCCCTTTTCCACCTTTCGTGTTCTTTCAAAGCTCTATTTTCTCTCTTGATTATTGGGAAACCTTTCCAATATATATAATTCCTTTATTGAGAAAATATCTTTTACTCCAGTTAGAAAACATTTCTAAATCCTTTGAATTAACTGATGTTATAAACATCGTTATTATAATTCAAATCATAAATCATTCGTTAACTAACGATATCACTAACCAACCCTTGCTATCGAGCCTTAACCATTTCTCCGTCAATAATGCAGTCAGTCAAGTTGGGGTATAATTACCTCTCAGACCTTAACTGAACGACATTCTTAACTTTGAATTAGTCAGAGCTCACAACTTTAAACCAAACATTGCTTTCAACAACAGCGTTAAAACCGCTGTCTTAGCATTATAGAACACTTATCATAACCATAGCATTAAAATTGCTATTAAAACAGTTATTATAACGGCAGCGTTAAAATTGCTATTTAGATTTACCAAGACATTTATTATAACAGCAGCGTCTAAAATTGCTGTATAGCTTTACAACATCTATTATAACAACAGTGCTAAAATCGCTATTTAGTTTATAAAAGCATTTCTTACAAAGACAGCGTTATAGTCGCTGTTTAAAAGCATTTCTTATAACAACAGCGTTTTGATTTCTGTTTTGAATAAAATACCGTGCGCGGCGCACACGCTTCCGTTGTTCATTTATAAACTTTGTTTATTTTAAACAATTCAAGTTCTCCTTTAACATATTTATACATTCTTCTAACCACTTAATTCGATTTCTATAAATCCCCTTTTTATATACATTTTATTTGCAAAATATTTCCTTGTTTTAAACTATTATTCTTTTTCTTCTAAGCATTGAAAATCTTTCTTTAAACTTTCTCTATACTTTGCTAAATTCAAATCTATTTCAAATATTGGTTTCAGAACCGATACTCACTTTCAAATATACATTCATATTTGAGCTTACCTTTTGATTTATCCAACGGTTAATGATCCACTTAATTTATATCTTTATTTATAACATTTTTTCTTGGTTTACCCAATGGAATAGGTTTCCATTTACAACTCAATGAAAACGAAATTATTTCTAATTTAGAATTAAATTCTGCTTTTAAATTCTAATTTCCTTTTTCACATTCGATGATATTTCACGGTATCTAAAATACCAGGTTTCTAAGGCCAGGGTAAATCAAACACACAAATTCAACCATGGATAATGTAGCATAACATATATCACCATCAAATAAAACAGTAAATAAAATGTTGAGGGATCCAGTTGGATCCCTCCAACCTGTTTCCCTGCATCCACAGATGTTAATCACATCAATATGAAATATTCTGGTAATAGAACTGATAATCAACTATCAACCATTTTATCGACTATTCAACCAAGCAACCATTTCACATTATGAAATAATTTTAAACGAGTGAGTTTACTCACCTTGGTTCGCAGTTGAGAACTTTGCTATTGTTTTCGTTAAATCAAACAGGCATTTGATTTTTCTATGATATTCCAGTAACTTTGTCCTCCGTCACATTGGTGCCACAACGTTGGTTTCTTCGTTACAATCGCAACATGACTAGCTCATGTGATTTTGATTTCCTTCCTTAAACGTCCAATCCTTCTCCCAAAATGAATCTAGGCTTCATCAACATGATTACCAATATGCTCCATTGGGATAGTCTGAACTTGCAGAATAACACTTGCTTCATTTGCCAGGTCAAGTTATGCTTTTCCACATAATAGCACAAAGAATTCTTTAAACAGTTGTATCAACATTCTTTACTTTGCACCTCGACAGTTTCAAACAGGGAATGAAATATGCCATACTCCCTTTCCTATGAACAAATGAAACCACCGTACCACTAACACTTAAAAAAAAGTGTTTTAATTTAATTTGGCTATCCCCTTACTTACGGTTTATATGCCCGCTAATCCCCCCCTAATTCTCCTTGCCTTCCCAGTCACATGCGAAAGACAAACCGCACCATATTCAAACACTATTCCTCTCAACTTTGATTTCCAGAACCACAAACTAAGTCCTTGACCCCTCATTCATAAACCCGCAATTACCTGTACAACTCTCACCTTCAAAATCTCCACGGGTTCTCTATTGTAAAACATGTCACGGATGAGGGAAACTCTCCTCCTTCGAACAATTACTGGCGGCGCCGGAGACAACACGGCCTCGCTCGCCCTGCTCCGTCCACCATCATTACCCTAAATCATCAAGGAATCGGAACCCTGGTTCTTGGAAGTTAGTCGCGACTTCCCCTTTTTGTATATAGTTAAAAATTGGGGCACGACGGGTTCAACAGCCCCGAAATCTCGCCATTTCGTTTGATTTGTTGTTCAATTTAGAAGTGGTGATTTTTATTTCACCGAAAAGAGGAGATGGCGGCATGTTGATTGGCCAGAAATGGACGAGGTCAACAAAGAAAGAAAGGAGGTGATTTTGATTTTCGGAAAAGAGAAAAGGGGCACCTAGTATTTATAGAATATGAAGACTTGGTGGCCACGGAATTAGGGAAATAGGCTAGACTTGTAGCTGATTTAATATAGCAGGTAGATGCGCAGAATGCATGTGACTTATAACTCCTTTGTCTACACCCTTTGAAAATATAGGGTGGCACTGTATAATTTATTAAATGGCCTCAGTACTTCCTGTTTACAAGTTTGCTGCTAGGTATACAATAGGTATGTGTATAGCACCTCTTATGTCGGCTTGAAACATTTCTTTATGTCCGCGGATTATATAAATGGAAATATGCTTAAGCGGTTACAAACACATATATCTATAAATGAAATTTCCCATTACAGTCTCAACAAAACCAATATCGATTTGCATATTATGCATATTTATTTCATTATATTATTTATATTATAGCGAAACTTCGCGGTGAAGTATCAGTGACACTAACCACAGTCGACTTCTGTTTACTGATAAAAAAGCTTATCTTGGTGTAAAAAGGTATTCTGAACCCAATGGGACAAGTTTCATCGAAATCCGAGTTCATTTGAAAAAAAATCCTTTATAAAACCAGAAATAAACACGCGTTTAAATTTTTCACGATCACCAGATAAATCAAAACAACTTGAAACTGCGAATACCGACAATAACTTTTCGATACGAACCCAACGGCACTAATTTCGTCGCATTCTGAGACCGTTGCCCCGGTAGACTGTTTTTGGCGCGTACCGCACTGCCCTTCTGAACACCAAATTTGCCGATCTCTAAAAATAACAAACTATATACCTACCCTGACTATATCCGACGCTACGAACTCACCGGAACTGGTTTCGTGGCCTGATTCGATCGTCTGTTCAAGTTACACTCTAATATTCCTTTATTCAGTTGAATTAATTTAATTGCACTGAACGAGCGTTTACGGCTACCGTGGTTACATACGACATCGGTTTGCCACGCAATTCAACACCGTACAATAATTTAACGATACGGTCCCAATGAAACTGATTTCGTCGAAATCTGAGTCCGTTTGCAAAATGGCTATTTTAACGCGTATATTTTAAATAACGATTTTCCACAGCGACTATTTCAAAATTTGATTTGACCATAACTTTCTATTTATAACACGAAATCTAGATTTTTCTCTTTCACATGAAAATTATAACCAATACGGTTCCAACGTGTCTTGTTTCACAGAAATCCGACTTATATCGGATCCTGTATCCTCAGTTGAAGTTCAAAACTCTATATTACGAACTACCGCGCGATTTCGAGCTCGTTTTTTAATTATATTATATATTAACGTTCAAACTTCGTTTTTAATCAATAAATTCCTATATATAATTCAATTAAAATTTTTAAAGCAAATTTAAATATTCAGAATTCAACGGCCAAAAATCCGGGTCGTTACATTCCTTCCCCCTTAAAATAATTTCGTCCTCGAAATTGCTAAGTAGGAAAAGATGCTACGTACCCTGTTAATTCGATCCACAAATCCCTTTTTGTTCACTTCTTAACTTTAGTTTAACTGGCCAATTTATTTCAATTAAAATATTCATTTATTCTTACTAACGAAAAATTTTAAAAATTCTGAAAATTTTCTAACACTTTAAATTCTGAAAAATTTCGGCTGCATCTCCTCTGCACGGTTTAGTCGGCACAACCACAACTCGCCTTTCTAGGCCTTCTCCAATCCAAAAGAAAATCAAAAAGCCAAGTGGCTTGCCTCATAGGCTCATAAAATCATCAACCCAAACAATATTGTAAACATGTACCTTTTTGTCGGGCATAATTCTATCTCTTGCACTTTCTTCCATTCTGCTCAGCATACATATATCCATTTCCCACCGGTTTCAAATCAATACAACTTTCAGTTGTCAGATCTCTAATCAACTTCTGATTAGTTCACATCCATTCATTAATCCAAACTGAGTGTTGTTTTCAAAAATCAACCCCCTTATCCTGCTTGGGTTCAATAATAACTTAATTCCAATTAACGACATACAATATAAGTATTCAACTTGTTTAGTATAAGTCGAATCTATTTTAATATTTCGAATTTCAACATCTCTATACTTAATTTCATTCGGGATTACTTCTAATTCAATCCAGTTTTATTTAACTTAAGTTAAATTCCAATTCATTTAATACATTTTGACCATTTCAATCTATTCAACTTATACAAGTTAAATTTTAAATCTTTAGAACTCAAATTCCCGGGTTTTATTTCAAATTAGTTCGAAATCATATATATATTTATAATCGACTCAATTCAAAACATTTGCATTTCTAAAACAACTTGTCCTTTGCAACAAATTTTTTTCATTCCCAAATTACTATGGTAGCAATTCGTCACTCAGAAACTCGAAAATGAATACCGATAATGTCGCGACCCATTATCAGTACTATTTTCTCGCCACCGAAGTGATTTCAGTGCTTAATCCCTTTAAAAAAAATCCATTTAAACCATTCTTATTCAAAAATCTCTTCAAACTAATGCCATATTACCTTTAAAATACTTCAAGGAATATTTCGAAACCTCCGGGATTTAAATTCAAATTATGGTTTGAATAAAATTCCAATTCAGCTTATTTGTATATCCTATTCTTATACAAATTCAATTTGGTTTTATACAACCATTTCAATATTTTATAATTTCCTTTGATTGTAATAACAATCAACACATTCGATAATTTCAGGAAATTATCCCTTTATATCAAAATAACTTTTGGGCAAATTATATCACTTACCCACTTTAAAACAATACTGAGTCGTTTTGTTCTGTTCGAGAGTTTAGAAACACCTATCGGTATGGTTGTACTTCCTGTATCGACCAGAATTCATAAACCACTCAACAAACCAGTCAACACAATATAAAACAAATTTTATATCGAATTTACAAATACGCGCTCATATATATACACTCAAACTCAACCTAGGGTATTGCTAACCCCATCTCTATTGAGTTATGCCACAGAGCCAAGGTAATCACTTAACCTTCAGCTCTGATACCAACTGTAACGACCCGCAAATCTGTACCCTTTGAGTCGACTAATAACACCACACGTCCAACTCAAATTGCACAGAAATACGAACCATTATTAGAAAGAAGTTAGAGGATGAGAAATAGAAAGAAAGAATTATTAGAATAGAAGAAAACGAAGATCACAAACTCACAGCGGAACGAATAAAATATAGTAGATAATATAACTTTGAAGCACAAATCAGTATTTGTATATACATACCATTATCAGAGCACAACGATTATCCCTGGAACAGTTATAAACACCTGTTTCCAGATACAACATAGTACACAGCAGAAAATATGATAGTCTATAGCTAACTGGTGAAACCTCCTGCTTCAAGCTCCTCCAAGTGAATCTGAAAGATCCCGACTACTTGACTGCCCGTACAAATTTGGGCACCCAAGAGTTTAGGGAAAACAAGCAAAATAAACTCTGGGTCAGTCATGGGACTGGTGTGAGTAAACTCCAATCATTTGTTAACTTTCAAAAATCCTTTCAAAAGAAATGATAATCGTAA
The DNA here is from genome assembly GCA_030737875.1 of Allium sativum. Lineage (NCBI taxonomy): Eukaryota > Viridiplantae > Streptophyta > Magnoliopsida > Asparagales > Amaryllidaceae > Allium > Allium sativum. Next base: position 898,634,603 of record CM060918.1, read on the forward strand.
GACCGATCCACACATAAACATGGATGGTTTTTACCTTACGATAACCCAAAACACTTTGGAAATCATATATTATCTGATATTATAATAATGTCTAATCACAAGTAATTAAAATCTAGTAGAACGCTTGCATCTCACGCTCTACATATATATTATACAACCAAACTCGCAGGCACTTATTGGAGATTGGATTCCAACTTGACAAGGTATGGGACCACCTTCCGAACGTGTATCTCTAGAGGCAAATACACTGGGTTCAACAAGAACGTCTTGCAACCCGGCCCACACATGACCGACCACTCATTTCGCTTGAGTGTATCGAATGTATACCACCGACGGTTGGGATCAGCAACCGCCTCCCGATAAGGGACAGCATCGATAGATTTAAGAACAAATGGAATTTCTCTAGATAGGTGATCATACATCCTAATGGGTGCGACCCACATAGCCATGCTGCCTGCCCGATTTTTTTGTCCACTTCCGGGTTGTGAGGCTTGAGGTTTGAATTATCTTCCAGAACATCCGGCCATCATTCACTTTGAATGCCACATCGTCAGATCCATCGGAAATCACTAATTGATTTCCACAAAAATACTCAGATTTGTTAGGCTAAAGAAGTTTCCCTTCTATGCCACCAACTTCGTACGTTTGAAGAAATCAACGTACGTAATCCCCTTTGGAAATACTCTGTCAGACACTTGTCCATACAAGTTGTCCTGGGTCTGGACAAACCGAAGGCACTATCCTGTAAACAGGATAGCCCTTGCATAACTCCGTCTTCAATTTTCTTCAACATACGTTGCTTCATAACGCTTACGCCAATACGGAGTGGTTTTCAGATATCAAATCTGATCCCGGTCTCTCCATGTTGACAACGGAGGTATATATAAAAATAAAACTTTGATAGTCGGTGATTTAACTATCAAAGAAACATCCATACAATCAACGGTTCTATTTCCAAATGGAAATTCTATCAATCAAGCATCAACCAACACTGGGCCCTTTTATATTAGTTCTTTATTACATTTTCATTTCCAATTCCCCTTTTCCACCTTTCGTGTTCTTTCAAAGCTCTATTTTCTCTCTTGATTATTGGGAAACCTTTCCAATATATATAATTCCTTTATTGAGAAAATATCTTTTACTCCAGTTAGAAAACATTTCTAAATCCTTTGAATTAACTGATGTTATAAACATCGTTATTATAATTCAAATCATAAATCATTCGTTAACTAACGATATCACTAACCAACCCTTGCTATCGAGCCTTAACCATTTCTCCGTCAATAATGCAGTCAGTCAAGTTGGGGTATAATTACCTCTCAGACCTTAACTGAACGACATTCTTAACTGTGAATTAGTCAGAGATCACAACTTTAAACCAAACATTGCTTTCAACAACAGTGTTAAAACCGCTGTCTTAGCATTATAGAACACTTATCATAACCATAGCATTAAAATTGCTATTAAAACAGTTATTATAACGGCAGCGTTAAAATTGCTATTTAGATTTACCAAGACATTTATTATAACAGCAGCGTCTAAAATTGCTGTATAGCTTTACAACATCTATTATAACAACAGTGCTAAAATCGCTGTTTAGTTTATAAAAGCATTTCTTACAAAGACAGCGTTATAGTCGCTGTTTAAAAGCATTTCTTATAACAACAGCGTTTTGATTTCTGTTTTGAATAAAATACCGTGCGCGGCGCACACGCTTCCGTTGTTCATTTATAAACTTTGTTTATTTTAAACAATTCAAGTTCTCCTTTAACATATTTATACATTCTTCTAACCACTTAATTCGATTTCTATAAATCCCCTTTTTATATACATTTTATTTGCAAAATATTTCCTTGTTTTAAACTATTATTCTTTTTCTTCTAAGCATTGAAAATCTTTCTTTAACTTTCTCTATACTTTGCTAAATTCAAATCTATTTCAAATATTGGTTTCAGAACCGATACTCACTTTCAAATATACATTCATGTTTGAGCTCACCTTTTGATTTATCCAACGGTTAATGATCCACTTAATTTATATCTTTATTTATAACATTTTTTCTTGGTTTACCCAATGGAATAGGTTTCCATTTACAACTCAATGAAAACGAAATTATTTCTAATTTAGAATTAAATTCTGCTTTTAAATTCTAATTTCCTTTTTCACATTCGATGATATTTCACGGTATCTAAAATACCAGGTTTCTAAGGCCAGGGTAAATCAAACACACAAATTCAACCATGGATAATGTAGCATAACATATATCACCATCAAATAAAACAGTAAATAAAATGTTGAGGGATCCAGTTGGATCCCTCCAACCTGTTTCCCTGCATCCACAGATGTTAATCACATCAATATGAAATATTCTGGTAATAGAACTGATAATCAAGTATCAACCATTTTATCGACTATTCAACCAAGCAACCATTTCACATTATGAAATAATTTTAAACGAGTGAGTTTACTCACCTTGGTTCGCAGTTGAGAACTTTGCTATTGTTTTCGTTAAATCAAACAGGCATTTGATTTTTCTATGATATTCTAGTAACTTTGTCCTCCATCACATTGGTGCCACAACGTTGGTTTCTTCGTTACAATCGCAACATGACTAGCTCATGTGATTTTGATTTCCTTCCTTAAACGTCCAATCCTTCTCCCAAAATGAATCTAGGCTTCATCAACATGATTACCAATATGCTCCATTGGGATAGTCTGAACTTGCAGAATAACACTTGCTTCATTTGCCAGGTCAAGTTATGCTTTTCCACATAATAGCACAAAGAATTCTTTAAACAGTTGTATCAACATTCTTTACTTTGCACCTCGACAGTTTCAAACAGGGAATGAAATATGCCATACTCCCTTTCCTATGAACAAATGAAACCACCGTACCACTAACACTTAAAAAAAAGTGTTTTAATTTAATTTGGCTATCCCCTTACTTACGGTTTATATGCCCGCTAATCCCCCCCTAATTCTCCTTGCCTTCCCAGTCACATGCGAAAGACAAACCGCACCATATTCAAACACTATTCCTCTCAACTTTGATTTCCAGAACCACAAACTAAGTCCTTGACCCCTCATTCATAAACCCGCAATTACCTGTACAACTCTCACCTTCAAAATCTCCACGGGTTCTCTATTGTAAAACATGTCACGGATGAGGGAAACTCTCCTCCTTCGAACAATTACTGGCGGCGCCGGAGACAACACGGCCTCGCTCGCCCTGCTCCGTCCACCATCATTACCCTAAATCATCAAGGAATCGGAACCCTGGATCTTGGAAGTTAGTCGCGACTTCCCCTTTTTGTATATAGTTAAAAATTGGGGCACGACGGGTTCAACAGCCCCGAAATCTCGCCATTTCGTTTGATTTGTTGTTCAATTTAGAAGTGGTGATTTTTATTTCACCGAAAAGAGGAGATGGCGGCATGTTGATTGGCCAAAAATGGACGAGGTCAACAAAGAAAGAAAGGAGGTGATTTTGATTTTCGGAAAAGAGAAAAGGGGCACCTAGTATTTATAGAATATGAAGACTTGGTGGCCACGGAATTAGGGAAATAGGCTAGACTTGTAGCTGATTTAATATAGCAGGTAGATGCGCAGAATGCATGTGACTTATAACTCCTTTGTCTACACCCTTTGAAAATATAGGGTGGCACTGTATAATTTATTAAATGGCCTCAGCACTTCCTGTTTACATGTTTGCTGCTAGGTATACAATAGGTATGTGTATAGCACCTCTTATGTCGGCTTGAAACATTTCTTTATGTCCGCGGATTATATAAATGGAAATATGCTTAAGCGGTTACAAACACATATATCTATAAATGAAATTTCCCATTACAGTCTCAACAAAACCAATATCGATTTGCATATTATGCATATTTATTTCATTATATTATTTATATTATAGCGAAACTTCGCGGTGAAGTATCAGTGACACTAACCACAGTCGACTTCTGTTTACTGATAAAAAAGCTTATCTTGGTGTAAAAAGGTATTCTGAACCCAATGGGACAAGTTTCATCGAAATCCGAGTTCATTTGAAAAAAAATCCTTTATAAAACCAGAAATAAACACGCGTTTAAATTTTTCACGATCACCAGATAAATCAAAACAACTTGAAACTGTGAATACCGACAATAACTTTTCGATACGAACCCAACGGCACTAGTTTCGTCGCATTCTGAGACCGTTGCCCCGGTAGACTGTTTTTGGCGCGTACCGCACTGCCCTTCTGAACACCAAATTTGCCGATCTCTAAAAATAACAAACTATATACCTACCCTGACTATATCCGACGCTACGAACTCACCGGAACTGGTTTCGTGGCCTGATTCGATCGTCTGTTCAAGTTACACTCTAATATTCCTTTATTCAGTTGAATTAATTTAATTGCACTGAACGAGCGTTTACGGCTACCGTGGTTACATACGACATCGGTTTGCCACGCAATTCAACACTGTACAATAATTTAACGATACGGTCCCAATGAAACTGATTTCGTCGAAATCTGAGTCCGTTTGCAAAATGGCTATTTTAACGCGTATATTTTAAATAACGATTTTCCACAGCGACTATTTCAAAATTTGATTTGACCATAACTTTCTATTTATAACACGAAATCTAGATTTTTCTCTTTCACATGAAAATTATAACCAATACGGTTCCAACGTGTCTTGTTTCACAGAAATCCGACTTATATCGGATCCTGTATCCTCAGTTGAAGTTCAAAACTCTATATTACGAACTACCGCGCGATTTCGAGCTCGTTTTATAATTATATTATATATTAACGTTCAAACTTCGTTTTTAATCAATAGATTCCTATATATAATTCTATTAAAATTTTTAAAGCAAATTTAAATATTCAGAATTCAACGGCCAAAAATCCGGGTCGTTACAGGTGTCGGGTGCTACTAAACACCGTCTGCATCCTAGTATATATATAACTAGAAAAAAGAAATTGAAATGTGAGAAATTCTCACATATAGCTATCCAATCATCTTGACTCTTCTTTGATAGAAATCTTCATCATTATCGCATTTTTATCACCTTCGTTGCTGTAGCCACTACATATGTAAAAATTGAATTTTTACTTCATTATTCAATATATAAAAATCGAATTTTTACTTCGCTATTCAATATATAAAAATCGAATTTTTACTATACTATTCAATATATAAAAATCGAATTTTTATTATACTATTCAATATATAAAAATCGAATTTTTATTATTCTATATAATCAAAATCATATTTTCTCTTCGCTCTTCACCATATAAAGATTTCGCCTTTTTCATTATAAAGATTTCGCCTTTTCAAAAATAAAGATTTCGCCTTTTCAAAAATAAAGATTTCGCCTTTTCAAAAATATCATTATAAAAATCACATCTTTATTTTGCTACTCATATAAAGATGATATTTTTAATATTTCTATCATGTAAAAATTATATTTTTAATTCTCTACACAAACAAAAATCATATTTTTATACCATCTATATAGTAAAGACTATATTTTTAATACTTTAAAAATATAAAAATCATAATTTTGAATAAAAATCTTTTCTACCTCTTCCTTATACAAAAATCATATTTTTATAAATAAAAGTATAATCCTTTCAATTTTAAAAATCAAATCTTTTATAGTTTAAGGATCTAATCTTTGCTATCAAAAAAAAATTACATCCTCGTTAAATGAAAAATTACTTCTTTAATTTCAGTTTAAAAGAACAGTTTTTAAAACCATACTAGTTTAATTTCTAAACTAATTACATAAAAGAAAGTAAAAATAAAACAAAATAAAAATAAAAAGGAGACTTGCAGAGGGGGGGTGCGCCATCGCTCAGGCGAAGGAGGGGGAGATGGGGTCGGCGGCTGTGGCGGTGGTGGATCGCGAGGGGGGGCGACGCGCCTCAGAGAAAAAAGGGGGGGTCTTCGCATGTCGGTCTGAAGGGGGAAACGAGAGGAAGGAGGAGAGAGGCGGTAGGAAGGGGGAGGGCGGTCGGGGATGGGGTGCGCTCGTCGGAGGCTGGCGGATTAGGGCTCCGACGCCCTTCGCTTTCCTTTTTTTTTTCATTCTGAATTTCATTTTGAACCGGGGGGGCCAGGAGGATTTAAGGGGAGGGAGAGAAGATTATATTTTTTTATTTAATTTATTTAATTATTTTATTTACTAAAAGTTGACTTTTTATTTCGACCTCGAAACGAGGCCCACCGCCTGTCGTCCATAGCGTATTACCCCCATTCCGAACACAATGGGATATGTATCGCAGGCTGATTTGATCGTTACAATCAGTTTCCGTTAAATTTACATTTAAATCACTATATTGAATTTTAAACGTACATTTCAAATTACCGGGGTCACATACTAACTCGAAAAATTCCAGAAAAATATTTTCTAGCTTCGTATTGACGATACTGTCCTAATAAAACTAGTTTCGTCGAATTCTGAGACCGTTGGAAAAATGGCCATTTTCCAGTCGATTAAAATCAACTGAAACTGGTCAAACGCGTTTTCCTTTGCCACGCTCACATATTGATTCGAAAAATTATGAAATTTAAAACCTGGCAATAATTTGGCATCACGGATCCAACAAAAGTGGTTTCGTCGAAATCCGAGGTCGTTTGCAAAATTCCAATTTTTAAGGGCCTGAATTCCATAGCGACTATTCAGAATTTTCAACTGGACATATCTTTTGATTCCCGCTATGAAATCTCGATTTTTCGGATTCGTTGGAAAGATATTATCAATTAGATCCTATCATTTTTGGTTTCGTTAAAATCTGGTTTGTTTTGCACCCGGTATGTTCAATTGAAGTTTGAAATCGAATTATCGAACTACCGCACCATTTTCTATTCTATTTATAATTATATATAATTATTTATATTCTAACGACGGCGTATATAATATATACGTTCTAAATATATTCAAAATAAATTTTCGTCGATATTATTTAAAATAATCTATTTTAAATGTTCAAAATTCGCTAAAATTGCCAAAATAAAATTTTTAAACTGGCTCAGAATTTCCGGGTTATTACAATCTCCCCCACTTAAAACTTTTCGTCCCCGAAAAGGAACTAAGTCGAAAGTGGTTTGATTATTCAACTCTATGTTCGATCTGGCTTCCATTCTTCTACTTTTCAGTTTCTGAGAATTTTCAAATTTTCAAAAATTTGGCTAACACCCTAAATTTTCGAAAAAATTCGCCATAACCTCCCCTGCACCGGGAGCCACGGGAAAATCCCGAAATTGCCATATAGGCCTTCTGATCTCAAAAAGAAAAAGAAAAAGCCAAGCGGCTAGCCAATAGGCTCATAAAATCATCATCACCCAAACAAAACAGTAAATTATAGTAAACATGTACCTATTTGTCGGGCAAACAAATTTTATTCTTCGGCTCTAGCCTCCTTGCTATGACCTGTTCAAAAGATATACATGTATGCAAGCAAATGCGACCAATTTTCAATATAGTTCAATATTTGGTTCAATTAGGCATAATGGTTCAAAATTATCAAACAAATAAACAAACAACACAATCATCAATCAATTAGTGGATTAGAATTTCAAATTCATAATATTGATATATATACAAAAAATCTTGTTTTTGATACCAATTCACAACAAATGTGTTCTAGCTATATTAGTTTTGGTTCTCACACCAGTCTAATGGAAATATATAGATGTCACACCTTCGAAACACGAACATAAATTCTGATGATGAGTACTCAACCATCAGAATCATCTTCGGGCCACTAGAGTATGATTCTATATCTATCCAGTATATTCAAACTTCGAATATACGTTCATGACGCGTATATGCAAAACCTTTATATACTCGATTGTCCAAATTCAAAATAAATAAATAATCAAATACGTTTAAAACGATTTAAATTTCAAAACAAAATTGTTTCCCTTTGAAAGATATACTTTTCACACTCGTTCTAGGATACTACTGATCCTATCTCTAACGAGTCATTCTAATTGGATATTACTAATCCAATATCTGATGAATTCTTTCGTATGGTTCTAATGTGTCTTGTTCTCGAGCTCTGTAAACCAAAGCTCTGATACCAAATGTGACGGCCTGGAATTTCGCTCGATCCGAATCAGTCGTTAAACCGACAAAGACCGTTCGAAACCCCTGATCGTTGAGAACAGGACAAAACAGAACGCAGACGGAAGAACATTTCATTGCTATTACAACAATTCCATCAGATACAAGAATATACAGAGTATAATGAATAAATTACATTCGACAAATATCAGAGATTACAATAAATTACATAGCAGCGAAAAGTAATACAAAGCACAACTGAAGGTGATATACGGATACAGAGCTTTCCGGATATCATTCCAGCTGCCCGTGAATTTAAATCTGCAAAACCAAAACTACTAGCTGCCCGTGCGGAAAATAGGGGCACCCAGAGTTTAGGTTAAAACAATAAACTCTAGGTCAGTCATGTGACTGGTGTGAGAACTAAAACAGTTATTTAAAACTTTACTTTAAAAGAGAGTAATTCAAGGGACCACGCCGTATAACACGGAACGGGTTTCCTACCAAGAATACCATTGCATAACAATAAACGACGCAATGCTTTTTCGAAAAATGAAGCTATTATAAGACCCAGGTCCCATCACACAATGCAACGCAAGCCGGAGGATAGGGTTTTACCTTATAACAGCCAAACATGCTTGGTACGTTTAAAACAAATCATTTGATACTATAATAAGTGTATAGTGTCAAAACAATTTCAATCATAAATATAAATCATAGACGGCATAAGTGCCCCATACCACTATGTCGCCATACTAGGCTCTACAAATAAAGCCGAAATACACGTATTGGAAATTGGATTTTCGTCATGAGTCGAGGCAAGGGGCAAGCTCCTCTCCGCTTTCGAGACACTCTAGCAAATGCTCAGGACTACACACTCTGGGCAGCCACTTGGATCGGTTGGGCCGGTCCTCACTTACGTTAGAGGATTAGTTATACCTGAACACACGTTTCCCGGTACTTACAGACCTATAATCGAGGCGCCCCATTCCAACAACCACAAAGGTGAAAAGTATATAAATGCCAGGGCTGGTAAGTCGCTGACACCTCCAAAGCTAGAAAGAAATGTCGTGCTCTCCCAACGGCCCGTATCCCGTTTTTAACTCATACCGAGGTGTGAGGCTCGCGAATTCACGTTATACACAAAGCTGCCACGTAGGCGTGCTTTAATCATCAACCACAAGACTCTGCTTTTCAACAAAAGCCTTGATCATTGCAACTCAGCATGCCACACAGGCAATTCATGCCATGCGATTGATGTCCATCGATATACAACCTCTGAGCTCGTACGTCTCAGAGAAGGGCGTTAAGCCAAAAAATAAATTCTCCGCCGCCAAACAGATGTATATTTAATAGAAATCAATCAACATAGAATAAAATCCAATGTCAGACACACAATCCATTTACAAATCCGTTCTGGGTCTGAACGAAACCGGAGGCACTTTCCTCGCATATCCATCCATCTCCAGGTACGTCTGGACGACCACCAACTATTTCCATCCTCTTGGGTGTACAGCCCAATCAGGATCGTCAGTAATTATCCAAACGATGTGAAGACTTCCGGTCTTCAACCACCGTCTTCATCTTCGACATGTCGCCGAATCGGTTATTCAGAATGGGTGTAAACCCGGCTTTTCCGAACAACCCGCGTACATTAAAACCGAATGTCACACAAACACAACATACGTCTCATTCCAATTCATATTCTTAGGGAAAAGTTCCCATTAATTTTATCCAAGATAAATTCTTTAAAATTTATCCTTTAATCTTCCTTTGGATGTCGTTTCAAACCAAATTATGGTTTTCTGAACTAGTCGAGATTAGCGAACCACACCGAAGTAATTATTTATTTTATTTCCCAATCCCAACCTATTCATCCAATAAAGCAAAACTGGTGATACTCCATATCTAACACCATGGTGTTATCGGTAAAATTAATTACCATTTCACCTTCAAATCTAATTAAAGATTTAACTATCGCTTTGGAGCAAAACTGGTGATACTCCATTCTCGCTTATTTTCCAAATTTGATAATTTAGATTATCAATGCACATTTCAATCTAATTGCAGATTAAATAAGACTCCTTTTACTGGGTTAAAGAACTAGGTGTTATTTAAAACACAGTTCACGACAAACCCAAATCACATTCTATTTATTATCGGGTTAAAGAAATAGTGTTATTTAAAACACCGTTCACGATAAACCCATTTCAAATCCAATCAAATATATTAGAAATTCTGATTATTTAAAACCCTTTTTTAAATCTAATTTATTTATTTAAAAATAATTGGGTTTTAATTTAGTTCAAAACTAGTTCATTTCGATAAAAATCCATTTTTATCTTTTCAAATATGGAGTTTTTCACCCCAATTTTTCCCAAATCATTTCTTATGAGTTTACACAAATTATTACCATTTTTAATAATTTTATTAAGGCCCGTACAATCGATTTCCAACAATGGCCATCGAACTGCACTTACAACGACCTTTTTCAAATTTGATTTGGACGTAACTCCAAATCCAACCATTAGATTTCAAATTTCTAATATTCGTTAGAAAGCTCTTTTCGATACGAACCCAACGGTTCCGGTTTTAGGAGAATCCGACGGTCGGATCTCCCGTAATGTCCGTTTGAAATAAATGGTCGAAATTCACGAACTGCCGCGGCGCGGCGCGTTCTATTCAGGCCATTATATTATATTTATAATATATATAATATATATTTCGTCGATTACTATTCAAAACGAATTTTATAAATAGTTTTGAATTCGTTTCAAAAACAATTTCAACTTCCATTTCAATTCAAATCAAAATTGAATTCTTCCTTATAAATTCGTCTTAAAATTCCTTTCTATTCAATTCAAGTTTCAATTCAATTTGAATTCATTTCGCTTCGTTTTAAATTCAATTCGAATTCGTTTTCAATTCGATTCAATTCAAAGTGGTTTTCTATTCGATTCAATTCAAATTGGTTTTCTATTTGATTCAAATTCGTTATATATTCAATTGAAATTAAATTCGTTTTCTATTCAATTCATTTCGAAATCGTTTTATATTCAATTCATTTCGAAATCGCTTTATATTCAATTCATTTCGAAATCGCTTTATATTCAATTCATTTCGAAATCGCTTTATATTCAATTCATTTCGAAATCGCTTTATATTCAATTCATTTCGAAATCGCTTTATATTCAATTCATTTCGAAATCGCTTTATCTTCAATTCATTTCGAAATCGCTTTATATTCAATTCATTTCGAAATCGCTTTATATTCAATTCATTTCGAAATCGCTTTATATTCAATTCATTTCGAAATCGCTTTATATTCAATTCATTTCGAAATAGCTTTATATTCAATTCATTTCGAAATCGCTTCATATTCAATTCATTTCGAAATCGTTTTATATTCAATTCATTTCGAAATCGTTTTATATTCAATTCATTTCGAAATCGTTTTATATTCAATTCATTTCGAAATCGCTTTTCAATATTCATTTCGAAATCACTTTTCAATATTCATTTCGAAATCACTTTTCAATATTCATTTCGAAATCACTTTTCAATATTCATTTTTAAATGAATAAATCGATATAAATATCGTTCGTGTCAAAATGGCGTCAATCTAATCAACACGGCTTCATATATTTCTATTTTCAAATATTCTATTTCAAATATTTCTATTTCAAATATTTCTATTTCAACAAATGAGTATTTATTTTTGTCAACCCACGACTAATCTCAACGAATGAGTACTGTCCACGTGTGACTATTTTTGTTAAATTATTTCGTTCAACACATGACTAATCTCAACGGATGAGTACAGTCAACACATGAACCTTTATTTTATAGTGATAAAGATATAAATTTTATTGTTAAAATATTTCGTTCAACACATGACTAATCTCACGAATGAGTACAGTCAACACATGAACCTTAATTTTATAGTGATAAAGATATAAATTTTATTGTTAAAATATTTCGTTCAACACATGACTAATCTCACGAATGAGTACAGTCAACAGATAACCTTTATTTTATAGTGATAAAGATATAAATTTTATTGTTAAAATATTCTTTATTTTCTAAATTGGAATGAGGCCCAATCAATCACCATATAATATTAATTATATGGATTTTCATACATCACACGTATATAATAGCATCGAAAAATAATCAACCATCAACCAAAGTGTACTACACTGTATAAGCATCAAATATAGATATCTAACGCTTATAACAGCTTGTCAACCAATCGATCGACATATTTAATCAATCAGGATGAGTGAACTTCAAATTTCATCCCAACACCCGTGTGGGGTTTCAAACAATCAAACACAGATTTTATTTGTGCAGTTGGGCGATGTGTAAAATTTATCGTCCCAATCAATGTCCTTCAAATAGGTGTACATAAACAAACCGTCCGGTTTGTAAATGAATATTTATTTATTCACAGTCATGTTAAAAATTATATTTTTAACGATAAAATATTTTATTTTAACACATGAATTTTTTTATTCAGTTCATTTACAAAATAAAAATGATATTTTTATTTTTCTAACTTATTTTAGAAAATTTCGGCGGCATAACGGCACGATACTAGAAACGGGACAAGGCCTAGCCTTATCCCCGGTCTAGTGAAGGCCCACGCCATTCACACATCAATCAAATCCATTTCATTTCACCACACAATTCAATTCAAACCAAATAAACTAACCAACTACACAACCAAACAATTTAACAAACAAGCCATCCATGGTCTGTGGATGACGCGTGTCGGGTGCTACTAAACACTGTCTGCATCCTAGTATATATATAACTAGAAAAAGAAATTGAAAGGTGAGAAATTCTCACATATAGCTTCTTTGATAGAAATCTTCATCATTATCGCATTTTTATCACCTTCGTTGCTGTAGCCACTACATATGTAAAAATTGAATTTTTACTTCGTTATTCAATATATAAAAATCAAATTTTTACTTCGCTATTCAATATATAAAAATCGAATTTTTACTATACTATTCAATATATAAAAATCGAATTTTTATTATACTATTCAATATATAAAAATCGAATTTTTATTATTCTATATAATCAAAATCATATTTTCTCTTCGCTCTTCACCATATAAAGATTTCGCCTTTTTCATTATAAAGATTTCGCCTTTTCAAAAATAAAGATTTCGCCTTTTCAAAAATATCATTATAAAAATCACATCTTTATTTTGCTACTCATATAAAGATGATATTTTTAATATTTCTATCATGTAAAAATTATATTTTTAATTCTCTACACAAACAAAAATCATATTTTTATACCATCTATATAGTAAAGACTATATTTTTAATACTTTAAAAATATAAAAATCATATTTTTAATTGAATAAAAATCTTTTCTACCTCTTCCTTATACAAAAATCATATTTTTATAAATAAAAGTATAATCCTTTCAATTTTAAAAATCAAATCTTTTATAGTTTAAGGATCTAATCTTTGCTATCAAAAAAAAATTACATCCTCGTTAAATGAAAATTTACTTCTTTAATTTCAGTTTAAAAGAACAGTTTTTAAAACCATACTAGTTTAATTTCTAAACTAATTACATAAAAGAAAGTAAAAATAAAACAAAATAAAAATAAAAAGGAGACTTACAGAGGGGGGGGTGCGCCATCGCTCAGGCGAAGGAGGGGGAGATGGGGTCGGCGGCTGTGGCGGTGGTGGATCGCAAGAGGGGGGGGGCGACGCGTCTCAGAGAAAAAAGGGGGGTCTTCGCACGTCGGTCTGAAGGGGGAAACGAGGGGAAGGAGGAGAGAGGCGGTGGGAAGGGGGAGGGCGGTCGGGGATGGGGTGCGCTCGTCGGAGGCTGGCGGATTAGGGCTCCGACGCCCTTCGCTTTCCTCTTTTTTTTTTCATTCTGAATTTCATTTTGAACGGGGGGGGGGGGGGGGGGGGGCAGGAGGATTTAAGGGGAGGGAGAGAAGATTATATTTTTTTTATTTAATTTATTTAATTATTTTATTTACTAAAAGTTGACTTTTTATTTCGACCTCGAAACGAGGCCCACCGCCTGTCGTCCATAGCGTATTACCCCCATTCCGAACACAATGGGATATGTATCGCAAGCTGATTTGATCGTTACAATCAGTTTCCATTAAATTTACATTTAAATCACTATATTGAATTTTAAACGTACATTTCAAATTACCGGGGTCACATACTAACTCAAAAAATTCCAGAAAAATATTTTCTAGGTTCGTATTGACGATACGGTCCTAATAAAACTAGTTTCGTCGAATTCTGAGACCGTTGGAAAAATGGCCATTTTCCAGTCGATTAAAATCAACTGAAACTGGTCAAACGCGTTTTCCTTTGCCACGCTCACATATTGATTCGAAAAATTATGAAATTTAAAACCTGGCAATAATTTGGCATCACGGATCCAACAAAAGTGGTTTCGTCGAAATCCGAGGTCGTTTGCAAAATTCCAATTTTTAAGGGCCTGAATTCCATAGCGACTATTCAGAATTTTCAACTGGACATATCTTTTGATTCCCGCTATGAAATCTCGATTTTTCAGATTCGTTGGAAAGACATTATCAATTAGATCCTATCATTTTTGGTTTCGTTAAAATCCGGTTTGTTTTGCACCTGGTACGTTCAATTGAAGTTTGAAATCGAATTATCGAACTACCGCGCCATTTTCTATTCTATTTATAATTATATATAATTATTTATATTCTAACGACGGCGTATATAATATATACGTTCTAAATATATTCAAAATAAATTTCCGTCGATATTATTTAAAATAATCTATTTTAAATGTTCAAAATTCGCTAAATTGCCAAAATAAAAATTTTAAACTGGCTCAGAATTTCCGGGTTATTACATGTTCCCCAATAAAATAATATGCTATAAACTCCACGGGAAGAATTAGGATCAAAGGTGAAAAGAGTCGTCATCTTGTAACCTTCTTTGCCCCTTTCTCTTTCCTTTATTTGACTAATCATTGAACTCCATGTGGGATTATCAATTACTCCATAGTCCTCATCTTTTTGGCTGTCGGCATTTCGATCTGCAGGTCGGACCTTACACATCGCCTTCGACCGTGTTTGGATATGTGTTAGGCCATCCTAATCCATAACATTACTATCTTGAGCTCTCTCTTCACCAGCCTCGTCTACTGAATCCATCCCATCAGGTTCAGTAGAATACATATCACCCTCATTTTGTAATGAATTAATCATTTATGTCTAGAAATTGACTTTATGATGCATTACAGAGCCAATAAAATCTTGATCTAAAGGAGCACTAGGCTCTTGCTCTTCTGTTGCTTGTACATTATTCTCCACCTCCATAATGTTCGAAAGTCCTATCGTGGAAACTTGCTGTTTGGGAACCCATATCTTAGTAAATTGGCGAACATCCCCCAAATGTCCAAAGCAGTGGTAACTCAAGCATCTAGGTGGATCCACTTGTACTCAACTCTTTGCATAATCAATTGATCATTTTTAGTCAAGATTGGAACCTGATTGGGATAAGAAAAGGAATTCAACACTACAACAAGCACCCGAGCATAAGCAATCTTTTTAATTCCTTCTATGAACTTATCTAACTTAAGGGATTACCATGAACTGACACAATTCAACTAATTCCTTCTGTTGTCTAGTATTCTAGTGGCAATCCAGGAAGACAACCCCATTTAGGAATAGTTTTTAATACATCTTTATTAAGCTTCATTCCTATCGACCACCGCTTTATCATCGTTAATTACCTATTATAGAAATAAGAACCTCCTTCCAATATTTTATCATAATCTTCCTTTCTATAAAATTAATAATGTAAAATCCTTCATCCTGAGAATAAATTGTAAATTCCCCAAATAGCTGCCATACCCTATGAATATATGCTTTAAAATAAGTGTTATACGGCTTAGATCGTCAACATAAATCACTATAGAATTATCCCATCGTTATCTACCTCTTTAAACTAACTCCATAAACATTTTTGCACATGCCATGTTATTAAAATTCTTCAGATCGTAATACTTAAGCGGGGTGAAAACTGGAAGTTGATTACCTGCAACGACGTCTTTCCAAGCTCGACTGGCTTCTTGAAAGTGATCGAATCCATTTCCTGTCTTAATTCTAAATCGGAAGGCCCACGCACTAAAAAGCATGGAACTTTGTTTGTTAACTTAGTTAAAGCAACTGTGCCACCTTTTCTTGCTGCTAGAACAGTTCGTGAAGCCTCCAACGGAAGAAATTATTTGAAGTTGAAAGCTACGCCATCCAATACTTTAGCAAATTGAGTCGTTTGATATTTGCGGGAAGAGGCTTCCCCATCTAAGTTTGAAAATCGAGGGTATGGTTGTGAAGGGAGAGGGTATGGTGATTGGAAGGTACGCAGGGGATTGGAGTTATTTTTCCAAGCATATTTTCAGGGGGAGGCTATATTTTGTTAGTGGATTCACAAGCTTTCAGAAAATTCTCGAGGGGCCATTTTTTTGGTAAAGTCCGCCAGTTTTTATAGTGGACCATACCACTTTTTCATTATAACAAATAAAGAGTACGAAATATAATAGGAGATAAACTGAAAGCTTATCTACTACGGATATATTACCTCTACTAACAATAGAAAATTGTAATCTAAATACAACACAGGGTGCGATTAGTTAAAAAGTAGATACAGTCAGTTACAAACCTAGAAGATCACAAATCATGTGTCCATTTTATAATTCATCATATACTTGCCAATATAGTATGCAGGGCAAGTGGAAGCTGATCAATTAAATTCTCCAACCAAGTAGTAGAAGCAAAGCAGACAAACACACTATCAAAAACCAGAAACCAGGGCTGAAATGCCAAGAAAACCTTGAAGTAATGTAGATCTGAAAAATCAGCTAACACATCGTGCACAAGAACAAAAGAAGAAGGTTGAAGTGATACAGAAGTTGAAAGCAGGAGCAGGATGGAAGCTGGTTTCAATGTGAAGAAGACAATATAACAGCAGCCGATATGCAAGGCTCTAAGCACAATAAACAAGAAGCAACACAACGGCTAATTGGCATTCATCAATTTATAACTTCCATTACAGATCCAGAACCTCAGGTAAAACAGACAACCTAGAAGATCTATAGCTGCTACATAACACCACCAAAACACCAAGACGACACACAAGAAGTTGATACTGCTCGTAGGGAACCAAGAACCGAAACCAACAATCTCAACGCAACTTACAAACCCAGGCAAGAACAGAAGCCAAACGAAAAACCGGCATAACTAATTATCCAACAGAATCAACGTTGAACATCCACCCAAAAACCAAAACAACATGCACAATCAGAAAACTAAAAACCACAGCTTACCTCGATTAATTCTTAACATACGCAACCATCTCGGCACTGACCCGAAACGAAAATAATAAACTACCAGATTCAGCTAGTTTTCATTCCCCTCTGATAGAGATAGTTGTAAATAAGGAAAGCCAAAGGAAACTGAAATAGGCGGTCCACGAGAAGGAGGTATCAACAAGAAGCAGATCTAGGGAAGCATGGAAAAGAGCACCGTTTGCTGTCAGGAAGAAATTCGGAGCAGTTGTAAGCAGACGTAAGGATGGAAGAGGGTGAACAGGAGCCATATTTGAAAACAACGAGGACTCTATGTTTTAGGTCTATCGTTCAGGGAAGAAAGGAAAGGCTAGCACCGTCAATGCTATCAGAAAGGAGATCGGTGGAAGGTAGAGGCTAACGCACAACAAGGGAAGGTACAGAAAACAACCCGCTAAAGGATAGATCTGAGGAGGAGCAAAACTATGCCACAAGGAGAAAGCTAGGTCTTGAGGACGTTGAGAAGCAGAGGACGAATCGATTGAAGAAGAAAGGTCGGAAAGGTTAGCAGGTCGGGGAAAAGAAAAGGTGAAGAAAGTAGCCGACCCTAGTCGCCATTGAAGAAAAGCTTGCATTCCTTTTATCGGGGATGTGTTAAGATGTCGAGGGGGCAGTTGTTGATAGTGTAAGTTAAAAATACATACTAATCGCTAATCATCCAGATGTATAGCGGCGCTCAAGGGCTTCATTGGTTTACGTGATTTATATAACACATTAATTTTTCCATCACATATCCATTTTATCTCCACCTCAATACATAAACATCATTCAAAAATGATCGAACCATTACATGATGCTTATCCATCATGCTACCGATTTGGATAATGTTTAAACTATTATGAGAATTAATTAGAGCGCTACATAAAATACCAATTAACTGGATTTACATTTCTAGATACAACAAGATACGCTGAGTAAACCATACACTTTATGCTTGTGCAATACATTATAAATAAAACTTCCTACCATTAAGAATGTTCGTTGTAGGGATAAATATTCAATTTTTTCGATTGGTTTTAAAGAAAAAAAATTAATTAAATTAAAACCAAAAAATTTCAAAGCCAAACCGAGTCGAAATAATTTCGGTTCATTCGGTTGGTAACTGAATTAACTGAACTTTAAGGATATATCATTATTTGAATGATTAATCCACTCAAAGTAAAACATGAATTTATGTTTGAAGCTATTTTATTTATTAAATTTTATGTTTACAATCAAAATTGAATTATTTTTTACAAATGCCTTTGTACATAAAACCATTAAACTAGCTTTTTAAATAGGAAACACCCTAGAAAACAAAATTTAGCAATTTTTTTATCTTTAAGGACTTGCTCTTAATATTTTAGTGAAAAGGAAAAATTGTCAACTAAATATACCATAAGGAAATATATTCGGTGAGAATGACAATGTACATGGTATTAGTTTTACATAATATTTTCGTATAATAATACTATGTAGCTTCAATTTTACATGTTGTACTTAAGATTAAATTTTGAAAAAGTCATCCTTGAAGCTAAAAATATAAGGAAATTTGTTCCTTAAAATAAAATTCCCTGTTATAAATTTGTTAAGATATGCAGTATTTATGAAATATCACTTGCTAAATTGTATTACATTTATTTGAATGTCACAAATTATAATCTTTGATTTAAATTATTTAATATTAAGTGGGTTTAGAAAATTTTGTGGGTGCATTGTGTCCATAGTATTGTCAAAGAAATAAGAGAGAAGGGTAAGGGGTATAAATATTCCGATGTTGATTTGAATTGGTATAAAATTGAGTAAAGAAAAGGGATTATAGTGTCGTTCCATCAAATTATTTGTCCAGTTTGGGTTTTGGACACGTCCGACGTGTCGAATGCATCCAAAAACCAAACTAAGTAAATAGCCTAGTTATCTCAAAGGAGAAAATTAATCCCACTAGCATTGTACACTACACCAAAATATGCTTTTAACGGCGTTTGAAACACGATGTAATATAATATAATATAATAGCGTTGTTAAAAATGTTGTATAACAACATGCGGTCGTAGATACCAAATTAATAACATCAAAAACAATAAACGCTATTAAAAGTAATTTGAAACAACGTTCTTTTTTGTGTTTCAAACAAGTCTCTACTGCTGAGAATAATGTTTTTCATCAGTGATTTATAAACGCAGTTATTAAATTTTTACAACATTTAAACCATGTTGTCGTTATTATGTGCATTTTCTTTTCATAAAGTCGACCGCATGATTTAAACGGTGTCATTTGTTCCAAACACTTTCATACGCATTTATCATTAATCTAAACTGCATTTTATTTTACTCCAACTAAATAATATACACAATGTATGCAAATTAAACTCAAAACTATCATATGAAAACATAACTATTGTTTATTTAATAAATTAAGTTAAACAAGATATTTATAAACAAAGTTTACATATATTCATAAAAAATATAAGATTTATAAACCAAACTGCATACAACATTAGACAAAGACATAATATCTGCATCGACTGCCAAAATAGCAAATGCACTTGCAAGTTCACACAATACCCATAAACAAAGACGTTGTCTATAAACAAAATTTACATAATTTCTACAAACAAAAATAACAACATAAACCAAGTTCACACAACATCCGTTTAAACATTGCAACATGATACCTTAACCGTGTTCAATTGTAACTCATAGCTCTTAACCATTTTGTAACCATGAATCACCTTTCCCATCCTGCTAATAGCATCTGATAATTATATATGTCAAGCTTTAGAAACAATATCCAATGCCTATATAAAATGCAAGGTGAGTGATGCATTGATATTCGTTCCAAACTGAAGTTGCACAAAAAGTCAGGAGATAAATAATAAGACGTTAAAATTTGAGCATGTCACTAATGGTGGCTTCTCGGCTAATTGTGACATGCATTATTGTGGATCCAGGCTGCAATAACAATTCGTTTGACCAAGTTTAGCTACGTTACGAAATGTGAAGATAGTTCTGGGCAGCATTAATAGTTGGTGATCTAGACTATAGTTACATAACTAAGGTTGAGGCACCTTCTGTCTTTTACCCAATGCAAATGGCAATGTATTGGATCAACTTTCAAGAAATATGCCAATGTGTAACTTTTTCAGTTTGGCAAAGTATTTTTTGTTTTATTCCCTTCTTTCATTTATAACTAATATCATCATATATTTTATATTAAGAAATATGTAATTTCACTATCAAATCTAAAACCCAGGTATCCTTATAATTTATTAAAATTGGATAGATAATTGTCTCAAAGCTAACAGGTCAACATTGAGCAACTTAATGTACACACACTATAAAGCTCTATCATGCTTTCTATAAGATTCTCTAAGGGAATCAACCACAATAATATATAAATATAATTGTCTAATATGATAACCAGTTTAAAATGGAATTAGCAAACTTGTTTATAGAAAAATAAATAAAGGAGATTAACTGAAAATTAATACTAACTAGACAGTAATGACAGATAATTTAGAAGCTTAACTTTTTTGACAATAATATGCTTGATAATCCATTAGCTTATGTTCGTGTTCCTCTTTAGTTGGAATATTATATTATTATAACTTATATATATAGTCCTAGAATCTATTTTCATATTTTATATTTTAGTTTCTATCTGATACAATTCCAATATCCTCTTTATGAATAAATTATTTTTATATAAGTTTGACATAGTCGAATTCTAATGAATTTATTTCAATTAAATTTATATCCCGGACATCAGAATAGCTTCCACTGTTTTTTTTTTTTTGAAACGATTCCAAACTTCCTTTTAAATTCATACTTGAATTTAATTCCTCAAATTTATCCAATTATAATTATTTTTCTTTCATTTATAAACATCGCTTATAATTTATACTACTTGTTTATATATTTAAACAAGTTTCTATTTCAAATCTATTTTAAATTCAATTTCTACTTTAGGAAAATAAATTTCCCTTTTTAAATTCACACTATGTTTACATTCCAAAATTATCTAATAATAATTATTCCTCATCGTTTACAAACATTGTTTATAAATTTACTACTTGTTTGTATTATTATTAAAAACAAGTTTATTTTTACTAGCCTATTCGAAATTCAAATTTTATTTTGAATTTTTTTCTTTTAAATCTCAAAATTCCTTTTAATGATATTTTTATATATCGATACTAAAGGTTAGTGATATTCTAAAATCTAAAACACCAAATCGTCAATCATAGTTTATTTATCACATCATATTACCTTATAAATGAAAATAAATAATAAAATTATTGAGGAATCCAGTTGGATCCCTCCAATCTATTTTCCTGCATCCATAGATGTTAGACAACATAAATAATACCCATCTCGCTTCAAGGCAGGATTTCAAGGTATAAAAGGTCATCCACTATATATATTGTGGGGCGCATAGGGTATTATTCGCTAATAGTACTACGGGAAATATCCAACTTCCAAGCCTAAATACAACTAATATATATATATATAATAGCCACAATTTTATCAATCATTCACCTATGCATCCAAACAACCAGCGAATAGCATATAAAAATTATATACTAAATAATAATTTATTTATAATAAATTATAAATGAACCAGAGAGTGAGCTTACTCACACTGATTTTTATTATTGGAATAACAATTCGTTTCCAATTATATTAAACAAATGTTTAATTTAATTAAAATCATAGCTGACTCTAATTTACTTCAATCCAATATCATTTCGAAGTAATTTCCCATAGGATTTCCAATAAACTTTGTTTTATCGAAAATGTTATCGTATGAAATATATAGACATGTTATCAATTTTGATATAATTTAAATATGCACTAACTAGTTAATTAAAAATTAATTAATAACATGATTTACCTTGATAATCCTCCTATGATTACTCTCTTATCAAAAATGGTGTTACCTTTCCTCCATCTTTCCCATATTACCGTGCATCATTTTCATCCCCAAACTTGTGCCTATATACTTCCAGTTCAACCCATCAATACTGCCGTCATCTCTCACCACTTTAGCAAATGCAATTGCCTCCAAACCAAAACCTGCTTCACAATTCCTGCCTAATATCCATCTCCAAACAACAGCAGCTCAAACTCCCTTATCTTCCTTGTTCAAACCACGCATAGCCTCACTCAAAAACCGATTGTTATAGTACAGGTGATCGACATTTTTGTATACGAAACTCCACCTTCCCAATGCTGTATAACAGCCATCCATCCCTCTGGAAAAAATTCGCAACCTCTTCCCTTGTACAAACTGTGCGACTATTTTAGTGATCGGATTATTTCAAACTCCGAGAAACCCTCACCGATCGAGACTCCCCGACTTCGAAAATCTTGCCAGGACTTCACAAGTTTGTAGTGAACTCGATTTACCCTAGCTTGCTTTAATCGTCGTAGCTCAAATGGTCATCGCACCCTAAAATGAAATTCACTTTACCGATTTTTAGGCGATCAAAGTAATAGAAGAATTAGGGGTTTTCGATTTGAAGTCATATGATTTTGAGGAAAGGAGCGGCCATTGTTTTTAATACGAGGAAGGGAAGAAATATTTTTTAAAAGGGCGACTTTGATTTGGGTTTTCTGAGAAACAACAAAAATTAAAATAGGAGGAGGGGAGGGGTAGACACGATTATATAGGAGGAGGAGGGGAACCGAACATATGAGGTATTAAATGTATGTTTGTTAAGTGCACGGCAATTTTAATTCAATATGATTTCATTTTTAAATCGATTTTATTTCAAATAGATGTGATTTGATGCAAAGAGATTTTTATTTCGTTTAAATAGATTCCGATTTGATTTTGTTCGATCTATATACTTATAAAATATACCCGAAACTTACACCTGAAGTTTCCTGCTAAAACTACCCATATGAGCTCCAATTGCGATGAAATTTTACACAGCACTATGGTTTTACATTCTAGTCTCAATAAAATTAGTTTCGTCAAAAATTGAGGTTATATGAAAATTAACTATTTTCATGTATCAAATTAATTCGATAAAATATAATTTTAAAATCAAAATAAACAACTCTTCGATAATAAAATATTATTGTTATCATCTATATATACTGATTGTCTAAATCATTTCAATTTAGTTTTAACTCAGAATTCAATTATATTTCGTTTTCATATTATTATTGTTCGATATATTTGAAATTAAATCGTGATCCGTTTATTAAATCAATAAACTCCATATAAAAATCCATTTATATTATCAACTGAACATTTAAAACAATATTAAATGGTCAAAATTAATCGACAAAAATCCGGATTTTTTGTAGTAATGGTCGACCCGGGCATTTCAATCTAAATGCCTGGTCAGGCCATGAAACACCCCACCTCCGTTAGGGTCACTCTCAAAGGGAATGCCCTAATTTTGGTGGAGGTTTATAAGTACAAGTCACAGATATACAAGACAGATATAAGAACACATATTTGAAAACAGCGGAAGAACAACAAACTTTATTTCAATAAGTCAAATACGTGTTACAACAACATCCTTTCCAAAAACATAACATAACACTTTCATAATCTGTCTTGAGTACATTATTTAAAGAAGCATAAATAAAACATAGATGAACGGCAAAAGCCCCATAGTGGATTGTCCAAAGCCATAGTTCAAAATAGGAAAGTCCAAGCAATACATTTCTCCACTTCAAGCTGGATGTCAAGGCTGATCAAGCTGCTGTGTTCCCTCCCTGAGGACCTGGGGGGGGGGGGGGAAACGGAAGAAAGAAGACGAAAGAAAAGTAGAGTCAGACATAAAGCCTGAGTAAGTCTAGTACTATTTTGTCTATGAATAAAGAACTGGGTATGATAAGTAAAACAAGAAGTGGGCAAGCACAATAAACTTGGTTAAGTTGTCTAGGGTCGAATATACTATCGTACCCCATGTTAATCTCTGAACCCATATAAACTAGTTTCCAACTTTGCACCCCATAATCAGGGTGATGTGATCCATTCTATGATGATCGGCTCCTACTCGCAAAGTTACATGTGTCTTACGGCCCCCGATGTCTGTAGTTACCTATGCTGGTCCCACCATGGGGTGTATCAAGTCCCATAGTGGCAACCCGACACATCCTTAGAGTGCACAGGTATGCTACTGGTGTCCAGTGCCTTATTTTTCTGCGCTGGAGTGTGTGCATGCCCGCACTCCGTTAGAACCTACACTGCTACACCACCGCCGTCACTTTGACCTCTTACAATCAGCCCAGTAATCGTGCCCCACCCTGCCTAGTTTCAAGGTATCCTGATACATCTTTTTGGGTTACTGCTGAAAAGGGTCCCCCGTTACTAGGTTTTCTATCTCTAGCCAACATGCTAAGTTGGTTAAGTGTTTCCTAACCTAACCCCACCAGTCCATTTAGTTTAGCATGTTCCATTTTGATTAAGTCTTTAGTTCACTTAATCCTAACAATCTTGACTCAGCCTTAATTGTCTTATTAAGGCCCTGACCTCTCACATTAGACAGGTATTGTTGTGGCTGCCTGTTGCCGGTTGGTTCCGGGCAGTCTTACGCCACAACTCAGTCTAACCTCGGGTCCTTATTGGGCTCCATGTTTAACCTCTCACATTGGATAGGTATTGTTGTGACTACTGGACAGCCGGGCGGTTCCGGGCAGGTTTACATCACAACTCAATCCAACCTCGGGTTAAACACATCGTATGTTCTACATTTACATATCTTGTCATTCTTCTTTATTTCTTATATGTAAATATTTGCGGCCCATTATTAAGTTAATGGTGTAAAGGTTACACCAATCACGGGCCCAACCCATACTTGAATTTGGGCCCTTCTATTTTATATTTTCATTCATTAATTAATTTTAACCCAACGTTATTTTCCCCCGTTTTACACGTCCGTTTATATATATTGGGCTTAGCCTTTTAAAGCCCAATTTAGCCATGCGAAAAGGGGAGGCTTATGGCGTATACACAAAGAGGGGAAGGTGAGCGCATGAACTTGCAATACGACGTTGGAAATACAAAATAGAAATTGGTGTACTTGCATAGTGGTAACATAGGTGACATGAATAAAAGCATGTGAACTTGCATAGGTTTTACTACAACATGAACCTATATTTTTATTTAGGCATAATATCAAACATAAGCATGGCATAAATATTTCTAGCATAAGCATGGCATAATATCAAACATAAGCATGGCATAAGTATTTCTAGCATAAGCATAAACAAGTCATGTTCATAAGGTTTCTACATGTTTACAAAGGGGATACTTTGTTACTAACACAAAAGCATAGTTCAACTTAATCATGGTTTAAGTCTAATCACATAACGATGGTATAAACATACTTATGCATAAATATTCCTAAACATGGTGTTTGCTTTAAACTTGCAAAAAGGGATTTTTGAGTCTAACCTAGCCATGTCTCACATATGTCATCATATAATTCTTTTAAACAAGATAGACTTAATCATAGATTTCAATTATGCCAAATATCATTCATAGCCTAGCTATATTCATAAGTTTTGCAAAAGCATGACTTAATACATGGATTATGGTGTCAAAATTCCAACATAGTTTCATATGAACTATAACAACCAAACTTGTTTCAATTACTTGCAAAATGATTTATGCATAAAATATACATCATGATGGCATAATAACAAAGCCCAAACTTGCATAAATTTCACTCAACTATATACATGTAGCTTCAACATAGACCACATAATTTGCGCAATATTCCAAACGTATATTTGCATAGAACTACCGCATGTAGTTCTTTATAACGAATAATATAATTCAAGAATATCCAAACGTATATAAATTGATAAGAACGCACAAATATGAATTACTTCCATTGCCACAATTCAAGCATACACATCAACACAGTTGTTTATTATACCAAAGTAATACTCTACTTACAATGGTTGCGGCGAATTCTCTAATTAAGAGATATGATTCCTTTGTTGAATTGATTGGCTTTAGGTTGTTTGAATTTCTTTAGGCTTTAGAACTTTCTTCCTAATTCCCTCTCTAGTTGGCGGCTACTCTTTGTCGTTCCTCAGCAACATGGCGGCTATGTTCTTAATTTGAATGAATAGATTAGGGTTTAGTCTAGGGTTGTTTATATAGAGGTTAGGAATTGATTAGGACCATTGATGTTGCTAGGTTAGATCATAGCCATTCATTAGGAAGAGAGACCAATAAAAACTTGCCACCTAGCCCTAGTGACAAAGCAGACCACAGAAATTCGACCAAACACAGACCTGGCCAGCCAGGTTGACTGGGCTCGACCAGGTCGACACCCCTGTCGACAGGGCTGTCGACAGCCCTGTCGACATGGGTAGCCCAGGTCGACAGCCCAGTCGACCTGGGTGGCCTAGGCGGGTTTTTATCTGTCCTGGCCCACTGGGCCCGATTTTTAATTATTTTATTCTGTTTGAA
Source organism: Allium sativum (assembly GCA_030737875.1). NCBI lineage: Eukaryota > Viridiplantae > Streptophyta > Magnoliopsida > Asparagales > Amaryllidaceae > Allium > Allium sativum. Next base: position 898,661,477 of record CM060918.1, read on the forward strand.
TTTTAAATTTAATTCAAAACTTCCGAAGGCCATATCTTCTTCATACGGACTCCGTTTTTCGAAAACTCGGACTCTATTTCGCGTATTTTTCCGAGACGAACGCAATGGCGTATCCCGTTTCCCTTGGTTCTTTGATTTCAAATTAATTATACTTTAATTTGTTAATTTCACAGTTATAGAATTTTCGGGGTGTTACATTCTCCCCCACTTAAAAGGATTTCGTCCCCGAAATCTTCAAGTTAGGAGGAATGTATATCCTAACATCCAATCATCCATCTACTCATCCGTCAAACACGAGCATCCATTGTCCTTAAAAGACTTCTAATGCTTCATGATCATATGCGAAGTGTGTGTGTACATGAACTTATCTAATGCAAAATCAGGCGGTCTACTGATTCAGTTGACCTCCTTAATGCGAATTATGTAAGTGCCATGAATCCATTATGTATGCAAATTTTCCTATTCATGATTCTACATGAGTGCACAATCATTCAATACAAATGCATCATCCACATGTCAACACATTAAAGTTCAACCACATACGAATACAAACATATATGCATATGCAATATGAAGTGACTGAGCCGATCTAAAACCTAGATTGTGTGTGTATATGCAACCACGAGCAACCACTAGCAATCACTTGCAACCACTTGCAACCATCATCCATAACATGTTTCAATTACATGTTTCCATCCAAAGGGTTTCTACCTAAAAGATACGGTCGAAGAAATATACCTAAAAAGATAGATAAAAGCGCAACTTAAGGAAAAGGAAAGATTAAGGATGTACCCTCGAACAGAAAAGGGTAGGCTGTACGGATTCTAGCTTCAGTTTCCCAAGTCGCGTCTTCCTCGGCGTCGCTCCACTGAACTTTGACGAGCTTGACTTCGCGGTTGTGTAGCTTCTTCACTTCCGTTCCTAAGATGCGGGTTGGAACTTTTCTTATGGTTGCTTCGCGTTCCACTTCGGCCTCTTCGAGGATATTTGGCTCTACCACTTCAGCGGACTCATGAAGACATTTTCGGAGATGTGAAACGTGAAATACGTTGTGGACTCCAGCCAACTTCTCGGGTAGCTCTAATCTATAGGAAATTTTTCCCAATTGTTCCTATCTAAAGGTATAGTCGAAGTAAAAACTTTGTGCCCATTAGGAAATGTCAAAACTGAAAACCTATGCCACATATATATTGATTAGGAGAAGAACTCCCTAAGCATCAGCCCCGAAGACCGAAATCAACATCAGACTGACACCCAAAGAGTTACTCAACCCAACCACCATACATGATTCTAGGCAACTAAGCATGATGGACTCCTTTTAGGTCATAAGGGAGTCCCTTACTAAGACCAATCTGTATCATATAAAACCCAAAAACTTTAGTCAAACCAATGAACACCCTCAAGCCCCAACATGTGTTACTAACAGATGAGTCATACTCCCTATGTGGTTTGTAACAGAAATTGGATTGAGAATGGGACCGAGAGGATATACCGAAAAGATACTATGCAAGTAAGCTCTACAGGAAGAGATGGATCAAGGATATACTCTTAAGAAGAGATATTATGCACGAATCTAGTCTTCAATCTTCTAAGTCGCATTTTCTTGAGCTTAACTCCATTATGCTTTGTCCATCTTTAACTTCACAATTTCGTAGCTTCTTAATTCTTGTTTCCTTTTTCACTTATTCTCCTTCTAGTATACTTGGCTCAAGCCTAGCTGCGTACTCATGGTTCCATGCAAGCTCTCCAAAATTCATTAGTGAATCTTGGATCTTGTTCACTTACTAGAAGGTATTCCACATAGATGAATTATCTCTTGAAAATAAACAAATGTCAATTATGTTGCCAAATGTACTTACTAAGGTGATTCTTTACAACTCATGCATCAGCGAAATGAACCTTCAGCCTTAGTGGCGAACACTACTGGAGCGCCCTATTCTGAAATGCTCCTACTAATGAACCCCTTTTCTAGAAGCTCTTTAATCTGTTTACTGAGCTCTTTCCTTTCTCGTGGAGCCATGTGTCTAACGGGCAACGCAACGGGCTTTGCATTATCTACAAGATATATGCGGAAGTCTATTTCCTGCTTCGGAGGCAAGCCCTTCACCTCTTCGAAGACATCCGGATATTCCCGGACCACTCTAACTGATTGCAAATTTTCAACAGAGGCATCTAGCGATTCAAGATAACTAAGCGTAACCGCATACGAGGGATTACAAGAAATTTCCAAAGTATTACCGAGCTGGGTTAGGAGCCTAACAACCCTTTTCTCACAATCAAGGATGGCCCCATTTACTGGATAGCCAATCCATACCCAAAATCAAACCATACCCCCGAAAAGCCCAAAACAAAGGCACTACATTGAAATTCTACACTTAGAATAGAAATTTTCAATCCCACACAGATCATAGACAAATGAGCTGGGCCCCCAATTGGGTTTGAAACAATTAAGGGGTCCTCTACCATACTAGTTTTTAGGTGCAGAGATTCTACTAAAGCAGACGAGATAAAGGAGTGTGATGCGCCAGAATCAAATAAAGTGCGAACGGGGTGATCATAAAGATAAACTACACTTTCTACAGAAGTGTTTATACCTCGCTGTTGCAGAGGTGGCGCTTCCAGCACATGAATCTGTGCCCCTGGGGTGGATCCAGCCCCCTGCCCCTGTCCTCGTTTCTTTGGGCAGTCCTTAGCCCTGTGGCCTATCTCACCGCAAGAAAAGCACCCACCATTCTCCTTGGCCTTCTTTTTCCGGCAGTCCTTTACTAAGTGCCCCACTTTGCCACAGAAATTACACGTCCTCTTCTCTTTGTTGCCTTCCCCGCCCTTCTTAAAGTCTGTCTTCTTGGGCTGCAAACCCTCTTTCTTCTTGCCCTTATCCTCTTCATTCAGCAATGCCATTTGCACCAATCTTTCATACGTGGCTCCCATGGGTATATGGGTCATGGCCAAACTGTGTAATGGCTCATTTAACCCTTTGACGAAACGGAGAGCCTTCTTGTGCGGGGTGTTGACTAGGTCGAGCCCAAACCTAGCCAGCTCATCGAACTGATTCACATACTCTCTGACAGTCTTGTCCCCTTGCTTAAGAAATAAGAATTTTTCCAACTGCAAACTTCTTTCCGCATCTAAGAGAAATTTAGTCTCAAACCTTGCCCTAAAGTCCTCCCATGTCTCCACTGGTCTTTCAGCATTAGTGACTTCCCACCAGTAGGAAGCCTCGCCCTTCAATAGCCACACTGCCAACTGTACTTTTTGTCTATCTTCTACCTCAAAGATGATGAATAGGTCCTCCGTTTCTTTCAGCCAATTTCTAGCTGCTACGAAGGACTCAGTTCCATGGAAATCCCTTCCTCCCATAGCTTTAAAATCTTTACATATCTTAGCAAAAGCGTTTCCCCGAGGAGGAGGTGGAGGAAAAGGTGCTGCTGCAGCTGGATGATTTCCTTCCGCTGGGGGAGGAGGAATGGTAGGACCTGGCTGAGTGGCCCTTGCTTCTAAGAACCGTCTAAACCAACCAGGTATTGGCACCCCTTCCGGCAAGTTAAGATCTTGGGACATGCTGAAACAAAAAGGATAGATTCAAAACGAAGGATAAGAGATAGTTCCTATGGCTTTGGGGAGTGGACTTTGCCTTTTAAAAAATAAAATAATATTTTTCCTTTAAAAATGCTTCTTTAAATTTCCTTTTTGAAAATAATTTTCCAAAACTTTTTTTTATCTTATCTGGTAAACCTATGCTCTGATACCAAGTGAAACACCCCACCTCCGTTAGGGTCACTCTCAAAGGGAATGCCCTAATTTTGGTGGAGGTTTATAAGTACAAGTCACAGATATACAAGACAGATATAAGAACACATATTTGAAAACAGCGGAAGAACAACAAACTTTATTTCAATAAGTCAAATACGTGTTACAACAACATCCTTTCCAAAAACATAACATAACACTTTCATAATCTGTCTTGAGTACATTATTTAAAGAAGCATAAATAAAACATAGGTGAATGGCAAAAGCCCCATAGTGGATTGTCCAAAGCCATAGTTCAAAACAGGAAAGTCCAAGCAATACATTTCTCCACTTCAAGCTGGATGTCAAGGCTGATCAAGCTGCTGTGTTCCCTCCCTGAGGATCTGGGAGGGGGGGGGGAAACGGAAGAAAGAAGACGAAAGAAAAGTAGAGTCAGACATAAAGCCTGAGTAAGTCTAGTACTATTTTGTCTATGAATAAAGAACTGGGTATGATAAGTAAAACAAGAAGTGGGCAAGCACAATAAACTTGGTTAAGTTGTCTAGGGTCGAATATACTATCGTACCCCATGTTAATCTCTGACCCCATATAAACTAGTTTCCAACTTTGCACCCCATAATCAGGGTGATGTGATCCATTCTATGATGATCGGCTCCTACTCGCAAAGTTACATGTGTCTTACGGCCCCCGATGTCTGTAGTTACCTATGCTGGTCCCACCATGGGGTGTATCAAGTCCCATAGTGGCAACCCGACACATCCTTAGAGTGCACAGGTATGCTACTGGTGTCCAGTGCCTTATTTTTCTGCGCCGGAGTGTGTGCACGCCCGCACTCCGTTAGAACCTACATTGCTACACCACCGCCGTCACTTTGACCTCTTACAATCAGCCCAGTAATCGTGCCCCACCCTGCCTAGTTTCAGGGTATCCTGATACACCTTTTTGGGTTACTGCTGAAAAGGGTCCCCCGTTACTAGGTTTTCTATCTCTAGCCAACATGCTAAGTTGGTTAAGTGTTTCCTAACCTAACCCCACCAGTCCATTTAGTTTAGCATGTTCCATTTTGATTAAGTCTTTAGTTCACTTAATCCTAACAATCTTGACTCAGCCTTAATTGTCTTATTAAGGCCCTGACCTCTCACATTAGACAGGTATTGTTGTGGCTGCCTGTTGCCGGTTGGTTCCGGGCAGTCTTACGCCACAACTCAGTCTAACCTCGGGTCCTTATTGGGCTCCATGTTTAACCTCTCACATTGGATAGGTATTGTTGTGACTACTGGACAACCGGGCGGTTCCGGGCAGGTTTACATCACAACTCAATCCAACCTCGGGTTAAACACATCGTATGTTCTACATTTACATATCTTGTCATTCTTCTTTATTTCTTATATGTAAATATTTGCGGCCCATTATTAAGTTAATGGTGTAAAGGTTACACCAATCACGAGCCCAACCCATACTTGAATTTGGGCCCTTCTATTTTATATTTTCATTCATTAATTAATTTTAACCCAACGTTATTTTCCCCCGTTTTACACGTCCGTTTATATATATTGGGCTTAGCCTTTTAAAGCCCAATTTAGCCATGCGAAAAGGGGAGGCTTATGGCGTATACACAAAGAGGGGAAGGTGAGCGCATGAACTTGCAATACGACGTTGGAAATACAAAATAGAAATTGGTGTACTTGCATAGTGGTAACATAGGTGACATGAATAAAAGCATGTGAACTTGCATAGGTTTTACTACAACATGAACCTATATTTTTATTTAGGCATAATATCAAACATAAGCATGGCATAAATATTTCTAGCATAAGCATGGCATAATATCAAACATAAGCATGGCATAAGTATTTCTAGCATAAGCATAAACAAGTCATGTTCATAAGGTTTCTACATGTTTACAAAGGGGATACTTTGTTACTAACACAAAAGCATAGTTCAACTTAATCATGGTTTAAGTCTAATCACATAACGATGGTATAAACATACTTATGCATAAATATTCCTAAACATGGTGTTTGCTTTAAACTTGCAAAAAGGGATTTTTGAGTCTAACCTAGCCATGTCTCACATATGCCATCATATAATTCTTTTAAACAAGATAGACTTAATCATAGATTTCAATTATGCCAAATATCATTCATAGCCTAGCCATATTCATAAGTTTTGCAAAAGTATGACTTAATAGATGGATTATGGTGTCAAAATTCCAACATAGTTTCATATGAACTATAACAACCAAACTTGTTTCAATTACTTGCAAAATGATTTATGCATAAAATATACATCATGATGGCATAATAACAAAGCCCAAACTTGCATAAATTTCACTCAACTATATACATGTAGCTTCAACATAGACCACATAATTTGCGCAATATTCCAAACGTATATTTGCATAGAACTACCGCATGTAGTTCTTTATAACGAATAATATAATTCAAGATTATCCAAACGTATATAAATTGATAAGAACGCACAAATATGAATTACTTCCATTTCCACAATTCAAGCATACACATCAACACAGTTGTTTATTATACCAAAGTAATACTCTACTTACAATGGTTGCGGCGAATTCTCTAATTAAGAGATATGATTCCTTTGTTGAATTGATTGGCTTTAGGTTGTTTGAATTTCTTTAGGCTTTAGAACTTTCTTCCTAATTCCCTCTCTAGTTGGCGGCTACTCTTTGTCGTTCCTCAGCAACATGGCGGCTATGTTCTTAATTTGAATGAATAGATTAGGGTTTAGTCTAGGGTTGTTTATATAGAGGTTAGGAATTGATTAGGACCATTGATGTTGCTAGGTTAGATCATAGCCATTCATTAGGAAGAGAGACCAATAAAAACTTGCCACCTAGCCCTAGTGACAAAGCAGACCACAGAAATTCGACCAAACACAGACCTGGCCAGCCAGGTTGACTGGGCTCGACCAGGTCGACACCCCTGTCGACAGGGCTGTCGACAGCCCTGTCGACATGGGTAGCCCAGGTCGACAGCCCAGTCGACCTGGGTGGCCTAGGCGGGTTTTTATCTGCCCTGGCCCACTGGGCCCGATTTTTAATTATTTTATTCTGTTTGAATTTTAAATTTAACTCAAAACTTCCGAAGGCCATATCTTCTTCATACGGACTCCATTTTTCGAAAACTCGGACTCTATTTCGCGTATTTTTCCGAGATGAACGCAATGGCGTATCCCGTTTCCCTTGGTTCTTTGATTTCAAATTAATTATACTTTAATTTGTTAATTTCACAGTTATAGAATTTTCGGGGTGTTACAGGCCACTTAATATATTTTCTAATGTATTATTTTTCTGAGTTTTCCTGGTGATTTTTCTGATAGTTTGATGCTTTTTTGAGTTTATTCAATAGGATAATCCCTATAAATTAAAGAGCCAACATTAAAGCTAATTCGTACTTCCGAGTGACAAATTTCATGTGAGTTTTGATATGCTATTATTTTGAATTTCTAACTGAATTTGCGGATTTTGTGCACATGTCTTATAAATCGATTTTTAATAAAATTCAATTTGAAACCAAATTTCAAAAATCGATTTATAAAAATATAATTATTTGAAAGATATTTTACATATATAAATAATCTTTATTATAAAGAGAACCTAAAAGAAATAATTACCATATGTTTTCAAAAATCATTTTAAAACTCGTTTTCTCGTAGTATACATTTTCTACAAAGAATCACATATTCTTATACTCTTCCAGAAGACAAGGAAGTAATTTAAACAATATTATAAACCATTTGGTATGGGACATGTATCAGTTGACTCTAGACTTGTTCAATTTAAGCTCTACACTAAAGTGGAATTAACAAATTTATAATAAATGGTCAAGTAATAATGTGTGGCATGGGACACACTATTATCACTGTTTTGGTTGCTATTTGAAAATTTGTGACACTTTCTATTGGCCTTCAGACTTGTTGTTGTGTTCAATACTAGACCTTCTGGTTATTTGTTGGGCTACAGCCATTTGTTAGACCTTCGGGTCATGTGCTGGAAGCCATATGTGTTGTTAGACTTGGCAGGCTTCGAACATGTGTTAATGATGCACATGAAGCCTGGCTTACGCTCTCCAATGGTGATATGGATCCATTTTTATGTTATTTCTAAATTCCAGTATACATGATTTCTCGAATTCATTGATTTCCAAATGTTTTCACTACGTTGTCTATATTTATAGCCTTAGAGCTATCTGTGTGATTAATTATCATGATTACATTTAGTTGATTTGAACTCTTAAATGAGTTCTATATGTTGATATTCTGTTGGTTTCCATCTTATTGTATTCTATGTGTTTAACAAATTTCATATACAGCATAGCCTTAGAGCCTAAACAACTTGTTATCGATGGAAACACTTGTGCTTTGTTGTTGTTGCCTAATAAATGAGACCACTATATGTTGATTTAGTTGAAATTATCTCATGTACATTATGTTGATACAATTTATATTGCTCCTTCTCTATTGAGAAGAATTATCGCATTTTGACATTATACTTCATATATCATGTTCTAACTATCTTGTTTAAGATAGACTAACCGTGTATTTATGCACTCAGGTCAGACCGAGTTGTTTCAGGCTAGTCACTCGTTATTGATTCACACATGGCCTTGCTTCTGCTATACCATCCTGTTTTCGTTTAAAGCTAATGCACGTGACGTATAGTCTTTCTGTTGTACTCTTTATGTATATTCTTTTGTGAACCCGCTTGCATATATGGTTCATAATGACCACCTATTTATGTAGAACTTATATGTTGTAATTCCATTTGTCTGTGAGTGTGTGTGTGTGTGTGTGTGTGTGCATGCGTGTGTGCATGTGTTTTTTGTTTTATAAATTATATTATATAATGTCATTATATTTCGTTATGAATAGATCCATTACCACTGTAGTTTTGTGTTAACCTACATTGGATTTGCCGATCCACATATGGTAAGAGGAAAAATATTGTAGCACACAATCGTTTATTTAATACTGTTCAACCATGGATGATTGCTCCAAACCAGACCTAATCTCTTCACTAGCAGATGGTATTACATAGTAAAGCTCTCTGTTAGTACAGGTCTCAGGGTAGGCTGCCACAACTTGGAATTGAGTGCTCTTCAGAAAAAGATATGATAAGCACATAATAGAACACATATTACATTGCATTGAAGGATATCTTTTGAGTTAACCTAATCTATTTTTGTTGTTATCCTCAATCGTGTCCTTAATCTTTTTGTCTTTTAAGGCATATATAACTTGACAATAAATATAACGATGCATTTCAATTCCGTAGTACTCCAAATGTAGAATTAAAATAACGATATCATATTCTTGTGAATAATCTTAATTTTATATTATCCTATCAACTTAGGGATGGAAGAGGCATAGGTATCCATTCTGGAGCTAAGTAGTCCATTGGCCCATACCGAGGTGGGGTCTATATGTCTACCAATATTTCATGGAGCGATTTCGCTGTATTTATCCTCCAGCTCTTACTCGTTCATCTCCTCCGTCCAAGCTAGCCTTTCTACGTATGTGTCGCTCCTTTTCACATCCAAGAGGCAAGCCTTTTAATGGCTCGGAGACCGTTTTAAAAGTCCAAGCATGTTTGCGTACATGCAAGAATTTTTTTTCTTATATGGATCTGTAACACCCCTAATTTTTAACGACATTAAAGAGGATAAATTATATAATAATTAATTTAATATTCAAAATTACTGGAAACGGACTGCACCATTGCGTCCGTCTCGAAATTCTAGTCAAGATAGATGTTTGGTTTGCATAAAACGGACACCATATGAAGAAGTTATGAAGGTTTTAAGTTTGTATATGCACAGAAATATTTTATATATACACATGAGTCAGAGTGAGTCGGAGATGAGTCAGAATCCTATCCAAGGGATTCAAATTCGAAAAATTCCTCTAAGCGGAAAAAATCTCGCTCTAGGGGGTCGACCCCCCTAGAGGGGTGTCGACCTAGGGGGTCACCCACCCATAGGGGTGTCGACACCCCTAGGGCTGAGGTGGCACTCAGTTTCAGGGGGTCTGGCAGCTATATATATGTGTCATATTTCTCATATTCTCTTCATTGGGAGTCATGGAGGCCATATGCTGCTGGAGTGCGAACTTAACCGTTTCTACAACAACATATTCTACAAATCCAATTCAGAAATTCTAGATCCGTTCTTCTTAAATTCTCTAAACCAACGCTGTGAGTTTCCAGATTACTTTTAGGTTTAGGTAAATAAAAGTATACTTTGAAAGACTATGAATTGGATATGTTGTAAAGTATGACTATGTTTTAATGTGAAATTCTATAATATGTCATGATCTATTTTCCTAGATCTAATAAAATTGTGGTTATTCGATTATGTTGCTTATGTGGATCTTGACTTTTAACCATGTTATGGTGGATATACATCTATTAATTTGGACAATTGTGACATTACTTGGATCTAGATCTTTATGTTAATTACCTTTCACCGGTCATATTGTGATACATTGAGACATGTTGTAAACTTGACATGTGAATCCACCTTTTGATCTAAAAATGTTACTATGTCACCCTAACTATGCTAGAACTAGGTAATTAGACACCTAATGTTTAATTTAGATCTCATTATGCTTGCTTAAAAATCATAGTGATCGCCACAAGTTACCAGTTTGATGTCTACTTTATTATGATGTTAATCACATGTCCATTCACTTTGTTATTATGCCAGGTTATGTCCATGTTTACGCCAAGACATGTTAAAACTACCACCCTTGTCATATTCCCTTTTTATTGTTATAGCTAGGCTACTTTATAGCCTAGATGTCGCTAAAATATGTATGAATCCATTAGAGAGGAAACGGGGAAAACGGGATTATAATTGGCATGATTTATGTAATGTTTAATATGAAATGGGACATGAAATTTGTAACACCCCACACCCGCTATGGTCACTCTCTAAGGGAATGCCATAACATCGGTGGAGTATTTTAAGTGAATATAGAACAGAAAAATTACAACAAGACAGATATAAGTAATACTTGAAAATTTCCAAAACATCATTTCATTACAGCGGAACGTAAAACATGTTTGGTTACATCACAAAACCAAATAAGAGTCAAGTACAAAATATCCATCCTAATAAATAAAAGTACATAATCCCAATACATGAACTGATAGCCATAAAAGAAAGGGTAAGCTGAGCTCTACACCTATGGTCCAAGCTCCAAAAGAGAATAAAGCAGCCTGATCAAAGCCCACTCGTACTGGGCCCACTCTGATAACCTGAGGGTTGGAAAAAAGGATAAAAACAACGGGGTCAGACATAAGTCTGAGTGAGTCCTATAACTTTAACAATACAATCATTAAAGTAACCAGAGAAGACATAAGCTGATATACGGTAACGTCTGGGGATGAATGGCTACACTGAGCAGCTTGGCAGACTTAGGATAAACTAAGATAACTGTAAAGACGCATCCACCCACCCAAGGATAATTACTATATTACACCACCACAGACCTCTCCACCCAAGGGTAATTCCTACACTGCACCACACCAGTTCTACCCACCAAGAGTAATTCCTACTTAAAGGTTGATCCCACTAAGTGTACTTAGTAATTTAGTAGTTTCGTGTACCCCTATCTGACTACATAGGTGTACCCACTACTCCCCAAGCGATCGGCTCCCCTACGTAGATACCCGTGCAGGTCCCACGGTGGGGTGTATCATTCCCCAAAGTGGCCACCTGATAATATCAACGGTGCACGGCTTTATATCTACACACGATGCAACAACGTCTTACCAACCAGCCCGGGTCCACACACGCATATGAAACCCGTTGGTCCTGCGTTGCCACTGCTAACCCGGTTTGGCCTCTTATAGTCAAGCCCAATATGCGTGTCCCGTCACTCGACTAGAGTCGAGCCCACAAAGATACGTTTGGGATATTGGTTGAAATGGGCCCCCACAAGCTACTACTTAAGCTTGCTACTTTTATCTAGTGCATCCCACTTAACCCCTTATATAGTCATGCCCACTTACATGTTAAGATTTGGTTAAGTCATCAATCATATTTCAATTGCCACTTAGGGCACCCACTAGATTTCCACATGCCACCCAAAGCACTTACTTAACCCTTCACCCATGTTTTAATTACATGTTCCACTTTGGTTAAGTATTCTAATCATATTTTCTATTGCCACCCAAGGCAACCCACTAGTTTCCTCATGCCACCCGAGGCACCCCCACTAGTTACTACATGCCACCCAAGGCACCCACTTAACCCTCATGTCCCACTACATGCTAATTTGGTTAAGTGTTTCTCAATTAATTAAGACCGTGATCCTCATAAAGACCTCTCACATTAGACTATCTTTTATGACCGCTGGTTAAGCCGGTTGGGTCCGGGCAGCCTTACGTCATAACCGAGTCTAATCTCGTGTCTTTACGTTAATCACGTATTTAGTTTGTGCCTAAGACCTCTCACATTGGGCTAACATTTGTAGCAACTGGTTAAGCCGGTTGGGTCCGGGCAGTTTTACACTACAAATGAGTCCAACCTCGTGTCTTAGTCGATTAATTACACCTAAGTAATCACCCCCATATTTATTAATTATCCCTAATTAATATTCACATTTACAAGAATATGGGTAGACCTAACTCAATAGGTAAATTCCCAATTCCATAACATGGGTAGACCTAACTCAATAGGTAAATTCCCATGGGGTAGACCTAACTCAATAGGTAAATTCCCACTTATGCTTATTCATTTTATGGTATGCTTAATCATAACCATTTCACACCATTCATTAACATGTCTATTATCCCCATCGTTTCCCCACGTACTTATGCTAACACGACATATTTCCAAGAGAAGATTCTTTCACAATTAACATGGGTTTCACTTAGCATACGTTAGCATTAACATGGGTTAAAAGGTGTCCACTTACATCATAATATTAACCCAACTAGCATTGCTAAATAACCCAACTTGCATGAACATACATATGTCATATATAAAGGCAACTTGCATATAGGTTATACAAAGGTGAACTTGCATGTGTCTTAAAGGTGTGAACTTGCACAACATGTTACATGTTAACTTGCATAACATCATACACATAACTTGCATAATATTATAAACATAACTTGCATCACATCATACACATAACTTGCATATGAACTTACATAACAACATGCACATAACTTACATAACATCATACACATAACTTGCATAATATTATAAACATAACTTGCATCACATCATACACATAACTTGCATATGAACTTACATAACAACATGCACATAACTTACATAACATCATACACATAACTTGCATAACATGTTGAACTTGCATGTAAGCATACACATAACTTGCATAACATGTTGAACTTGCATATAAGCATACACATAACTTGCATAACATGTTGAACTTGTATATAAGCATACACATAACTTGCATAACATGTTGAACTTGCATGTATGACTTGCATCTTAAAGGAGGGTAAACATGCATATATATATATATATATATATATATATATATATATATATATATATATATATATATATATTCATAGCATATAAAGGTGTCATCTTGCATATGTATGCATCACATTTAAAAGGGTAAACTTGCATGTCATGATTTATGCATAATACCAAACACTTAGCATGCATAAAACCACATACTTAGCATGCATAGAATCAATTACTTATTATGCATAAACCCACCACTTTACTTGCATAAACCCATATACTTAACTTGCATAAACTCACATATTCAACATGCATAAACTCACATATTCAACATGCATAAACTCACATATTCAACTTGCATAAACTCACATATTCAACTTGCATAAACATAGGATTAATATTAAACATAGATTAGCATATTCACATCATATCATATGACTTGAAAACCCATTAATCCTCATGCAAAACCATAGATCTCATCATATCTCATCTACTTAATTTAGCAATTGATCATCAAAGTGATAGAAACTCACTACTAGCAAATTTGCACTCCAAATAAAGAAGATTAAGATGCTTAGAATGGATTAGAGGTTGATTAGAGAGTGATTAGCTTGCAACCTTCTTCATTGATTTGTGGAGGCCATGATCAAGTTTCATTTTGCCATAGTTTAGTTACAAGATCTAATTATGAATGAATTAGGGTAGGGTTGGGGTCTTATTTATAGGATTAGGTAGTGTTTTAGGCCCTTAGATTAACCCTAGATTAGATTAGGTCCGTTAGATTTAGGAAATCTCTAGAACCCAGCCCAAGACTCAACCAAAAACCAGATCTGGTGCACCCAGATCAACAGGGCCGACACCCTGTGTCGACAGGCAAGTCGACAGGGCAGTCGACACCCCTGTCGACAGCCCTGTCGACATGGCTAGGGCGGGAATTTTTCCCGCCTGGCCCCCGCTGGCTCAAATTTCGAAATCTGATTTTAATTATTTAATTCTGTTTTTATCTTAAATTTTCTGCCAACTTCATTGGGCCATAACTGGGCCATACGGACTCCGATTCTCGAAAACTCGGACTCTATTTCGCGTATTTTTCCGAGACGAACGCAATGACGCAGCCCATTTCCCCCAATTCTCACATCTGAGATTATTTATTCTGTAATTAGTGAATTTTAGCATTAACCGAAATTCGGGGTGTTACAAAATTCAAATGGGGAAAATGTAGAAATAATTACCTATAATGACATAGGTAGATTTGGGTTAATTTGGAATGTTTAGTAATTTACAATTAGGAATTGTAAATTGTACTTATGACACGAGGTTAGGTTGCATTAGTGGTGGAAGTCTGCTCGGACCCGACCGGCATATCCAGCAGCCACTAATGTTGAATCTAATGTGGGAGGTCTAAGTACGCAAATATGAATCAGGCTAAGACACGAGGTTAGGCCCAACTGTGGAATAAGACTGTCCGGACCCGACCGACATATCCAACATCCACACATTGTAGGCCTAATGTGGGAGGTTTAGCCCATTATAACCTTAATTGAACATGGTAATGAAATGGACTACTTAACTTAATTTAATATGACTATAGACTTAAGTTAAGGTTAACTAATATTGGATGGGTAGTGGCGGGTTAAGTAAATTAGAGGGGATGGGTAATATGTATATACAGGCCTACGTACTTAACCCAATAAGGTTATGTAATTAAAGACACCTGGTAGTATACATAACTGATAGATAATGTAATGAAGTTATGTAATTAAAGTCACCCTTTAGGGTAAGCATAACTAGTATAGGGCTATGTAATTAAAGACACCTAAGGGCACACATAGTCAGTGGAAAACCTAGTGGGGGATACAATACAAGGGGGAGAGCTTGTATCATATTGTGAGGGACCTATTTCAGTCAGTAACCCGGAGTTAGTATCAAGTAAAGAACTCCGTACTAGGCGGAAAAGGGGCACGCTTACTGATTGGTTGTAAGAGATCCAAACAAGGCGGATGGTGTGGGCGGCACAAACCGAGCAGGGACATGTGCGTGCATGGGCCGGGCAGAGGGGGTAAGAAGATCGTGACACCAGTAGGTATGGTTGTGCACACCATGGGTTGCCACTTTAGGAAGTGATACCTCCTACTGTGGGGTCATCATAGGATATCTATAGGGTAGGGAGCCGATCGATTAGGGTAGTGGTTAGGGTATACTTGGAACGTATGACCTAAGCCTACCAACTAATAGTGAAAGGGATCATCACATTTTAGTTGTACTAGTAATAATGCAGAGTAATCATTAGTGAGGCACATACACCTTAACTAGCTTACCTTGTCACACCTGCCATTTTTGTAGCGAACTCTCTTATCCACTTTATGCCTATCATGTTGCTTTAATTTATCTACTGGCCAAAAGTAACTAGACTCGCCGGACTTTATGTTTGACCTTGTTGTTTCTCCTTCTTTCTTCTGTCCCCCCCCCCCCCCAAGGTTCCCAAGGAGGAAACACTTAGACTTAATCAGGAATTAGATATCATCTTGCTAGGAGCTACTTCTGAAGTATGGCTCAAGTTCTTGTCTCTACTATGGCTTAACTCTTTTTATTGGGGGAATGATGCTTTTTATTTTCTTATGCACTGTGATGGTAAAAGACAGAAGTTATTTTATTGTAATAGTTTTTGTGACTTATGAAATTGTGGACCAAGGTATCATGACTTATGTTAGAAAAAAAGTTTAAATTTTCTGCTGCAGCCATATTTATATATGTCATGTAATTATTTTGTGTCTGTTTACCAATAGCGCTTCACGAAACTTAATGCATTCTCTTAGTGAGTGACATTAACGGACGTGGGGTGTCTAACTTGGTATCAGAGCTGAAGGTTACCAGATTAGATAAAAGTTTTTGAAAATAATTTTCAAAAAGGTTTTAAAAAGGGAAGCATTTTCAAAAGAAAAGTCTATTTTGAAAGACATTCCCCAAAAAGCCATATGAAGTATCCTTCGATCCTTTATCTAAATTTCTTCCTTTTCCCTTTTTCAGCATGTCTGGGGAACAAAACATCCCTAATATCCCGGAGGGCGTCACAATACCCGGATGGTTCCGTAGGTATTTGGAGGCCACGGTGCCTGCCGTAGGACAGGAAAACGTTCCTGCCCCCGTTGCACCAGTCATTCCTCCTCCTCCTCCCCCTTCAAGAGCTGATAACTTTGCCAAGATCTGCAAAGACTTTCGGGCTATGGGAGGAAGGCCATTCCATGGGAACGAGACATTCATAGAAGCTCGGAATTGGCTTAAGGAGACTGAGGACTTATTCTTAATCTTTGAAGTGGAGGACAGAAGAAAAATTCAATTAGCTGCTTGGTTGTTAAAGGACGAAGCCTCATTTTGGTGGGAAATCATCCAAGCTAGACGTCCGGTAGAAACTTGGGAAGACTTTTGATAGAGGTTCGAAATGAAATTTCTTTCCCAAGCGGAGAGAAGCATATAGATGGAGAGGTTCTTAGCACTCAAACAAGGAAATTTGACGGTGAAAGAGTATGTGAACAAGTTCAACCAACTAGCAAGGTTCAGGCTAGAGTTGGTAGACACACCGCACAAAAGGGCTTTGCGGTTTGCTAAGGGCTAAATGAGCCTCTGCATGGTTTAGCTATGTTCCATCTTCCAATGGGGTCACCTTTGAAAAGCTTGTCGATATGACCCTAATGCATGAGGAGGACAAGGGAGAGAAGAAGGAAACAAAAGTTGAGGGGACATCGCAGAATAAGAAGATGTGGCCTAAGAAGGGGCAGCAACAGTAGCAACAACAGAAGAAAGGGGGAAAAGATGATAAAGGCAAGGATAAGAGAAAATGTCGCAATTGTGGAAAGGAGGGCCACTTGATCAAAGATTGTAAGAGAAGGAAGGCCAGTTTCTTTAATTGCGGAGAGGTTGGACATTTCTCTAAAGAGATCCCGAAGAAACAGGGATCGTAGGGACAAGGGCAAAGAGCAGGGTCTTCTGGAGGGCAGGTGCATGCTCTCGCGATCAGTGCTCCTGAAAGAGTAGAAAAATTTCCGTAGAAAGTTTAGTTTCTCTTTCAAACCATCCAGTTAGAACACTTTTTGATTCTAGTGCTTCACACTCGTTTATATCTAGTTCTGTGGTTGAATCTCTGCATTTAATTACTAGTATGGTAGTAGATCCCGTAGTAATTTCAAACCCCATTGGTGGTTCGGCTCATTTATTGATGATTTGTTGGGGATTGAAAATATCTGTGTTAGGCGTCGAATTTGAATGCGACCAGTATGCGCCGGGATTTATGGGCTATGGGTTGATTCTAGAAATGAATTGGCTTACCACGTATGGGGCCATTCTGGATTGTGAAAGGAGGGTTGTTAGACTCTCGACTTGTCATGGGAAGACCCTCGAAGTTTCTTATGACCCTCAAGGGTCTGTTATGCTTAGCTTCCTAGAGTCTCTAGATGCATCCACAGATGATTTGCAATCTGTTCCAATGGTTCGAGATTATTCAGATGTTTTTGATGAAGTATGGGGTTTACCTCCAAGACGCGAAATAGATTTCCGTATATATATGGTGGACAATGCAAAGCCAGTTGCATTACCAGTACGCCATATGGCTCCAAGGGAAAGGAGGGAGCTGAGTAAGCAAGTAGGGGAGCTACTTGAAAAAGGGTTTATCAGATGAAGTATATCAGAATTGGGTGCTAAAGTAGTATTCGCAACTAAAGCGGATGGTTCGCTTCGTTTATGTGTTGACTATAGAGAGTTAAATAAGCTCGCCAAGAAGAATAGGCACCCGCTTCCGAGAATTGATGATTTATTTGATCAGCTTGTTGGTGCCTCGGTGTTTTTTCAGTTGGACTTGGCTACAAGGTTCCATCAGCTGAGGGTGGTTGAGGACAGCATAGATAAGACTGCTTTCAGACCTCCAGATGGTTTCTTTGAATGGCTAGCTATGCCTTTTGGGCTGACAAATGCACCCGCCTATTTTGTTGATTTGATGAGTAGGATGTTTCGGGAGTTCCTGAACAAATTCGTCGTAGTCTTCATTGATTATATTTTGATCTTCTCCAAGAGTAAAGAAGAGCATGCCCAACATTTGGGAGAAGTTTTGGAAACTCTCCGTGACCATCAGTTAAAAGCAAAGTTCTCCAAATGCCATTTCTAGATAAAGGAGGTGAGATTCTTGGGGCATGTAGTATCCAAGGAAGGGATAGTTGTAGATCCCACCAAAGTGGTTGCAGTACAAGATTGGCAGATTCCTAAAAACGCAACCGAGATTAGAAGCTTTCTTGGGTTGGAAGGTTATTATAGGAAGTTCATTAAGGACTTTGCGAAGATATCAGCCCCTCTCACCGGGCTGACAAAGAAGAATTTGACATTTTCATGGGACATAAAATGTGACATTGCTTTCCAACGACTAAAAAGTGCTCTGACAACAATCCCAGTCTTGACCTTGCCCGATGGGAGTAAAGTGTTTACTGTTTACACTAATGCGTGCGATACAGGGCTTGGTGCGGTTCTGATGCAAGAAGGGAAAGTAATATGTTATTAGGGTAGAAAGTTGAGAGTTCATGAGAAGAACTACCCCACCCATGATTTAGAGCTAGCTGCCATAGTATTCACGTTGAAGACGTGGCAACATTATTTACTTGGAGAAAAGTCCGAGTTATACACCGATCATAAATCTCTCAAGTATCTTTTCTCACAAAAGGATCTAAACTTAAGGCAACAACGATGGATGGAGTTCTTAGCTTCATATGATTTTGAGATTGCTTATACCCCCGGCAAGGGTAATGTGGTGGCAGATGCACTAAGTATGCAGAGGGTAGCCCTGAGTCCTCTGTTTGTGGAAAGAAAGAACTTGGAGTTCATATCAGCTTTTGATTTTAGACCCTCCATCGAGGTTTTTCCTGAATTATTTGCATCCTTGGAGATACGACCGACTCTTGTAGATCAGATAGGAGCTTCGCAACAAGGTGACCCACATATTCTAGACATCTTGGATAAGCGCAGAAGAGGGGAGAATTCTAGTCACCTCGGTAGGTATGTGATAGATGAAAAGGGGTGGTTCTGACGAGATGGAAGGCTTTGTGTTCCTCAAATTGGAAGCTTGATAAAGGCAGTCCTAGAAGAAGCCCACCATTCTAAGATGACCATTCATCCAAGCAGTGACAAGATGTACAGAGACATGAATAGGGTTTTCTTTTGGGCTGGGACGAAGAAGGACGTGGTCGGATTTGTTTCTTAATGTTTGGTTTGCCAGCAAGTCAAAACTGAGCAAAAGAAGCCCGGTGGATTGCTTCATCTGTTGGAGGTTCTGCAATGGAAATGGGAGAGTTTCTCTATGGATTTCATAGATGGTTTGCCTAGATCTAAGAAAGGCAATACCAGTATTTGGGTGATAGTGGACAGACTCACTAAGAGCGCTCACTTTATTCCAGTTAAAAGTAGAAGGACGGCATCATGGTTGGCAGCAATTTATGTTCGTGAGATAGTTCGTCTCCACAAAGTTCCTTCCAGCATCATGAGTGATCATGACCCCATCTTTACCAGCGAATTTTGGAGGAGCTTGCAAGAAGCATTAGGTACACGGTTGTGTTTAAGCACCGCTTATCATCCTCAGACCAATGGGCAGACGGAGAGGGTAAACAGAATTCTAGAAGATCTTTTAAGGCTGTGTACCCTTGACTTCGGAGGGACTTGGGAAGAGCATCTTCCTTTAGTAGAGTTTGCTTATAATAACAGCTATCAGGCTAGCATCCGTATGGCACCCTTCAAAGCATTGTACGAACAACCCTGTAGATTGCCAATTTGTTGGTGGGAATCTACAGAAAGATTATTACTTGGACCAGATATGGTTAGGGAAATGTCCGAAAAGATTGACTTTATTCGACGGTGGATGAAGACAGCTCAAGATAGGCAGAAGTCCTATGCAGAAAAGAGAAGGACTGACATCGAATTCGAAGTGGGAGACTTAGTTTTTATCAAAGTATCACCTCTGAGGAATGTGGTTCACTTCGGATCAGCAGGGAAGTTGGCACCTAGGTTTGTGGGACCATTTCCCATAATCGAGAGGATTGGCCAAATGGCCAACAGAGTAAAGCTCCCAGAAAATCTATCTGGTGTTCATGACGTTTTCTATGTCTCTCATCTGTGGAAGTGCCTACATGACACCGCGGAAGTTGTTGAGCCGAACATGTTGGAAGAAGTCGAAGTGGAACGGGGGGTGATAGTCAGACGAGTCCCTACCCGTATTCTTGGGTCAGGGGTTAAGAAGCTGCGCAATAAGGAAATCAAGTTGCTAAAGGTTCAATGAGGAGATAACCCAAAAGATGCGACTTGGGAGATCGAAGACAAGATTCGTTCTTTGTACCCTTTTCTTTTCGAGGGTATGTTCTTAACTCCTTTCCTTAGTTTTATCAGTGCTTGTTTCTGTCAATAGAATATATCTTATCCATCATATTTTCGACCTTTAGATAGGAATCCTATAGATGTAAACATGTGTTTGAAACATGTTATGTTTGATGGATGCAAGTGGATGCAAGTGTTTGCTAGCGGTTTCCTATGGACGCATATACACACACATTAAGCACTAAGATCGGCTCAGTCACTTTCATATTGCATATGGATATGTGTGCATTTTCTTTTCTTTTATGGATGGAAATGGATGAACTGGCATATGGATGTCGCATTTGGACGAATGGGTGTGCACACATATAGAACTTATTTGATACATTATATTCATTTCCATACATATTGAATTCATGGCACTAACATACATTGCATTAAGGAGGTCAATTGAATCAGTAGATCGCCTGATTTTCGCATTAGTGTTGGGACATATGCACACATCTTTGCATATATTCATATAAGCATTAGAAATCTTTAAGGATAATGGATGCCAGTGATTAGTGGCTGGGTAGATGGATGATGGATGGTAGGATATGCATTCTTCTAGACTTAGAGATTTTGGGACAAAATCCTTTGAGTAGGGGAGAATGTAACATTTTCAATGACATTAAAGAGAATAAATTATATAATAATTAATTTAATATTCAGAATTAGAGGAAACGGACTACACCATTGCGTCCGTCTCGAAATTCTGGTCAAGATAGATGTTTGGTTTGCGTAAAACGGACACCATATGAAGAAGTTATGAAGGTTTTAAGTTTGTATATGCACATAAATATTTTATATATACGCATGAGTCAGAGGTGAGTCAGAGATGAGTCAGAATCCTATCCAGGGGATTCAAATCCGAAAAATTCCTCTAAGCGGCAAAATTCCCGCTCTAGGGGGTCGACCACCCTAGATGGGTGTCGACCTAGGGGTCGACCCACCCACATGGGTGTCGACACCCCTAAGGCTGAGGTGACACTCGGTTTTAGGGGGTCTGGAAGCTATATATATGTCATATTTCTCATATTCTCTTCATTGGGAGTCATGGAGGCCATATGCTGCTGGAATGTGAACTGAACCATTTCTACAACATATTCTACAAATCCAAATCATAAATTCTAGACCCGTTCTTCTTAAATTTTCTAAACCTAACGCTGTGAGTTTCTAGATTACTTTTAGGTTTAGATAAATAAAAGTATACTTTGAAAGACTATGAATTGAATATGTTGTAAAGTATGATTCTGTGTTAATGTGAAATTCTATACTATGTCATGACAGATCTATTTTCCTTGATCTAATAAAATTGTGGTGATTCGACTATGTTTCTTATGTGGATCTTGACTTGTAACCATGTTATGGTGGATGTACATCTATTAATTTGGAAAATTGTGACATTACTTGGATCTAGATCTTTATGTTAATTACCTTTCACTTGTCATATTGTGACACATTGAGATATGTTGTAAACTTGACATGTGAATCCACCTTTTGATCTAAACATGTTACTATGTCACCCTAACTATGCTAGTTCTAGGTAATTGGACACCTAATGTTTAATCTAGATCTTATTATGCTTGCTTAAACATCATAGTGATTGCCACAAGTTACCAGTTTGATGTCCACTTTATTATGATGTTAATCACATGTCCATTCACTTTGTTATTATGCCAGTTTATGTTCATGTTTATGCCAAGACATGTCGAAACTATCACCCTTGTCATATTCCCTTTTTATTGTTATAGCTAGGCTACTTTATAGCCTAGACGCCGCCAAAATACTTACGAATACGCTAGAGAGGAAACGGGGAAAAAGGGATTATAATTGGCATGATTTATGTAATGTTTAATATGAAATGGGACATTAAAGTCAAACGGGGAAAACATAGAAATAGTTACCTATGTATAGGTAGATTTGGATTATTTTGGAATGTTTAGTAATTTACAATTAAGAATTGTAAATTGTACTTATGATATGAGGTTAGGTTACATTAGTGGTGGAAGTTTGTCCGGACCCGACTGGCATATCCAGTAGTCACTAATGTTGAACCTAATGTGGGAGGTCTAAGTATGCAAATACGATTCAGGCTAAGACACGAGGTTAGGCCCAACTAATAAGACTTCCAGACCCGACCGGCATATCCAGCATCCACACGTTGTAATGTGGGAGGTCTAGCCCATTATAACCTTAATTGGACATGGTAATGAAATGGACTACTTAACCTAATTTAATATGACTATGGACTTAAATTAGGGTTAAGTAAAATTGGATGGGTAGTGGTGGGTTAAGTAAATTAAAGGGGATGGGTAATATGTATATATAGGCCCACGTACTTAACCCAATAAGGTTATGTAATTAAAGACACCTAATGGTATACATAACTGATAGATAATGTAATGAAGTTGTGTAATTAAAGACACCTTTTAGGGTAAGCATAACTAGTATAGGGCTATGTAATTAAAGACGCCTAAGGGTATACATAGTCAGTGGAAAACCTAGTGGGGGATACAAGACAAGGAGGAGAGCTTGTATCATATTGTGTGGGACCCATTTCAGTCAGTAATCCGGAGTTGGTATTAAGTAAAGAACTCCTACTAGGAAGATAAGGGGCACACTTACTGATTGATTGTAAGAGATCCAAATGAGACATATGGTTTGGGCGACGCAAACCGACCAGGGACATGTGCGTGCATGGGCCGGGCAGAGGGGGCTAAGACGACAGTGACACCAGTAGATATGGTTATGCACACTATGGGTTGCCACTTTAGGAAGTGAACCTCCTACTGTGGGGCCAACACAAGATATCTACAAGGTAGGGAGCCGATCAATTAGGGTAGTGGTTAGGGTATACTTGGATGTATGACCTAAGCCTACCAACTCATAGTGGATGGGATCATCTCATTTCAGTTATACTAGTAATAATGCAGAGTAATCATTAGTGAGGCACGTACACCTTAACTAGCTTACCTTGTTACACCTGCCATTTATGTAGCGAACTCTCTTATCCACTTTGTATGCCTATCATATTGCTTTTATTTATCTACTGGCTAAAAGTAACTAGACCCGCCAGACTTTATGTCTGAACCTGTTGTTTCTCCTTCTGTCTTCCGCTCCCCCCCCCAAGGTCCCTAGGGAGGAAACACTCAGACTTAATCAGGAATCAGATATTATCTTGCTAGGAGTTACTTCTGAAGTATGGCTCACGTTCTTGTCTCTACTATGGCTTAACTCTTTTTCTTGGGGGAATGATGCTTCTTATTTACTTATGTACTCTGATCGTGCAAGATAGAAGTTATTTTATTGTAATAGTTTTTGTGACTTATGGAATTGTGGACCATGGTACTACGACTTATGTTTGAAATAAAAGTTTAAATTTTTCCGCTGCTGCCTTATTTTTATCAGTCTTGTAATTATTCTATGTCTGTTTACCTATAGTGTTTCATGAAACTTAATGCATTCCCTTAATGAGTGACACTAACAGACGTGGGGTGTCTCAGGATCATTCTGACCACCATCGCATTCTTGTAGCATCTAGTATGTTGCGAGATCGTGCAGTGAATTCGTATAAGCTCTTCATGGATGAAATTAACGAGTCCACTTTCTCATGGAATCATTTTAAGGAATGATATGAGCTAAAAGTCATTCCCAACTCAAAAAAAGACCTTCTTGCTTGTCTTTTTTTTGAGTTGAAGCAAGGAATATATTCTATTTTCAAGTATATTTCTTCTTTTGAAGCCTTGTCCAAGTATTGTATTAAGCATATTAGTACATTGCACAAAAAAATTTGAAGTTTATGTGTGGTTTGAAGAAATATTTGAATAAACATTATAAGAATTCTTTGATGCTCCAGCTTAAAATTTCTTTTAGGAGTTATTTGATGCGGCACTTCATCTTGAAGGAATTGAGAAAGAGAAGGATAGTATGATGAGTTAGAGGTTCGGAAGAATCTGAACAAGAAGGGGTTTCCTTTCCACAAACCAAAATATTTTCAGCACAATAAGAAGAAAAAGAAAATTGGTTCTAGCTTTCATTCTAATGTAACACCTCATAATCACTTTTTCGTGATTGCCCTAAGCTTCACATTTGTCGTATTTGCAAGCAAGAGGGATGTCAGTCTTCATCATTCCCTAGAGATCTTATGGGTACTAAACCTAGAAAGCTCAATTTTGTGGATGTTTCTGTTAGATCTTCTCATCCTAGAGGTACCTTCTTATCTATTCTCGAGGGTTCCATTTTACTTCATGATCACTCTATTCGAGTTCTTTTCTATATGGGTACGTCGCACTCATCCGTATCAAAGGAGCTTATTGATCATGCACTTTTAGAAGTATCTTGCCCAATGACTTCTTTGAAGTTCGTGAACCTTATTGGAGGGTTTGTAACACTTAGTATGCTTTGCGAAAATGTTAGGATTTCTTTCTGTTGTTTTCCTTTTCATGAGAGCTTGCACGTTATTAATTATCTTGGTTTCTATATGAATTTGGTGATGGAATGGTTCCTTCGATACGAAGTCCAAATCCTATGTTATGAAAGGATCTTGTTAATAAGCATCTTGATTTAACTAGTTAATTATCGGTTATTCGTCGGGACATTGATCGTGATTCCTAAGCATCTTTATTTTATCTCGAATCTTGAGATGATGATTACATGTCTCGAATTTCCATTGTTTGTGAATTTTATGATGTGTGTGAGCCTATTTTAGGTTTTCCATCTAAGTGGGAAATGGAGTTCTACATCGGTCTCATTCCTAGTGCTCAGCCTATTAGTCATCATCCTCCCACAAAAATGTCCATTAAGGAAAATAAGGAACTTAAGAAGCAGTTGTTGGAACTAGATGCTAAGTATTTTATCTAATCTAATTCATCTCTGTAGGGAGTCGCGATCGTGTGTTTTTTTTTTTTTTTTATAAATTTGATAGTACTCTTAAGATTTGCATCTATATTGCATGCTTAACGGGTTAACTATCAAGAATAAGTATTTGTTGCCTAGGATCGATGATATGTTCGATCATTTGTGTGACACTAAGATTTTCTCTCAACTTGATCTCACCACTTGTTTTCATCAACTACATGTTGCGAAGGATAGCATTCCTCTTATGAAACTCCACAATCGTTATGAATCTTATGAGTGGCTAGTTTTTCCATTCAATTTGACAAATGCTCCTACTTATTTTTTCGATCCCATGAACCAAGTATTTCTGGAATATCTCGATAAGTTTGTCTTAGTTTTCATTGATGATATCCTTGTTTATTCTTATTCTGAACTCGATCATGCTCATCACTTGAGAATTGTCTTAAGCACTCTTCTCCATAATCAGCTTAAATTCAAATTCTCCAAGTGTCATTTATGGGCGAAGAAGGTGAAATTTCTTGGCCATATTCTATCTTTTGATGTCATTTCCGTCGATCCATCGAAATAGAAGTTATTTAGAATTGGAAACGGCCAGAGGTTGTTTTTGAGATTCATTGATTCCTTGGATTAGCGAGTTATTACTGTCGATTAATTAAAAATTTCTCTTGCAATGTCCTTCGTTTTACTAGCGTTAAAAGGAAAGGTGTCCATATCATTTGGTCTGATCAATGTGAATCAACTTTTCAAAAATTGAAAGAATTTCTTACTTATGCTCCTATCTTAATAGTTCCCGAAGGAATCAAGATCTCATTGTTTATAATGATGCCAGTCGATGTGGTCTCGGTGTTTTTTTTTTTATGTGAAAAGATCTGGTAGTTTTCTACGCTTCTAGGTAATTGCATCCGAACAAGATTTAGTACACCATACACGATTTAGAGTTGCCCGCCATTGTCTTTGCCTTAAAGATTTGGAGACATTATCTTTTGGGCAAGCGCTTTGTTATATTCATTGATCGTAAATCCTTGAAGTACATATTCACTCCGAAAGAGCTTAATATGCGGCAATAACATGGGCTCTAGTTCCTTGCTTCTTATAGTTTCGATATCCAGTACACTCTTGAAAAGGGGAGTGAAATAAATTGGAAGCTTGATCCCTTTGTGATATTCGTGATCATGCTCTAGTATTAGATTTTCTTATTTTATTATTTAGCACGGAACCTCATCCCAGTATATTGGATTGTATTGTTGATGCTCTGCGGTAAGATCCAGATCTTATGCATCTTATTCAGCTTTATAAGACGCAATCCTGTAGCAATGAGCCAAAGGATTTCAGTGCTGATACATATGGTTGTATTCGAAGGAAGAATCGATTGGTCATGCCTAATGTTGGTTGTCTGAGGTAGGGCATTCTTGATGAGTGTCACAATTTTAAGTATACTATTCATCTCGATAGTAGAAAGATGAACGCCAATATGAGATTGTTATACTATTGGAAAGGAATGAAGCATGATGTTGCAGGTTATGCGAGCAATTGTATGACTTGTCAACTCATCAAAGCTGAAGACCAGTGTCCTAATGCTCTTTTGCAATCTCTTGAGGACCTGTTGTGGAAATGGGATCAAGTTTCAATAGGGTCTACTGATGGCCTAGCTCGTTTAGATTTGGTCGTAGAAATGTTTGTGTTATTCTTAATCGTTTGACTAAGTTAGCTCATTTGACTCCTATTAAGTCTAATGGGACAACTTCTCAGATGTATAAGATGTATATAATAAGGAAATCGTGAGACTTAACGGTGTTCCTAGTTCATTTTTTTGTGATAGAGATCTACTCTTTACTTGTGAATTCTGGTGGAGTCTCCACAAAAAATAGGTAAAAACCTTAATTTCAGCATAGATTATCATCTAGAATCTAATGAACAGACTGAACGGTCTAATTGTATTCTTGAGTTTTTTTTTGTGCATGTATTATTGATTTTGGTGGTAATTGAAATGTCAACCTACTTCTTGTTGAGTTCACCTGCAACAACAGTTTCCATCCAATATCAGTATGGCTCCTTTTGAAACCTTATAGAAAGGTCATATTGATGTCCTATTATTGGTTAAAGTCTGGAGAGAAGTTGATTTTAGGCTGCAACTTTATTCATGAGGCTTCTAAGGAAATTAGTCTTATTCATTAGAGAATGAAAATAAATACAAGAGATTGACATATTGCCAACCTACTGCAATCAATTTTTAGCATGGACCGTCAACTTTGACTAGACTACTTTACATTGCTGGAGATAGACAATATATTTGGACTACAATATGACTACATGCTCCACGCAAGAAGCATAATTACAATTGTAACAAAGACGGTCATGACATTGCCAGACCCAATTTCTTACTCATGCTAGAGTGTTTGCACAAAAGGTACACAAAAACAGCACAAGGTTTGTAAACAATTACAAAGCCCACTATTACTTAGCAACACAGTGACACAAGACAAGGCAAGAGAAGAAAGGACAAGCAGCAGAATCACCATCCCAAGATCGTAAGCAACTTTGACATATTCCAGAATGACATAAAGAAAACATGAAGCAGCAGAGCTACACATATTACATAGAGCAACTAGCATGGCACATCAATTTCTTCGAAGAAGAAACTGCATG
Organism: Allium sativum; assembly: GCA_030737875.1. Taxonomy (NCBI): domain Eukaryota; kingdom Viridiplantae; phylum Streptophyta; class Magnoliopsida; order Asparagales; family Amaryllidaceae; genus Allium; species Allium sativum. Next base: position 898,689,586 of record CM060918.1, read on the forward strand.
ACTACGAACAAGTTTGATTTCATATGACATACCCAGAATCACCACCACGCAGTAATAGTGGATACCAACATATGATTAACCAAAACATTCATCCCTAGTCTTATTGGACACCACCATAGCTGAGGCTATTGTCATGGAGACAAACAGGAAAGAACTAGGCAACCCAAAATCTTGGCATTCACTACACACTACATCAACTACCATTGCACAGTGGATGCTACAACAAAGAACATAACCAAAGGAGAAAAATAGGTCATAGGCCTACATAAAACACCAAATAAACCACAAAACATCCACAATCACAACTCGAAAATATCCACAAAACCGAGAACACAAACCTGACCCCCAAAGATTGTCATTAACATGACCAACAAAACAAATTACCAGATCTAGAAAACGTATAGCTGATGAGTCACACCAGCTTGAAGGGACTTTGATCCGCAACAAACAATTTGTCGTTCGGTTGATATGCGAGATGAAGAAGGAAGATATAGAAAGTGAGTCGCGAAGGTTACTAATAAAAAACAATGACAAGGAGGTCGAACAGAAGGGGGTAACCCCATGTTCATGTGCGAAGAGAGTGGATGAGAAGGCGTCAATGTACAACACGTAAAACTGGCCAAAAAGGACAGAATCAATCAAGATTTAGGTAAGGATTTCGTGAGTGACTCTCCATGATGATGAAAGCGGGGAATAGAAAAAGAAGAAAGGGGCGAAAGTGTGGTGGATGGATCGAATGCGAAAGGGAAAAGAGAGTAGGAAACAGAAGAAGAACGAAGAAAAAAGGGGATTTTCCCAATCGCCATTAACGGAGAGTTTTATATGTTTAAAATAATTTTGTGATGTCAAAACACCTAAATGTAAACAATTTGGTGTGAATAGAGAACATTGAGTTAAACATATGTTAATTTCACATTACATAGCCTAATTAACTTAACATAACCATGTTTAGGCTTACTGGGTAAGTTTGAGTCCAAAAACCAAATCTAGATACCCATTTTGAATTAGGCAGAAGGAAAAGAGTAGAGCATGTACTTTCCTTTTTATTCTCTTCTTCTTCATGAAAATAATCCAAGAAAGAAAAATTAGCAACTCCTCTCCAATTTACAAAGTAAATCCAAACTTTAGTTAAAATTTAGAGAAAAGCTTGCAAAATCACTGTTCAATTCACCATAATAATTCAAAAGTGGGTTTTCACTCACTCTGGTTTGAGCCTATATGCATGTCTCTAATTTGAAATTTCCTATGGTTGAATTGGTTAACTGCAAATGAATCCTGAATTTATGTGACACCCCACGTCCGTTAATTTTACTTTTTATCAGAACGCATTAAGTTTCGTAAAACGTTATAGGTAAACAGAAACATGATCTCACAAGATAGATATATAAAAATAGCAACGGAATTAAAATTTCATTGTTTAATAGAAAATCATCGCAGTCTCAACACCAATTACAACATCAAGTTAATACACTAAAACCAAAAACCTCATTCCAAAACATCTATCTCATACTAAAAACCATTAGAGTGCAATAATATAAAGTCATATCTCCCACAAGTAGCCATAATAAAGTAGAAAATAGTCGAAGCGGTACATAAATGTAGATCCAGATCCAAGCAGAAACAGAAGAGAAAGAAAGTCTTAATCACGATTGAGCGTTACCACCCTGAGAACCTAGAGGAGGAAAAGGAATAGAGTAGTGGTGGCAATTAGACCCAACCCGATGGGTCTGGGTCTAGGCGGGTCGGGTTTTATCGGGTCTAAACTATACATTTCCAAAATCTGGACCCGACCCGAGCTTCGTTCGGGTCCGGGTGGGAAATAACACTAAAATTACATATATTTCAATGTTTTTTAGTCGGGTCTTTGGGGTCGGGGCGGGTTTTATTGGGTCTTTATTGTATTTTTCATCACCCAGACCCGACCCAAGACCCATCGGGTTCGGGTCTTTTTGAGCCGGTTTGGTTCGGCTTTTTGGTTCTCGGTTCTAATTGCCAGCCCTAGAATAGAGAAGGGAAAACAAAAAGGGTCAGACATAAAGTCTGGCGAGTCCAGTGACTTTCAACATATGAATAAATAAAAGCATCAAGACAGGTAAATAAAACTGGATGAAAGATAACGGTAACATAAACAGGATAATGTGGATCAAGTTATGCTCCTCAATTATACCCTGAAATAGTTCTAACTTATTTCTTTGCACTAATACTAGTATAACAGGATTAATGACAAGTTTAGGTGTTATCTTAATTACCAACAGTAACATAACAGCAGTATTAGGCGTACACTAGTTACATAATAGGATTTCCCCAATGGAAATAAAATCAGCGGGACTAGATGTACACTGATTACTTAACAGCAGGAATATTACAGCAGGATTATGCGTTCACTAATTACATAACAGGATTTCGCCAACAGAAATATAATCAGCAGCAGTAGATGTACCTTAATTACTATCCAAGCGATCGGCTCCCTATTACGTAAATACTATGTGCCAGTCACACAGTAAGGTGTATCACTCCCTAAAGTGTCAACTTACAGGAGGACACAGACCTATTTACCGGTGCTACAACATCTTATTTTCTCCAATCGGGCTCATGCATGATCATGACTCCGCCGAAGCGAACCCGTATACACCCCCTTTAAGATGAACCTCTTAATATCCAGTTCAATAAAGCGTGCCCTAACCCCTACTTAGTGCGGGGTCCCTATCCGATACCAACAGGGACACTGACTGATATGGGTACCAAACAACAAATGACACAAGCCAAACCTCCTAAGATTGCATCCCCAATTAACTAGGATTTAAGAGTCCTAAATCCCAAAACATAAACAGAAACAACAGATATGAGATCTCTTAGCTTATTAATTATCAGGTTTTATCTTAGCAGGTTTAAGTTCATTAATAAGTCTGGTTGTAATGTTACTATATGCATACAACCTCTTCCCCAAACAGACACTTGCCCAAATGTATGCATACATCAATTAAGTTTCATTTTTCTTACTTAATTACATCTGGTACTTACAGTTTCATTAACATGTTCCACTTAACCTTCGAATTAAGTCTAACTGATTTAACATGTCCACATAACACTCAAATTTACGGTCATAGTCCTCAATATATGATACGAGAAAATCCTGAGTGCATAAAGCACATTAGCAAACTTTTTATTTTGTGTTTGTTTAATAAGTCTTTCCTCTGAAACATTCTATGTTTAGAGCTGAATATCAGTGTGATTAGTCTGTAATAATGATTATAATTTATAAAGGCATTGTATTGCTTCGGATCTATTCAATTATTTTATTGATGATTTTTTTCCTTTCGATTTTTCATTTATATTTTTGATTTCATATATTTTTGTATGAAGTAATAATTTCTTTTATCATTTTGATAATAGCTTTCAAAAAAAACTCTTAATATAAATATTGACCTGCTAGACCATCGTAAACATTTTTGTTTAAAATAAAATAAAATAGTAAGCTGCTGTTTATCATCCAAAATAGTTTGTACATCCACTTCTTCACGAAGCAGTAACAGTTATTTATTTGGTTAATATACTTATAAGCTAGTAACAGATGGAAAAATACTGATGAAAAAATAATTATCCCCTGGTAAAGCTTCAGGCGCACGAATCCATATATCATTAATTAACAAATTTTGAAATTTCATCGTTATCCTCATTTGTAGTGAATAACCTCATAGATACAGGGTGAAAACCTTTATAAGCATGACATCGAAAAGACATTTAGATGTCAATCTTTGGTTGCGTAGCTGAGTACATGTTGCAGTGCATACGCAAGTAAAAACTTGTGTATAAGAGTTCTTAAAAGAATTGTAAACGACTATAATCGCAAATACGGTAAAGGAACGTAAATAACGGGCGATTTGTAAACAAATTGTGATATTGCTAAAATAATATTTAAATATCATATAACTTAAAAACATATTGAAATTACTTGAAAAAGGTTAGAGGAAAATACGTCAACATGCAAAGTTATTTCTCTTCTTTCAGTATACTTATGGCCGTTTCCAGCTTCTACATCTGTTTAACCTTAGCCTGAAGCATTCATATGATAGGAACATTATTTCCTGCTTAGACTACTTGTGTTCATGGAGCCTTCATTTCATCTGTATAGTCACATTTCATCTGTACAGTCACTTTAGTAAATTATTTTTAAAAAAAAATGGTAATTATTTCATTTATCATGCATAAATGCAGTTGTCTGATTTTAAGTCAAAGTTTCTGTTTCTATATCATTATGTAGCGACCGATGTGGTTTGTTCTCCATATTGTGCATTAACTCATACAAAGATTTTAATCTGTGCAACATTTCTTGCTAATATAAAATCATCCATAATCTGGGCATAAAATTAGATTACTGTGTGTAAATAAACCAAGATATATGAATGAGTAACTTAAGACAACTTTAATATGCAAAACTGAAAAGTGTTAAAACTCTTTTAGAATCATCGAACCTTCCCTCCATGGCCCATAGTAAGAAAACAATAGTTCCTGAACAAAAGGTTCTATATTCTGGAAGGAAGAACCACCAATAACCGCTGTTCAAGCTGAAGCCTTCAGATCCATCCCTACCCCCGTTTCATTGTTCTCCCCACAATCTAAATCCATAAACTCGGCCAAACAATGGAAGAATCCTCATTCCACTTAACCACGTCATCATCATAAATATTAGCGATCTTCAAAATCAATCTAACCTTCCATTTACCAACTATCAGTTCGCTTTTAACTGCTGAAACATGTGTACCAGAGTAGTCCATAGAAGAAGTGCTTGAACAGAAGCAATAATGAGATGATGGGTAGCTATTCGCTTGCTCAAAGTTCAAGGTGCAAGAGAGAGCATAGGTTGTGGAAATTACTTCGTAGCGTTCATGTGCCATAAATGTAAACACTAAACACATTTCGAGATGATTGAATCAAAGGCCGAATAGAAATGCAAAATGAACTATAGGTATGCATATATGTGTAGAGCTCGGAAAATATGCAATTTACCAACATTGGACTCCTTCTCTATGGTGAATGAGTCTGTGTACATATTTGTAAGTTTGGTAAGTTATATAAATATGAACATACCTATAAACAAAATAAAACAAATTGAGCTTCCTACCTCCTTATCTTGAACTGACTTCAAACTGGATGTCAATGAGTCTTTTATGTAGACCCTCTCTGAAGGAAACAATTGAATCATTTCACAAACTTAAAAATGAATCAAGCACCTATTAAATATAAAATAAAATAAGTCAAAACTTCAAATTCAGTAAGGCATTTACCTCTTGTGATGAGTTATTTCATTCCACTTTTTTCTGACTTAGATTTAAAAATATGAGCTGGTATTATTCCCCATAGCTAACTCAACCTCAAGTTTCCTGTGCATTTTGTCTAATTCAAAACAGTTCTTTAAAAAAAATTGACCAAGAAAAGAGCATATATGGATTGAATTTTTATATTAAATTTCGAAAGTTTGAACTAATGCGAGAATCAAAATAAACATCAAAACAAAAGTTGAATCAATTAGCATATATGGAAACAAATGTAGTACATGAGAACAGAGTTGAGGATACCCAAAATAAGGAAGTATTGAATTTTTATATTAGAAATCTGAGTAAGTTTTAGTCGTGGATTAAATATAGATCATAGTGCATCAAAACAATTGGGCTTGTATCATATAAAATGGCCATGTAATTACTTTTGAATCAACAAAAGAGAGATGGGTACTTAATTAATGTCAAATAAATCAAGGGTATAAATGAATGAAAGAAGTTAAGCATATATAAAAATAATAATTGGAACTTGGACATGGTGCGTAATGTAAACATTTACTAAATGCCGAATTTGCTTAACCATACCTGCATTAGAAAATGTTGGGAAACAATAGCTGAGTCGCGGACCAGGTCGCTTTCTTGAAGACGATTCGGCGATCTGGTCGGTGGTGCAAAACCAGTTCGTACTTTCGCCGCCGCCTCTAGGATAAAACAGTCTCTCTAAAATTAATAACCGATCTGCTTTGCACAAACAGATCAGTGCAGATTTGCACTTTCGGATTTAACTGCTCGAAAATTTTAATGGCGGTGGAAGAGAAAAACAGTCTTTTTTTTTTTTTTAAAAATCTGTACTCATCTCGTCTAATCTGAAGATAATAATATATAGACGAGGATTATGTTATTCGAAAATACTGGTCAGTAGAGAAAAATAGGATCTGCGAAATACTTGATCAAAAGTTTACCGTTTCAAATTAAATTTGGTTCAGAAATATTTTCCGTAATTAAAAAACGGTTCGAAAAAATCAAGTTTTTCTGGTCTAAAAATATAAGTGTCTACACCACATAGCGAAGGCCCAAAGCCCAAGCCCGAACCGAACCGGACCGGGTCGGTTCGGGCGGTCGCGCGTGTGTGGTGGTCATGATGCATGAGCTCCCTCCTCACAACAAAGCATGTATTGGGAGCCTCAAGGCCCCATCAAAGCTTCTTAGAAACAAGTATAAATACTTGCATCTTTCATATAATCCAATGATGTGGGACTATTCACATTTAGGAGCCATCATACACTTATTTCTATATTTTAAACAATTCACATAAATTTCCAACAATCCCCCACTTGAATTTTTAAAATATTATCGAGCAGTTTCTAAAAACATAAGACTGTGCATAAACAAAGGTGTCATCCGACTTGAACCTTTGCGTAGTGAATAAGATTCAGTTTTTACTAGAGTGACACGTAGTCTTGAACTCTATTCCTGACATCAAACCACACAATCTTTTCCATAGTGTAATCAAATAAGCCAGTGCGTTTATGGTCATGCACGTCTATCCCAGTTTAGTGAACGCTCTAGATGTTCTGCCCAAAACTCCATAGGAAACGGCCACATTTCCACATTCACATAGGTGAGTCTATCAAGAGTACTCCTGAAGGTAGGTACTCCACTCCAAATAGAGTATAAATCTCATTAAGAGTTTCTATTAACTCATCCTCTAATCACTTCAGGAATACATGCTTCTTAATATACAAATTTAGCATGTTCATTTACTATCACTACACAACTTGTTTTTACCCATTGAACCTAGTTCCTGGGATCTCCAGTCATTTAGGTCGGGTTACCATTGTGCGTGATTCCACTATCTCAGGGCAGTAGTCCCATTTCTTTAGAATTATTAAGGACTTTCTTTCTGGTCAGTCCTTTCGTCAAAGGATATGCCAAATTATCATCACCTCATATGTGATGTTCTCTAACAATACTGTGTATACGACTATCATTTCTTACTGTTGTAATATCGGTTCTGTTTTCCTTTCAATAGTCGTCGAATTTTTCATCACTATGTATGTGATGTTCTTTTACAGTATTGTGCTTACGACGTCGTTTTCTACCGTTGTTATAACGGTTCTATACTTTTTGTAATAGCCGCGGAACTATCACAATCGATTACACCACTGGTGTCTATTTTTCCGTATAGGGATCTCAACTAGCAGATTTCTTTAGTTTTTCTGCTTCTTTACTAGCTGTGGCTAGTGCTATTATCTTAGTCACTATAGTATACCGAGTCAAGATATTTTGTTTCTTAGATTTCCAAGAAACAGTTCTTCCAGCAATGCTAAATATATAGCCACTGGTCGCAATAGAGTCATCAGATAAAGTATTTCAGTCTGCATCAGAATATCCTTAAGTACAACTGGAAACTTTTCATAATGTAATCCAAGGTTCATAGTTTGTTTAATGTATCTCATGACCTTTTCAATAGCATGTCAGTGCTCTATACTAGATCTACTAATAAACCTGCACAATTATCCCACGACATAGGCAATGTCGGGTCTAGTACAATCAATGGCATATCAAAGATTGCCAATGGTGCTCGCATAGTCAGAATGTTTTACACCTTCATCAGTGTTCTTAAATAACTTTACACTGTGATCATATGGGGTATTTGCATATTTACAGTCTAAATAATTGTATTTCTTTAGTATCTTCTCAATGTAATAAGATTGATCCAAAGAAATTCTCTTTTCTGACCTAGTAATTTCAATATCAAGGATTACACTCGTCTCACCTAGAACTTTCATATCAAAATTGGCACTCAATAAGGATTTGACTTAATTTATGGCATGAATGTTTGACCCAAAGATGAAAAGGTCATCTACATAATAGTGCAAATGTCATTCTCAGATTTGTAATAAATGCATTTGTCACTTTTATTAGCTTTAAAACCATGTGAAATGATTAAAGTTCTCAAATTTCTCATGCCATTGTTAAAGTTCTTGTTTTAAACCATATAATGATTTATCTAATTTGCATACTTTATGTCTTTAACCATGTACTACAAATCCTTCAGGCTGGTCTATATAAATTTCTTCGTCTTAATTCACCGTTTAAAAAAAACCGTTTTAACATCCATTTGGTGTCTTAGTAAATTATAAATGCAAGGAAGTGAAATTAATACCTTAATGGATGTTATTCTAGTCACATGTGAGAAATTGTCGAAGAAATGTATATTTTCTTTTTATTTAAAACCTTTAGCTACTGATCGTGCTTTATATTTATTAACAGTGCCGTCAGGTTTTAATTTTCCTTTAAATACTCATTTACAGCCTATAGATTTACAACCAGAGGGTAAATCTGTCAAATGCCAAGTCTTATTGGATTCTAGAGAATCAATCTCATCATTTATAGTCTCTCGCCAAAAATCGGCGTCTTAAATAAGATAAGGTCTCTTAGAGGTTTAAGTGATCCTCCTCTATAGTGAAAGCACAAAAATCTGAATCAAATCTTTTACGATTCTCGCTCTTTTACTTCTTCTAGGTTCAACTTCAGAACTTTTATTAAGTTATGTTCTAATAGGCATACTTGATGTGCCCCCACTATTCCTTAATTTAAAAGGAAATTTCGTTTCATAAAAAAATGGCATCATTTGATTCAGATTATATTATGTGTATTTAGATCATAAATCCTGTATGCTTTGCTATTAACAGCATAGCTAATAAATACACATTCGTATGATTTACTTGCCAATTTTATTTTCTTAGGGTCTGGAATGCGAACATATGCTAAGCAACCCCAAGTTCTAAAGTATGACATATTGGATTTATATTTCTTTTAAAATTTCATAATGCGAAATTTTATTCTTAGATATGGAGATTCTATTCAGAACATAACGTACAGTCTATAAAATATCCCTCCACTAATGTTATGCTGCACCAAAATTTAATAAAATGACAATTATTAATTCGGTAAAGGTCCTATTTTTTTCCAGCTTTACCATTCATTTCAGGTGAATAGGGTGCAGTTCTCTTATGTACAATATATCACATAAAAAATGCAGAATAGAATTTGATTCGTATTCTGTTCCTCTATCACTATGTAGTCTCTTAATTTTCTTATTTGCTTGAATGTTTTCAAACATATCAAATGCATCACATCTTTAAGAATCAATGTCTTTCCAATCATATGTTTTATTTTCATATTACCAGTCTCTTCAGCTTAAGTGGTGCGAGGATCTCACAACACACTTTCTGATCGTCAGCAACCGTGTATATTGTGAATATATGTAACACCCCGTAAATCAGTTAATACTAATATTCACAAATGAAAGAATAATTAATTTCAAATATAAGAATATTGGGAAACGGCCTGCGCCATTGTGTTCGTCTCGGAAAAATACGCGAAATAGAGTCCGAAATTTTGTGAATTGGAGTTCGTATGACCGAGATATGGCCTCGAGAAGTTTCACGAAAAATTCAAATTTTAAAACAGATTTCAAAAACACAGAAATGGAGGCAGGCGGGAAAACTCCCGCCCAGACCAGGTCGACCTGGGGGTCGATTTGGGAGTCGACCTGGGGGGGGGGGGGCAGGTCGACACTAGAGTCGACCTGGGTGTCGACCTCCCTGGTCGAGCCCATGTGACCTGGGTGCATCTGGTTGGGTTTTCGGGCTGTGTTTTGAAGGCTGGACGAAATCTAATGGCTCTAATCTATTCTAGGGTAAATCTAATGGCCTAAATGCATCCTAACATCTATAAATAAGTGGGTAGACTCTAACCCTAAATCACTTGAAAAATTGTAGAGCTACCGACATGCCGTTGCCATGGAGTTCAGCGTAGCTGTCACAAACTAAGGAAGAAGGAGAAAGCCTAGCCTACAACTAAATCTACTCAACAAACAAATTAAATCAAAGACTCTTTCTATTTCTCTTCTTTAAATTGTGAGTATGATGATTCTCACAATGTTATTATAAAATAATTCGATTAAGTTATGAATGGATCACAAGAAAGTGATGTGAAATGTAATTGTAAATTCTATATTGTGGATCTCTTGTTATGTTATTATGTTGTAATATGTTGTAAATTCTCCTATGATATGTCATGCTATGATGAAAATCATGCTATGCTATACTATCATGTTATGCTATGTGTAAATCATGCTATGTTATTTCATAAATCTTATATATGTTGTAGATCTCACGTTAACACATATGTTGGAAATCCATAAGTTATATGATTATGATATCATGTTAAGTTGTGTTGAATCGTACAAGTTGTAAAATCATGATGTTGTTATTTATGCAAATTGGATCATGTTTTAAAGTTTATGTTTCTTTTTCTAAAAATTAAATGGATCATGATTATGGGAATTTGCCTATTAAGTTAGGCGCACCCATATACATGAATCCACAATTTAAATTGGATCTTGAATATAGGAATTTGCCTATTAAGTTAGGTGTACCCATATGCATGAATCTATGACTAAATGAATTTTTATTATGGGAATTTGCCTATTGAGTTAGGTGTACCCATATAAACCCATATTGTTAGATTAGATGATGTTGATTCACACATGTTCCTATGCAATTTTATGAAATTTGATTGAGATCATATTATGTGAATTATGAACAAGTTGACATCTTTAGATCCATGACATGTATAATCCTATGCAAGTTGTACATATGCAAGTTTCACCCCTTATTATGATTCATTTAGTCATATATACATGTTGTTATTGTGATAATCTCTTTTATGCTATGAGTTAGACTATTCGAGTCTAATATATATTTTGCGAATAAACGTTTAAACGTGGGGTAGGGGTGATATTAGGAATTAATAAATTGGGTGCAATTTTGTATGATTTTGCACGCCTTGAATGGATGTCCATAATTGAGTCAATTATGGACATTGTTGAATTTGGAATTAATTAATAATTCAAGTAGGGAATTATTAAAATTGGGGAAAGTGGATTATTAATAATAATCAATGCTTAGGACACGAGGTTGGACCCGTTTGTGACGTAAACCTGCCCGGACCCGCCCGGCAAATCCAGTAGTCACAAATGTCGGCCCAATGTGAGAGGTCCTAGGCCCAAACTAAAGCATAACAGTTGTAAAGACACGAGGTTAGACTCTTTTATGGTGTAAGACTGCCCGGACCCGCCCGGCAAATCCAGCTGTCATAAATGACAGTCTAATGTGAGAGGTCTTTATGAGGTTATGGCATTAATGAATTAAGAAATACTTAGCCAGATAATCATGTAAGGTGGGACATGGGGGTTAAGTAGGTGCCTTGGGTGGCATGAGGAATCTAGTGGTTGCCTTTAGAGACATTTGAAATACGATTAGACTTAACCAAATACACATGTAAATGAACATGACTAAGTGGGTTAAGTGGATGGACTAATGGGACAAGCTTAGGTGGAATGCTTGTGGGAAATAATGGGGGCCCATTTCAACCAGTATCCCAAAACGTATCTTTGTGGGCTCGACCCAAGTCGAGGATGGAACACGCATACTGGGTTTGACTATAAGAGGCCAAAACAGGAAGCGGTGGCAACGCAAGTCCAACGGGTTTCATATGCGTGTGTGGACCCGGGCTGGTAGGTAAGACGTTGCATCGTGTAGGTATAAGCCGTGCATCTCCGTTATATCGGTTTGCGACTTTAGGGGAATGATACACCCCACTGTGGGGCCAGCACGGGTATCTACGAGTAGGGAGCCGATCGAAAAATGGAAAGTGGGGTACACCTAGTGGAGATAGGGGCAAGCGGCACCTATGTAGTCAGCTAGGAGTACGTAAAGCCATTAAGAAAGTTTCTAAGTGAAGCTAAGTGGGATCAATCTTTAGGGTGACTGGTGTGGTGCAGTATAGTGTTTATCTTTTAGTATTTAGGAGCGCCTATAACGTTTCCTTTAGCGATTGTCTATGTCCTTAATCTGCTCTTTCATAGATATTTCCTTGTTTTCCAGCTTATGCCTTAGTCCAGTTATTTTGATAATAGTATTGTAGAGTTATCATACTCGCCAGACTTTATGTCTGACCCCTCTTTTCCATCTTTTTTTTCCTTCAGGTCCTCAGGTTGGGCCAAGTTCTAGTGGAGTCTAGTTGGATCGCTTATCTCTTGGAAAGCTTGGACTGCAGAAGTAAAGTCCAGCTTGTTATCTTTCTTTTTAATGGCTATTTATTATAATGGGATTATGTATTTTGTTTTTGTGAAGATGGATATTGTACTTGGTTATGATCTATGGTTTTATGATGGAACAGACATATTTAATTTCCGCTGCAATAAAATGAAGTTTTAGATTCTCAAGTGCTATTTATTATCTGTCTTGTTGTAATTTCTCTGTTCTATATTCACTTATGACCTCCACGGAAGTTAATGCATTCCCCTGGTGAGTGACATTAATGGACGTGGAGTGTTACAATATATCACGATCATAGCAAACATGAAGAGAAACACCAATGTCTACCCACCAACCCTCTAATTTACCAACAAGGCGAATCTCAGTAATCATAGCCGTAAGAGGCTCCTCAGTCAGGTTATCCTGCGGTGCAGTGCCTGGCCTGTTCCAAAACATTCGTGTTATATGATCTGGTTTTCTACATTTGTATTCTAGAATAACTGTCCAGAATCATTCATTTGGGTTGATTGCTGCTATCATTTATGGTTTCCTTGCGGATTCCATTCTGTTATTTACTGGTCGGTTGTTGATGCGAACTATTTTTAAAGATGTTCATATGTTAATAATTTATATTTTCTCATAGGAAAATATTCATAAACTCAGAGACTAACATAAATTGTTCACATGTATGCAACAAAGGTGTTCTATATTCTACCTTTTCACTTGTATGCATATAAACTATATCAATTTATTTGATGCAAAAAAGTCATTCATCCAATTAATGTCAATTCTTAAGGACATTATCAAATAACATACACATTCTATTAATGTCAAATTTTTAGTGACATTTCCCAATATTATATGTGTTCTATTAATGTCAATTTTAATGACATTTCTATATAATCATATGCATTTCACTAATGCCCAAATTTTAATGACATTTTCCAAATAAGATGCATATATGTGCCATGGATTTTCATAATAATTCATTTTAAATACACATATTCAACAAAATTATCATGGTGAAAAAGAATCATTTGAATTTGCACGCAGAATGTAATTCGTCCTTTGAGTGATCATTATTGCTTGTCATCATAATTGCAATATCAACAGCTAGTCATTTCTATTTCTTCTACCCTACATCAATAATCTCCAAACTGCTTAATTAGATTGGTCTGCAAACATATTTAAATGTAAAAACAAGCCTGCATAATTTATCCACATTCTTCATGACATGTAGGACTCTACACTGCATTAAACAGTAAGTCTTCATGACATCCTATTAAATAAATGTAGTGAACCTAGTGCTTTGATGTCATGAAGTTCTGAGCATAACAGGTTATGAGTTTTACTAAAAGCATGGAGTTATTAGATGTCAAAGTTACCAAGATAAGCTAGGTTCAGAATATGCAATGACTTCGATGGGTAGAATAAAAATTAGGAGTAAATAAATAAATGACCTCAGTCTTTGCTTAGAACCGCCACACCACAATGTTGAGAGCAACCAGCGGAACTAGTATCGGCAGTCTGAGAAAAGATCATGTTCTTCCGAAGTAGCTAAAACCAAAGCGAGCTTCGTCTCATCATAAGCCAGACCGGAACTACCTCTGAATCCGGCGAACTCTTTCCCATCTGAACAAGCATGTATATTTCTTCAAATGACCGAAGTGGGTTGGATTTGTTGGTCGGCAAATCTGAACGAGGCAACCAAAGCCATTGTTTCACGAATCGTCTTCAAATTGTTGGGAAACAATGGCTGAGTCGCGGACCATGTCGCTTTCTTGAAGACGATTCGGCGATCTGGTCGGTGGTGCAAAACCAGTTCGTACTTTCGTCGCCGCCTCTAAGATAAAACAGCCTCTCTGAAATTAATAACTGATCTGCTTTGCACAAACAGATCAGTGCAGATTTGCACTTTCGGATTTAACTGCTCGAAAATTTTAATGGCGGTGGAAGAGAAAAACAGTTTTTTTTTAATCTGTACTCATCTCGTCTAATCTGAAGATAATAATATATAGACGAGGATTAGGTTATTCGAAAATACTGGTCAGTGGAGGAAAATAGGATCTGCGAAATACTTGGTCAAAAGTTTACCGTTTCAAATTAAATTCGGTTCAGAAATATTTTCCGCAATTAAAAAACGGTTCGAAAAAATCAAGTTTTTCTGGTCTAAAAATATAAGTGTCTACACCACATAGCGAAGGCCCAAAGTCCAAGCCCGAACCGGGCCGGGCCGGTCGGTCGCGCGTGTGGTGGTCATGATGCATGGGCTCCCTCCTCACAACAAAGCATGTATTGGGAGCCCCAAGGCCCCATCAAAGCTTCTTAGAAACAAGTATAAATACTTGCTTCTTTCATATAATCCCATGATGTGGGACTATTCACATTTATGAGCCATCATACACTTATTTCTATATTTTAAACAATTCACATAAATTTCCAACAGAAAACAATAAGCTCGGTATGTCCATATGCAGCTGGTAAGTCATCAACATAATCCTGGAAAGAGAACACTTACATTGCAATAAACTTAATTGAACTACAACCATTAATTATATCATGCAGCTAACTGCCAGCTAGCATGTTTATCAAATTTCTGCAACAGTTAATTGAAGAATTTGTTGTACTATGAAAATCAAATTTAACTTCTGAGGTTAACTTTCGTTTTATGGTAATCCTTGTCCAATTGTGTCAAGGGTATGCAGTGTGACTATAAAACGAAGCGACAGTGGAAAAAGGAGCTGTTCAAGGAATAAGTAATTAAGCTTTAGTTTGGATGCA
This sequence comes from Allium sativum, assembly GCA_030737875.1. Taxonomy (NCBI): domain Eukaryota; kingdom Viridiplantae; phylum Streptophyta; class Magnoliopsida; order Asparagales; family Amaryllidaceae; genus Allium; species Allium sativum. Next base: position 898,704,755 of record CM060918.1, read on the forward strand.
TAAATAAAACTATGAATGACCCTGCATAGAGTTTGTTACTTGCATCGGTTGTCAAATAACTTTAGGTATTTGATATAGCATTATTGTTTTTAGCTTTGCAACAGATGGAAACATAAATTACAGTATGAAAATCAATGCCCATGCATAATACAACTACTTTTGCATATACTTCAGGTTTGATTCGACTAGTATGCCCTGGCAATACCTTCTGAAAATGATAATGCCAGGAGGAGGAAAAAGGGAATGCAAGATGACATTAATTTCGCTCTTAAATTGTTAGCCTATGCTCATTAACAACCAAAGATTGTAACAAATGTTGGAGCATTCTCACAAACACATCATGTGCATTTAAATATGAGTGATAAAAAGATTGACATGCATAAAGCATGAGTGAACAATAGTGTGATCGCAAATAATTAACGTTTCAATGCATAGAATATTATGATATATAATGAAGTAATAAATAACGGAATGTGCGTTGACCCATATTTCAAGGTATGTACCTAAGTTAAACTGAACAACTATAAATCTCACAATGAACCGAGATATTAAGTCTCAGCAGCTAAAAGTCAAATAGTCATATGCAAAGACAAACGGTAATACAATTAGGATCATTCATATCCTATCTCGTTGTATTATCAACCATAACTCATTTTTAAGTTTAGTAGAAAAAATAAAATCATACCTGAAATGATTTGAATTTGCCAAAATTAAAAAATTATTAACTCTAAATTATAGCATACGCATACCTCAGCCATGTTGCCCTTAATCTTAAACCAATCTAGCAACCGACCAATGTCGTCCACGATCTTAAATAAACGTAGCAACTGATGCAAGGTTTGAACTTTGATGATGGAAGAGGAATAGTTTTTGAAACTGGAAACAAAAAAGTAAATAGATTAAACCAAGCATGACGTCGATTACTTCAAAAAAAGATAACTTTTCGTTAATCCAATATGTTTAACCAACCGGCTCCAAATGGGTAAATTATTATGGCACTGAGAAAGAATGAAGAGGGGGAGATGAAGTGGGACAAATGAGAAGCAGGCGAGAGGGGAGATGAAGGATGGAAAAAAATGAAAGTCATGAATGCAGAAAATGGCACGATGAAAATAAAAGGAAGAAGTGGAGATGAGATACTGGTTGTAACCGTTCCTATTTGTGAAAAGGAATGGGTTAGTGGAGCGGTTATGGTATGGAAATGAAGCTAAGCAGCTGGGGTTAATGTTTCACGGGAAGAGGCAGTGGAGTTAACGTATGATCCTTTTAATTTTTATTACTACGTGGCAAGATAGAGTCTGTCTGATGTTTTTGAAGTTAAATCTCTGCTGTTCTTTGTCTTTTCGTTTATATACCAAGGAATTTTATTATATGTACAAGCGTAACCGCACGCGCTTCGCGCGTAGTCAAGTCATGTGTTTTGCGTGTAGACTGGTTTGCCACAAATATTGGGTAATGCATGTTTACAATATGTACAGCGTGTCGATGACACGTGTTTAGGTTGTGCTTAATATAAGCTATAGTGTACTAAATTGGAAATGTACAATTTGATCATTGTTAAATTTATTCACAGCATGATCATTAAGAATTTGTGGTACTGTTAAAACGCATACAATATGCATCTAAAATTGTTATTTTCCATGCATGTACTTCATGAATACTTATTGTCACTACTTTTTTGTTTTCCTTAACCCTATCATCCTTGCGCTTTTCCATATTTCTTCCTTCTTTTCTGTTCAATTTTTATTTTCTAACGCTCTCAAATTAGATTGAAGAAATGCTGTTTGTGATAAAATATATGTGAATTGTTCAATACAAACTGGATAGTTTCTCTTATCTCCAAATAAGCAAAAGTTTCATTATAACTTATAAGTATACCATAATATAAAAAATAAAAAAAATGAGAAGCATTCTTATATTTGTTTAGGCTTATATCAACATTAAAAATAAGTAGATCTTAATTGTCGATAATGCTAACATAATTTAATTATATTTTAACTTGTCATTGGCAAGTATAATCTAAAAAAGAAATATACATTGGATTCGATGAATAACCATTATTTACTGCAACTATATCAAGATTGTGAGTTGTAGAGATGAAAAAAGACATATAGTGAATCTACATTCATCTTGAACATTTATTCAGCAAATCATTATGAAGTCATTAACGTTCAATAGAACGGTGATAGAATCTCATTCAGATCCTATAAATAATAAAAAGCTAAAAATGAAACACCCCACCTCCGTTAGGGTCACTCTCAAAGGGAATGCCCTAATTTTGGTGGAGGTTTATAAGTATAAGTCACGGATATACAAGACAGATATAAGAACACATATTTTTGAACAGCGGAAAACAACAACTTTTATTTCAATAAAATACGTGTTACACCAACCATACCATAATTGTCTTACAATACTTCAAAAAAAAACATAACATCTTCATAACTGTCATGATTACATTATTTAAAGAAGCATAAAGAAAACATAAATAAACTGCAAAAGTCCCATAGTTGTTGTCCAAAGCCATAGTCCAAAACGAAAAGATCCAAGCAATACATTCTTTCTCTTCAAGCTGGATATGAAGGCTGGTCAAGCTGCGGTATTCCCTCCCTGTGGACCTGAGGGGGGAAAACAGAAGAGAAGAAGACGAAAGAAAAGTAGAGTCAGACATAAAGCCTGAGTAAGTCTAGGACTATTCAGTCTATGAATAAAGAACTGGGTATGATAAGTATAAACTAGAAATGGGAAAGCACCATAAACTTAGTTAAGTTGTCTAGGGCCGAATATACTATCGTACCTCATACTAATCTCTGTACCCATATAAACTAGTTCCCAACAGACAACCCATAATCAGGGTGAAGTGATCCATTTTATGATGATCGGCTCCTACTCGCATAGTTACATGTGTCTTACGGCCCCCGATGTTGTAGTTACCTATGCTGGTCCCACCATGGGGTGTATCAAGTCCCATGGTGGCGGCCCGACACAATCCTAGAATGCACAGGTATGCTACTGGCGCCCAGTGCCATATTTTTCTACGTCGGAGTGTGTGCACGCCCGCACCACGTTAGAACCTACACTGCTGCACCACCGCCGTCGATTTGACCTCTTACAATCAGCCCAGTAATCGTGCCCCACCCTGCCTAGTTTCAGGGTATCATGATACCTTGTAGGGTTACTGCGAAAAGGGTCCCCCGCTACTAGGTTTTCTATTTCTAGCCAACATGCTAAGTTGGTTAAGTGTTTTATAAACCTAACCCCCAATCAGTCTGTTTAGTTTAGCATGTTCCATTTTGATTAAGTATTAATATAATTTACTTAATCCTATCAATCCTGACTCAGCCTTAATTGTCTTATTAAAGCCTTGACCTCTCACATTAGACAGGTATTGTTGTGGCTGCCTGTTGCCGGTTGGGTCCGGGTAGTCTTACGCCACGACTCAGTCTAACCTCGGGTCCTTATTGGGCTCCGTGTTTAACCACCCACATTGGATAGGTATTGTTGTGACTACTGGACAGCCGGGCGGTTCCGGGCAGGTTTACATCACAACTCAATCCAACCTCGGGTTAAACACATCGTATTTTTCTACATTTACATATTTTGTCTCTTTTCTTTTTATATGTAAATATTTGCGGCCCATTATTCAAATTCATCTTTATTGGTTAAATTTCATTTATGCCACTTAATTGTTCTTTCAAGGTTGTTGGCATGCGTTAAACATGCCAACACATATGTTCTATATTTTAGCCCAAACGTCATTACCCCCGTTTTACACGTTCGTTCAAATGTAAGGTGTATTGGGTTTAATACTTAAACCCAATTTTAGCCATATGAAAAGGGGAGGCTTATAACATGGTGTTTATAAGGTAACAAGAAAAAGGGGAGTGTGAACGCATGAACTTGCAACGAACGATTCAATTAACATAAAGTAGGCACATGTGAACTTGCAATTGTAACATCATATAATCATGGCATAACATGAATCATTTTATCCATATAATCATAGCATAAACAATACTTAAACATGAATCATTCTATTCGTATAACCATGGCATAAACAGTACTTAAACATGAACCATTCTATTCATATGGTTAATGCATAGACAATACTTAAACATGAATCAATCTATTCATATGATTATGGCATAAACAGTACTTAAACATGAATCATTTATTCATATGACTATGGCATAAACAATACCTAAACATGAATTATTCTATTCATATGATTATGGCATAAACAATACCTAAGCATGAATTATTCAATTCATATGATTATGGCATAAACAATACTTAAACGTGAATCATTTATTCATATGACTATGGCATAAACAATACCTAAACATGAATTATTCTATTCATATGATTATGGCATAAACAATACCTAAGCATGAATTATTCAATTCATATGATTATGGCATAAACAATACTTAAACATTGAATCATAGGTTCAACTAACCATGTAAACTTGAAATTAAGAATCTAACTAAATTAGATATCATTATTATTGGCACATGGTCTTGACTAGAAATATAAGCCTATATTTTTATTTAGGCATAAACTAATCGTTTTCATAAAATCACTACATGTTAACAAAAGGGTACTTACTTTTGTCACTAATACAAAAGTATGGTTCAACTAGAATTATCCCAACCTAATTCTTATATGAATCATGGTTTTCATTCTATTCATAGAATTATAGCATAAACATATCTAAACTTACATCATGGTTTTTATTTTATCTATGTAAACTTGCAAGAGGAATGTAATTCTAATGTAACTTATGATAACAACATGAGCCTAAAAACATGTTTTTCAATTGGGCATAATAACGAACATAGTTTAGTCATGTTCATAAAATTAATACAAATTTACAAAGATGTGTGCTTTTGTCACTATCACAAAAATATGATTTTTATACTTGAACTAGGATGCCAATTTCAACATAACCTTCATATGAATCATAATACTTAAGTGGATCAAATTACACTAAAGATGACCACAGAATTATGCATTATGTTGTCATAACAATAGATCATAGACTTGCATGAATTTCAAAATAAACTATTACAACATATAGTTGTTGTTTCAACATGAATCTTATACTTGCATTTACCAAATGGGTGTTGTAAATAACTACCACAAACATGTAGTTTTCAATATGAATCATATGCTTGCATAAGTCCCAATCAAAATTCCACAACATGTGGTTGTCAACATAAGCCACATAGTTGTATGAATCAAACCATAGCATTGCCAAATCGTTTAGAATCAAAATAACATACAAATATAATTCATTATCGCCACAATTCCATTTCGTTTCCAACTCAAATCGCGTACTTGCAAATATCCAATCGTATACCATAATATTCCCAAATCGTTTTGCATCAAAGCAACATACAAATATAGATTATTATCGCCACAATTCCATTTCTTACATTACACAAATCAACACAATTATTTAATTCATATCGGAATAGCACTCTACTTACAGCGTATGGCGAATCTTCAATTCAGAAATCTGAATTCTGAATTTGGAGTTGTTATCCTTTGTTGTAGGCGTTGCTTTGATTTGATTAACGTTGCTTTAAGCTTTGAATTATCTCCTAGTTGTCTCTCTATTTCTGACGGCTATCTTCAGTCTCTCCTCAGCAGCATGACGGTCTCATCTCCATTTTAGTTTATGTGAATTAGGGTTAGACTTAGGTCCTTTTTATAGAGTTAGTGAGTTAATTTAGACCGTCGATGAAGTTTGGTTCAATAATAGCCGTTCGTTTGAAGGAGAGACCAACCAGGAGCTGACACCTAGCCCTAGTGACAAGGCAAGGCTCAGAAAATCGACCAAACACAGACCTGGCCAGCCAGGGTGGGCTGGGTTCGACCTGGCTCAGGGGCCAGGTCGACACCCCAGTCGACACCGTGTCGACTTGGCAGTCGACCTGGGTTACCAAGGTCGGCTGCCCAGTCGACCTGGCTAGCCCCAGGTCGACTGCCAAGTCGACCTGGGTGCTTTGGGTGGGAATTTTCCCGCCTTGGCCAATTGGGCCTGATTTTGAATTTTGAATTAGTTTTTCTGAGCTGTTTTCGTCTGTTCGAATTTTAAACCTAATTTTGAAACTTCCGGAGGCCATATCTTGGTCATACGGACTCCGATTTTTGAAAACTCGGACTCTATTTCGCGTATTTTTCCGAGACGAACGCAATGGAGTATCCCGTTTCCCTTAATTCTTTGATTTGAAATTAATTATACTTTAATTTATGAATTTCACGGTTATAGAATACACGGGGTGTTACATTCTCCCCCACATAAAAGGATTTCGTCCCCGAAATCTTCAAGTTAGGAAGAATGTATATCCTAACATCCAAACATCCATCTACTCATCCATCAAACACGGGCATCCATTGTCCTTAAAAGACTTCTAATGCTTCATGATCATATGTGAAGTGTGTGTGTGTACATGTACTTATCTAATGCAAAATCAGGCGGTCTACTGATTCAGTTGACCTCCTTAATGCGAATTATGTAAGTGCTATGAATCCATTATGTATGCAAATCCTCCTATTCATGATTCTACATGAGTGCACAATCATTCATATAAATGCAACATCCATATGACAACACATTAAAGTTCAACCATATACGAATGCAAACATATATGCATATGCAATATGAAGTGACCGAGCCGATCTAAAACCTAGATTGTGTGTGTATATGCAACCACGAGCAACCACTAGCAATCACTTGCAACCACTTGCAACCACCATCCATAACATGTTTCAACTACATGTTTTCATCCAAAGAGTTTCTACCTAAAAGATAGGGTCGAGGAGATATACCTACAAAAAGATAGATAAAAGCGCAACTTAAGGAAAAGGAAGGATCAAAGATGTACCCTCGAAAAGAAAAGGGTAGGCAGCGCGTATTCTAGCTTCAGTCTCCCAAGTTGCATCTCCTTTGGCGTCGCTCCACTGAACTTTGACGAGTTTGACTTCGCGGTTGCGTAGCTTCTTCACTTCCGTTCCTAATATGCGGGTTGGAACTTTCCTCACGGTTGCTTTGTGTTCCACTTCAGCTTCATCTAGGATATTTGGCTCTACCACTTCAGCAGACTCATGTAGACATTTTCGGAGATGTGAAACATGAAAAACGTTGTGGACTCCGGCCAGCTTTTCTGGTAGCTCTAATCTATAGGCCATTTTCCCAATTTTCTCGATGATAGGGAATGGCCCTACGAACCTTGGTGCTAGCTTTCCTGTGGTTCCAAAACGGACAACGTTCCTTAGCGGAGATACCTTAAGAAAAACTATGTCTCCAACCTCAAATTCAAGGTCGGTCCTCCTCTTGTCGGCGTAGGACTTTTGTCTGTCTTGGGCCGTCTTCATCCTTCTTCGTATTAAATCTACTTTTTCTGAAGTCTCTCGGATCATATCTGGTCCAAGTATGAGTTTATCAGTAGACTCCCACCAACAAGTGGGCGATCGACACGGTCTTCCATATAAAGCTTCGAAGGGCACCATCCCGATGGTTGCTTGATAGCTGTTATTGTAGGCAAATTCCACCAAAGGAAGATGGTCTTCCCATGTCCCTCCGAAGTCAAGGACGCACAGTCTTAAAAGGTCCTCCAAAACTCTGTTCACTCTTTCTGTTTGGCCGTCGGTTTGGGGATGATAGGCTGTGCTCAAGCATAACTGCGTTCCTACCGCTTCTTGCAGACTCCGCCAAAACTCACTGGTGAAGATAGGGTCTCGGTCACTAACAATGCTGGATGGTATTCCATGGAGTCGAACGATTTCCTTGAGGTAAAGAGATGATAGGGATGAGGCAGTTCTTTTACTTTTGACAGGTAAAAAGTGGGCGCTTTTAGTAAGCCTATCCACTATTACCCAAATGCTAGTGTTGCCTCTCCTAGACCTAGGCAGCCCATCGATGAAGTCCATTGAGATGCTATCCCACTTCCACTGCGGGACCTCTAGAGGATGTAGCAGACCGCCAGGCTTTTTCTGTTCCGCCTTAACCTGTTGGCACACCATACACTTAGAAACGAATTCTGCCACGTCCTTTTTCATGTCGTTCCAGAAGAAAGTTCTTTTTATGTCCTTGAACATTTTATCTCCGCCTGGGTGTATCGTCATCTTGGAGTGATGTGCTTCCTCGAGAACCCTCTTTACTAAATCCCTTGTCTGTGGGACGCATAGTCTTCCGTCTCGCCTTAGCCAACCCTTATCGTCGATGGAGTATCTGTTGAGGTGACTTGAAGTCTCACCCCTAATTAGCCTTTCAATCGTTTCCACAAGCTGAGGGTCTTCGCGTTGTGCTGTCCCTATTGAGTCCACTAAAGTCGGGCGCACTTCGAGAGATGCTAGCAAGCCTGGTACAAAATCGGAGGAAGGCCTAAAGTCGAAGCTGGCTATAAACTCTAGGCTTTGTCTTTCAACAAACAGCGGGCTTAGGGTCAATTTCTTTCGGCTCAACGCGTCTGCCACTACGTTGCCTTTGCCCGGAGTGTAGGAGATCTCGAAATCGTACGAGGCAAGAAACTCCATCCATCTCTGTTGCCTTAAGTTAAGATCTTTCTGCGAGAAAAGATATTTCAACGATTTATGGTCAGTGTAAAGTTCGAACTTCTCACCTAGGAGATAGTGTCGCCAAGACTTGAGTGCAAAGACGATGGCAGCTAACTCAAGATCGTGGGTCGGGTAGTTCTTTTCATGCACTTTCAACTGCCTCCCGCCGTAAGCTACTACCCTTCCTTCTTGCATTAAGACGGCGCCTAGCCCTGTCCCACATGCATCTGTATAAACAGTGAACATCTTGCTTCCATCTGTCAACGTCAAAACTGGGGCTATTGTAAGAGCCCTTTTTAGTCGCTGGAAAGCAAACTCGCAATCCAAGTCCCAATTGAACGCTAGATTCTTCTTGGTCAATTTCGTGAGCGGAGCTGAGATTCTCAAAAAATCCTTTATGAACTTTCGATAGAAACCTGCTAGTCCTAGAAAACTTCAGACCTCAGTTGCATTCCTTGGTGTCTTCCAATCCTGTACCGCCACTACCTTAGCAGGGTCCACTGCTATCCCTTGTTTGGATACTATGTGCCCAAGGAACCTCACCTCTTCTCTCCAAAAGTGGCATTTGGAGAATTTGGCTTTTAGCTGATGGACTCGCAGAGTTTCCATGATTGCCCTTAAGTGCTGAGCATGTTCCTCTTCACTCTTTGAGAAGATAAGGATATCGTCTACGAAGACCACTACGAACTTATTGAGGAAATCTCTGAATACCCTACTCATCAGGTCCACGAAGTAAGCAGGTGCATTTGTCAAGCCGAAAGGCATGACAAGCCATTCAAAGAAGCCGTCTGGGGTTCTGAATGCTGTTTTATCGATACTATCTTCAGCCACCCTTAGCTGATGAAAACCGGTCGCTAAATCGAGTTGGGAGAAAACAGACGCTCCTACAAGCTGATCAAACAAATCGTCAATTCTGGGGAGAGGGTGCCTATTCTTTTTCGTTAGCTTGTTGAGCTCCCTATAGTCAACACATAGACGGAGTGAACCATCCGCCTTTGTAGCGAACACCACTGGAGCGCCCCATTCTGAAATGCTCCTCCTAATGAACCCCTTTTCTAGAAGTTCTTTAATCTGTTTACTGAGCTCTTTTCTTTCCCGTGGAGCCATGTGTCTAACGGGCAACGCAACGGGCTTTGCATTATCTACAAGGTATATGCGGAAGTCTATCTCCCGCTTCGGAGGCAAGCCCTTCACCTCTTCGAAGACATCCGGATATTCCCAGACCACTCTAACTGATTGCAAATTTTCAACAGAGGCATCTAGCGATTCAAGGTAACTAAGCATAACCGCATACGAGGGATTACAAGAAATTTCCAAAGTATTACCGAGCTGGGTTAGGAGCCTAACAACCCTTTTCTCACAATCAAGGATGGCCCCATTACTGGATAGCCAATCCATGCCCAAAATCAAACCATATCCCGAAAAGCCCAAAACAAAGGCACTACATTGAAATTCTACGCTTAGAATAGAAATTTTCAATCCCAAACAGATCATAGACAAATAAGCTGGGCCCCCAATTGGGTTTGAAACAATTAAGGGGTCCTCTACCATACTAATTTTTAGGTGTAGAGATTCTACTAAAGAAGACGAGATAAAGGAGTGTGATGTGCCAGAATCAAATAAAGTGCGAACGGGGTGATCATAAAGATAAACTACACTTTCTACAGAAGTATTTATACCTCGCTGTTGCAGAGGTGGCGCTTCTAGCACATGAACTTGTGCCCCTGAGGTGGATCCAGCCCTCTGCCCCTGTCCTCGTTTCTTTGGGCAGTCCTTAGCCCTGTGGCCTGTCTCACCACAAGAAAAGCACCCACCATTCTCCTTGGCCTTCTTTTTCCGGCAATCTTTCACTAAGTGCCCCACTTTGCCACAGAAATTACACTTCCTCTTCTCTTTGTTGCCTTTCCCGCCCTTCTTAAAGTCTGTCTTCTTAGGCTGCAAACCCTCTTTCTTCCCTTGAGAGCTTTCTGCCTTTGTCTCCTTCTTGCCCTTATCCTCTTCGTTCAGCAATGCCATTTGTACCAACCTTTCATATGTAGCTCCTATGGGTATATGGGTCATGGCCAAACTGTGTAATGGCTCATTCAACCCTTTGACGAAACGGAGAGCCTTCTTGTGCGGGGTGTTGACTAGGTCCAGCCCAAACCTAGCCAGCTCATCGAACTGATTAACATACTCTTTGACTGTCTTGTTCCCTTGCTTAAGAAATAAGAATTTTTCCAACTGCAAACTCCTTTCCGCATCTGAGAGAAATTTAGCCTCAAACCTTGCCCTAAAGTCCTCCCATGTTTCCACTGGTCTTTCTGCATTAGTGACTTCCCACCAGTAGGAAGCCTCACCTTTTAGCAACCATACTGCCAGTTGTACTTTCTGCCTATCTTCTACCTCAAAGATGATGAATAAGTCCTCGGTTTCTTTCAGCCAATTTCTAGCTGTCACGAAGGACTCAGTTCCATGGAAATCCTTTCCTCCCATAGTTTTAAAATCTTTACATATCTTAGCAAACGTGTTTCCCCGTGGAGGAGGTAGAGGAAGAGGTGCTGCTGCAGCTGGATGATTTCCTGCAGCTGGGGAAGGAGGAACGGTAGGACCTGGCTGAGTGGCCCTTGCTTCTAAGAACCGCCTAAACCAACCAGGTATTGGTACACCCTCTGGCAAGTTAAGTTCTTCGGACATGCTGAAACAAAAGGATAGATTCAAAACGAAGGATAAGAGATAGTACCTATGGCTTTGGGGGGACTTTGCCTTTTTTAAAATAAAATAATATTTTTCTTTTAAAAATGCTTCTTTAAATTTCCTTTTTGAAAATAAATTTTCAAAACTTTTTATCTTATCTGGTAAACCTCGCTCTGATACCAAGTGAAACACCCCACCTCCGTTAGGGTCACTCTCAAAGGGAATGCCCTAATTTTGGTGGAGGTTTATAAGTATAAGTCACGGATATACAAGACAGATATAAGAACACATATTTTTGAACAGCGGAAAACAACAACTTTTATTTCAATAAAATACGTGTTACACCAACCATACCATAATTGTCTTACAATACTTCAAAAAAAACATAACATCTTCATAACTGTCTTGATTACATTATTTAAAGAAGCATAAAGAAAATATAAATAAACTGCAAAAGTCCCATAGTTATTGTCCAAAGCCATAGTCCAAAACGAAAAGATCCAAGCAATACATTCTTTCTCTTCAAGCTGGATATGAAGGCTGGTCAAGCTGCGGTATTCCCTCCCTGTGGACCTGGGGGGGAAACGGAAGAGAAGAAGACGAAAGAAAAGTAGAGTCAGACATAAAGCCTGAGTAAGTCTAGGACTATTCAGTCTATGTTTGGTTCTATATTCACTTATAACCGCCATGGAAGTTAATGCATTCCCTTTGTGAGTGACATTAATGGACATGGGGTGTTACACGTGGTATCAGAGCTTAAGGTTACCAGAACAGATAAATACTTCAGAAAAATAGTTATTTTTGGAAGAAGTGTTTTCAAAAACATGTTTTAATGAGAAATTTAAAGAAAAGTTTTTAAGAAAAACATAATCCCCAAATAGCCATATATCTTTATCTTTCGAATTCTCCATTTTGAATCTTTCCTTTTCCGTTTTAGCATGGCTGAAGATCTTAATATACCCGACGGTGTAACGATACCAGGATGGTATAGGAGGCTGTTAGAGGCTAGGGTCGCTGCAGGTCCGGCCAATGTTCCTCCACCACCAGTTGCACCCGTTCCTCCTCCTCCTCGCGTAGATACTTTTGCAAAGACGTGCAAGGAATTCAAGGCTATGGGTGGAAAACCATTTCAAGGGTCAGAATCGTTTGTGGAAGCTAGAGATTGGCTTAAGGAGGTGGAAGAATTGCTAGAAATTTTTGAAGTAGAAGAAGGGAGGAAATTTCGTTTAGCAGCTTGGATGATGAAGGGAGAGGCCTCGTTTAGGTGGGAAGTCACTAATGGGGAGCGTCCTGTTGACTCTTGGGCAGATTTTAGACGTAGGTTCGAGGCGAAGTTTCTCTCTAGGGCGGAAGAAAATCTATATATGGAAAGGTTCTTGACATTGAAGCAAGGAAGCTCATCAGTGAAAGAATATGTCAACAAATTTAATCAGTTAGCAAGGTTTGGCTTAGACTTAGTGAACACGCCGGAGAAGAAGGCTCTGAGGTTCGTTAATGGATTGAATGAACCATTGCAAGTGTTGGCTATGACCCACATCCCTATGGGGGCCACCTTTGAGAAGCTAGTAGACATGACACTCATGCACGAGGTGAAAGGCACTAAAGCTGATAATGCACCTGAGAAGAAAGGGGATCAAAATAAGGGTGGCAAAGGCAACAATGCTAAGGGGAAGAAGAAATGTTTTAACTGTGGGACACCAGGCCATCCCAGCAAGGATTGCCGAAAAAAAAAGAAGACAGGCTGTTTTCACTGTGGTGATGCAGAACATTTAGTGAAGGACTGCCCAAAGAAGGGGCAGAGGGAAGGAGCTACCTCGGGAGGACAGGTGCAGGCTCTTATGGCACCAGGGCAGGCAAGGGGACAAGTTCAGGCTCTCGCGGTCCCACCGCTGCAAGAATGAGGTAGAACCATTTCTGTTGAAAGCTTAGTTTTTCTGTTTGATCATCCTGTCAGTACCTTATTCGATTCGGGCGCATCGCATTCGTTTATCTCTACATCATTAGTTGAAACACTGCACCTAGATTCTAGTATTGTTACCGATCCCTTAGTAGTCTCAAATCCTATTGGAGATTCGGCTCATATTTTTAAGATTTGTCGGGATTTGAGAGTGTTTATCTTGGGCGTTGAGTTTCAATGCAACGCCTTTGTCCTTGGTTTCACGGGCTGTAGTTTGATTCTAGGGGTGGATTGGCTAGCCAAGCGGGGTGCCATCCTAGACTGTGAAAGGAGGGTAGTTAGACTATTGATTCGTTGTAGAAAAACCCCCATATTTCTTGCGACCCTAGGGGTTCAGTGATGCTTAGCTGCCTAGAATCTTCTGACGCATCTAACGATGATTAGGAACCTGTTTGTGTGGTCTGTGAGTATGGAGACGTCGTTGATAAAGCGCGGGGTTTACCCATAGGCGTGGAATAAGTTTTCGTATGTGCTTAATAGATTAAGAAAAGCCCGTTATGTAATCATCGGTAGTTTTGGAGCAAGACTGGCAAGGACGGCCGGAGTCGGTCAAGTGCTCAATTGATTGACCATCTTACTAGCATCATCTCACGTAGGTCATCTGGATTCGAAGGAGGTATCCCTTGGGTGTTTGTCTGATATTGGTTTAGGCCTTTGGGGCTTGCACTTGGGGGATGTCGAATTTGACTAGGATGGTCTGCGTGAGAGATGGATAGTTGTGACGATTTTACATGGGATAATATCCTGGTTTTCTCTAGAAGCAGAGAAAAGCATGCCCTATGTCTTAGGGAAAGCTTAGGGACCCTATAAGTGCACTAGCTTAAAGCTAAGTTCTCCAAGATACCATTTTTGGAGGAAGGAAGTGAGGAATTTAGGGCATGTGGTCTCTAGGGAAGGGAGATATGTTAAGGTAGATGGAGTTCTTAGCATCCTACGACTTCGAGATAACATATACCCCTGGCAAGGGTAACGTGGTGGCAGATGCCTTAAGTAGAAAAAGGTTATCCTTAAGTCCTTTGTTTGTGGAGCGGCGAAGCTTAGAATTTATTTTGATGTTTGACTTTAGACCTTCCGTTGACTTTGTACCCGGTTTGCTAGCATCCTTGGAGGTCAGACCTACGCTTTTGGGACGGATTGGCGAGGCACAGTGAGACGACCCGCAGTTGGTTGAGTTAGTAGAAAAGCTCAAAGGAGGGGAGTCATCAAGCCATCTCCGTAGGTATACCCTAGATGATAAGGGTTGGTTACGTAGGGACGGTAGACTTTGTGTACTAAAAGACGATGACCTAAGGAAGACTATTCTTGACAAAGCACATCATTCGAAGATGACTATTCATCCCGGCAGGGACAAGATGTACAAAGACATGAAGAGAGTTTACTTTTGGGCCGGGATGAAGAAAGACGTGGTCGAGTATGTCGCTAGATGCTTGGTGTGCCAACAGGTAAAAGCGGAGGAAAAGAAACCCGGTGGGTTACTTCACCCATTGGAGGTTCCACTATGGAAGTAGGAAAGCGTCTCGATGGACTTTATTGACGGATTACCGAGATCGAGAAAGGGTAATACGGGGATTTGGGTTATAGTAGATAGACTTACTAAAAGCGCCCATTTCATTCCCGTAAAGAGTAAGAGGACTGCTCCATGCCGGCAGGGACAAGATGTACAAAGACATGAAGAGAGTTTACTTTTGGGCCGGGATGAAGAAAGACGTGGCCGAGTATGTCGCTAGATGCTTGGTGTGCCAACAGGTAAAAGCGGAGGAAAAGAAACCCGGTGGGTTACTTCACCCATTGGAGGTTCCACTATGGAAGTGGGAAAGCGTCTCGATGGACTTTATTGACGGATTACCGAGATCGAGAAAGGGTAATACGGGGATTTGGGTTATAGTAGATAGACTTACTAAAAGCGCCCATTTCATTCCCGTAAAGAGTAAGAGGACTGCTCCATGGTTAGCTTCTATATACGTCCGAGAAATAGTTCGTTTGCATGGTGTTCCTTCTAGCATAGTGAGCGACCGCGATCCTATTTTCACTAGCGAATTTTGGAGAAGCTTACAAGAGGCGGTAGGGACTCAGTTATGTTTGAGCACCGCATATCATCCTCAGACGGACGGCCAGACCGAGAGGGTGAATCGCATTCTAGAGGATCTTTTGAGGCTATGTATCCTAGACTTTGGGGGTACATGGGAAGAGCATCTTCCACTGGTGGAGTTCGCATATAATAATAGCTTTCAGTCTAGCATTGGTACGGCACCATTCGAAGATCTTTATGGATGGCCGTGTCGTTCGCCTACATGTTGGTGGGAATCTGCCGATAAGATCTTATTTGGGCCCGATATGATTAGAGAGACTTCGGAGAAGATCGACTTGATTCGAAGGAGGATGAAAGCAGCACAGGATAGGCAGAAATCTTATGCGGATAAGAGGAGGACGGATTTTGAATTTGAGATTGGGGACATGGTCTTTGTCAAAGTGTCGCCATTACGAAACGTTGTTCGCTTTGGGTCCGTTGGGAAATTAGCACCAAGGTTCGTAGGACCGTTTCCTATTAAGGAGAAAATTGGACAGATGGCGTATAGAGTGGAGTTACCCAAGAGACTTAGTGGTGTACACGACGTATTCCATGTGTCACATTTGAGGAAGTGCTTGCACGAGACCGTGGAAGTGGTAGAGCCGAGATTTCTTAGAGAGGTGGAGATCGAGCGTGACGCGACGATTCGACAAGCTCCAACGCGCATTCTTGGGTCGGAGATTAAGAAGCTGAGAAATCGAGAGGTCATACTGGTCAAAGTACAATAGGGAGATGATGAGAGCAACGCTACTTGGGAGACAGAAGAGAAGATGCATTCACGATACCCTTTCCTTTTCGAGGGTATGTCCTTTAATTTCTCCTTTATCGCTTATCTTGTACTTATCTTACCTTTAGAGTATCCTCTCGTTAGTATTCTTGACCTTTAGATAGGATAATCCTATGGTTGAAACATGTGTTTGAGACATGTTATGTATGATGGATGCAAAGTGGATGCAAGTGTTTGCTAGTGGTTGCTCATGGACGCATATACACACACTATTAGGCACTAGATCGGCTCAGTCACTTCATACTGCATATTGCATATAAATGGTTGTATTTAGTAAAATGGATGTATAATGGTTGGGCTATCATATGGACACCGCATTTTGGTGAATGGTTGTGCACGCATGTAGAAATAATATGTAGCATTAGGGAACTTTTGCATACATAATGGACGCATGGCACTATCATGGTTTGCATTAAAGGAGGTCAACTGAATCAGTGGACCGCCTGATTTTGCATTAGATAGGGACATATACACACACTGTGCATTTAAACATAAGAGCATTAGAAGTCTATAAGGACAATGGATGCTTGTGTTTGATGGTTGAGTAGATGGTTGTTTGGATGTTAGGATATATATTCTTCTTAACTTGAAGATTTCGAGGACGAAATCCTTTAAGGAGGGGAGAATGTAACACCCCGTAATTCTGTTAAAATTAATATTTACAAATTAAAGAATAACTAATCTCAGACGTGAGAATTGTGGGAAATGGGTTGCGCCATTGTGTTCGTCTCGGAATTCTAGTGGAGATAGAGTCCGAGTTTGCGGGAAACAAGTACCGGATGAAAGAGTTATGGACGAATGTAGTTTGGTGGCAAAGTAGAAAAAAATATTAAAAAAATGCACTGGCGCACTTGGGAAGTGCACCAGTACATATTTACACTGGCGCACCTGCCAAGTGCACCAAGGCTGAGGCTGGAGCCTGCACAGCTTTCTGGTTCAGGCTGACCCATGTTGTTGAGTCCATTCTGACTCCTTGCTGAGTCATTAGTGCTGACTCATCACCCTATCATAATTAAATGGTTTTCATTAACACTAAGAACATCCGACGGCTTAAATTAATTTATAAATCTATAAAAAGACCCCTATACACAAACCCTAAATCAGAAAATAAACAAAGACCATGGCCGTCATGCTGATATTTTGAGATCTAAAGCAGCCGCCATCAAATTAAAGATAAAGAACAGCAACCAAATCAGAACTACCCAACCCTAACAACGATTCTTCATCAAAAGAGCGCTAATTCGACTCTCTTTCTTCTATAATTGCGAGTATGATAGTCTTAACAAGATTATTATCATTTTAATTAGGTTAAGTCATGAATGGATTGTGAGTAGATGATGTGAATTGACATATGCTACCATGTATGTTATTAATCCTATGTTATGTGGTGATGATATACTATATGTTGTAAATCATGCTATGATGATGTTATGTAGGTTGAAAGTTTCTATGCTAAGTGGCGATGAATCATACATGTAAAAAGCCATGATGTTACTATCTATGCTAGTTAGTTCATATTAATTAAATCATCATGTTTGGGCTATGTTGATCTATATGACAAGTTACATATGTTGATTAGAAAAGTTATGAACATATGCCATGACATCTAGAACTACGCTATGACATATGTGATATCCTATGCTAGTTCACACCATTATTATGTTGCCTATAAACCCCATATGCAAGTTTATGTATAAATTTGGGCTATGATAATATCATGTAAATTGTGACATTTAACAAGTTGACACCTTTTGATCCTTAACATGCGTAGTTTATGCAAGTTTCACCCCTATTATGATTAGATTTATTTTAATTTTCTATATGTTGTGATAATTTATCTTTGTGCTATGCGTTAGACTATTCAAGTCTAGCCTATATTATGCGTTGAATAAGCGAACGTATAAACGTGTGGTAGGGTAATATTAGGGATTTAATAATAAAATGTTGGGTGCAATTGATAAGATTTTGCAAACCATGAGTGGATGACCATAATTGAGTCAATTATGGACATCAAAAAAAGTGGACTAAATTAATAATTTGGATAGGGAATTATTAAAACTGGGATTAAAGATTGAAAGTTGTCAATCAATGCTTAGGACACGAGGTTGGACTCGTTTGTGACGTAAACCTGCCCGGAACCGCCCGGCAAATCCAGTGGTCACAAATGTCAGCCCAATGTGAGAGTTCCTAGGCCTAAACTAAAGCATAACAGTTGTAAAGACACGAGGTTAGACTCTTTTATGGTGTAAGACTGCCCGGACCCGCCCGGCAAATCCAGCTGCCATAAATGCCAGTCTAATGTGAGAGGTCTTTATGAGGTTATGGCCTGAATGAATTAAGAAATAGTTAACCAGATAAACATGTAAAGTGGGACATGGGGGTTAAGTAGGTGTCTTGGGTGGCATGAGGAATATAGTGGGTGCCCTTAGTGGCATGTGAAATACGATTAGTAAGACTTAACCAAACACACATGTAAATGAACATGACTAAGAGGGTTAAGTGGGTTATATTAATGACAAGCTTAGGTGGGTAGCTTGTGGGGGCCCATTTCAACCAGTATCCCAAACGTATCTTTGTGGGCTCGACCCAAGTCAAGGACAGGACACGCATACTGAGTTTGACTATAAGAGGCCAAAACGGGGAGCGGTGGCAAAGCAAGTCCAACGGGTTTCATATGCGTGTGTGGACCCGAGCTGGTAGGTAAGACGTTGTTGCATCATGTAGGTATAAGCCGTGCATTCTCAAGTTGTATCGGTTTGCCACTTTAGGAGAGTGATACACCTCACTATGGGGCCAGCACGGGTATCTACGAGTAGGGAGCCGATCGAAAGTGGGTAGTGGGGTACACCTAGTGGAGATAGGGGCAGATGACACCTATGTAGTCAGCTAGGGGTACGTAAGGCTATTTATATTGTTTCTGTGTGAAGCAAGTGGGATCAACTTTTAGGGTGACTGGTGCGGTGCAGTGAAGTAATGTGTGGTGTAGTGTAGTAATGTGCGGTGCAGTGTAGTAACCATTCGTTAGTAAAATTAGGTGTGCCTTTACCGTTATCTTTAACGTTATCTTAAACGCTATATTTACCTTCCTAAGAGTTCATAGATATTTACTTGTCTTCCAGCTTATGCCTTAGTCTAGTTATTTTGATAATAGTATTGTTAGAATTATCATACTCGCCAGACTTTATGTCTGACCCACTCTATTTCTATTCTTTTCCCCCTCCAGGTCCTCAGGTTGGGCCCAGCTCTAGTGGAGTTTGATTGGATTTCTTTGTCTCACTTGGAAAGCTTGGACCGTTGAAGTAAAGTCCAGCTTGTTATCTTTTTAATGGCTATTTATGTAATGGGATTATGTATTTTGTTTTTATGAAGATGGATAATGTACTTGACTCTGATAAATGGTTTTGTGATGTAATAAACATGTTTCCGCTGCAATAAAATGAAGCTTTAGTTTTCAAGTACTACTTATTATCTGTCTTGTTGTAATTTTTCTGTTCTATATTCACTTATAACCTCCATGGAAGTTAATGCATTCCCTTTGTGAGTGACATTAATGGACGTGGGGTGTTACACGTGGTATCAGAGCTTAAGATTACCAAAACAGATAAAAATACTTTAGAAAAATAGTTATTTTTGGAAGAAGTGTTTTCAAAAACTTGTTTTAATGAGAAAATTAAAGAGAAAAGTTTTTAAGAAAAACATAATCCCCAAATAGCCATATATCTTTATCTTTCGAATTCTCCATTTTGAATCTTTCCTTTTCCGTTTCAGCATGGCTGAAGATCTTAATCTACCCGACGGTGTAACGATACCAGGATGGTATAGGAGGCTGTTAGAGGCTAGGGCCACTGCAGGTCCGGCCAATGTTCCTCCACCACCAATTGAACCCGTTCCTCCTCCTCCTCGCGTAGATACTTTTGCAAAGACGTGCAAGGACTTCAAGGCTATGGGTGGAAAACCATTTCAAGGGTCAGAATCGTTTGTGGAAGCTAGAGATTGGCTTAAGGAGGTGGAAGAATTGCTAGAAATCTTTGAAGTAGAAGAAGGGAGGAAATTTCATTTATCAGCTTGGTTGATGAAGGGAGAGGCCTCGTTTTGGTTGGAAGTCACTAATGGGGAGCGTCCTGTTGACTCTTGGGTGGATTTTAGACGTAGGTTCGAGGCGAAGTTTCTCTCTAGGGCGGAAGAAAATCTATATATGGAAAGGTTCTTGACATTGAAGCAAGGAAGCTCATCAGTGACAGAATATGTCAACAAATTTAATCAGTAAGCAAGGTTTGGCTTAGACTTAGTGAACACGCCGAAGAAGAAGGCTCTGAGGTTCGTTAATGGATTGAATGAACCATTGCAAGTGTTGGCTATGACCCACATCCCTATGGGGGCCACCTTTGAGAAGCTAGTAGACATTGCACTCATGCATGAGGAGAAAGGCACTAAAGCTGATAATGCACCCGAGAAGAAAGGGGATCAAAATAAGGGTGGCAAAGGCAACAATGCTAAGGGGAAGAAGAAATGTTTTAACTGTGGGACACCAGGCCATCTCAGCAAGGATTGCCGAAAGAAAAAGAAGACAGGCTGTTTTCACTGTGGTGATGCAGGACATTTAGTGAAGGACTGCCCAAAGAAGGGGCAGAGGGCAGGAGCTACCTCGGGAGGACAGGTGCAGGCTCTTATGGCACCAGGGCAGGTAAGGGGACAAGTTCAGGCTCTCGCGGTCCCACCGCTGCAAGAACGAGGTAGAACCATTTCTGTTGAAAGCTTAGTTTTTCTGTTTGATCATCATGTCTGTAGCTTATTCGATTCGGGCGCATCGCATTCGTTTATCTCTACATCATTAGTTGAAACACTGCACCTAGATTCTAGTATTGTTACTGATCCCTTAGTAGTCTCAAATCCTATTGGAGATTCGGCTCATCTTTCTATGATTTGTCGGGATTTGAGAGTGTTTATCTTGGGCGTTGAGTTTGAATGCAACGCCTTTGTCCTTGGTTTCACGGGCTGTAGTTTGATTCTAGGGGTGGATTGGCTAGCCAAGCGGGGTGCCATCCTAGACTGTGAAAGGAGGGTAGTTAGACTATTGATTCATTGTAGAAAAACCCTCATATTTCTTGCGACCCTAGGGGTTCAGTGATGCTTAGCTGCCTAGAATCTTCTGACGCATCTAACGATGATTAGGAACCTGTTTGTGTGGTCCGTGAGTATGGAGACGTCGTTGATAAAGCGCGGGGTTTACCCATAGGCGTGGAATAAGTTTTCGTATGTGCTTAATAGATTAAGCAAAGCCCGTTATGTAATCAGCGGTAGTTTTGGAGCAAGACTGGCAAGGACGGACACAGTCGGTCAACTGCTCAATTGATTGACCGTCTTACTAGTATCATCTCACGTAGGTCGTCTGAATTCTAAGGAGGTATCCCTTTGGTGTTTGTCTGATATTGGTTTAGGCCTTTGGGGCTTGCACTTGGGGGATGTCGAATTCGACTAGGATGGTCTGCGTGAGAGATGGATAGTTGTGACGATTTTAGATGGGATAATATCTTGGTTTTCTCTAGAAGCAGAGAAAAGCATGCCCTATGTCTTAGGGAAAACTTAGGGACCCTACAAGTGCACTAGCTTAAAGCTAAGTTCTCCAAGATACCATTTTTGGAGGAAGGAAGTGAGGAATTTAGGGCATGTGGTCTCTAGGGAAGGGAGATATGTTAAGGTGGATGGAGTTCTTAGCATCCTACGACTTCGAGATAACATATACCCCTGGCAAGGGTAACGTGGTGGCAGATGCCTTAAGTAGAAAAAGGTTATCCTTAAGTCCTTTGTTTGTGGAGCGGCGAAGCTTAGAATTTATTTCGATGTTTGACTTTAGACCTTCCGTTGACTTTGTACCCGGTTTGCTAGCATCCTTGGAGGTCAGACCTACGCTTTTGGGACGGATTGGCGAGGCACAGTGAGACGACCCGCAGTTGGTTGAGTTAGTAGAAAAGCTCAAAGGAGGGGAGTCATCAAGCCATCTCCGTAGGTATACCCTAGATGATAAGGGTTGGTTACGTAGGGACGGTAGACTTTGTGTACCAAAAGACGATGACCTAAGGAAGACTATTCTTGACGAAGCACATCATTCGAAGATGACTATTCATCCCGGCGGGGACAAGATGTACAAAGACATGAAGAGAGTTTACTTTTGGGCCGGCATGAAGAAAGACGTGGCCGAGTATGTCGCTAGATGCTTGGTGTGCCAACAGGTAAAAGCGGAGCAAAAGAAACCCGGTGGGTTACTTCACCCATTTGAGGTTCCACTATGGAAGTGGGAAAGCGTCTCGATGGACTTTATTGACGGATTACCGAGATCGAGAAAGGGTAATACGGGTATTTGGGTTATAGTAGATAGACTTACTAAAAGCGCCCATTTCATTCCCGTAAAGAGTAAGAGGACTGCTCCATAGTTAGCTTCTGTATACGTCCGAGAAATAGTTCGTTTGCACGGTGTTCCTTCTAGCATAGTGAGCGAACGCGATCCTATTTTCACTAGCGAATTTTGGAGAAGCTTACAAGAGGCGGTAGGGACTCAGTTATGTTTGAGCACCGCATATCATCCTCAGACGGACGGCCAGACCGAGAGGGTGAATCGCATTCTAGAGGATCTTTTGAGGCTATGTATCCTAGACTTTGGGGGTACATGGGAAGAGCATCTTCCACTGGTGGAGTTCGCATATAATAATAGCTTTCAGTCTAGCATTGGTGTGGCACCATTCGAAGCTCTTTATGGACGGCCGTGTCGTTCGCCTACATGTTGATGGGAATCTACCGATAAGATCTTACTTGGGCCCGATATGATTAGAGAGACTTCAGAGAAGATCGACTTGATTCGAAGGAGGATGAAAGTAGCACAGGATAGGCAGAAATCTTATGCAGATAAGAGGAGGACGGATCTTGAATTTGAGATTGGGGACATGGTCTTTGTCAAAGTGTCTCCATTACGAAACGTTGTTCGCTTTGGGTCCGTTGGGAAATTAGCACCAAGGTTCGTAGGACCATTTCCTATTAAGGAGAAAATTGGACAGATGGCATATAGAGTGGAGTTGCCCGAGAGACTTAGTGGTGTACACGACGTATTCCATGTGTCACATTTGAGGAAGTGCTTGCATGAGACCGCGGAAGTGGTAGAGCCGAGCTTTCTTAGAGAGGCGGAGATCGAGCGTGACGATTCGACAAGCTCCAACGCGCATTCTTGGGTCGGAGATTAAGAAGCTGAGAAATCGAGAGGTCAGACTGGTCAAAGTACAATGGGGAGATGATGAGAGCAACGCTACTTGGGAGACAGAAGAGAAGATGCGTTCACGATACCCTTTCCTTTTCGAGGGTATGTCCTTTAATTTCTCCTTTATCGCTTATCTTGTACTTATCTTACCTTTAGAGTATCCTCTCGTTAGTATTCTTGACCTTTATATAGGATAATCCTATGGTTGAAATATGTGTTTGAGACATGTTATGTATGATGGATGCAAAGTGGATGCAAGTGTTTGCTAGTGGTTGCTCGTGGACGCATACACACACACTATTAGGCACTAGATCGGCTCAGTCACTTCATACTGCATATTGCATATAAATGGTTGTATTTAGTAAAATGGATGTATAATGGTTGTGCTATCATATGGATACCGCATTTTGGTGAATGGTTGTGCACGCATGTAGAAATAATATGTAGCATTATGGAACTTTTGCATACATAATGGACGCATGGCACTATCATGGTTTGCATTAAAGGAGGTCAACTGAATTAGTGGACCGCCTGATTTTGCATTAGATAGCGACATATACACACACTAGGCATTTAGACATGAGAGCATTAGAAGTCTATAAGGACAATGGATGCTTGTGTTTGATGGTTGAGTAGATGGTTGTTTGGATGTTAGGATATACATTCTTCTTAAATTGAAGATTTCGGGGACGAAATCCTTTAAGGAGGGGAGAATGTAACACCCCGTAATTCTGTTAATATTAATATTTACAAATTAAAGCATAACTAATCTCAGACGTGAGAATTGTGGGAAACGGGTTGCGCCATTGTGTTCATCTCGGAATTCTAGTGGAGATAGAGTCCGAGTTTGCGGGAAACGAGTACCGGATGAAAGAGTTATGGACGAACGAAGTTTGGTGGCAAAGTAGAAAAAAATTATAAAAAAATGCACTGGCGCACGTGGGAAGTGCGCCAGTGCATATTTACACTGGCGCACCTGCCAAGTGCACCCAGGCCGAGGCTAGAGCCTGCACAGCTTTCTGGTTCAGGCAGACCCGTGTTGTTGAGTCCATTCTGACTCCTTGCTGAGTCATCAGGGCTGACTCATCACCCTATCATAATTAAATGGTTTTGATTAACCATAAGAACATCTGACGGCTTAAATTAATTTATAACTCTATTAAAAGACCCCTATACACAAACCCTAAATCAAAAAATAAACAAAGACCATGGCCGTCATGCTGATATTTTGAGACCTGGAGCAGCCGCCATCAAATTAAAGATAAAGAACAACAACCAAATCAGAACTACCCAACCCTAACAGCGATTCCTCATCAAAAGAGTGCTAATTCGACTCTCTTTCTTCGATAATTGTGAGTACGATAGTCTTAACAAGATTATTATCATTTTAATTAGGTTAAGTCATGAATGGATTGTGAGTAGATGATGTGAATTGACATATGCTATCATGTATGTTATTAATCCTATGCTATGTGGTGATGATATACTATATGTTGTAAATAATGCTATGATGATGTTATGTATGTTGAAAGTTTCTATGCTAAGTGGCGATGAATCATAAATGTAAAAAGCCATGATGTTACTATCTATGCTAGTTAGTTCATATTAATTAAATCATCATGTTTGGGCTATGTTGATCTATATGACAAGTTACATATGTTGATTAGAAAAGTTATGAACATATGCCATGACATCTAGAACTATGCTATGACATATGTGATATCCTATGCTAGTTCACCCCATCATTATGTTGCCTATAAACCCCATATGCAAGTTTATGTATAAATTTGGGCTATGATCATATCATGTAAATTGTGACATTAAACAAGTTGACACCTTTTGATCCTTAACATGTGTAGTTTATGCAAGTTTCACCCCTATTATGATTAGATTTATTTTAATTGTCTATATGTTGTGATAATTTATCTTTGTGCTATGCGTTAGACAATTCAAGTCTAGCCTATATTATGCGTTGAATAAGCGAACGTATAAACGTGAAGTAGGGGTAATATTAAGGATTTAATAATAAGATGTTGGGTGCAATTGATAAGATTTTGCAAACCATGAGTGGATGACCATAATTGAGTCAATTATGGACATCAATAAAAATGGACTAAATTAATAATTTGGATAGGGAATTCTTAAAACTGGGGTAAAAGATTGAAAGTTGTCAATCAATGCTTAGGACATGAGGTTGGGCTCGTTTGTGACGTAAACCTGCCAGGAACCGCCCGGCAAATTCAGTGGTCACAAATGTCAACCCAATGTGAGAGGTCCTAGGCCTAAACTAAAGCATAACAGTTGTAAAGACACGAGGTTAGACTCTTTTATGGTGTAAGACTGCCCGGACCCGCCCGGCAAATCCAGCTGCAATAAATGCCAGTCTAATGTGAGAGGTCTTTATGAGGTTATGGCCTGAATGAATTAAGAAATACTTAACCAGATAAACATGTAAAGTGGGACATGGGGGTTAAGTAGGTGCCTTGGGTGGCATGAGGAATATAGTGGGTGCCCTTAGTGGCATTTGAAATACGATTAGTAAGACTTAACCAAACACACATGTAAATGAACATGACTAAGAGGGTTAAGTGGGATATATTAATGACAAGCTTAGGTGGGTAGCTTGTAGGGGCCCATTTCAACCAGTATCCCAAACGTATCTTTGTGGGCTCGACCCAAGTCGAGGACGGGACACGCATACTGAGTTTGACTATAAGAGGCCAAAACGGGGAGCGGTGGCAACGCAAATCCAATGGGTTTCATATGCGTGTGTGGACCTGGGCTGGTAGGTAAGACGTTGTTGCATCGTGTAGGTATAAGCCGTGCATTCTCAAGTTGTATCGGGTTGCCACTTTAGGGGAGTGATACACCCCACTGTGGGGCCAGCACGGGTATCTACGAGTAGGGAGCCGATCGAAAGTGGGTAGTGGGGTACACCTAGTGGAGATAGGGGCAGACGACACCTATGTAGTCAGCTAGGGGTACGTAAGGCTATTTATATTGTTTCTGTGTGAAGCAAGTGGGATCAACCTTTAGGGTGACTGGTGCGGTGCAGTGAAGTAATGTGTGGTGCAGTGTAGTAATGTGTGGTGTAGTGTAGTAATCATTCGTTAGTAATTAGGTGTGCCTTTACCGTTATCTTTAACGTTATCTTAAACGCTATCTTTATCTTCCTAAGAGTTCATAGACATTTACTTGTCTTCCAGCTTATGCCTTAGTCTAGTTATTTTGATAATAGTATTGTTAGAATTATCATACTCGCCAGACTTTATGTCTGACCCCCTCTATTTCTATCCTTTTTCCCCCTCCAGACCCTCGGGTTGGGCCCAGCTCTAGTGGAGTTTGATTGGATTTCTTTATCTCTCTTGGAAAGCTTGGACCGTTGAAGTAAAGTCCAGCTTGTTATCTTTTTAATGGCTATTTATGTAATGGGGTTATGTATTTTGTTTTTATGAAGATGGATAATGTACTTGACTCTGATAAATGGTTTTGTGATGTAATAAACATGTTTCCGCTGCAATAAAATGAAGCTTTAGTTTTCAAGTACTACTTATT
Source organism: Allium sativum (assembly GCA_030737875.1). NCBI lineage: Eukaryota > Viridiplantae > Streptophyta > Magnoliopsida > Asparagales > Amaryllidaceae > Allium > Allium sativum. The sequence continues at coordinate 898,731,609 of CM060918.1, forward strand.
ATCTGTCTTGTTGTAATTTTTCTGTTCTATATTCACTTATAACCTCCATGGAAGTTAATGCATTCCCTTTGTGAGTGACATTAATGGACGTGGGGTGTTACACGTGGTATCAGAGCTTAAGGTTACCAAAACAGATAAAAATACTTTAGAAAAATAGTTATTTTTGGAAGAAGTGTTTTCAAAAACTTGTTTTAATGAGAAAATTAAAGAGAAAAGTTTTTAAGAAAAACATAATCCCCAAATAGCCATATATCTTTATCTTTCGAATTCTCCATTTTGAATCTTTCCTTTTCCGTTTCAGCATGGCTGAAGATCTTAATCTACCCGACGGTGTAACGATACCAGGATGGTATAGGAGGCTGTTAGAGGCTAGGGCCACTGCAGGTCCGGCCAATGTTCCTCCACCACCAATTGAACCCGTTCCTCCTCCTCCTCGCGTAGATACTTTTGCAAAGACGTGCAAGGAATTCAAGGCTATGGGTGGAAAACCATTTCAAGGGTCAGAATCGTTTGTGGAAGCTAGAGATTGGCTTAAGGAGGTGGAAGAATTGCTAGAAACTTTGAAGTAGAAGAAGGGAGGAAAGTTCGTTTAGCAGCTTGGTTGATGAAGGGAGAGGCCTCGTTTTGGTGGGAAGTCACTAATGGGGAGCGTCCTGTTGACTCTTGGGTGGATTTTAGACGTAGGTTCGAGGCGAAGTTTCTCTCTAGGGAGGAAGAAAATCTATATATGGAAAGGTTCTTGACATTGAAGCAAGGAAGCTCATCAGTGAAAGAATATGTCAACAAATTTAATCAATTAGCAAGGTTTGGCTTAGACTTAGTGAACACGCCGGAGAAGAAGACTCTGAGGTTCGTTAATGGATTGAATGAACCATTGCAAGGGTTGGCTATGACCCACATCCCTATGGGGGCCACCTTTGAGAAGCCAGTAGACATGGAACTCATGCACGAGGAGAAAGGTACTAAAGCTGATAATGCACCCGAGAAGAAAGGGGATCAAAATAAGGGTGGCAAAGGCAACAATGCTAAGGGGAAGAAGAAATGTTTTAACTGTGGGACACCAGGCCATCTCAGCAAGGATTGCCGAAAGAAAAAGAAGACAAGCTGTTTTCACTGTGGTGACGCGGGACATTTAGTGAAGGACTGCCCAAAGAAGGGGCAGAGGGCAGGAGCTACCTCGGGAGGACAGGTGCAGGCTCTTATGGCACCAGGGCAGGCAAGGGGACAAGTTCAGGCTCTCGCGGTCCCACCGCTGCAAGAACGAGGTAGAACCATTTCTGTTGAAAGCTTAGTTTTTCTGTTTGATCATCATGTCCGTACCTTATTCGATTCGGGTGCATCGCATTCGTTTATGTCTACATCATTAGTTGAAACACTACACCTAGATTCTAGTATTGTTACTGATCCCTTAGTAGTCTCAAATCCTATTGGAGATTCGGCTCATCTTTCTATGATTTGTTAGGATTTGTGAGTGTTTATCTTGGGCGTTGAGTTTGAATGCAACGCCTTTGTCCATGGTTTCACGGGCTGTAGTTTGATTCTAGGGGTGGATTGGCTAGCCAAGCGGGGTACCATCCTAGACTGTGAAAGGAGGGTAGTTAGACTATTGATTCATTGTAGAAAAACCCTCATATTTCTTGCGAACCCAGGGGTTCAGTGATGCTTAGCTGCCTAGAATCTTCTGACGCATCTAACGATGATTAGGAACCTGTTTGTGTGGTCCGTGAGTATGGAGACGTCGTTGATAAAGCGCGGGGTTTACCTATAGGCGCGGAATAAGTTTTCGTATGTGCTTAATAGATTAAGCAAAGCCCGTTATGTAATCAGCGGTAGTTTTGGAGCAAGAATGGCAAGGACGGCCAGAGTCGGTCAAGTGCTCAATTGATTGACCATCTTACTAGTATCATCTCACGTAAGTCGTCTGAATTCAAAGGAGGAATCCCTTGGGTGTTTGTCTGATATTGGTTTAGGCCTTTGGGGCTTGCACTTGGGGGATGTCGAATTCGACTAGGATGGTCTGCGTGAGAGATGGATAGTTGTGACGATTTTACATGGGATAATATCCTGGTTTTCTCTAGAAGCAGAGAAAAGCATGCCCTATGTCTTAGGGAAAGCTTAGGGACCCTACAAGTGCACTAGCTTAAAGCTAAGTTCTCCAAGATACCATTTTTGGAGGAAGGAAGTGAGGAATTTAGGGCATGTGGTCTCTAGGGAAGGGAGATATGTTAAGGTGGATGGAGTTCTTAGCATCCTACGACTTCGAGATAGCATATAACCCTGGCAAGGGTAACGTGGTGGCGGATGCCTTAAGTAGAAAAAGGTTATCCTTAAGTTCTTTGTTTGTGGAGCGGCGAAGCTTAGAATTTATTTCGATGTTTGACTTTAGACCTTCCATTGACTTTGTACCCGGTTTGCTAGCATCCTTAGAGGTCAGACCTACGCTTTTGGGACGGATTGGCGAGGCACAGTGAGACGACCCGCAGTTGGTTGAGTTAGTAGAAAAACTCAAAGGAGGGGAGTCATTAAGCCATCTCCGTAGGTATACCCTAGATGATAAGGGTTGGTTACGCAGGGACGGTAGACTTTGTGTACCAAAAGACGATGACCTAAGGAAGACTATTCTTGACGAAGCACATCATTCGAAGATGACTATTCATCCCGGCGGGGACAAGATGTACAAAGACATGAAGAGAGTTTACTTTTGGGCCGGCATGAAGAAAGACGTGGCCGAGTATGTCGTTAGATGCTTGATGTTCCAACAGGTAAAAGCGGAGCAAAAGAAACCCGGTGGGTTACTTCACCCATTGGAGGTTCCACTATGGAAGTGGGAAAGCGTCTCGATGGACTTTATTGACGGATTACCGAGATCAAGGAAGGGTAATGCGGGGATTTGGGTTATAGTAGATAGACTTACTAAAAGCGCCCATTTCATTCCCGTAAAGAGTAAGAGGACTGCTCCATGGTTAGCTTCTGTAGACGTCCGAGAAATAGTTCGTTTGCACGGTGTTCCTTCTAGCATAGTGAGCGACCGCAATCCTATTTTCACTAGCGAATTTTGGAGAAGCTTATAAGAGGCGGTAGGGACTCAGTTATGTTTGAGCACCGCATATCATCCTCAGACGGACGAAGACCGAGAGGGTGAATCGCATTCTAGAGGATCTTTTGAGGCTATGTATCCTAGACTTTGGGGGTACATGGGAAGAGCATCTTCCACTGGTGGAGTTCACATATAATAATAGCTTTCAGTCTAGCATTGGTATGGCACCATTCGAAGCTCTTTATGGACGGTCGTGTCGTTCGCTTACATGTTGGTGGGAATCTACCGATAAGATCTTACTTGTGCCCGATATGATTAGAGAGACTTCGGAGAAGATCGACTTGATTCGAAGGAGGATGAAAGCAGCACAAGATATGCAGAAATCTTATGCGGATAAGAGGATGACGGATCTTGAATTTGAGGTTGGGGACATGTGTTTGAGACATGTTATGTATGATGGATGCAAAGTGGATGCAAGTGTTTGCTAGTGGTTGCTCGTGGATGCATACACACACACTATTAGGCACTAGATCGGCTCAGTCACTTCATACTGCATATTGCATATAAATGGTTGTATTTAGTAAAATGGATGTATAATGGTTGTGCTATCATATGGATACCGCATTTTGGTGAATGGTTGTGCACGCATGTAGAAATAATATGTAGCATTAGGGAACTTTTGCATACATAATGGACGCATGGCACTATCATGGTTTGCATTAAAGTAGGTCAACTGAATCAGTGGACCGCCTGATTTTGCATTAGATAGGGACATATACACACACTGTGCATTTAAACATGAGAGCATTAGAAGTCTATAAGGACAATGGATGCTTGTGTTTGATGGTTGAGTAGATGGTTGTTTGGATGTTAGGATATACATTCTTCTTAACTTGAAGATTTCGGGGATGAAATCCTTTAAGGAGGGGAGAATGTAACACCCCATAATTCTGTTAATATTAATATTTACAAATTAAAGAATAACTAATCTCAGACGTGAGAATTGTGGGAAACGGGTTGCGCCATTGTGTTCGTCTCGGAATTCTAGTGGAGATAGAGTCCGAGTTTGCGGGAAACGAGTACCGGATGAAAGAGTTATGGACGAACGAAGTTTGGTGGCAAAGTAGAAAAAAAATGCACTGGCGCACTTGGGAAGTGCGCCAGTACATATTTACACTGGCGCACCTGCCAAGTGCGCCCAGGCTAAGGCTGGAACCTGCACAGCTTTCTGGTTTAGGCAGACCCGTGTTGTTGAGTCCATTCTGACTCCTTGCTGAGTCATTAAGGCTGACTCATCAACCTATCATAATTAAATGATTTTGATTAACCCTAAGAACATCCGACGGCTTAAATTAATTTATAACTCTATAAAAAGACCCCTATACATAAACCCTAAATCAGAAAATAAACAAAGACCATGGCCGTCATGCTGATATTTTGAGACCTAGAGCAGCCGCCATCAAATTAAAGATAAAGAACAACAACCAAATCAGAACTACCCAACCCTAACAGCGATTCTTCATCAAAAGAGCGCTAATTCGACTCTCTTTCTTCTATAATTGTGAGTATGATAGTCTTAACAAGATTATTATCATTTTAATTAGGTTAAGTCATGAATGGATTGTGAGTAGATGATGTGAATTGACATATGCTATCATGTATGTTATTAATCCTATGCTATGTGGTGATGATATACTATATGTTGTAAATCATGCTATGATGATGTTATGTATGTTGAAAGTTTCTATGCTAAGTGGCGATGAATCATACATGTAAAAAGCCATGATGTTACTATCTATGCTGGTTAGTTCATATTAATTAAATCATCATGTTTTGGCTATGTTGATCTATATGACAAGTCACATATGTTGATTAGAAAAGTTATGAACATATGCCATGACATCTATTATGACATCTAGAACTATGCTATGACATATGTGATATCCTATGTTAGTTCACACCATCATTATGTTGCCTATAAACCCCATATGCAAGTTTATGTATAAATTTGGGCTATGGTCATATCATGTAAATTGTGACATTTAACAAGTTGACACCTTTTGATCCTTAACATGTGTAGTTTATGCAAGTTTCACCCCTATTACGATTAGATTTATTTTAATTGTCTATATGTTGTGATAATTTATCTTTGTGTTATGCGTTAGACTATTCAAGTCTAGCCTATATTATGCATTGAATAAGCGAACGTATAAACGTGGGGTAGGGGTAATATTAAGGATTTAATAATAAGATGTTGGGTGCAATTGATATGATTTTGCATACCATGAGTGGATGACCATAATTGAGTCAATTATGGACATCAATAAAAGTGGACTAAATTAATAATTTGGATAGGGAATTATTAAAACTGGGGTAAAAGATTGAAAGTTGTCAATCAATGCTTAGGACACGAGGTTAGACTCGTTTGAGACGTAAACCTGCCCGGAACCGCCCGGCAAATCCAGTGGTCACAAATGTCAGCCCAATGTGAGAGGTCCTTGGCCTAAACTAAAGCATAACAGTTGTAAAGACACGAGGTTAGACTCTTTTATGGTGTAAGACTGCCCGGACCCGCCCGGACCCGCTCGGCAAATCCAGCTGCCATAAATGCCAGTCTAATGTGAGAGGTCTTTATGAGGTTATGGCCTGCATGAATTAAGAAATTCTTAACCAGATAAACATGTAAAGTGGGACATGGGGTTAAGTAGGTGCCTTGGGTGGCATGAGGAATATAGTGGGTGCCCTTAGTGGCATGTGAAATACGATTAGTAAGACTTAACCAAACACACATGTAAATGAACATGACTAAGAGGGTTAAGTGGGATATATTAATGACAAGCTTAGGTGGGTAGCTTATGGGGGCCCATTTCAACCAGTATCCCAAACGTATCTTTGTGGGCTCGACCCAAGTCGAGGACGGGACATGGATACTGAGTTTGACTATAAGAGGCCAAAACGGGGAGCGGTGGCAACGCAAGTCCAACGGGTTTCATATGCGTGTGTGGACCCGGGCTGGTTGGTAAGACGTTGTTGCATAGTGTAGGTATAAGCCGTGCATTCTCAAGTTGTATCGGGTTGCCACTTTAGGGGAGTGATACACCCCACTGTGGGGCCAGCACGGGTATCTACGAGTAGGGAGCCGATCGAAAGTGGGTAGTGGGGTACACCTAGTGGAGATAGGGGCAGACGACACCTATGTAGTCAGCTAGGGGTACGTAAGGCTATTTATATTGTTTCTGTGTGAAGCAAGTGGGATCAACCTTTAGGGTGACTGGTGCGGTGCAGTGAAGTAATGTGTGGTGCAGTGTAGTAATGTGCGGTGCAATGTAGTAATCATTCGTTGGTAATTAGGTGTGCCTTTACCGTTGTCTTTAACGTTATCTTAAACGCTATCTTTATCTTCCTAAGATTTCATAGACATTTACTTGTCTTCCAGCTTATGCCTTAGTCTAGTTATTTTGGTAATAGTATTGTTAGAATTATCATACTCGCCAGACCTTATGTCTGACCCCCTCTATTTCTATCCTTTTTCCCCCCTCTAGGTCCTCAGGTTGGGCCCAGCTCTAGTGGAGTTTGATTGGATTTCTTTATCTCTCTTGGAAAGCTTGGAGCGTTGAAGTAAAGTCCAGCTTGTTATCTTTTTAATGGCTATTTATGTAATGGGATTATGTATTTTTTTTTATGAAGATGGATAATGTACTTGACTCTGATAAATGGTTTTGTGATGTAATAAACATGTTTCCGCTGCAATAAAATGAAGCTTTAGTTTTCAAGTACTACTTATTATCTGTCTTGTTGTAATTTTTCTGTTCTATATTCACTTATAACCTCCATGGAAGTTAATGCATTCCCTTTGTGAGTGACATTAATGGAGTGGGGTGTTACACATAGTCATAGAGGCATATGTTTTTAAGGTCCACAGTTTCATAGTCACAGTCTCATTTTTCCTCGAATCATAGCAGTACTTAATTATGTCCAAGAGTATAAGCACAGATTCGAATAGAGAGAGATTTGGCACATTCTTTTATTCCTTTAATTTCATGTCACGAACAGAGAAAAACGTTCAAATCTAAAAAGTAACCGACTTACAGAGATTAGATTAGAATAGGAAGATGGCGTTGCTATGATTCGTAGAAAAACAGTCGTTGAAGTCGTTTGAACCTCCTCTTGAATCCTAGCTTGACTTGAACCTCTTCTTGAAAATCTTTAGCAGCATTTCCTCGTCTTGGTTTATTTTATTATTTATTTATATATTTTCTCAGAGGCAGCATAAGGATAGAAAAGAATTTTGAATAGAGAAGAAGACCAGGGCTGTTTATATAGTGTAGAAGTCAATGAATCGGGTTAGAATGGCGTCTAGATACAGAAGAACGAACCAGATTCAGAAAGCTGGAAAAAGCGGGGGGGGGGGGGGGGTCGACCCCTAGGTTGACTACCCAGTCGACCTGGGTGCCTTGGGCGGGAAAATTCCCGCCCAGCCCAATCTGGGTTTGTTTTGAATTTTGAACTCGTTTTGAAGAACTGTTTTGAAATTTGAACTTTGCTGAATCTTCCGAAGGCTATATCTTCCTCATACTGACTCCGATTTACGCAAACTCGGACTCGTTTTCATGCAGAATTCCGAGACAAACGCAATGGAGCAACCCGTTTCCCTTGATTTTGACTTTAACTTTTAATTCTGCCTTGATTTGTGAATCTTAGTGTTACAGAACTACGGGGTGTTACAGTCCAGTTTAAATTCAAATTCTATTTTAGATAAATAGAATTTTCCCTATTAAATTTCAAATATCCTTTTCATGATATTTTTATATATCAACATTTTGGTCCCAGTGATATTTAAACAATTAAACCACTCAATTATCAATCAACACATCATATATGATAATATATGTGAAAATAAACAAATAATAATATTTTTGAGGAATCCAGTTGGATCCCTCCAACCTGTTTTCCTTCATCCACAGACATTAGCCAACATAAATAATACCCATCATGCTTCGAGGTAGGATATCGCGGTATAGAAGGTCATCCACTATCAAAGCTTGGGCGTATAGGGTCATCCGCTAATGATACAGCCCGCATCCGCTAATGGTATTGCGTGAATCCAACCACCAATATATATATAATAACCACAAATCAATCCTAAATAACTAATATATATTTTATAGCCACAATAATATTTTAATGCAACCAAACAACCAACAGACAAATATTTTTAACAAATAAAAATAATTCTAAATAAATACGGAGTGAGATTTACTCACCGTGGTTTTTATTCTGTCGAATATCTAATTCAAATCCTATATCGTCTCCTCTACGAATCTACTCAAATTGAATTATCTTGCACCTATGAGTATTTGATTTTATTTATCGGTTAAACAACTATTTATTTAAATTAACTTTACAGATAAATAAATAAATCTATGTATTTCTAATCATTAAACCATTTATATATTTAATGCTTGGTTAAATAATTAAATAACACTTTAATTGCCTTTTATCCGTTTTTTCTCTAATGAAAATCATGGTTTCATTTCCAATCCAATAGGGCGCAACTAGCTTCCCTTCCTGTCTGCGTTTTGCGATTTCCAGTCTTCTCAAATATCAACTCCACCTCCTCTAACTAGCTACTGACCAATTCCACTTACCTCTCCTTCTTGTTCTCCCTTCACACACTGTCGTTCATCCCTCTAACTTCACCCTTTTTTCAGCATCACAACCATTTAACCACTGTCGGAACTTCATCGAATCACATCGTCGCACCCCCAACCCCTCCCCGTTCAACGTTGAACCGACCCTATCGTCCTCCCTGAGTACGCCAGTAAACATCCTTCCATTTCTGACCCCCAAGACACCATCGTGACTCCGTTTCCTTCAACTGTAGCAGAGTTGAATAACCCCTAATTTGAGTCATGGCACCCAATAAGACACCCACGTGAAGAACAGCTCCACATACGCTACTTGCGATGTTCGAGTTCCAATACCCAATAAGTATCGCATGATTTATTTTTAGGGGAGCCTATCGAAGTCCATTTCCTCTTGAGGCTCTATTCGATTTTCGATTTCCTGAAATGAAGACATGAGCGGGTTTTCCCCCATTTTAATCGAACGGAAAAAGAAAAGGAACGGAAGGGAAATAGATTAAGGTCCGGCATTTTTTTTTTTTTTTGAGGATTTCGATTTTTCTTCAAAGGACAGTGGCTTCGAATTGGTTTTCAAGTAAAAGAAAATGGCGAGGAAATGGAGATGATGATTCTTTATATACGTGCGAGAAGGGGATAGACAGTACATAGGTTATTAAATTTGTGTAGGCTAAAGTACGCAACAAATCTTTTATTTTATTTTAAAAAGATTTTCGATTTGATTTGCATTAAATACAATTTGATATAAAGAGATCTTTATTTCTTTTTAAATAGATATCGATTCGTTTTTTATCTTATCCATTACAAATATCTCGGGGCCCATTACATGAATTCACGAACCACTATTTTAACATAATGACTGACGTTTACATGTTATAATGTTATTCTGACTTGAACAGTATATATTCTGAAATTTAATTTGAAAGTATATACCATATTAAATTAATATAATATAATTAAAATTCAGAACTAATCACTTTCTCGATAATAAATTATTATTATTATCGATTATATTCACATAGAATTTATATTTATTATCTAAATTATTTTTGATTTAGTTTTAACTCTGAATTCAATTATATATCGCATTACGATAATTTAATATATTTGATATTAAATCGAAATCGATTTTTAAATCGATAACTTAAATATAAAAATTCATTTATACTATCAATACAATATTTTAAATAAATATTAAATATTTAAAATTAATTGATAAAAAATCCGGGTCGTTACATCCTTCCCCTCTTAAAAGAATTTCGTCCCCGAAATTACTAAAGTAGGAAAAAGCTACAAATCCATTTACTTTTTAAAACTCACTTATGTTGAAACTTAACTCTTTATATTTCAACAAATTTTTAGTTCTAACAAAACTTTTGGTTTTCATTCCTTGTTCACATCATATATGTTTACATTCATTAAATCTGGATGGTTTCCAATCCAGATATTCACATCTAATTCATATTCAAGTCATATGAATTCAACTTATTCAAATTGACTTTACTCAATTTATTCACTTCGATCTATTTAACTTGCTTAAGTTAAATTTCAATTCCAGAATTCAAATTCCTAGGTTTTCATTTCAAATCCTTTTTAAAATCACATAAATGCATACATATATTTATAACCATTTCAAATTCGAAACATTTGAACTTTCAAACCCACTTTGTTTTCTTTCAAACAATTATCTATCAAAACTTTTCTAAAGTAGCAATACATCACTTAGAAACTCGAAAATGAACACTGATGATGCTGCAGTCATCATCAGAATTATTTTCCAGCCACTGAAGTGAATTAAGTGCTTTATCACTCTAAAAATCCATCTAAAATGATTTTTATTCAAAAATCCTACCAAAAAAATACTATATTATTTTTATATACTTCAGAAAATATTTCCCAACTTCACAGGATTTAAATTTCAAATTCTGGTTTGAATTAGATTTTTAATTCATCTTATTTGTATATTTAATTCATATACAACATCTATTTTGTTATATATAACCATTCCAATTTTTATAATCTACTTTGATTATAATATTAACATCCGACTCATCCATATATTATAATAATTTTAGAATATTACTCCTTTTTATAGCAAAAATATAAATCTAGGGTAAAATTATTTCATTTACCCACTTTAAAACCATATTATGTCGTATCTTCTGTTCAAGTGTTCAGAAATTCCTATCGACTTTGTGGCGTCCCATAATTCGATCAGAATTCATAAACCACTCAACAGACTAGCCAACACAATATAAAATAGTTTTTATATCAATTAACAAATATGCGCTCTCATATATATACATTCAACTCATTCTAGGGTACTATTGACCCTGTCTCTAATGAGCACAATCCCACCAAAGCCTAGGTATTCGCTCAACCTAAGCTCGGATACCAACTATAACAGCCCGCAAATCCGTACTATTTGAGTTGACTAATAACACCACACGTCCAACCCAAATGACACAGAAATACGAATCATTAGTAAAAAGAAGTTAGAGAATGAGGAATAGAAAGAAAAAGTTAGAATAGAAGAAAAACGAAGAACACAAATCTCACTGCGGAACGAATAAAATATATTAAATAACATAACTTTTGAAATACAAATCAGTAACTGTATATACATACCATTACCAGAGTACAACAGTTATTCCTGGAACAGTTATAAACACTTGTTTCCAGATACATCATACTACACAACGGAAATATGATAGTATATAGCTAACTGATGAAGCCTCATGCTTCGAGCTCTTCCAAGTGAATTTGAAAAATTCCGACTACTTGACTGCCCGTACAAATTTGGGCACCCAAGTGTTTAGGGAAAACAAAAACTAAATAAACTCTGGGTCAGTCATGGGACTGGTGTGAGTAAACTCCAATCATTTGTTAACTTTAAAAATCCTTTCTAAAGAAATGATAATCGTAAGTCCGATTCACACATAAACGCGGATGGTTTTTACCTTACGATAACCCAAAATATTTTTGATATCAAATCCAGTGATATTATAATAATGTCTACATCAAATCAATAGAATCTAGCGGAATGCTTGCATCTCACGCTCCATATATAATATAAAATCAAAAACCGCATGGCGCTTATTGGAGATTGGATTTCCAACGTGACAAGGAATGGAACCACCTTCCGATCAGTGTACTCTAGAGGGGATACACTGGGGTTCAACAAGAACATCTTGCCACCCGGTCCAAACATGACCGACCACTCATTTCGCTTGAGTGTATCGAATGTATGTCACCAACGGTTGGGATAAGCAAATGTCTCCCGAAAAGGGACAGCATCGATAGATTAAAGAAGCAAATGGAATTTCTCTAGATAGGTGACTATGCACACTAATGGGAGCGACTCACATAGCCGTGTTGCCTGCCCGATTTTTGCCATTCCCTGGTTGTTGAGGCTTGAGGCTATGATTTCTTATCATTCATTGACAACACAATCACTTTGAATGCCACATTGCCAAATCCGTTAATCACTAATTGATCTGCACAAATATATTGGATATTATGCTAAGAAAATAAATCCTCCGCCACCATATATATTTATACAGACCAACATATGCGATCATTGGAAATACTCTGTCAGACACTCGTCCGTACACATTCGTTCTGGGACTGAACAAAACCGAAGGCACAATTTCTATTAATAGAAAAAGTCCTTGCACTTTGCTCCATCTTTCATTATCTTCATATAATCTGATTTGCAACGCTACTGCTAATACAGAGTGGTTCACGGATAATAATCCAACTGGTCTCTCCGTATTGACAACGATATTGGAAAATACATCGACAGTCGGTTATTTAACTGCAACAACAAGGAATTTCGCTCGATCCGAATTGATCGCTAAACCGACCAAGACCGTTCGAAACCCCTGATTGTTTTGAGCACATGACAAATCGGAACACAAACAGAAGAACAATTCATTGCTTATTACAACAATTCCATCAAAATACAAGAATATACAGAGTAGGAATAAATATTATACATCAGAGAAATATTAGAGATTTAAATTACATTACATAGCAGTGGAAAATAATACAAAACACAAATGAAAGAGATATACAGATACAGAGCTTTCCGGATATCGTTCCAGCTGTAAATCAGGATCCTGTGAATATAAATCTGCAAAACCAAAACTACTAGCTCCCCGTGCAAAATAAGGGCACCCAGAGTTTAGGTTAAAACAACAAACTCCAGGTCATTCATGTAACTGGTGTGAGAACTAAAACAACTATTAATCTTTATTTTAAAGTTAGGTAAATCAAGGGACCACGCCGTATAACACGGAACGGGTTTCCTCCCAAGGATACCAGTGCATAAAACAACAGCGCAATGCTAAATAAAGAACAATAAAGCTATTATAAGACCCAGGTCCCACCACACAATGCAACACAAGCCGGTGGATAGGGTTTTACCTTATAATAGCCAAAGAATGCTTGATATGCTAAATTTCATCTTTTATTATTACTATAAGTGTATAGTGTTAAAATAATTTCAATTATAAGTATCAGTCATAGACAACATGGGTACCATATATCATGTCGCTAATACAAGGCTCTACAATCAAAACCGCAAAGTCACATATTGGAAGTCGGATTTCCATCTGTGAACCGAGGCAAGGGATCGTCCTCTACCGAATTCGAGACGCTCTAGCCAGTGTCTCAGGAACAGCCGCAATTGCCCCATGGATCGTCAGGGTCGGTCCACCGATGTGGATTATAATGTCTGAACACTGAGTTTCCTCGCCCTTTGAGGCGTCAATGAGCCAAATGACTCCATCGGCTCCACATAGTACCGATATATCCGAGGCGCCTCGCAATCCAACAACCACACAGGTGAAAATAATATAAATGTCAAGGCTGGTAGGTCACTGATACCACCCTAGCTAGAAGGAAACGCATGTCCTCCCTGAGGTCCTCTCCCGTTTCTGGTTCACAACCGGGGTGTGAGGCTCGCGAATTAATGCTACAAAAGCTATGCCACACAGGCGGTGCTTTGATCATCGACCACAAGACTCTTCTTTTCAATAGAAGCCTTGATCATTTGCATCTTAGCATGCCACACAGGCAAACCACTCCATGCAACCGATATCCATTAATCACATAGAATGATATCCAATGTCAGACACACAGTCCATTTACAAGTCCGTTCTGGGTCTGAACGAAACCGGAGGCACCTTGTACCTTGCATATCCATCGATCTCCAAGTACGTCTGGACGATCACCAACTAATTCCCTCCTCTCGGGTGTACAACCCCTTCAAGATCATCAGTAATTATCCAAACAATGTGAAGACCTCCGGTCTTCGACCACCGTCTTCATCCTTGACATATCATCGAACCAGTTATCCAGAATGGGATAAACCCGGTCTTTCTGAATAACTCGCGTATATAATAAACAAGTGTTACACAAACACAACATACGCCTCATTCCAATTTAGAATATTCTTTTATTCAAAAATTCTTATACTTTGGTAAAGGTTCCCATTAATTTTATCAAAGATAAATTCTTTAAATTTATTCTTTAATCTTCTTTTGAATATCAAGCCAAACTAAATTATGTTTTATCCAAACTAGTCGGGATTAGCGAACCTTACCGAAGTAATCACTTGTTAAATTTACCAACCCTAACCTATTCATCCCATGAAGTAAAACTGGTCATACTTCATATCTAATACCACGGTGTTATCGGTAAATTCAATTACCATTTCACGTTCAAATCTAATTAAAGATTTGACAATCGCCTGGAGCAAAATTGGTGATACTCCATTCTCTACATTTGAATCTAATTAAAGATTCATTAAACCTCCAATTGGTTCTAATCTTCCCAAAAATCAATATCAATGATTGTTTAACTTGGGAAATCATATACCATCTTTAACTGGGTTAAAGAACCAATGTCATTCAAAACACGGTTCACGATAAACCCAAAATCACATTCCATTTACAATGGAATCTTCATGGAAAACAAATCGATATATATAATCGATATAAACTTCCATATCCGACAAATAATATAAATGGAATAACGGCAAAGCCTTTTAAATTCCAGATATACCAGTTGTCTTCCTCCACAGAAATTGACTTCGATTATTACCAAATCGAATTCCATTCCATTCCAATTTATTTTATTAAATTGGAAAACTTTACTTTGGAAAATCTCCTTTAAATCTTAACAAAAGATTTATAAACTCCAAATCACATTTCACTGTAAATCGGGTTAAAGAACGAGTGTTATTTAAAACACCATTCATGATAAACCCAATTCACATTCCATTAATTATTGGGTTAAAGAACAAGTGTTACTTAAAACATCGCTCACGATAAACCCAAAAATCAATTCAAATTCAATTCCAATTAAATACCATTTAATTGGTATACTTCATTAAATCTAAATAAAAAGATTTAATCTTTTTCTCAACTAGGTTTAAGAACAGTGTTAATGAATTCACGACAAACCCAAATCCTATTTGATATTAAATACAAGGCTCTGAATAGAAAATATATCGACTTATATTCAATATCAAATTCTATGACCAACAAATATCGTATTGGAAATAACAATATAAATATATCTTTCAAATTTCCATAACAATATCTGTATAATCATGAAATCCAACATCGAAATATTCCAAAGACAATTTTGATTCAAATCCATTCCAGTTCAAATATTGGAAATTCTAGTTATTTTTAAAACCATTTCAAATCCAATTTATTTATTTTAAAAATAAATGGATTCTAATTCTAGTTAAAAACTAGTTCACTTCAATAAAAATCTATTTTTATCTTTTCAAATATGGGATTTTTCATCCCAATTCTTCCCAAATCATTTCTTACGATTTTACACAAATTATTGCTATTTTTAATAATTTTATCAAGGCCCGTACAGTCGATTTCCATCAATGGCCATCGAACTGCACTTACAGCGACCTTTTCCAAATTTGATTTGGACATAATTCCAAATCCAACCGTTATATTTCAAATCTCTAATATTCGTTAGAAAGCTCTTTTCGATACAAACCCAACGGTTCCAGTTTTAGGAGAATCCGACGTGCGGATCTCCCGTAATGTCCATTCGAAGTCAATGGTCGAAATTCGCGAACTGTCGCAGCCCGACATGTTCTATTCAGGCCATTATATATATATATATATATATATATATATATATATATATATTGTCGATTTCCTTTTAAAATGTCTTTTATAAATCGTTTGAAATTTGTTTTCAAAATGATTTCAACTTCATTTTCTATTTCAAATCAAAATTGAATATTCCATATCATCGATATATAAATGATAGTATTTTCAAACTATTATATTTTGAAATCAATTCCTTTTCGATATTCAATATAAAAATGAATAAAATTGATATAATTATCGTTCACGTAAAAATGGCGCATATCTAATCAACACGGCTCTATATATTTCAATAACTTCATTATTCTATTCAACAAATGAATATTTTCTTTAACACGTGAATTTTCTTTATTTTCCAATTTGGAATGAGGCCCAATCAAATATCATACAATGTGATTGATATGGATTTCATACACACACGTACACTACAACAATCAAACACGGTCAACCATCACCCAAAGTGCATTCTACACTGCATAAGCATCAAATATAGATATTTAACGCTTATAACAGCCTGTCAATCAATCAATCGACATGAAGCTAATTATTGGGACTAGTGTATGGCCAATTTCATCCCAACACCCATGTGGTGTTTTCAAACAATCAAATACAGGTTTTATTTGTGCAATTGGGCGATGTGTAAAATTTATCGTCCCAATCCATATCAGTCAAATGTGTGTACATAAACAAATCGCCCGATTTGTTTATAACTATTTATTTTATATACACGTTAAAAATTATATTTTTAACCATAAAATAATTTATTTCATTCCACTACACACAATCATTTTTCACAACACATCAATCAAACAAACAAGTCATGCATGGTCTGTGGACGACGGGTGTCGGGTGCTGCTAAGCACCGTCTGCATCCTAGTATATATTTCAACGAGAAAACAAATAAAAATAAAAGTGAGGAGTTCTCACCGAGGGTTCCACTCCTCCATTTCATTTCTAAAATTCAGAATAGTCTGGATTTGCCTAAAATTTCAATGCGATCCTTTCCTGCTGTTCACAGTAAAAATTGCATTTTTTTTAATATGATATTGATTTTAAAAATCACATCTTTATAATGACACTTCATATATACAAATCATATATTTTTACAATGCCTCTTTCTATATAAAAATTATATTTTTATAACTCTACTTCTTATATAAAGATCGAATTTTTATTTCGACGCTATATGGATAAAAATCACATTTCTATTTTCTATTCGTAGTTATAAAAACCAAATTTCTATCGCTATTCTACATACATAAAAATCATATTTTTATTCTTTACATTATATAAAAATCATATTTTTATTCTTTCTATAATATAAAAATCATATTTTTATTCTTTACATTATATAAAAATCATATTTTTATTCTTTCTATAATATAAAAATCATATTTTTATTCTTTACAGTGTATAAAAATCATACTTTTATATAATGAAAAATCACATCTTTATGATAAAAAATAATCTCTTTTTATTATAAAACCCATAAATTTACATTTTAAAATTCCTACCTTTTTATTTATCAAAAATATAATCCTTTTCTTTATAAAAATCTTTAACTTTTTTTATTTAAAAAAATTTAAACTTTACAAATCGTTATTCTAGATAAAAATAAAACTAATTTTTTTATTTTAACTAATCACTTTTAAATAAACTGAAATAAATAAACAAAACAAAATTAAAAGGGTGCTAAAAGTCGGAGTTTTAGGGGTGGAGGATCGGAGTTGGTGTCTGCACGGCGGCAGGATGGGGCGTAGGTTCTGGTGGCGTCGGATCTGATGGAGGGGTCTCGTCAGAGGTGCTGTGGCCTTCAAGAGCGGCGGGGTGCGCGGCCTTCCAGGGTGGTGTGGGGTTCCTAGGCTCGCGCGAGGGGAAGGGCTTACGAGTGGAGGGTGGTGGCGACTTCGGGGAGGCGATGGCGATTGGTTTTACTTTTTTTTCGTATTTTCTTTTTCTGAAAAGTGACGGGGAAAGAAGTAAGGGGAGAGAGAGTGTGGAGAGAGTTATATATTTATATATTTAATTATTTTATATTTCAAAAAGTTGACTTTTCTTTTGAACCCCAAACGAGATCCAACGACTATCGCCCCTAGCTAATTACCCCCATTCCGAACACGATGGGATATGTCCCGTAAGCTGATTCGACTGTTTCAATTAGTTTCCATTTAAATTAAAATTTAAATCTATATATTCAATTTTAAACGTACATTTCAATTTACCGGAGCCACATACGGACTCTAAAAATTCCCAAAAAATATTTTCTAGCTTCGTATTGATGATACGGTTCTACCAAAACTAATTTCGTCAAATTCTGAGACCGTTTGAAAAATGGCCATTTTCTAGTCGATCAAAATTGACTGAAACTATTAAAACATGTTTTTTTTGCCACGCTCATATATTGATTCGGAAAATTATGAATTTTGGAATCTAGCAATAACTCGACATCGCGGATCCAACAAAAGTGGTTTCATCGAAAACCGAGGCCATTTGCAAAATTTCCATTTTTAAGGGCCAAAATTCCACAATGACTATTCTGAATTTTCAACTCGGCATAACTTTTTATCCCCGCTACAAAATTTTGATTTTTCGGATTCGTTGGAAATATATTCTCAAATAGATTCAAATATTTTTGGTTTCACTAAAATCCAATTTAGTTGGAATCCTGTACATTCATTTGAAATTTGAAATCGAATTTTCGAACTACCGCGCCATTTCCAATTCCTTTTATATTTTAAAATAAATATTTATATTCTATCGACGATTCAAACATATATTTCCTTTCTAATTCTATTCAAAATTAATTTCTTGTCGTTATTATTTAAAATAATTCATTTTAAATATTCAAAATTCATCAAAATATCCAAAATAAAAATTTTAAATTGGCTCGGATTTTCGGGTCATTACAATCTCCCCCCCCCCCCTTAAAACTTTTCGTCCCCGAAAAGGAACGAAGCTGAAAGTTGTTTACTAATCAACTCAACTTTCATTATTTTCTTTACGGCTTAAATTCTTCAACTTTTCAGTTTCTAAGAACTTTTCAAATTTTTCAAAAATTTGGTTAACACCCTAAATTTTCAAAAAATTTCGCCATAACCTCCCCTGCACCAGGAGCTTTGGGATATTTCAAATAGCCTCCCATGGCCCTCACCAATCCAAAAAGAAAAAGAAACAACCAAGCGGCTAGCCAATCGGCTCATAAAATCATCAAAAACCCAAGAAATACAATAAACATGTACCTATTTGTTGGGCAAACAATTTTTTTCCTCTTCTCTAGCCTCCTCTATATGACCTGTTCAATGTAAGTACATGTATATGCATGCAAATGCGATTAATTTTCAATACAACTCACTATTTGATCAATTTGGCTAAATGGCCCAAATTTTAATTAATCAACCAATAATCAAACAACACAATCAGCAATCAATTAGTTGATTAACATTTCAAATTCATAATTTTGATACACAGTCCAAAAATCAAATTTTTGATGCCAAATCACAACAAATAATCCCATGTATGTTTTGGTTCTCACACCAGTCTAATGGAAATATATAGATATCTCACTTTCGAAACTCGAATATAAATTCTGATGATGTACGTACTATAGCGATCATAAGAACCATCTTCGGGCGACTAAAGTGTGATTCTATATCTATCCAGTATATTAAAACATCAAATACATGCGGATAAGACGTATTTGCAAAATCTTTATATACTAGATTGTCCAAATTCAATACAAATAAATATTCAAATACGTTGAATAAGGTTTAAATTTTCAAAACCAAAAATTGTTTGCAATTTAAAAATATACTCTTCACACTCTTTCTAGGATACTACAGATCCCATCTCTGATGAGTCATTCTCGTTGGATATTACTAATCCAATTTCTGATGAATCCTTTCGTTTGGTTCTAACGTGTCTTGTTCTCCAAGCTCTGTAAACCAAAGCTCCGATACCAAATGTAACAACAAGGAATTTCGCTTGATCCGAATCGATCGCTAAACCGACCAAGATCGTTCGAAACCCCTGATTGTTCTAAGCACACGATAAATCAGAATGCGAACAGAAGAACATTTCATTGCTTATTATAACAATTCCATCAGAATACAATAATATACAGAGTACAAATTAATATTATACATCAGAAAAATATCAGAGATTTAAATTACATTACATAGCAGCGAAAAATAATACAAAACACAACAAGAAGAGATATACAGATACAGAGCTTTCCGGATATCATTCCTGCTGTAAATCAGGATCTTGTGAATATAAATCTGCAAAACCAAAACTACTAGTTGGCCGTGCAAAATAAGGGCACCCAGAGTTTAGGTTAAAACAATAAACTCCAGGTCGATCATGTGACTGGTGTGAGAACTAAAACAGTTATTAATCTTTATTTCAAAGTTAGGTAAATCAAGGGACCACGCCGTATAACACGGAACGGGTTTCCTCCCAAGGATACCAGTGCATAAAACAACAGCGCAATGCTAAATAAAGAACAACGAAGCTATTATAAGATCCAGGTCCTATCACATAATGCAACACAAGCCGGAGGATAAGGTTTTACCTTATAATAGACAAAGAATGCTTGATACGCTAAATTCATCTTTTATTATTACTATAAGTGTATAGTGTCAAAACAACTTCAATCATAAGTATCAATCATAGATGGCATCGGTACCATATATCATGTCGCCAATACTAGGCTCTACAATCAAAACAGCAAAGTCACGTATTGGAAGTTGGATTTCCATCTAAGAACCGAGGCAAGGGATCGTCCTCTACCGAATTCGAGACGCTCTAGCCCGTGTCTCAGGAACAGCCGCAACTGCCTCATGGATCGTCAGGGCCGGTCCATCGATGTGGATTATAATGCCTGAACACTGCGTTTCCCAGCCCTTTGGGGCGTCAATGAGCCAAATGACTCCATCAGCTCCACATAGTCACCGATATATCCGAGGCGCCTCGCAATCCAACAACCACACAAGTGAAAATAATATAAATGTCAGGGCTGGTAGGTCACTGACACCACCCTAGCTAGAAGGAAACACATGTCCTCCCTGAGGTCCTCTCCCATTTTTGGTTCACAACCGGGGTGTGAGGCTCATGTATTAAAGCTACACAAAGTTGTGCCACACAGGTGGTGCTTTGATCAGCAACCACAAGACTCTTCTTTTCAACAGAAGCCTTGATCATTTGCATCTTAGCATGCCACACAGGCAAACCACTCCATGCAACCGATATCCATCAATCACACAGAATGATATCCAATGTCACACACACAGTCCATTTACAAGTCCGCTCTGGGTCTGAACGAAACTGGAGGCACCTTGTACCTCGCATATCCATCGATCTCCAGGTACGTCTGGTTGGGTTTACATCCCAATTAAGATCATCAGTAATTATCCAAACGATGTGAAGACCTCCGGTCTTCGACCACCGTCTTCATCCTTGACACATCGTCGAATCAGTTATTCAGAATGGGATAAACCGGGTCTTTTTGAATAACTCGCGTATATAATAAACAAGTGTTACACAAACATAACATACGCCTCATTCCAATTCAGAATATTCTTTTATTCAAATATTCTTATACTTTGGGAAAGGTTCCCATTAATTTTATCAAAGATAAATTCTTTAAATTTATTCTTTGATCTTCTTTTGTATATCAAGTCAAACTAAATTATGGTTTATCCAAACTAGTCGGGATTAGCGAACCTTACCGAAGTAATCACTTGTTAAATTTCCCAACCCCAACCTATTCATCCCATGAAGTAAAACTGGTCATACTTCATATCTAACACCACGGTGTTATAGGTAAATTCAATTACCATTTCACGTTCAATTCTAATTAAAGATTTAACTATCGCCTGGAGCAAAACTGGTGATACTCCATTCTCTATCATTTCAATCTAATTAAAGATTCATTAAAACTCCACTTGATTTTAATCTTCCCAAAAAGCAATATCAATGATTGTTTAACTTGGGAAATCATATCCTGTCTTTAACTGGGTTAAAGAACCAATGTCATTTAAAACACAGTTCACGATAAACCCAAAATCACATTCCATTTACAATGGAATCTTCATGGAAAACAAATCGATATATATAATCGATATAAACTGCCATATCCGACTAATAATTTAAATGGAATAACGACAAAGCCTTTTAAATTCCAGATATATCAGTTGTCTTCCTCCACAGAAATTCACTTCGATTATTACCAAATCGAATTCCATTCCAATTTATTTTATTAAATTGGAAAACTTAACTTTGGTAAATCTCCTTTAAATCTTAACAAAAGATTTATAAATTCCTAATCACATTTCATTGTAATAGGTTAAAGAACGAGTGTTATTTGAAACACCATTCACGATAAACCCAATTCACATTCCATTAATTATCGGGCTAAAGAACAAGTGTTATTTAAAACACCGCTCACGATAAACCCAAAAATCAATTCAAATTCAATTCCAATTAAATACCATTTAATTGGTATACTTCATTAAATCTAATTAAAAAAGATTTAATCCTTTTCTCAACTGGGTTTAAGAACAGTGTTAAGGAAGACACCATTCACGACAAACCCAAATCCCATTTGATATTAAATACAAGGCTCAGAATAGAAAATATATCGGCTTATATTCAATATCAAATTCTACGTCCAACAAATATCGTATTGGAAATAACTATATAAATATATTTTCAAATTTCCATAACAATATCTATATAATCACGAAATCCAACATCGAAATATTCCAAAGACAATTTCGATTCAAATCCGTTCCAATTCAAATATTGGAAATTCTGGTTGTTTTTAAAACCATTTCAAATACAATTTATTTATTTTAAAAATAAATGGATTCTAATTCTAGTTCAAAACTAGTTCACTTCGATAAAAATCTATTTTTATCTTTTCAAATCTGGGATTTTTCATCCCAATTCTTTCCAAATCATTTCTTATGATTTTACACAAATTATTGCTATTTTTAATAATTTTATCAAGGCCCGTACAGTCGATTTCCATCAACGACCATCAAACTGCACTTACAGCGACCTCTTCCAAATTTGATTTGGACATAATTCCAAATCCAACCATTAGATTTCAAATCTCTAATATTCGTTAGAAAGCTCTTTTCAATACAAACCCAATGGTTCTGGTTTTAGTAGAATCCGACGGTCGGATCTCCCGTAATGTCCATTCGAAGTCAACGGTCGAAATTCGCGAACTACCGCAGCGCGGCGCGTTCTATTCAGGCCATTATATATAATTTATGTTATATATATTTCGTCGATTTCCTTTTAAAACGTATTTTATAAATCGTTTTAAATTCGTTTTCAAAACGATTTCAACTTCATATTCAATTTCAAATCAAAATTGAATATTCAATGTCATTGATATATAAATGAAAGTATTTTCAAACTATTATATTTTGAAATCAATTCCTTTTCGATATTCAATATAAAAACGAATAAAATCGATATAAATATCATTCACGTCAAAATGGCGTATATCTAATCAACACGGCTTTATATATTTCAATAACTTCTTTATTCTATTTAACAAATGAATATTTTCTTCAACACGTGAATTTTCTTTATTTTCCAACTTGGAATGAGGCCAAATCAATTACCATACAATGTGATTGATATGGATTTCATACACACACGTACACTACATCAAACACGGTCAACCATCACCCAAAGTGCATTCTACACTGCATAAGCATCAAATATAGATATTTAACGCTTATAACAGCCTGTCAATCAATCGATCGACATGAAGCTAATTATTGGGACTAGTGTATGGCCAATTTCATCCCAACATCCGTGTGGTGTTTTCAAACAATCAAACACAGGTTTTATTTGTGCAGTTGGGCGATGTGTAAAATTTATCGTCCCAATCCATATCAGTCAAATGTGTGTACATAAAAAAATCGCCCGATTTGTTTATAACTATTTATTTTATATACACGTTAAAAATTATATTTTTAACCATAAAATAATTTATTTCATTCCACTACACACAATCATTTTTCACAACACATCAATCAAACAAACAAGTCATGCATGGTCTGTGGACGACGGGTGTCGGGTGCTGCTAAGCACCGTCTGCATCCTAGTATATATTTCAACGAGAAAACAAATAAAAATAAAAGTGAGGTGTTCTCACCGAGGGTTCCACTCCTCCATTTCATTTCTAAAATTCAGAATAGTCTGGATTTGCCTAAAATTCCAATGCGATCCTTTCCTGTTGTTCACAGTAAAAATAGCATTTTTTTAATATGATATTTATTTTAAAAATCACATCTTTATAATGACACTTCATATATACAAATCATAAATTTTTACAATGCCTCTTTCTATATAAAAATTATATTTTTATAACTCTACTTCTTATATAAAGATCGAATTTTTATTTCGACGCTATATGGATAAAAATCACATTTCTATTTTCTATTCATAGTTATAAAAACCAAATTTCTATTGCTATTCTACATACATAAAAATCATATTTTTATTCTTTAAATTATATAAAAATCATATTTTTATTCTTTCTATAATATAAAAATCATATTTTTATTCTTTACATTATATAAAAATCATATTTTTATTCTTTCTATAATATAAAAATCATATTTTTATTCTTTACAGTGTATAAAAATCCTATTTTTTTATAATGAAAAATCACATGTTTATGATCAAAAATAATCTCTTTTTATTATAAAACCCATAAATTTACATTTTAAAAATCCTACCTTTTTATTTATCAAAAATATAATCCTTTTCTTTATAAAAATCTTTAACTTTATTTATTTAAAAAAAACTAAACTTTACAAATCGTTATTCTAGATAAAAATAAAACTAATTTTTTTTATTTTAACTAATCACTTTTAAATAAACTGAAATAAATAAACAAAACAAAATTAAAAGGGTGCTAAAAGTCGGAGTTTTAGGGGTGGAGGATCGGAGTTGGTGTCTGCGTGGCGGCAGGATGGGGCGTAGGTTCTGGTGGCGTCGGATCTGATGGAGGGGTCTCGTCGGAGGTGCTGTGGCGTTCAAGGGCGGCGGGGTGCGCGGCTTTCCAGGGCGGTTTGGGGTTCCTGGGCTCACGCGAGGGGGAGGGCTGACGAGTGGAGGGTGGCGGCGACTTCAACGGTGGTGGCGACTTCGAGGGGGGAGGGCGACGGCGATTGGTTTTTCTTTTTTTTTTTCCTTTTTTTTTTCTTTTTTTTCTTATTTTCTTTTTCTGAAAAGTGACGGGGGAAGAAGTGAGGGGAGAGAGAGAGTGGAGAGAGTTATATATTTATATATTTAATTATTTTAAATTTCAAAAAGTTGACTTTTCTTTTGAACCCCAAACGAGACCCAACGACTATTGCCCCTAGCTAATTACCCCCATTCCGAACACAATGGGATATGTCCCGCAAGCTGATTCGACTATTTCAATAAGTTTCTGTTCAAATTAAGATTTAAATCTATATATTCAATTTTAAACGTACATTTCAATTTACCGGGGCCACATACGGACTCTAAAGATTCCCGAAAAATATTTTCTAGCTTCATATTGACGATACGGTTCTACCAAAACTAATTTCGTCAAATTCTAAGACTGTTTGAAAAATGTCCATTTTTTGGTCGATCAAAATTGACTGAAATTATTAAAACACGTTTTCTTTTGCAACGCTCACATATTGATTTAGAAAATTATGAATTTTGGAATCTAGCAATAACTCGACATCACGGATCCAACAAAAGTGGTTTAATCGAAAACCGAGGCCGTTTGCAAAATTTCCATTTTTAAGGGCTAAAATTCCACGACGACTATTCTGAATTTTCAACTGGGCATAATTTTTATCCCCACTATGAAATTTTGATTTTTCAGATTTGTTGGAAAGATATTCTCAAATAGATGCAAATATTTTTGGTTTTGCTAAAATCTGGTTTATTTGGAATCCTGTACATTCATTTGAAATTTGAAATCGAATTTTTGAATTACTGCGCCATTTCCAATTCCTTTTATATTTTAAAATAGATATTTATATTCTATCGACGATTCAAACATATATTTCCTTCTAATTCTATTCAAAATAAATTTTTCGTAGTTATTATTTAAAATAATTCATTTTAAATATTCAAAATTCATCAAAATAGCCAAAAAAATTTAAATTGGCTCGGATTTTCGGGTCATTACAATAAGTATCGAACAAAAACAAACATCCATTCAAAACATCAAACAATCACTGGGTCCATTTTGATTAATATTTCATTAATTAAGACACTTCTCCATTTCCTTATCAATATTCGTTAACACAATATTGTGACGACCGCAATCCCCGTACTGACGGTGGCAAGGGTAATCTTTGGAATATAACACATAAACAGATAATAGCAGAACAGAAATAAATAAATACACCAGATAATGTGCAATTGAATACAATGGATAAACATAATCATCAGAGTTACACAGTATACAAGATCATACTTAGTACAAATACAGTTCAGCTATACATAAATGTCTACAGCAGAAAACAAACATAATATGTACAATAGGAGCTGAATAGCATAAAAAGAGATAAATTATAGAATCCATCTTCAGGTCCAGCTATCCAGAAAGAGCCCGCTAAAACCTGAATACAAGGCTGCTCGTGTAGAAAAAGGGGCACCCGAGTTTGCAAGTGAAACAAACTACGAGTCAGTCATGGGTTTGGTATGAGAAATCTAATTAACACATTTATAATATGGCTAATCATAGGACTACGCCACTTTCGCGGAATGGGTTTACTCCATTGGATTGCCAGTGCTTTAAAACAAGCAAATCTTTTAAACATCTCAATGCTTTTTATAAAAATGAGGCCATTATAAGACTCAGTTCCCATCACACAATGCAACGCAAACCGGAGGATAGAGTTTTTACCTTCTAAGGGCCAAAATATGCTTGATACGAATAAAACAAAAGAATTTGATATTATTACTAGTGTTTATATGTTTCAAAAACAATTTCGAATCATAAATATCAATCATAGATGGCATGGGTACCATATATCGTGTCGCCATATATAGGTATACAATCAAAACCGCACAGTCACGTATTTGGAAATGGGATTTCTGTCATGAACCAAGGCAAACGATAGTCCTTACCGACTTCGAGACTGTCTAGCCCGAGCCTCAGGAACAACCGCAACTGCCCCTTGGATCGTCAAGGCCGGTCCATCGATGTTGATTATTATACCTGCACACTACGTTTCACCGCCATTTGGGGCGTAAGTGAGCCGACGAATGACTCCATCGGTCCCGGATCGACCGATATAACTAAGGCGCCTCGCAACAGCAACAACCACATAGGTGAAAATAATAAAAATGTCAGCCAGTTCAAGCACCGACACCACCTCTAGCTAGAAGGAAACGCATGTCCTCCCTGAGGACCTCTCTCGTTTCTGGTTCATACCAGGGTATGAGGCTCGCGAATTCACGTTATACACAAAGATACGCCACACAGGCGGTGCTTTGATCATGAACTACAAGACTTTGCTTTTCAACAGTAGCCTTGATCAATGCATCTTAGCATGCCACACAGGCAATTCACACCATGCAACCGATGGCTATCAATCACACAAAATGAATTTTAATGTTAGACACACAGTCCATTTACAAGTTTGTTCTGGGTCTGAACGAAACCGGAGGCACTATATACCTCGCATACCCATTGATCTCCACGTACGTCTGGACGATCACCACTCATTATCCATATTTCGGGATGCCTCCCAATCAGGACATCAGTTACCATCCAAACGAGGTGAAGATTTCTGGTCTTCAACCACCATCTTCATCTTCGATTTCTTATCGTCGATTCAATTATTCAGAATGGGATAAACCCGGTCTTTCTGAGCAACTCGCGTATATAATAAACAAGTGCTACACAAACACACATACGCCTAATTCCAATTCATTAGTGACTAACCGTAAATCAGTAAGAGAACGATTTCCTAAATATTAACTGTAACACCCCGTATTTTCTGTAATCGTATAAGTAACAAATCAGAGAATAATTAAATTATAAAATAGGAATCAAGGGAAACGGGTTGCGCCATTGCGTTCGTCTCGAAATTCTGCTTGGAAACGAGTCCGAGTTTCGAGAAACAGAGTCCGTATGAGGGAGATATGGCCCTCCGAAGTTTCAGAAAATTTCAAAATCGAAAACAGCTCGAAAATTCGAATTCAAACCCAGAAGCGGGCTGGGTGGGAAATTTCCCGCCCAGGACCCAGGTCGGCTGGGTGGTCGACTGGATAGTCGACCTACCCCTGACCAGGTCGACTGGGTAGTCGACCTCCCCCAGACCAGGTCGACCATAGTGTCGACCTGAGGGTCGACCTGCTCCCGAAAACCAGTTTTTTTAACTTGGTTCATTTTGATGTATCTGGTCTCGTTTCTGTCTAGATTCGTCCGCCTAATCCTATATAAACTCACCCCTAGCCTCATTCTCTCCACAGCATTTCATTCTGTCTATATTTTGCCTCTGTTCTAATTAAAAATAAAAATGGCGTTGCTACCCTGCTGGAATCAAAACTTGGACTGATGAATCTTCTTCCAACCTGAATAGAATTAAAAGCTAAATCAAATCTCAAATCCAAGTTTAGAGCTACGACAATTAAAGAGGAACAATTCAGCCTTTCTGCATCAACACTGGTTTATTATCCTTTCTTAAAACCACGAAAGGCAAGTACAGTTATTTTCCGCTATAAACGTTAATTATGATTATGACATGAATTGTAAATCTGAATTTGAGGTTATGTCTGTTCTGTTCTGTTTAGATCTATCTTATTCTGTATCTCTTTCTTCTTTCTGTTCTATAGCCAGGCTACCACGAGCCTGAGCCAAATCTCATAAGAGATTAACGCACGAACGCTAAAATGTTTGGGACAAATAATGAATGATGCATAATTGGACAGGACTGATTCGAGGACATGACATAAAATTTGAGGCATACAATTGGACATGTGACATATTTAAACATATGACTTGAGATTGAGGCATAAAATATATTGGACTTATGACTTGGGAATTGGGGGTTTAGATTTAACCGTAAACATGAAACTAATTTGGATACATAGTACATGTTGAAATCTGGATCTGTAGTTAATTTGAGAAATAAACATATGTTAGATCTAGATCTGTTCATACTAGGCATGATAATCTGTGATTTGGGAGAAGGGGAATTATAGGAAAACTTGAGACTTGGAGGCATAATGCATGTCTTAAATCAAGGTCTGATGTTAGAGTTTAAAGATAATTTATAACATGTTATGCATGAACGATAATGCATGTTGAGGACATACTACATGTTATAGTTTAAAAATCTAGATTTTTGGGACATATTCTTTTATGTAAAAAATTCATGACTTGAAAAAGGGATATGTGACTTAGGCGTAAAGACCTATACCAAAATAGGATAACTATTAATGTGAATGTTCCTAAATAAGGGTTTTTGGATATCTGGCATTATAGGCTATAATCTGGCATAATTCATATTGTTTATCGTGGTTTATGGAGAATATTCTGTACTGTGTAATGTTTAACTAAAAGTTAGGAGAATATGTGGCAAGTGAGTTTAGGCTAAATTTATGATTAGGCAAGATATGATACATATAATCTACTAAATCTGTTATCTGCTAAATCTGTTATATTGCCTAATCTGCTAGTTCTGTTATATTGCCTAAACTACTAATTAGATTGAATTGCCTAATCTACTAATCATGTTAAAATTGCCTTAACTGCTAGACCTGTTAAATCGCCTAATCTGCAAGATCTGTTATCGGTTTAGTCTGTTGAATGACGTAATCTGTTGGAACTGAAATGCTGAAAGTTGAAGTATGTAAATCTGTAGGCTCGACTTAAAATTGAGCAAAACTTGTTAATAGAACCTTGAATAACCTACTGTGACTTGTACAGAAGTTTAATCTGTTAAATAAACAGAATTAGTCTGATATCTAAAAAATATGTATTGGAATGAATTGGCTATGACACGAGGTTAGACTCTGTTTGCAGTAGAAGTCTGCCCGGAACCAATCGGCTTAACCAGCGACCACAAACTCCTAGTCTAATGTGAGAGGTCGTAGGCATAACTAAAACATGCTTAGACACGAGGTTAGGCCTGGCTTGTGGCAGAAGTCTGCCCGGAACCGCCCGGCATATCCAGCGGCCACAAGCTACCGACCTAATGTGAGAGGTCTGTGCATTAATATTTAATTAATGCAAATATGGGATAAATATGATGTCTAAAACGTGTTGGATGGATAGGGTTAAACCAATTGGACTAATGAATTTAACAAACCCGTTCGTGAATCTGTAGACCCAATTACAAAGTTAGACAAATCTGTAAATCTGTTAAATCCGTATATCTGATCTGTTAGTTTGAAAACTTGTCTGATCTGTGAAATAGTTGATCTGAACTCTGTATGTCTGAACTTGTAAACCAATTAACCTGAAAACTGTTAGTTTGGGGACACAACGTTAGGAGGGGAATTACTTGTTTCATCTGTTGTTTGGGACCCATATTAGTCAAAAACCCTTTTTGGTATCAAAACTTTGACCCAACAGTAGGTAGGGTCCGGGCACGCTTACTGAACTAATTATAAGTGGTTCATTCTGATAATGGCGAGGGGTGTTGATGGTGCGTTCCAACCGGGTCATGTGCGTGCATGGATCCCGGTCTGCCTTTGAGGATGTAAAACGTCGTGACATCTGTAAATAGACCTGTGCCAATTGGTTGTCACTTTAGGGAGTGATACACCCTATTGTGGAGCTGACACAGGTTATTTATGTTTAGGGAGCCGATCGCTTGGGGTAGGGTTTCAGGGTACACTTAATTCTGTCTGTTTATGTTGGTACCGTCTGTTCTGTTGGGTGGCAACACCTGTCTGCGTTGTACCATCTGTTCGGGTGGTAAAGGCCCATTTACTAGTGTACACCTAATTCTACATTCTGTTTCTGTAGGGATTAATCTGTTTCTATCTCTATCTGTTTCTGTTCGGGTGGTAAAGGCCCATTATTAACATTCTGTTTCTGTCTATTTCTGTTCGGGTGGTAAAGGCCCATTATCAGCATTCTGCTTCTGTCTGTTTCTATTCGGGTGGTAAAGGCCCATTATTAGCGTTCTGTTTCTGTGGAAATTATTCTGTTTCTGCTTCAGTTTAGACATTAGGGTGACACCTAATCCTGTTATACTAGTACTAGTGCAGAGAAATGAAAAGTAATATTATTTTGTTTCTTCTGTTTAACCTAAGTACATCTGCTGCTCCTGTTACTGTTATCTCTGATCCAGTTTTATTTGCATGCCATGATTATTATTATCTGTTCATATGCTGAAAGTCACTGGACTTGCCAGACTTTATGTCTGACCTTGCTTGTTTTCGCCCCTTTTCTTCCATTCCCCCCCCCCCAGGTTTTCCAAGGAGGGAATACTTTAGCTTGATCCGGATTTCTTCTGCTTGAAGTACTTGGAGTGCTTAAAGTATGGCTTGACTCTTTGTGGCACCTTCTATGGGGATTATGACTTTAAAGTTTTGTACTCTGATGATTTTCTGAACAAGACTGATATTTATGTACTTGAGTTTTTGGTAAAGATGTAACCAAACTGATTTTTGTTTTCCGCTGTAATAAAGTTAGAATTTCTCAAGTATAGTTTGTCTTGTAAATTTCTGTTCTGTTTACTAAAACGCTCCACCAAAGTTAAGGCATTCCCTTTGTGAGTGACCTTAATGGAGGTGGGGTGTTACACTTGGTATCAGAGCTGAAGGTCACCAGATTAGATAAAAAGTTTTTGAAAACTATTTTCAAAAAGGATTTAAAAGGAAGTATTTTCAAAAATAAAGTTTATTTTGAAAAACATAATCCCCAAAAAGCCATATATCTATCTTTTCCGTTCTCCGTTTTAAATCTTTTTATTTCATTCCAGCATGATTGGGAATCTTAACTTTCCAATGGGTGTGTCAATACCTGGCTGGTTCAGGATTTACTTAGAGGCTAGGGCCAACGATGCAGGCCCAACGGATATTCCTCCTCCAGCTGCAGCGATTCCTCCTCCTCCGCCCCCTCCTCGTGCAATTGCTTTTTCAAAGATTTGTAAAGATTTTAGGGCCATGGGTGGAAAGGATTTCAAGGGAACTGAATCATTCGTAGAAGCAAGGAACTGGCTCAAAGAAACTGAGGATCTATTCGTTATTTTCGAGGTGGACGATAGGCAGAAGGTACAATTGGCGGTATGGTTGCTCAAGGACGAAGCTTCCTATTGGTGGGAAGTCACTAACGCCGAGAGGCCGATTGAAACATGGATGGATTTCAGAACAAGGTTTGAGGCGAAATTCCTCTCGCAAGCTGAATGAAGTCTACAACTGGAAAAGTTCTTATCTCTTAAGCAAGGAAGTATGACGGTCAGGGAATACGTCAATCAGTTCAACCAACTGGCCAGGTCCGGGCTAGATTTAATCAACACCCAGCATAAAAAGGCTCTCCGCTTTTTTAAAGGATTGAACGAGCCACTTCACAGCCTAGCCATGACCCATGTACCCATGGGAGCGACTTACGAGAGATTGGTGGATTTGACACTACTGCACGAGGAAGACAACGGCAAGAAAGAGGCAAAGAAGGAAGAAACACAGAACAAGAAGACAGGGCCCAAAAAGGAAACACAAAAGAAGGGTGAAAAGTCTGAAGATAATAAGGAGAAAAAGTGCTTTACTTGTGGAAGCTCGACTCCTCTGAACGAGGATTGCAGAAAAAGAAAGGGCACTTGCTTCAACTGTGCTGAGATGGGACACTTCACTAGGGACTGTCCGAAGAAACGAGGGCAAGGGCAGAGGGCAGGACCGACTTCTGGAAGGCAGGCGAACACTCTCGAGGCTAGTAGATAGGATATAAATAGGAAAACTTTCTGTAGGAGGTTTAATTTCTTTATCTTATTTCTGAGTTGAAACTCTTTTCTGATTCTGGCATTTCGATTCTGTAATCGATACTCTGCACCAGAATACTAGTATTGTTTCTGATTCCGCTGTAGACTCAGACCCATAAGGGTTATGACTCATTTAAGCGTGGTAAGTTGGGTATCTGTGTTGAGCGTTAAGTTGACTATGACGCATACATTCTGGTTTTTTTTTTATCATGCTTAGTTTTCTAAGAATCATTCGATTATCTGATTTGTACTAGTAGTCTGTAAGCATCTGGATATTTCTGAAAGGGTTAAGATTTCCAGTTTTGACATTGTCTAAAGAGGGTAATCCTCTGGGCATCAATCTGATGTTGATCTCGGTCTTCGGGGCAGATACTTAGGGAATTTGTCTCTCAACCAAGGTCTAATGGAAACCGAGTTTTTGTTTTATCTGTACTCGCTTCCATCATTCGATTTTATCCTATCGATCGAGTCTTCGACCTATAGATAGGAATCCTATGGATGTAAACATGTGTTTGAGACATGTTATGTTTGATGGTTGCAAGTGGATGCAAGTGGTTGCTCGTGGATGCATATACACACACTAGGCACTAGATCGGCTCGAAAACACTCTCATACTGCATATGGATGTGTGAGCATTTTCAATTTTTGTGAATGAAAAATGGTTGACTCATCACATGGAAGTTGCATTTGGATGAATGATTGCGCACACATTTAGAAATAATATGTATCAAATAGGGAGATTGCATACATGTTGGACTCGTGACACTGACATAGTTCGCATTAAGGAGGTCAACTGAATTAGTGGACCGCCTGATCTTTGCATTAGATAAGGAACATATACACACACTTTTGCATATGTTCATACAACATTAGAAGTTTTCTAAGGACAATGGATGCTTGTGGATGATGGTTGAGTAGATGGATGACTGGATGGTAGGACACATTCTTCTCAACTTGAAGATTTCGGGGACGAAATCCTGTAAGGAGGGGAGAATGTAACACCCCGTATTTTCTGTAATCGTATAAGTAACAAATCAGATAATAATTAAATTATAAAATAGGAATCAAGGGAAAGGGGTTGCGCCATTGCGTTCGTATCGAAATTCTGCTTGGAAACGAGTCCGAGTTTTCGAGAAACGGAGTCCGTATGAGGGAGATATGGCCCTCTGAAGTTTCAGGAAATTTCAGAATCGAAAACAGCTCAAAAATTCGAATTCAAACCCAGAAGCGGGCTGGGCGGGAAATTTCCCGCCCAGGACCCAGGTCTACTGGGTGGTCGACCTACCCCTGACCAGGTCGACTGGGTAGTCGACCTCCCCCAGACCTGGTCGACCATAGTGTCGACCTGGGGGTCTACCTGCTCCCGAAACCCTGTTTTTTTAACCTGGTTCATTCTGATGTATCCGGTCTCTTTTCTGTCTAGATTTGTCCGCCTAATCCTATATAAACTCACCCCTAGCCTCATTCTCTCCACACCATTTCATTCTGTCTATATTTTTCCTCTATTCTAACTAAAAATAAAAATGGCGTCGCTACCCTGCTGGAATCAAAACTTGGACTGATGAATCTTCTTCCAACCTGAATAGAATTAAAAGCTAAATCAAATCTCAAATCCAAGTTTAGAGCTACGACAATTAAAGAGGAACAATTCAGACTTTCTGCATCAACACTAGTTTATTATCCTTTCTTAAAACCACGAAAGGCAAGTACAGTTATTTTCCGTTATAAACGTTAATTATGATTGTGACATGAATTGTAAATCTGAATTTGAGGTTATATCTGTTCTGTTCTGTTTAGATCTATTTTTTTGTATCTCTTTCTTCTTTCTGTTTTATAGCCAGGCTACAACGAGCCTGAGCCAAATCTCATAAGAGATTAATGCACGAACGCTAAAATGTTTGGGACAAATAATGAATGATGCATAATTGGACAGGACTGATTCGAGGACATGACATAAATTTGAGGCATATAATTGGACATGTGACATATTTAACATATGACTTGAGATTGAGGCATAAAATATATTGGACTTATGACTTGGGAATCGGGGCATAGATTTAACCGTAAACATGAAACTAATTTGGATACATAGTACATGTTGAAATCTGGATCTGTAGTTAATTTGAGAAATAAACATATGTTAGATCTAGATCTGTTCATACTAGGCATGATAATCTGTGATTTGGGAGAAGGGGAATTATATGACAACTTGAGACTTGGGGGCATAATGCATGTCTTAAATCAAGGTCTGATGTTAGAGTTTAAAGATAATTTACAACATGTTATGCATGAACGATAATGCATGTTGAGGACATACTACATGTTATAGTCTAAAAATCTAGATTTTTGGGACATATTCTTTTATGTAAAAAAATCATGACTTGAAAAAGGGATATGTGACTTAGGCGTAAAGACCTATACAAAAATAGGATAACTATTAATGTGAATGCACCTAAATAAGGGTTTTTGGATATCTGGCATTATAGGCTATAATCTGGCATAATTCATATCGTTTATCGTGATTTATGGAGAATATTCTGTACTGTGTAATGTTTAACTAAAAATTAGGAGCATATGTGGCAAGTGAGTTTAGGCTAAATTTATGATTAGGCAAGATATGATATATATAATATGCTAAATCTGTTATATTGCCTAATCTGCTAGTTCTGTTATATTGCCTAAACTGCTAATTAGATTGAATTGCCTAATCTGCTAATTATGTTAAAATTGCCTTATCTACTAGACCTGTTAAATCGCCTAATCTGCAAGATCTGTTACCTGTTCAGTCTGTTGAATGACGTAATCTGTTGGAACTGAAATGCTGAAATTTGAAGTATGTAAATCTGTAGGCTCGACTTAAAATTGAGCAAAACTTGTTAATAGAACCTCGAATAACCTGCTGTAACTTGTACAGAAGTTTAATCTGTTAAAAAAACAGAATTAGTCTGATATCTGAAAAATATGTATTGGAATGAATTGGCTATGACACGAGTTTAGACTCTGTTTGCGGTAGAAGTCTGCCCGGAACCAACTGGCTTAACCAGCGACCGCAAACTGCCAGTCTAATGTGAGAGGTCGTAGGCATAACTAAAACATGATTAGACACGAGGTTAGGTCTGGCTTGTGGCAGAAGTCTGCTCGGAACCGCCCGGCATATCCAACGGCCACAAACTACCGACCTAATGTGAGAGGTCTGTGCATTAATATTTAATTAATGCAAATCTGGGATAAATATGATGTCTAAAACATGTTGGGTGTATAGGGTTAAACCAATTGGACTAATGAATTTAACAAACCCGTTCGTGAATCTGTAGGCCCAATTACAAAGTTAGACAAATCTGTTAAATCCGTATATCTGATCTGTTAGTCTGAAAACTTGTCTGATCTGTGAACTAGTTGATCTGAACTCTGTATGTCTGAACTTGTAAACCAACAAACCTGAAATCTGTTAGTCTAGGGACACAAGGTTAGGAGGGGAATTACTTGTGTCATCTGTTTTTGGGACCCATATTAGTCAGTAACCCTTTCTGGTATCAAAACTTTGACCCAAAAGTAGGTGGGGTCAGGGCACGCTTACTGAACTAATTATAAGTGGTTCATTCTGATAATGGCGAGAGGTGTTGATGGTGCGTTCCAACCGGGTCATGTGCGTGCATGGATCCCGGTTTGCCTTTGAGGATGTAAGACGCCGTGACATCTGTAAATAGGCCTGTGCCAATTGGTTGTCACTTTAGGGAGTGATACACCCTATTGTGGAGCCGACACAGGGTATTTATGTTTAGGGAGCCGATCGCTTGGGGTAGGGTTTTAGGGTACACTTAGTTCTGTCTGTTTCTGTTGGTATCGTCAATTCTGTTGGGTGGCAACACCTGTATGCATGGTACCGTCTGTTCGGGTGGTAAAGGCCCATTTACTAGTGTACACTAATTCTACATTCTGTTTCCGTAGGGATTAATCTGTTTCTGTCTCTGTCTGTTTCTGTTCAGGTGGTAAAGGCCCATTATTAACATTCTGTTTCTGTCTGTTTCTGTTCGGGTGGTAAAGGCCCATTATCAGCATTCTGCTTCTTTCTGTTTCTGTTCGGGTGGTAAAGGCCCATTATTAGCGTTCTGTTTCAGTGGAAATTTTTCTGTTCCTGTTTCTTCTTCTGTTTAGACATTAGGGTGACCTAATCCTGTTATAGTAGTATTAGTGCAGAGAAATGAAAAGTAATATTATTCTATTTCTTCTGTTTAATCTAAGTACATCTGCTGCTCCTGTTACTGTTATCTCTCATCCAATTTTATTTGCATGCCATGATTATTATTATCTGTTCATATGCTGAAAGTCACTGCACTTGCCAGACTTTATGTCTGACCTTGCTTATTTTTTCCCCTTTTCTTCCGTTTCCCCCCAGGTTTTCCTAGGAGGGAATACTTTAGCTTGATCCAGATTTCTTCTGCTTGAAGTACTTAGAGTGCTTAAAGTATGGCTTGACACTTTGTGGCACCTTCTGTGGCGATTATGACTTTAAAGTTCTCTGATGATTTTCTGAACAAGACTGATATTTACGTACTTGAGTTTTTGGTAAAGAAGTAACCAAACTGATTTCTGTTTTCCGCTGTAATAAAGTTATAATTTCTCAAGTATAGTTTATCTGCCTTGTAAATTTCTGTTCTGTCTACTAAAACGCTCCACCAAAGTTAAGGCATTCCCTTTGTGAGTGACCTTAATGGAGGTGGGGTGTTACATTAACCCCGAAGGCCGAAACCAACATCAGAACAAAACCCAGGAAACCATTCGACTTAGCCAACCTTCAACTAGTTTCTAAATTTCACATTACATATCGTTTATAATATTTTATAACGATTTATCGCTATTTTTACTTATTTAAAAATAGCCAATTTATTCAAACGACGCTTCAGGTCATAACGCGGTCGTGGCGCTGTTTTTCTTCAGATTTGATTTACACATATATGAAAATCTAACCGTTGGATCTTCACAAAATTTATATCATTAGAAAGATCTTTTCAAACCGAATCCAACAGTTCCAGTTTTGGGAAAATCGACGGTCGGATCTCCCGATATAATCGTTCGAAGTTTCGATTTCAAAATACGAACTGCAGCGTCGTTATTCGATTTAATTTAATTATATATATATAATTGATTCTAGCGCTGTTTTTCTTCAGATTTGAATTAAACATTCCAAACAATCCAACCGTTGGATCTTCACAAAGTGGGTGTCGTTGGAAAGATATTTCCAAGGCGAACCCAACGGTTTCGGTTTCGGGTAAATCCGATGGCCAGATCTCCCGCACTAATCGTTTGAAATCACGGTTTCAAAACACGGACTACAGCTTTGTTATTCGATGTATTTTAGTTATATTTATATATATATATATATATATAATTGATTCTAACTCACTTTTCATCGCTATTATTTAAAATATTTATTTTAAATATTTAAAATCCACCAAAATAGCCAATTTAAAAATTTTAAATTGGTTCAGATTTTCCGGGTCGTTACAATCTCCCCCACTTAAAACTTTTCGTCCCCAAAAAGGAACAAAGTCGAAAATGGTTTGATTAATCAACTCTACTTCCAATCTGGCTTCCATTCTCCAACTTTTCAGTTTCTGAGAATTTTCAAATTCTTCAAAAACTTGGCTAACACCCGAAATTTTCGAAAAATTTCGCCATAACCTCCTTTGTACGGGGAGGGGTTTGGAAATTTATTGGGCCGTATTATGTACCCAATAAATCCTATAAAGCATACACATATTTAGAGTGATATATTCTGGTGTTTACAGGGGTGCTTGTATAGATAATAACTCCAGAGAATAAATTCTCGTCACCCATTCCAAGCCTGAGGGAGTGTATTTTTAATTGCTCCAGAGAATAAATTCTCGTCACCTCGTCCCGTGTGGGAAATAAATAATCCATGTGCCGTATCTAATACTAGAGAGACGTGATTATTGTCAACTATAGACCTGTGTAGGGTTTTTATTATTCTGGCAATTTATCGTTACAATTTAATATGGTCCATATCAGTCATCGCCATACAAGCCTCTCGCTCGTATGGTAAATCTTCAACCTCGTCACACAAGCTCCAAATTCTTATGTGGTATATGATGAAGTATGCCTACCTTCAAGAAGTATGTCATGTAGTGTAGTTCAAAATTAATTGTTACTATCCTATGGTGACGTTTATTATTACACACAGAATAACCAGCACTCCGCATCCAATGGCATTCACAGGAGTTGATATAATAATAAAATTGCGCATCCAACTCATTAAGGCTTACGTTTATTATTACACACAGAATAACCAACACTCCGCATCCAATGGCATTCACAGGAGTTGATATAATAATAAAATTGCGCATCCAACTCATTAAGGCTTACCTATTTGTCGGGCATGCAAATAAAATCTTTACTCAGCAGCTAATCCATTTACCTATTGAAACATATATAATGCACATATATATATATATATATATATATATTTCTATCTATTTTTATATCAGTTCAATGTGTGATTTAATCGAATAAATTCTACCCTTCATTCTCTATTAACTATCGTTATAATAATTTAATTAATCCAATCCACTATCACACAACACAAACAACAATCAATTTTATTTTTAACTTTTCAAAAATATACTAAT
The DNA here is from genome assembly GCA_030737875.1 of Allium sativum. Lineage (NCBI taxonomy): Eukaryota > Viridiplantae > Streptophyta > Magnoliopsida > Asparagales > Amaryllidaceae > Allium > Allium sativum. The sequence goes on from CM060918.1 coordinate 898,771,035, forward strand.
CGATTCATATACTCTTTGATTTTTAAATGTCTGAGGATGATAAGCGGTGCTTGTGTTCTTGACTTTGGTGGATCATGGGAAGACCATTTGCAATTTGGCTGAATTCTCCTATAACAAATATTTTCAATATTCTTCTTAGCCTCTTACTCTATTTGAAAAACATTTCCATATCTCGCCTTCTTTTATTTTCTACAATTAGAAAATATTTTCTATTAATAATTGGAAAATATTCTAATTACTTCTCCATTTCACGACCATTCATTTCTATACTTAGAAAATATTTACTTTTATATTTCCAAAATTCCACTTACTTGGGTTAAAACGAATGCTATGTAAAACATCGGTACAACAACCCAAAATACTGCATTCAACTAAACTCTTTAAGCATCTCTCTTTGAGACTGAATCTTGTTGTTTATCAGTTAGTTCATACCTTGACTGAATAACGTCTTTAACTTCAAAATAGACAAGACCACATATCTCAAATTATCAACACCATAAAACCACTTATTCATTAAAAACATATATATATATATATATATATTTCAATTTCTATTAATAGATTTTCGATTTCCTTTTGTTTATAATATTCTATTTTTAAGTTCGTTTCCTTACCGGATTATATATATATATATATATATTGATATATAGATTTCTAATTATCAAATTATCTTAAAAATATTCTAACTCCTTAAATTTCCGAAAAAATTCTCCATAACCTCCTTTGTACCGGTCGATAGTTCTAACCTCGACTCGCCTCTCTAGGCCATTTCCATTCAAAAAGAAAATCAAAAAGCCAAGTGGCTTGCCGATTCAGCGCATAAAACCTCATATGAAATTTAAACACGTACCTTTTTTTGGGCACATAAATTGAAATCTTCATACACTTCACCCTATACCTGTCTAACACATATCCAAATATTTCCATTTGGTTTCAACTCAATCCATTCGTCTTAACCCAATTCGCTAACTTATTTTCTAATTAGCTATATTTCCCTGTTTCACTTCTTATTTGAACATATCACATTCAATTCTCTTTCACTTATCCAATGCCCAATTCCGATTCAAATATCGATTAACTATTTATTCTTCAAACTAGTTAAATCTATTTAATAACTAAAAATCTGATTTTTGTTTCAAAAATCATTTCACTTACTTCACTGGAGTTCATATTTATTTTATATCTCCAGTCTGGATCTTTCTGATGGCAATTCAGATTTTATTTCCTTAAAATCCTTTTATTTATTTAAATAAACCGTTATGGCTTTGTAATGGTTCTGGTGCTATTTTCTGACAATTTGATTTTGACATAACTCAAAATCTATTTGACAAAATCCAGGTTTTTCTCTTCCATTAGAAACAATTATTCCAACGGTCCTGCCGATTCTTGTTTCACAGAATTCCGACTTAAATTGAGTTCTGTATACTCAATTGAAGTTCAAAATGCCAATCTACGAACTATCGCGCTGCGGCGAGTTCATTTTAATTATATATACATAAACGTTTAAACTTTGTTTATAATAAATTCAACTCCATTCTGATATATTTTTAATATATATCAAATCAGTTTTCAAATCCAACTTAATATTTCAGATTATCTATAATTGTTGATTTTTCCTTACTCGGTAATATATTTATTTATACTTCGATCTTTTATATTTAATTCCAATTCCTTTTATAAATTAATTATTTATAAAATTCGATATAATCAAATTTCAATTATAAACCTGTTGAATTCTTCTCAATTCAACTTATATTCCGAATTTCGAAATATAATCAATCGTTTTGTTTCAAAACACTTCCCAATTTATTTTTAAATTCCTATTTGAATTTAAATGGTTTAAATTATCCAAATGATAATTTATTTCACCAAATTTATAACATTATTTATAAATTTAACTTCCTTGTTTCATATATTCAAACAAGTTCCCTTTTCAAATTTCTATTTGAAACTCCATCCCTTTGATATTCCGAATTGCGGGATAAAAATCGTTGTTCCCTTTCGAATGATTTCAAATTCTATTTTTAAATTCATATTTAAATTTATATGTTAAAATTATCTCTTGATAATTAATTCATTATATTTATAAACACCATTTCATAAATTTCCTTGTTTTATATTTAAACAAGTCTATTTCGAAATCTATTTAAAACCAAAATCTTATTTTAGAAATTCCTATTTATAATAACTTATATATATAACACTCAATTTATTTTCATATTCAATTTAACTTCTATTTAAATAAATTTGAATTACTCGAATTCGAATCATAAATCCATATGGATTTATTTTAGTTCAATTTATATTCTGAACATCAAAATAAATTCCATCGTTTATTTCTTTAAAACGATTTCCCCATTTCTATTTTTAAATTCACATTTGAATTTAAATATTCAAATTATCAAATGATAAATTTTCCACTTTATTTATAAACACTGTTTATAATTTCACTTCAAATCTCGTATTATTAATAAACAACGTTTATCAATTCACTACTTGTTTTATGTATTCAAACAAGTTAATATATTTATAGTCCAATTTAAATTCAAATTCAAATTCTATTTTAGATAAATAGAATTTTCCCTTTTAAATTTCAAATATCCTTTTCACGATACTTTTATATATCAACAATTTGGCCCCAGTGATTTTGAAACAATCAAACCACTCAATTATCAATCAACACATCATATATTATAATATATGTGAAAACAAACGAATAATAATATTTTTGATGAATCCAGTTGGATCCATCCAACCTATTTTCCTGCATCCACAGACGTTAGCCATCATAAATAATACCCATCCTGCTTCGAGGCTGGATATCACGGTATAGAAGGTGATCCACTATCATAACGTGGGCGTATAGGGTCATCCGCTAATGATACTGCGGGATCTGCTAATGGTACTACGGGAATCCAACCACCAATATATATATAATAACCACAAACCAATCCAAAATAATTAATATATATTTTATAGCCACAATAATATTTTAATGCAACCAAACAACCAACAGACAAATATTTTTAACAAATAAAATAATTCTAAATAAATACGGAGTGAGATTTACTCACCGTGGTTTTTATTCTGTCGAATATCAAATTAAAATCCCATATCGTCTCCTCTACGAATCTACTCCAATTGAATTTTCTTGCACCTATGAGTATTCGATTTATTTATCGGTTAAACAACTATTTATTTAAATTAAATTAACAGATAAATAAATAAGTCTATGTATTTATAATCATTAAACCATTTATATATTTAATGCTTGCTTAAATAATTAAATAACACTTTAATTACCTTTATCCATTTTTTTCTCTAATGAAAATCATGGTTTCATTTCCAATCCAATAGGGCGCAACTAGCTTCCCTTCCTGTCTGCATTTTGCCATTTCCAGTCTTCTCAAATAACAACTTCACCTCCTCTAACTAGCTACTAACCAATTCCACTTACCTCTCCTCCTTGTTCTCCCTTCACACACTGTCGTTCATCACTCTAACTTCACCTTTTTTTTCAGCATCGCAACCCTTTAACCACTGTCGGAACTTCACCGAATCACATCGTCGCACCCCCAACCCCTCCCCGTTCAATGTTGAACCGACCCTATCGTCCTCCCTGAGTACGCCAGTAAACATCCTTCCATTTCTGACCCCCAAGACACCATCGTGACTCCGTTTCCTTTAACTGTAGCAGAGTAGAACGACCCCTAATTTGAGTCATGGCACCCAACAAGACACCTACGTGAAGAACAGCTCCACATATGCTACTCGCGATGTTCGAGTTCTAATACACAATAAGTATCGCATGATTCATTTTTAGGGGAGCCTATTGAAGTCCATTTCCTCCTGGGGCTCTATTCGATTTTCGATTTCCTGAAATGAAGAAAGGGGCGGGTTTTTCCCCATTTTAATCAAACGGAAAAAGAAAAGGAACGAGAGGGAAATAGATTAAGGTCCGCCTTTTTTTGGCTTTGAGGATTTCGATTTTTCTTCTTAGGACAGTGTCATTGAATTGGTTTTCAAGTAAAAGAAAATGGCAAGGAAATGGAGATGATGATTCTTTATATATGCGCGAGAAGGGGACAGATAGTACATAGGGTATTAAATTTGTGTAGGCTAAAGTACGCAACAAATCTTTTATTTTATTTTAAAAAGATTTTCGATTTAATTTTTATTAAATACGATTTGATATAAAGAGATTTTTATTTCTTTTTAAATAGATATCGATTCAATTTTGATCTTGTCCATTACAAATATCTCGGGGTCCATTACATGAATTCACGAGCCGCTATTTTAACATAAGGACTGACGTTTACATGTTATAACGTTATTCTGACTTGAACAGTATATATTCTGAAATTTAATTTGAATGTATATACCGTATTAAATTAATATAATATAACTAAAATTCAGAACTGATCAATTTCTGGAAAATAAATTATTATTATTATCGATTATATTCACATAGAATTTATATTTATTATCTGAATTATTTTTTATTTAGTTTTAACTCTAAATTCAATTATATTTCGCATTACGAAAATTTAATATATTTGATATAAAATCGAAATCGATTTGTAAATCGATAACCTAAATATAAAAATTCATTTATACTATCAATTCAATATTTGAAAAAAATATTAAATATTTAAAATTAATCGATAAAAAATCCAGGTCGTTACAAAAAATATCATTTTTAATAGTTGAATTAAAATTGTCATTTTTGTCAAAATATATTAGTTGAAACAAAATATACATTTTTGTCAAAATAAAATTGTCAAAATAAAAATGAACCTTTTTTAAAATAAAATTGTCAAAATAAAAATGAGCATTTTTGTTTAAATAAAATTATCAAAATAAAAATGAACATTTTTGTTTAAATAAAATTATCAAAATAAAAATAAGCATTTTTGTTTAAATAAATTTGTCAAAATAAAAATGAACATTTTTTTTAAATAAAATTTTCAAAATAAAAATGAACAATTTTTTTAAATAAAATTATCAAAATAAAAATGAACATTGTTGAAATAAAATAATCAAAACAAAATTTACATTTTTGTTAAATAAATTTGAGTTAAAACAAAAATTGCATTTTTGTTAAATAGATTTAAGTTAAAACAAAAATAACGTTTTTGTTAAATAGATTTGTGTTAAAACAAAAAATATATTTTGTTAAATAGAAACAAAAATTACATTATTGTTAAATATATTTGTGTTAAAGCAAAAAAATTAATTTTGTTGAAATAGAATTGTCAACAAAAATGAAAAGACCATTTCTATGCATTTTGGTAAAAAAGAATTGTTAACAAAACGAAATTATCACTTTTATTCATTTTGTTAAACTAGGATTGTCAACAAAAATTAGATTGTCATTTTTATTCATTTTGTTAAACTAGAATTGTTAACAAAATGAAGTCGTCACTTTTATTCATTTTGTTGAAATGTAATATTAGATAAAATGAAATTGTCATTTTTATTCATTTTGTTAAACTAGAAATGTTAACAAAATGAAGTCGTCACCTTTATTCATTTTTGTTAAATTAGAATTGTTAACAATGTAAAGTATCACCTTTATTCATTTTTGTTAAATTAGAATTGTTAACAATATGAAATATCACCTCTATTCATTTTGTTAAATTAGAATTGTTAACAATATAAAATATCACCTTTATTCATTTTGTTAAAATAGAATTGTTAACAAAATGAAGTGTCAATTTTATTCATCTTGTTAAAACAGAATTGTTAACAATATGCAGTTGTCATTTTGTTAACATGTAATTGTAGATAGAATTAAGAATTATGATTCTATCATTTTGTTGAAATAGAATTGTCAACCAAAATAAATGAATCATTTTTAATCATTTTGCTGAAATAAAATTGTCAACAAAATGAATCAATTACTTTTAATCATTTTGTTGAAATAGAATTGTTAACAAAAATGAATGAATTACTTTTAATCATTTTGTTGAAATAGAATTGTCAACAAAAGTGAAAGATTCATTTTTATCCACTTTGTTGAAATGGTATTGTAAACAAAATAAAGTTATCATTTTTATTCATTTTGTTAAAATAGAATTGTAACTGAAATGAAGTTATCATTTTATTCATTTTGTTAAAATAGAATTGTTAACAAATTAACATTATCATTTTATTCATTTTGTTAAATAGAACTGTTATTAAAATGAAGTTATCATTTTTATTCACTTTGTTAAAGTGGGATTGCAAATTAAAGTGACATTTTTATTGTCAAATTACACATTAGAATTTGTTTGCAAATTAAAGTGAAATTTTTATTGTCAAATTACACACTAGAATTTATGTACAAATTAAAGTGACATTTTTATTGTCAAATTACACATTAGAATTTGTGTGCAAATTAAAGTGACATTTTTATTGTCAATTTACACATTAGAATTTGTGTGCAAATTAAAGTGACATTATTATTGTCAAATTACACATTATAATTTGTGTGCAAATTAAAGTGACATTTTTATTGCCAAATTACACATTAGAATTTGTGCGCAAATTAAAGTGACATTTTTACTATCAAATTACACATTAGAATTTGTGTGCAAATTAAAGTGACATTTTTATTGTCAAATTACACATTATAATTTGTGTACAAATTAAAAGGACATTTTTATTGTCAAATTATACATTAGAATTGTATACAAATTAAAAGGACATTTTTATTGTCAAATTATAAATTAGAATGGTATACAAATTAAAGAGATATTTTCACTGTCAAATTATACATTAGAACTATATACAAATTAAAAAGACATTTTTATTGTCAAATTATACATTAGAGTTTGTATGCAAATTAAAATAAACATCTTTATGTGTCACACATTGAAACTTTATACAAATAAAATTATTCCTTTTTATTTGTTAAAGTTAAAAATAGAAATTGCATACAAATAATGAAAATAAAAATTATCTTTCCATTTGTCATTAGCGAAAATGTCATGTAAATAAATTACATTTTATTTGACATTAGAAACGTAGAAAATGTCATGTAAATATATTACATTTTATTTGACATTAGAAATGTAGAAAATGTCATGTAAATTGTAACACCCCGCATTTTTAAGTATAATTAAAAATGAAATAAAATATATGAAAATATGCTTATGATAGGTAAATAATTGTGATGCATAAGAAGAATTAGTTAATACATGAAAGAAAAGAAAAATTAGTTCGATAACGGTGTGTGTAACGGAAAAGATAGTAAAATAAGGATAATTAATTTAAGAATTAGGAATTAGGTAAAATGGACATCACCATTGTGTTCCTCTCTAAATTTTACATGAAATAGAGTCCGAGTTTTCGAAAATCGGAGTCCGGATGAAGAAGTTATGGCCTGTAAAAGATTCAGAAGGTTTCGGTCAGCACAGAACTGGGCAGGTTGACCTAGGGGTCGACCTGGGGCCAGGTCGACCAGGGGGTCGACCTGGGGGCCACGTCGACCAGGGGGTCGATGTGATAACCCGGAAAATTCCCACCCTTTGAATCGACCATAAGCCACACAGGTCTGACCCAAAGAATGGAAATCTGCGGATACATCAACTTTGGGTATACAACACATTAAAACAAATAACAGAAGACTTTTATAACACCATAATAAATATTACATCAGAGTACAGAATATATATCAGAATACATTGGTAATAAATACAGCGGAAGAATAAATTACAATAAATTTTATACATTGCAGCGGAACTAATCTCAGTGGAAGGCTATCACATTTTGGCCACAGCTTCAGTCTTCAAACCAGGATCTTTCTTAATATATCTTCCAAATAAGCTACTCGACTGCCCGTGTGGAAAGAGGGCACCTGAGTTTGCAAAGTGAAACAAACTACAGGTCAGTCGTGGGACTGGTGTGAGAATTCTTTACTTAAGTTATCTAATAAGAAGGCTAATCATAGGTCCACGCCGCTAACGCGGAACGGGTTTACTCCATTAGATTGCCAGTGCATAACTAAAATAAATCGTCAAATAACGCAATGCTTTTTAGAAAAATGAAACCATTATAAGACCCAAATCCCATCACACAATGCAACGCAAGCCGGAGGATAGGGTTTTACCTTATAATGATCAAAAGATGCTTGATACGTAAAAACGGTATTAGTGTGTATATATATTTATAAAAACATTTCAGAGTAAATGTATCAATCCTAGACGGCATAGTACCCCATCCTACTATGTCGCCATACTAGTTATACAGTCAAAACCGCAAGGGGCGTATTGGAAATTGGGTTTCCATCAAGAGTCAAGGCTAGGGAGGAGATCCTTACTGATTCGAGACATTCTAGCAATGCCACAAGATTGGTACTCTGTCCAACCCTTGGATCCTGCAGGGCCGGTCCACACTTACTTTTGTGGATTAGAAATGCCTGAACACACGTTCCCCGGTTCTAGTGAACCTACAATACGGCCGAGGGCGACCGCATAAATCCGAGGCCTCGCAAAAAAAATCCAACAACCACATAAGTAAATGTCTGGGCTCCATACCATGACACTACTTCTAGCTAGAAAAAAATGTGTGCACTCCCTGCGTTCTCTTCTCCCGTTTTAGACTCCACCGGGCTGTGAGACTCGCGAAGTCACGATATACACAAAGCTATGCCTAAATAGGCTGTGCTTTGATCATCAACCACAAGGCCTGCTTTTCAACAAAGCCTTGATCATTTGCATCTTAGCATGCCACATTGTCAGACCCTACCATATTATCGATCATCTACCAATATATATATAACCTCTAAGCTCATACGTCTTAGAGAAGGGTGTTAAGTGGAGGATAAATTCTCTACCACCAAACAGAAATATATAATCAGTAGCGTTCAACAGTAGAAATGAATACAATGTCAGACACACAATCCACTTACAAGTCCATTCTGGGTCTGAACAAAACCGGAGAAACCTGAGTGGTTCTTGTATATCCGGACAATCAACACATACATCCGTATGACTACCACAGAAATCCCTTCAGGGCAGCTACTCCTATCGGAGACCTCAGTAGCAACACATCCATCCGATGTGAAAACCGCCGGTCTTCAACACCGTCTTCATCTTCGACTCTTCGTCGTCGTAATAAATATTCGGAATGGGTAAAACTCGGTCTTTCCGAACAATCAGCGTATTTTATAATCAAAAATCAAGTGCTAAAAGAACACATCCAACGCCTCATTCCAATTCAGAATATTCTTTTAAATGGCATATTATTAGGGAAAGGTTCCCATTCATTTTACCAAAGTTAAATTCTTTAAATTATTCTTTAATCTTCCTTCTAGAAATTCATTTAAAACTCCAATTTGGTTTTAAATATCAAAAATCATTATTCAATGATTATTCCACTTTAAGAAATAAATCTTATCTTATTTAGGTTAAAGAACTAATGTCATTTAAAACATTATTCACGATAAACCCAAATCCTATTCCATTAAATGTGGAATTTTCACAGAAATCAAATCAATATATATAATCGGTATAAATTTCTATATCGGACTATAAATATAAATGGAATAACGGCAAAGCCTTTTAAATTCCATATATATTAACGGTCTTCATTCATAGAAGCCTATCTCAATTAATATTAAATCGAATTTCATTCCATTCCAATTTAATATATATAATCGGAAAACTTTTCTTTTGAAAAAAACTCTTATTATATCTTAATAAAAGATTTATAAATTCCAAATCACATTTTCCCTGTCAATTGGGTTAAAGAACAAATGTCGTTTAAAAACATAGTTCACAATAATCCCAATTCACATTTCAACTTTATTCCGATTAATAAATATAATAGGAAACTCTAATAACCTTAATTAAAAGATCCTTTTCTCAACTGGGTTTAAGAATAGTGTTATTTAAGACACTATTCATGACAAACCAAAATTCAATTTCACTTTAATTCAATTCCGTTGATTTATTATACTAGTTAGTTAACGAGTTTACTTTGATAAAAATACATTTTTATCTTTTCAAATATGGGATTTTTCTATCCAAAATCTTTCTAAAGTATTTATTATGATTTTACATAATTTTTCCATATTTTTAAATTAGTTTTAAAACGATTCCAACTTTATTTTCAATTTTATATCAAAATTGAATATTCCTCTTCTTTATCATATCAGAATATTAATATTTCCAAAATATTAAATTTTATAAATCACTTTCTTTAAATATTCATTTTAAAATGAATAAGATTTATCGATAAACTCGTTCGGGTTAACAATGGCGTTGCCATTTAAAACAGATTTAATATATCAGTTCATTTTCTTATTCATTTATATTTATACTGGGCCAGACCTCTCACATTAAGCCTGCGACTTATGGATGCTGGATATGCCGGTTGGTTCCGGGCAGACTTATCCCATAAGTTGGGCTTAACCTCGTGTCAAAAATCCAATTTGAATTCATGTACTTGGACCTCTCACATTAGGCCCAACATTTATGGCTGCTGGATATGCCGGTTGGGTCCGGGCAGACTTCCACCATAAATATGACCTAACCTCGTGTCCAAATACAATTTTAATTTATAACTATAATTATTTCTTGAAAATATTATTTTAAAATATTCTATATTTTAAAATCTCTAACTTCTAAAATAACCTATAATTCAGAATATAACTTAATATTTACCTTTCCAAAATAAACCTTGACTCTTCATATTATCATAATATTAGTTATTCCAAAAATTGTGATATCAAAAATTACCATTCCAACTTTAAACGTAATCAGTCTATATCAATCCGTTTATGTTAGGTATTGAAACCAAATCTTCTGCATTTAATGTTAACATAAAAACGGAATCTTTTAAATTCAATTTTCTTATTATAATTGGAATGTAATTTTACCAATTCTAATAATTCATTATAACTTTCCAAATGATAAAGATATAGTCTTCTTAATTCAAGCTTCAATATATTCCATTAATTTAGTAATAAATGAAAATTATTCCTTTCATTTAAAATTGGAATGAGGCCTACACCATTTCTATATAATTCAATTATACGAAAATCATACATTTATTTCATATCAATTTTCAAACATCAACAACCAAAGTGCATTTCTAATTAACCACAAGGGTGACGTGTATTCAATATCAGCCCTTGACCCACGTGGGGTTTCAACCAACACAATTCGAGTAATAGAAAATAAACTGTGCTTCTGGACGACGTGTGAAAATTGATCGTCCAGTCACATAAACAAGCCAGGTCGCTTGTAAATGGCGGTGTATACAAGTGCTCAACTAGAAACCTAAATAATATGAACAATTTAACAATGTTCACATAATAGGTGTAACAGTTTTTAATTTCATTCTTTTTTTAATGAAACAATTTCAAAATAAAACATACTCTTTTGTACTGTTTTATCTTAATGTAAACAGTTCATCTTTAAATATTTCCATTTAAATCAATTCATAAATAAAGGACAAAATTTATTCATTTTGATCCTTTTTTTATAAAGAATAAAATTTTATTCATTTTAGTCCCTTTAAAATAAAGAATAAAACTTTATTTAATTTAGTCCTTTTTGGATAAAGAACAAATCCTTTATTCGTTTAAGTCCTTTAAAACAAAAAACAAACCTTTTATTCATACCTTTTATTAAAAATAAAAGTTTAACCAAACTCCATCTTTAATCCAAAATAAAAATCAAGACTTTATTTATTTTAAAATAAAAACCACAACTTTATTCATTTTAAAATAATTATGACTTTACACGTCAAGTGTAATTATGGCGCTGTGTTCCTGAAATTTTGAATTACACAACGCGAACTGCATGTGCCTGAAACGTTGAATTAATATTTTATATTCGAAAATATAATTATAAACCATTTCAAAAAGCATAATTTTATTTCAAAATTTCGTATTAAATAAAGATGTCATCTTTATTTTTCAAAAAGAATGATAAAACCAATATTTTGTTCTTTTTGTCCAAAAAGGGCCATTTTGCATAAAAACCCAAACTTTGCCATAAATAAATTAAAATATTATTTTTATCAAAAATAAATATTTTAATTAAAGATTCATTTCCATGTAGTCCAATAAAAATGAAATATTTATTTAGTTCAACGATTGTGCACAAAATTCATGTTTTCATGTAAAACATGAAAAAATGAGATTTTGGTGCAAAATCTCCAAACCAAATAAAATCCACTTTCATGAACAACAATACAAATTATAATTTTTTTTTTTGAAATATAAGTTTTCATGAAATTTAATAAGTAAAGAATGAATCTTTAATTTGCACATAAACATCAATCTCCATTGATTAAGCCAAATCACATCAACAACGTATGCAACAACAATTTGACAATAATAACCCAAACAACAATCACCAATTTCAATCATACATCGCCAATTCATTTTTGTGTACATACAAACATCAATAACACAAGGCAAGAAATAATCAAATTAAAAGATTATTAAAAATATATATATAATCTCACCGTTTAATCTCTGGTTTATTTCATTGTGTAGATCCGATCGAAGCGAATCCAATGCATCTAAAATCATCTGATTTCGTTTTTTGTTTAATCTTAACCCAAAATTTAGGCCATCTTCTTCTTCGTTCTGATTTCCAGGAAGACACGCACAAAAATTCCACCAACCTTCATCATTGCTGCACCAAAAGTCGTTCCCCTGAGACCCATCCGCTGTCATGATGACGAAGCCTATACACTAACCACCACCGCCGATTTACCTCTGACTTCAGCGCCTTAGAGCGCGAGATCCTATCAATCCGCTCATCATAATTCAATCATGACCGTTGATGTTGGAGGTCATGTCATGCTCTTCGATTTTCCATTTATTTATTTATTTTTGAGTTGATGAATTCTTTGAGTAGATTAGGAGAGAAAGAAAGAAAAAAGGAGAAAGGGAGAGTGTAGCCATAGATATTAGAAACGGTGGTTGCTTTACTTATGAAATTAGGGTTAAGGAAGTGAAAGGATATTATATAGTGGAGGAAATTATTATTTTTATTCCTTTTAATTAATATTTTTATTTATTTATTTATGATGTCTGCAGATTGTAAATATAAAGAGAATAGAGAATAACAACAAAAAAGGGGGTAGAATAAAGGGAATAGTTTTATATCTAAAAATGAATTTGATTGATCATTAGAAGAGGAGAGAGAGTAGAGAATGAATGCGCCAGTTATTTCCCCCAAATGCCTCTTTGTATTTATAAACAAATTAAATGCTTGCCCTTTTTTTCTTATTGTTTAAGTTAAGCAACTTTTTAAATTTCAAAACATGCAATATTAAATATCATAATTTAAGGAACCTATTTAGTTGCAAGAAAGAATAAGAGAAAGAGAAATAGATATATACATATAGTTGATTTAAAGGAAAGAAATAGAAAAAAACAAAATGTTGGAAAACTGAACAGAAAAAAAAAGAGAAAGAGAAAATAAGAATGTAATTAATGCACAGTTTATTATCTCCAAAAGTCATTGAATGGGAAATGTTACTTTATAATAAAGAAGAAGCTGCATGAGATAGAAATGGAAAAGAATAGAAAAGGAGAAGAAGGAAATATGGTAAATATACAGGAAGGGACAAATAAAATGAATACATCATTTATTGTTTAATGACGACTATAAGAAAGTTATGTGATTTTTTTTTTATTAAATGCACACATGGGTATATTATACAAAATAATTTTCATTTAAAACGGATGCATATGAAAGGAAGACAGATATCAAAGAAATAAAAAGAAAAGATATGTAAACATGCAGATGCATGAATGTAGAAATAAAAGAGAAAAGAAATTTAAACATGCTGATGCATGAATGTAGAAATAAAAAGAGAAAAGAGATTTTAAATATGCAGATGCATGAATGTAGGAATAAAAGGAAAAAGAAGTGTAGACATGCAGATGCATCAATGTAGAAATAAAAGAGAGAGGAAATGTAAACATGCTGATGCATGAATGTAGGAATAAAAGAAAAAGAAATGTAAACAAAATGAGGTGCATGTAAATGTTAATATTAACCATTTCCTATTGTAAATTTTTTTCATCATCATTATTATTTATTAAATATTTTAATTTAATAACAGAATTTTTTCTTCTTTTCATTCATTCATACGTCGCAGCATCGACGAAACTAAATATTTCGCCGTTACTATTTTAAATATTAAAAACCCACTAAAATAATTGAAATAAAAATTTTAAATTCGGCCCAAAATTCCGGGTTGTTACAATCTCCCCCACTTAAAACTTTTCGTCCTTGAAAAGGAACAAAGCTAAGAGTTGTTTAATTTATCAATTCAGTTTTTATTCTTTTATCATTTGGTTTTAATAATTTTATTAATTGATTATCCTTTCAAAAAAATATAGTTTTTATATATTCAAAAGTAATAATTTCTAAAATCGGATTATATATATAATCACAAATACGTTAATTATAGACTTGGCACTCTCAACTCATTCTAGGGTATTACTAGCCCCATCTCTAATGAGTTTTCTCATTCTAGGACACTACTGATCCTATCTCTAATGAGTATTCTTATTGGATATTACTAATCCAATCTCTGATGAGTCTTCTGTTAAGTTCTAACGAGTTGTACTCCAAAGTTTTGAGCTAACCAGAGCTCTGATACCAACTGTGATAACCCGGAAAATTCCCACCCTTTGAATCGACCATAAGCCACACAGGTCTGACCCAAAGAATGGAAATCTGCGGATACATCAACTTTGGGTATACAACACATTAAAACAAATAACAAAAGACTTTTATAACACCATAATAAATATTACATCAGAGTACAGAATATATATCAGAATACATTGGTAATAAATACAGCGGAAGAATAAATTACAATAAATTTTATACATTGCAACGGAACTAATCTCAGTGGAAGGCTATCACATTTTGGCCACAGCTTCAGTCTTCGAACCAGGATCTTTCATAATATATCTGCCAAATAAGCTACTCGACTGCCCGTGTGGAAAGAGGGCACCTGAGTTTGCAAAGTGAAACAAACTACAGGTCAGTCGTGGGACTGGTGTGAGAATTCTTTACTTAAGTTATCTAATAAGAAGGCTAATCACAGGTCCACGCCGCTAACGCGGAACGGGTTTACTCCATTGGATTGCCAGTGCATAACTAAAATAAATCGTCAAATAACGCAATGCTTTTTAGAAAAATGAAACCATTATAAGACCCAAATCCCATCACACAATGCAACGCAAGCCGGAGGATAGGGTTTTACCTTATAATGATCAAAAGATGCTTGATACGTAAAAACGGTATTAGTGTGTATATATATTTATAAAAACATTTCAGAGTAAATGTATCAATCCTAGACGGCATAGTACCCCATCCTACTATGTCGCCATACGAGTTATACAGTCAAAACCGCAAGGGGCGTATTGGAAATTGGGATTCTATCAAGAGTCAAGGCTAGGGAGGAGATCCTTACCGATTCGAGACATTCTAGCAATGCCCAGGATTGGTACTCTGTCCAACCCTTGGATCCTGCAGGGCCGGTCCACACTTACTTTTGTGGATTAGAAATGCCTGAACACACGTTCCCCGGTTCTAGTGAACCTACAATACGGCCGAGGGCGACCGCATAAATCCGAGGCCTCGCAAAAAAAATCCAACAACCACATAAGTAAATGTCTGGGCTCCATACCATGACACCACTTCTAGCTAGAAAAAAACGTGTGCACTCCCTGCGTTCCCTTCTCCCGTTTTAGACTCCACCGGGCTGTGAGGCTCGCGAAGTCACGATATACACAAAGCAATGCCTAAATAGGTTGTGCTTTGATCATCAACCATAAGGCCTGCTTTTCAACAAAGCCTTGATCATTTGCATCTTAGCATGCCACATTGTCAGACTCTACCATATTATCGATCATCTACCAATATATATATAACCTCTAAGCTCATACGTCTTAGAGAAGGGTGTTAAGTGGAGGATAAATTCTCTACCACCAAACAGAAATATATAATCAGTAGCGTTCAATAGTAGAAATGAATACAATGTCAGACACACAATCCACTTACAAGTCCATTCTGGGTCTGAACGAAACCGGAGAAACCTGGGTGGTTCTCGTATATCCGGACAATCAACACATACGTCCGTATGACTACCACAGAAATCCCTTCAGGGCAGCTACTCCTATCGGAGACCTCAGTAGCAACACATCCATCTGATGTGAAAACCGCCGGTCTTCAACACCGTCTTCATCTTCGACTCTTCATCGTCGTAATAAATATTCGGAATGGGTAAAACCTGGTCTTTCCGAATAATCAGCGTATTTTATAATTAAAAATCAAGTGCTAAAAGAACACATCCAACGCCTCATTCCAATTCAGATTATTCTTTTAAATGGCATATTATTAGGGAAAGGTTCCCATTCATTTTACCAAAGATAAATTCTTCAAATTATTCTTTAATCTTCTTTCTAGAAATTCATTTAAAACTCCAATTTGGTTTTAAATATCAAAAATCATTATTCAATGATTATTCCACTTTAAGAAATAAATCTTATCTTATTTAGGTTAAAGAACTAATGTCATTTAAAACATTATTCACGATAAACCCAAATCCTATTCCATTAAATGTGGAATTTTCACAGAAATCAAATCAATATATATAATCGGTATAAATTCTATATCGGACTATAAATATAAATGGAATAACGGCAAAGCCTTTCAAATTCCATATATATTAACGGTCTTCATTCATAGAAGCCTATCTCAATTAATATTAAATCGAATTCCATTCCAATTTAATATATATAATCGGAAAACTTTTCTTTTGAAAAAAACTCTTATTATATCTTAATAAAAGATTTATAAATTCCAAATCACATTTTCCATGTCAATTGGGTTAAAGAACAAATGTCGTTTAAAAACATAGTTCACAATAATCCCAATTCACATTTCAACTTTATTCCGATTAATAAATATAATAGGAAACTCTAATAACCTTAATTAAAAGATCCTTTTCTCAACTAGGTTTAAGAATAGTGTTATTTAAGACACTATTCATGACAAACCAAAATTCAGTTTCACTTTAATTCAATTCCGTTGATTTATTATACTAGTTAGTTAACGAGTTTACTTTGATAAAAATACATTTTTATCTTTTCAAATATGGGATTTTTCTATCCAAAATCTTTCTAAAGTATTTACTATGATTTTACATAATTTTCCATATTTTTAAATTAGTTTTAAAACGATTCCAACTTTATTTTCAATTTTATATCAAAATTGAACATTCCTCTTCTTTATCATATTAGAATATTAATATTTCCAAAATATTAAATTTTATAAATCACTTTCTTTAAATATTCGTTTTAAAATGAATAAGATTTATGGATAAACTTGTTCGGGTTAACAATGGCATTGCTATTTAAAACAGATTTAATATATCAGTTCATTTTCTTATTCTTTTATATTTATACTGGGCCAGACCTCTCACATTAAGCCGGCGACTTATGGATGCTGGATATGCCGGTTGGTTCCGGGCAGACTTATCCCATAAGTTGGGCTTAACCTCGTGTCAAAAACCCAATTTGAATTCATGTACTTGGACCTCTCACATTAGGCCCAACATTTATGGCTGTTGGATATGCCGGTTGGGTCCGGGCAGACTTCCACCATAAATATGACCTAACCTCGTGTCCAAATACAATTTTAATTTATAATTATAATTATTTCTTGAAAATATTATTTTAAAATATTCTATATTTTAAAATCTCTAACTTCTAAAATAACCTATATTTTAGAATATAACTTAATATTTACCTTTCCAAAATAAACCTTGACTCTTCATATTATCATAATATTAGTTATTCCAAAAATTGTGATATCAAAAATTACCATTCCAACTTTAAACGTAATCAGTCTATATCAATCCGTTTATGTTAGGTATTGAAACCAAATCTTCTGCATTTAATGTTAACATAAAAACGGAATCTTTTAAATTCAATTTTCTTATTATAATTGGAATGTAATTTTACCAATTCTAATAATTCATTATAACTTTCCAAATGATAAAGATATAGTCTTCTTAATTCAAGCGTCAATTTATTCCATTAATTTAGTAATAAATGAAAATTGTTCCTTTCATTTAAAATTGGAATGAGGCCCACACCATTTCCATATAATTCAATTATACGGAAATCATACATTTATTTCATATCAATTTTCAAACATCAACAACCAAAGTGCATTTCTAATTAACCACAAGGGTGACGTGTATTCAATATCAGCCCTTGACCCATGTGGGTTTTCAACCAACACAATTCGAGTAATAGAAAATAAACTGTGCTTCTGGACGACGTGTGAAAATTGATCGTCTAGTCACATAAACAAGCCAGGTCGCTTGTAAATGGCGGTGTATACAAGTGCTCAACTAGAAACCTAAATAATATGCACAATTTAACAATGTTCACATAATAGGTGTAATGGTTTTTAATTTCATTCTTTTTTTAATGAAACAATTTCAAAATAAAACATACTCTTTTGTACCGTTTTATCTTAATGTAAACGGTTCATCTTTAAATATTTCCATTTAAATCAATTCATAAATAAAGGACAAACTTTATTCATTTTGATCCTTTTTTTTATAAAGAATAAAATTTTATTCATTTTAGTCCTTTTAAAATAAAGAATAAAACTTTATTTAATTTAGTCCTTTTTGGATAAAGAACAAATCCTTTATTCGTTTAAGTCCTTTAAAACAAAAAAACAAACCTTTTATTCATACCTTTTATTAAAAATAAAAGTTTAACCAAACTCCATCTTTAATCCAAAATAAAAATCAAGACTTTATTTATTTTAAAATAAAAACCACAACTTTATTCATTTTAAAATAATTATGATGTTACAGGTCAGGTGTAATTATGGCGCTGTTTTCCTGAAATTTTGAATTACACAACGCGAACTGCATGTGCCTGAAACGTTGAATTAATATTTTATATTCGAAAATATAATTATAAACCATTTCAAAAAGCATAATTTTATTTCAAAATTTCGTATTAAATAAAGATATCATCTTTATTTTTCAAAAAGAATGATAAAACCAATATTTTGTTCTTTTTGTCCAAAAAGGGCCATTTTGCATAAAAACCCAAACTTTGCCATAAATCAATTAAAATATTATTTTTATCAAAAATAAATATTTTAATTAAAGATTCATTTCCATGTAGTCCAATAAAAATGAAATATTTATTTAGTTCAACGATTGTGCACAAAATTCATGTTTTCATGTAAAACATGAAAAAAAATGAGATTTTGGTGCAAAATCTCCAAACCAAATAAAATCCACTTTCATGAACAACAATACAATTTTTTTTTTTTTGAAATATAAGTTTTTATGAAATTTAATAAGTAAAGAATGAATCTTTAATTTGCGCATAAACATCAATCTCCATTGATTAAGCCAAATCACATCAATAACGTATGCAACAACAATTTGACAATAATAACCCAAACAACAATCACCAATTTCAATCATACATCGCCAATTCATTTTTGTGTACATACAAACATCAATAACACAAGGCAGAAAATAATCAAATTAAAAGATTATAATATATATATATATATATATATATATATATAATCTCACCGTTTCATCTCTGGTCTATTTCATTGTGTAGATCCGGTCGAAGCGAATCCAATGCATCTAAAATCATCTGATTTCATTTTTTGTTTAATCTTAACCCAAAATTTAGGCCATCTTCTTCTTCGTTCTGATTTCCAGGAAGACACGCACAAAAATTCCACCAATCTTCATCATTGCTGCACCAAAAGCCGTTCCCCTGAGACCCATCCGCTGTCATGACGACGAAGCCCATACACTAACCACCACCGCCGATTTGCCTCTGACTTCAGCGCCTTAGAGCGCGAGATCCTCTCAATCCGCTCATCATAATTCAATCATGACCGTTGATGTTGGAGGTCATGTCATGCTCTTCGATTTTCCATTTATTTGTTTATTTTTGAGTTGATGAATTCTTTGAGTAGATTAGGAGAGAAAGAAAGAAAAAAGGAGAAAGGGAGAGTGTATCCATAGATTTTAGAAACGGTGGTTGCTTTATTTATGAAATTAGGGTTAAGGAAGTGAAAGGATATTATATAGTGGAGGAAATTATTATTTTTATTCCTTTTAATTAATATTTTTATTTATTTATTTATGATGTCTGCAGATTGTAAATATAAAGAGAATAGAGAATAACAACACAAAAGGGGGTGGAATAAAGGGAATAGTTTTATATCTAAAAATGAATTTGATTGATCATTAGAAGAGGAGAGAGAGTAGAGAATGAATGCGCCAGTTATTTCCCCCAAATGCCTCTTTGTATTTATAAACAAATTAAATGCTTGCCCTTTTTTTTCTAATTGTTTAAGTTAAGCAACTTTTTAAATTTCAAAACATGCAATATTAAATATCATAATTTAAGGAACCTATTTAGTTGCAAGAAAGAATAAGAGAAAGAGAAATAGATATATACATATAGTTGATTTAAAGGAAAGAAATAGAAAAAAACAAAATGTTGGAAAACTGAACAGAAAAAAAAAGAGAAAGAGAAAATAAGAATGTAATTAATGCACAGTTTATTATCTCCAAAAGTTATTGAATGGGAAACGTTACTATATAATAAAGAAGAAGCTGCATGAGATAGAAATGGAAAAGAAAAGGAGAAGAAGGAAATATGGTAAATATACAGGAAGGGACAAATAAAATGAATACATCATTTATTGTTTAATGACGACTATAAGAAAGTTTTGTGATTTTTTTTTATTATTAAATGCACACATGGATATATTATACAAAATAATTTTCATTTAAAACGGATGCATATGAAAGGAAGACAGATATCAAAGAAATAAAAAGAAAAGATATGTAAACATGCAGATGCATGAATGTAGAAATAAAAGAAAAAAGAAATTTAAACATGCTGATGCATGAATGTAGAAATAAAATGAGAAAAGAGATTTTAAATATGCAGATGCATGAATGTAGGAACAAAAGGAAAAAGAAGTGTAGACATGCAGATGCATCAATGTAGAAATAAAAGAGAGAGGAAATGTAAACATGCTGATGCATGAATGTAGGAATAAAAGAAAATGAAATGTAAATAAAATGAGGTGCATGTAAATGTTAATATTAACCATTTCCTATTGTAAATTTTTTTTCATCATTATTATTATTTATTAAATATTTTAATTTAATAACGGAATTTTTTTTTCTTTTCATTTATTCATACGTCGCAGCGTCGACGAAACTAAATATTTCGCCGTTACTATTTAAAATAAACTATTTTAAATATTAAAAACCCACTAAAATAATTGAAATAAAAAATTTAAATTCGGCCCAAAATTCCGGGTTGTTACAGTCGACCTGGGGGTCGACCTCCCCCATGGGGGTCGACTATAGTGTCGACCCCCCCCCCCCCCCCCCTGCAGGCCGACATGGTCAGCCTGTTTCGGTCCATAACACGTTTTTGAAGCCCTGGATGATTTTTGATGGTCCGGATTGGTTTTAGGGTTAATCTGATGACTGAAATGAGTTCCTACACCTATAAATACACCCTAAGACCTAGCCTCCTCTACACACAATTCTATTCTTCTTCTTCTCTGCCTCTGTTCTAAATAAAAATAAAAATGGCGTCGCTACTCTGCTGGAATCAAAAGTAGAAGCTTATCAACATCAACCTAAGCAACTCAATTCAAATTAGAGATTAAAGCTTCTGCAACGATTCTACAACAACTAAAGTTCTTTAATCCAACCAGGGCAAGTGCAGTTATTTTCCAATATAAACGTTAATTCTGATTGTGACATGAATTATAAATCTGAATCTGAGGTTATATTTGTTCTGTTCTGTTTGGATCTATCTTATTTTGTATCTCTTTCCTCTTTCTGTTCTATAACCAGGATACCACGAGCCTGAGCCAATCTCATAAGAGATTAACATACGCTAAAATGTTTGTGACAATAAAATGAATGATGCATGAATTGGGCATGACCAATAGGTGACTTATTTGAGGAAAGAACATGGACTGTAGCTAGAACAAAATCTGAGACATGTGACTGGACATGTTATATTTATAATATAAATTGTATTGAACAAATGATTTGAGATAAAGAGAATATGGCTTAGGCATAAAGATTTACATGAGAGTAGGGTATCTATTAATGTAAATAAACACCTAAGTAAGGGATCTTTTGGATATATGATATGCATAGTAATCGATGGCTATATTTGGTATAATTTATATAGGGATCTTCTGTACTATGCAAGTTTAATAAAAACTGAAACATATGATATATGGTAAATTTATGACCATAATCTGTGCTATGTAAATTTAATGCAAACATAGGGTATATGATAATATTGTGAATCAAGACTATTATTTATGCATGTGAACTTAGGCAAGATTTATTATTAGGCAAGATATGAAACTTTAAGAAATGATTAAATCTGTTATATTTGCCTAATTTGCTAGTTTTGTTACATTGCCTAATCTGCTAGTTCTGTTATATTGCTTAATCTGCTAGTTCTGCTCAACTGCCTAGTCTGCTAGATTTGTTCATCTGCCAAATCTGTCATCTGCTAAGTCTGTTGAAAATGCTAAATCTGCTAAGTCGCCTAGTCTGAGAAATCTGTTATCTGCTATATCTGTTGAGTTGATATAATTAGTCCGCTATTGACATAATCTGAATTGGCTATAGTTATGAATAGTTGACATGTATATTAGGCATGGGTATAAATGGGAAATCATTAATTAATTGGCCGCAAAGATAAACATGGCTAACTCGAGGTTAGAATGAGTTTGCGGCGTAATTCTGCCCGGAACCGCCCGGCATATTCCAGTGGTCGCAAACAATAGGTTCTAATGTGAGAAGTTAGTCATAACGTGCTTGAAAAACCCGAGGTTAGACTCAGTTTGCGACAGAAACCTGCCCGGAACCAACCGGCCTAACCAGTAGCCGCAAACTGTCAGTCTAATGTGAGAGGTTTGGGGATTAATATTTAATTAATGAAAATCTGAGATAAAAATGATGTCTAAAACGTGTTGGGTGGGTAAGGTTAAACCAATTGGACCAATGAATCTGATAAACCCGTTTTGTGAATCCATAGGCCCAATACAAAGTTAGATAATCTGTAACCGGTTAATCTGTAAGTTTGTTAATCTGTAACCAGATAATCTGTAAGCCTGTTAATCTGAACATCTGATCCGTTAGTCTGAAAACCTGTTAACTTGATTGTCTGAACTGTGAAATAGTTAATCTAAATTTTGTATGTCTAAAACTTGTAGAAATCTGTTAGTCTGGGGACACAAGGTTAGGAGGGGAATCACTTGTGTCATCTGTTGTTTGGGACCCATATTAGTCAGTAACACTTTTTGGTATCAAAACTTTGACCCAACAGTAAGTAGGGTCCGGGCACGCTTACTGAACTAATTATAAGCGGTTCATTCTGATAATGGCGAGGGGTGTTGATGGTGCGTTCCAACCGGGTCATGTGCATGCATGGATCCTGGACTGCCTCCGAGGATGTAAGACGCCGTGACATCTGTAAATAGGTCTGTGCCAATTGGCTGTCACTTTAGGGAGTGATACACCCTACTATGGGGCCGACACAGGATATTTATGTATTAGGGAGCCGGTCGCTTGGGGTAGGGTTTTAGGGTACACTTAGTTCTGTCTGTTTCAGCTTGGTACCGTCTGTTTCTGTTGGGTGGTAACACCTGTCTGTTTCTGTGTGGTACCGTCTGTTCGGGTGGTAAAGGCCCATTACTAGTGTACACCTAATTCTACATTCTGTTTCCGTAGAGATTAATCTGTTTCTGCTTCTGTCTGCTTCTGATCGGGTAGTAAAGGCCCATTATTCGCATTCTGTTTCTGTTAAATTATTCTGTACCCATTTCTGTTTCAGTTTAGACATTAGGGTGACACCTAATTCTGTTATACTAGTATTAGTGCAGAGAAGTGTAAAGCAATAGTTTATGTCATTCTGTTCTTCTGTTACATCTGCTACACCTGTTACAGTTATCTCTTATCCAATTTTATGTTCATGTCATATTATTATTATCTGTTCGTATGCTGAAAGTCACTGGACTTGCCAGACTTTTTGTCTGACCCTTGTTGTTTCGCCTCCTCTCTTCCGTTTCCCCCCAGGTTATCCAAGGAGGGAATACTTTAGCTTGATCCGGATTTCTCTCTGCTTGAAGTGCTTAAAGTATGGCTTGGCTCTGTATAGCTTCCGTTCTATGGGGATTATGATTTTAAACCATGCATTTTGAACGCTTTTGTACAAGACTGATATTTTGTACTTGAATTCTGAGATTTGAAAGGATGTAACCATATTGATTTCTGTTTCCGCTGTAATAAAGTTAAAAAATTTCAAGTACTGTTTTATCTGTGTTGTAAGTTTCTGTTCTGTTTACTAAAACGCTCCACCAAAGTTAAGGCATTCCCTTTGTGAGTGACCTTAACAGAGGTGGGGTGATACACTTGGTATCAGAGCTGAAGGTTACCATATTTTATAAAAAGTTTTGAAAACTATTTTCAAAAAGGTTTTGAAAGGAAGTATTTTCAAAAATAAAGCTTATTTTGAAAAACATGATCCCCAAGAGCCATATATCTTTCTTTCAGTCCTTTTTGTATTGAACCTTTCCTTTTTCGTTTCAGCATGTCTGAAGCATCCGAGATACCAGAGGGTGTTCATGTACCCGGTTGGTTTCGTCAATATCTTGAGGCTAGGACCGCCACTGCAAGTCCAGCAAATGATCCCCCTCCTCCATCCCCTCCTCGTGCAATTGCTTTCTCAAAGTTCTGTAGAGATTTTAGGGCCATGGGTGGGAAGGATTTCAAAGGAACTGAATCATTCGTAGAAGCGAGGAATTGGCTCAAAGAAACTGAGGATCTATTTGTTATCTTCGAGGTGGACGATAGGTAGATGGTACAGTTGGCGGTATGGCTGCTCAAAGACGAAGCTTCCTACTGGTGGGAAGTCACTAACGCCGAGAGGCCGGTTGAGACATGGATGGATTTCAGAACAAGGTTTGAGACAAAATTCCTCTCGCAACCTGAACGAAGTTTACAATTGGAAAAATTCTTATCTCTTAAGCAAGGAAGTATGACGGTCAAGGAATACGTCAACCAGTTCAACCAATTGGCTAGGTTCGGATTGGATTTAGTCAACACTCAGCATAAAAAGGCTCTCCGCTTTGTTAAAGGATTGAACGAGCCACTGCACAGCCTAGCCATGACTCATGTACCCATGGGAGCGACTTACGAGAAATTGGTGGATATGGCACTACTGCACGAGGAAGACAAGGGCCTGAAAGAGACAAAGAAGGAAGAACCCCAGAATAAGAAAGCAGGGCCCAAAAAGGAAACACAAAGGAAGGATGAGAAGTCTGAAGATAAGAAGGGGAAAAAGTGCTTTACTTGTGGAAGCTCGACTCATCTGAACAAGAATTGCAGAAAAAGGAATGGGTGGACCACTGTTGAACCTCTATACAAATACTGGGACAACTAGGGTCTCAGTATAAGAGGGATTGAGGTGTGTAGCCTTATAGGATAAGTAGACGCTGCAAGA
Organism: Allium sativum; assembly: GCA_030737875.1. Lineage (NCBI taxonomy): Eukaryota > Viridiplantae > Streptophyta > Magnoliopsida > Asparagales > Amaryllidaceae > Allium > Allium sativum. The sequence continues at coordinate 898,796,626 of CM060918.1, forward strand.
AGTCGGAAAGCAGGACCAATCAAGGGATATTGGGATTGTTGTTCCGACCATGTCAACTAATGATGCTCTCGTCCCCATCTTAGAGTCTTTCTCCATTGGTTGATGAACCGAATTGGAAAAATGTCCAATACTTTCCTCTTGTAAGATAGCTTGTACTGTCAAATCAGAATCTTTATTACTCTACAATATGCAGTGTGTAGTCATTTCAAAAGCTTTAGTAGTATGCAGTGTGTAGTCATTTCAATAGTTGTCTCCTCACACGCACAAAAACACAAATTTGCATTCAAACACCTTTACATATACAAATATGAACTGCAATCTCTTTCTTCTTCACAATTCTTTACTCAAATGATATCCTTCATCATGTCTTTGCGTACTCACAGCAATGCCGTCATGACCTTCATCTATTAATTATGACGATTGATCAGTCCACAAACCATCGGATAGTCCATGAACCAATTAATATTGGCTTATCTATTATCAAGAACAACACTACAAGGACTTCTGTTGTGAGTTCGTTGATCTTAACCAACTAAGACTTCAAGAGATTGTTGAACCTCTATACAAACAAGAGGTAGATTTAAGTTTTAGTTGCTCAACCTCCATTTCAACAAGCGACAGAACAATTTCAGTTGTTCAACCTCTGTATGAATAAATACGCCGAGCTTCAGTTGTTCAGCCTTCATATGATTAAGAGGCTGACTCGTACCATGTTAGTTGCTACCACCGGTATGCGGTGGAGGTAGTCGTAAGGTCAGATGGAGAAAATATTAACCGTAGAATTTGGCTCTGTCCATTTTGGTCGAACGGCTGCAACTATTTGGAATGGGTGGACCACTGTTTATGTGCAAGGGGCATCACATATGCAAATGACTTGGAATAGGAGAATACGTCTTAGAAATGCTTTAGAAGAACCGCATATTCAACGTAACGTGTAGTTTATTTGTGTTGTACGTTTAATGGTTTAATGGTTCTTATCAATTTACTATGTATGCAGTTCTATAACGTTAATCGATTTACCATTTTATTTACTGAATTTACGCTTTAAGCAGTGTAGTTTGATATAAAAAGGAATAATATGAACAAACAGTAACTGCGTAGATCGAAATATCCATAACTAAACATGTTACAAATAACATAAAAATAACTACAAAGATGGAAATAACTATGTCATGCAACAATATGACTATAAATAACATAACCATAACTACAAAGATGGAAATAACCATTATCATACAACAATAATATAACTATATTGATTTAAACGTACATTTTAATTTGCCGGGGCAACAAACTGACTCTAAAAATTCCAGAAAAATTATTTCTAGCTTCGTTTTGACGATACGGTCCTAACAAAACTAATTTCATCAAATTTGAAGACTATTTGAAAAATGGCCATTTTCTGGCCGATCGACATTGATTGAAACTGTTACAACACGTTTAACTTCGCCACGCTCACATATTGATTCGGAAAATTATGAATTTTGAAACGTAGCACTAATTTGACATCCCGGATCCAACTAAAGTGGTTTCGTCGAAAATGAAGGTCGTTTGCAAAATTTTCATTTCTAAGGGCTTTATTTATATATTAAAATATATATAAATTCCACAGCGACTTTTCTGAATTTTAAACTGGATGTAACTCTCAACTTATAAAGTGAAATCTCATTTTCTTAGCTTCGTTAGAAAGATATGACTAAACAGATTTAAATATTTCTTGTTCCGTTCAATTCTGACTTATATTGAATTCTATATATTCATTTGAAACTAGAAATCGAATTTTCGAACTGCCGAGCCATTTCAAGCTCATTTTATTATTAAAATAAATTTATTCGTTTTAACTTCATCGAAAATAAATTTATCGTCGTTATTATTTAAAATAATTCATTTTAAATATTCAAAATTCAAAAAAATTGCCAAAATAAAAAATTTAAATTGGCTCAGATTTCCGGGTTATTACACATTGCGTTATTTTGAATAAAAGATTTATTTAGTTGATGCACTGGCAATCCAATGAAGTAAACATGTTCCGTGTTAGCGGCGTGGTCCTGTGATTAGCCTTATTGTTAGATAAGTAAATTTTAACTTTTAGACTTCTCATACCAGTCCCATGACTGACTTGTAGTTTGTTTCACTTGCAAACTCGAGTGCCTATATTTTCGACACGGGCAGTCGAGCAGCTTATTTTGCAGGTATATTGAGCAGGATTCTGGATCAAAGCTAAAGCCGTGTCCAAAGCAATGATAATCTTCCGCTGCATTGTATTAAATTCATTGTAAATTAATCTTCCTCTTATTATGTTATCGATTTATTCTGATATATTCTATACTCTGATGTTACATTATTATAATGTTTATAAAAGTCTTCTGTTATTTTTCTGATGTGTTGTATGCCCAAAGTAAGCGTATTCGGGATTCGAACGATCTTGGTCCATTTAGCGATCGATTGGGTCCGGGAGAAACCCGTTTGTTACAAATCACTTCATTACTTTCATTTCATTCTCATTTAACAGATTGTTTCTTTTTCAATCTCCTAATCACTTTCCCAGATTTCCATTAAGTCTATACCCTAAATCAACTCAGATAACTTTATAGGATCTTCCATAATTCAAACTAAAAATCATTACAGCTCATCTTATCCAAATTCCCATATGACCCTTCAAGAAAATAACTTGAATTTTTTATTTTCATCCAATATTTCTAGATATCAAAGTTTAGGTTTTAATGATTAGATATTTGATTGGATAAAGAAGAAGTTCAGTTGAATGATTTTTCATTTATATTTTTGTGTTTATCTTCATATTATGTATTGATTAATAAAAAATCATATAAAGTGACTTAGAGATTTTATGGACTGATTTAAACTTTAGCTCATGTTATAAACCTGATTATATAAACTCATTATTTTTAAAAACCTTAGTAAATATTTTTGAAATTAGTTATTAAGTTACAAATTTTATTTTGAGTTGATAAAACGATTATATATGAAGTTGTGGTAGATTAGAGACTAATTACAAGAGATAATTAACTGCATGTCGCTAGTTAGTAAAAAATTGAACTAATTTAAATGGGTTGGAAATGTTAGCAAGTTAATTAAGAGATTGTTAAATTCTACATCTATTATTAAAGGGATCAGATGGTTAGTTAGTACTTTGTTAATATTATTTAAAAGTACAAAATCAATCCTTATTATGAGTAGTTTTCTTATAAATATTATTTAAGCAAAGAAATGATTTTTATAAGTAAAAAAGGTATTTTACAAAGTGATATTTTATAAAATAGTATGAATGAAAAAGCTTAATTAGTATTTATAGAATAACTGCATGATTTCATAAATGAAGTACGAATTTTATGCAAAGGAAATGAGATTCTATAAAATATTATATGATAATTCTAATAAGGAAATTATAAATTTAAAGGCTTGAAGATGATTTATGGGGTTTATATATTTAATAAAATAGTTGTATGATTTTTGTAAAATAGTATGAAATCATATTGAACTTTTTATTGGAAGTTTAACAAATAAAAGTAAGATTTGGCCAATATCATTGTCTGAATGGTAAACGCTTCGAATTTAATTCTAGATATCACGGTCTGAAACTTACATATCATGATTCAAACATATATTAGTATATAGTATGTTGTATATTACTCAGACTTATAGTACTAATGTAAGTACCTAATTTCAAAAAAAGATAAGACTTGATTACGAAATAAATGAATTGCTTATTTAATGCATAAATTCTTTGAAAATGCAACACACACACACACACATATATATATATATACACACACACACGTGTGTGTGTGTGTGTGCATGCGTGTGTATGAGTATAGGCAAGTATATGTTTATGGGTATATAAACATATACTCTAAGAAAAAAAATTATGCATTATTATTAAAAGTACTAACTAACCATCTGATTTATTGTTTATACAGGACAACAATAAAGCATTAAGACTAGTATATTAATTGACTGATGATCACATCTCATTGATCATTAATATATGTGATATTAAAGTCAAGATATAAATACGTATTAGAGAATAACGTATTGGGCTGACCCACTGTGAGATAACTACATGGAATATAATTAACAGTATCATAAGTTGTTCTCATAGTGATAGTGATATAATGGTCCTCAGACCTAAAATCATTATAATTTTATTCGAGGATGCTTGTGTTTTGATATCATCTAAAGTTATTTCGTAATAGAGTAATGATAACGGTGATTATTGGATATATCTAGAATCGAATATAAATTATGAATGATCTAGATGGAATTTAACCCCACGATATATTCGTAGTGATATCCATGGGCCTCTTGATTAAGTGAGACTGTGAAATGCATGGCCGTGCTCAAATATTGATTTGTTCTAAACAGTCTACTTATTGATCAAGAAAAACAGATTGAATTATAAAGAGGATGATACGATCCATGCCTCCAGTTTAATCTTGGATATAATGGTTAAAAGGATTAAATTATATTAATATACTATTCACGAAGGTCGTATCGAATCATTGATATTGTTGTAGCTTGGGTAGCAGTGATGTATTACTAGATGTGCTCACTGTTTATAGTTTAAATGTTTAAATTGTTGCCAACGTTACAACAACCTATAGGGTCACACTTATAGGTGTTGCAAATGAAGAGAACATTTAAAAGGAAATCAAAAACTAGTTTTGACTAATTCCAATTGAACGGATAAAAGGGGAGTAAAATATCTCGTTAGGTTTACTTTATAAAAGGATAAGAGGCCCACTCTTTATTCATTCCTTTTTTAAAAAAAAAACTAATCGAAATCTTCAAACCCCAGATCTCGTTCAAGCTAAATCGGATAGTACCGAACCTTCATCCTCGGATTTGATTGTCAATCTCGAGAGCATCACCCGTGGATTTCCTATAGAGGTGTTCGATTTCAAGCACTCTTTTCGAAAAAGATATGGAATTTGATTCTGCATTTTCAAGCTAAAACCTTTTCAATTTAATTCAGAAATCAGAAGAAAGGTACGAACTTTAATCTCCATTATGTTTTCGATTGTAAATTAGGTTTAAATTTGTTAAATTCCGCTGCCAATCGATCCTAATTTCACTTCAGTTACATCGTCAAATACAAAATACTTAAAATAAAACCATTTGTCTTATAATGTCAAACATCACATTACAAAAATGCAAAATCATATCCCTTTTAACAAGCCATAGCAAAGTAGAAAGATAATCAAAGCGGTACATTAAATCGGGAAAAGTCCTGATCCAAACCAAAAGAAAATCCTGATCACTGAGGAGTACTACCACTCTGAGGACTTGAGGGGGAATGTAACACCCCACGTCCATTAATGTCCCTCACAAAGGGAATGCAGCAACTTTCATGGAGCATTATAAGTGTATAGAACAGAACATCACAAGAAAAATATATAAAAATGGTACTTCAAAATTTGAAATAACTTCATTGCGGTGAAAATGGAACATAATTCGGTTACAACATAAAAACCAACTTGAAAAACCAAGTACACAAATATCCATCTTGGTCAAATTATTACATGAAAACCAAAAGCATAATCCCGTTACAAATAGCCATAATAAAAAAGAAGATAAAGCTGAACATTACTTTCAGTAACTCCAAGCACTTCCAAAAGAGAGAGAAAGAGATCCAAGTCAAGCTCCATTAGTCCCACCCTGAGAACCTGGAGGGGGGAAAGGAAAGAAAAGAGGCAAAACAAACGAGGTCAAACATAAAGCCTAGCGAGTCCAGTGACTTTAACAATATAATCATTAAAGTAACAGGATAAGAACATAAACTGTATATAAGAAATGATTGTAACATAAACAGGTACGACAATGTAAGAAAGATGGACAAGATAAACTTTGATTGCGCCTCTAATCACTATAAGATAATTCCTACACTGCACCAATACTAGTTATACTGAAAGTTGATCCCTTTTACTAATTATAATGATAATGGTAGTTTCGTGCACCCCTAGTTGTTGTCACAGGTGCCACCTGCTCCTATCTCCATTAGTTGTACCCACTACCCTCCCCATTCGATCAGCTCCCTAACTCGTAGATACCCGTGCTGGTTCCACGGTAGGGTGTATCACTCCCTAAAGTAGAAACCCGATACTTCTAAGGATGCACGGCTTATACCCAAACGATGCAACAACGTCTTACCTACCAGCCTGGACCCATGCACGCGCATGACTCCGCTGGACTTGCATTGCCACCGCTAACCCATTTGACCTCTTACAATCAATCCCAGTAAGCGTGTCCCGTCCTCGACCTAGTTCGAGCTCACATAGATACTAAATGGGTTACTGGTTGAAAAGGGTCCCCACACCTGACACAAGCTTCCCGTCTATGCTTGGTCCCCACTAGGATTTCCCACTTAACCCATTCTTATTCATGTCTTCTTACATGTTTCAACTTGGTTAAATGTTTCTAATTATATTTCACATGTCACCCATGTCACCCACTTAACCCCATGCCCCACTACATGTCTTATCTTGGTTAAGTGTTATATAATTCATTATAACCATAATCTTGCAAGACCTCCCACATTAGATTCCGTTTTGCGGTTGCTGGATTTGTCGGGCGGGTCCGGGCAGACTTATACCGCAATCTGAATCTAACCTCATGTCTTTGCCTTATTACACATCTAGTTTATGCCTTTGACCTCTCATATTAGACTGCCGTTTGGGGTTGCTGGATGTGCTGGGCGAGTCCGGGAAGGCTTATACCGCAAACCAAATCTAATCTCGTGTCTTAGGCGTTCACTATCTCATTCTATTATTCAAAACCCAATTTGAATTAATATCCATATTCCAATTTGTCCATAATTCCCAATTTGGGTTATGCTCATAATTCTCATTCTAATTATGTCCATAATTCCATGTACATAAATTATACCAATTTATGCCCCAAGTTAATTACATGATTACGAACCAATTTATGCCAATTACATAATATTCAATGTTTTTTCCAAACTTTTCCCCAATGTTCCTATGGCATTCGTATGTGTAATTCACATAATATGTTAGGCTCGTCGTTAGCCTAACTCATAAGAAAAAGGAAAAGAAGAGGGAAAGAGACATCGTCCACACATAATATAGATCCAATAATCATATGGAATATGAACTTGCATAGAATAGGATAGATCTAATCAACATAAACTCGCATAGATCTAATTAACATAAACTTGCATGGATCTAATTAACATAAACTTGCATAGAATTGAATAGATCTAATCAACATAAACTTGAATAGATCTAATTAATCATAAACTTGCATAGAATAGAATAGATATAATCAACAAAACTTACATAGATCTAATCAACATAAATTTGCATAGATCTAATTAACATAAACTTGCATAGATCTAATTAACATAAACTTGCATAGAATAGAATCGATCTAATCAACATAAATTTGCATAGATCTAATTAACATAAACTTTCATAGATCTAATTAACATAAAGTTGCATAGGATAGAATAGATCTAATCGACATAAACTTGCATAGATCTAATTAACATAAACTTGCATAGATCTAATTGACATAAACTTGCATAGAATATGATAGATCTAATTAACGTAAACTTGCATATATCTAATTAACATAAATTTGCATAGATCTAATTGACATAAACTTGCATAGAATATGATAGATCTAATTAACGTAAACTTGCATAGATCTAATTAACATAAATTTGCATAGATCTAATTAACATGAACTTGCATAGCATAGAATAGAGTAGATTTAATTATGCATATGAATCTACAAAATAGATCCAATAACATATGATAACAGAACTGGCATACCTCAACATAATAGATCTAATAGCATATAATACGGGCATAGTCATACTGTCCAATTCACACTTATCACCATTATTTTTAATTAATTATCTTGTGAAAGTAACTGTACTCACTTTGGTAGAAGAAGAAAGAATATAGATATGAATTAAGCATTTGTTGTTGTTCTAGAATCATTCCCCTTTATCATAATTCCTATGCTTTGATTCGTTAAAGAAGAGAAACTAGTTTAGCTTGGGATGCAGCAGCCTGGAGGCTTTTGAATGAATTTAGTTTAGATTAGGGTTAGATTAGATGTGCTTATATAGATGTATTAGCTTAGTTAGAGCCTTTAGATTAACTAGGAGATCATCAGAACCACACAGCTCAAAAACACGTCATCCAGCCAATCAGAAGAGGCCACGTCAGCCCTAAAACTCAAAAAATTTCATTAACAAATAAAAATGTGCCATGTGTGCAACATGATGCCCTAAAACTAAACCGCTTTTTTAATTGAACTGCATTCACACTAGGCCACTTTTTAGCCATTCCCCTAAAACAAAAATATGGCACTTACGGAGATTGAACTCAGAACGTCTTGCGTACAAGTAACATGTATTAACCAAATGAGCTACTAAGTCTTTTTCTAACAAGACTTAGGATAAAGCTACACATTATTTTCTCATTCCTCTTTTTCATGTTTTGCTGCAATATTTAATTTAAAGATATCTTCTTCATTTTAAATCAGTTTTCTATAAACTATAGGTCTAAATTGACTAGGAAATCGCCACGAACGCAATGACGCTAATTTTATGAACAAATTCTTGAAGCTTCTCAAATTGTCCTTTTTATTTCTATTTAATTGTTCGCATGCATTTCTTCGCATTTCATGTATTGCATTTAATTTCTTTAATTAATCTTTTTCTTTCATTTCACTGCATGAACTTATTACATGCAATTTTATTGTCATTATTTAATTTTTCTCTTAAATATATCTATGTATATAATATACATACATATTTCCACATTTTTAATTTCATTAAAAATGCGTGGTGTTACATTCTCCCCTACTCAAAGGATTTCGTCTCTGAAATCTTCAAGTTAAGAAGAATATACCCTGCCATCCATCATCCATCTACTCATCCAACATCCACAACCATCCATTATCCTAAAAAGATTTCTAATGCTATATGAACATATGCAAAGGTGTGTGTATATGTTCCTTATCTAATGCAATCAGGCGGTCTACTAATTCAGTTGACCTCCTCAATGCAAATTATGTCAGTGCCATGAGTCCAACATGTGTGCAAAGTAATCCTAATGATACATATCATTTCTATATGAATGCATGACCATTCATTCAAATGTAACATCCATATGATAAAGCATTCAATATACATCAATTAATTTAAATATACACACTCATTCATATGCAATATGAAAGTGATTGAGTCGATCTAGTGCCTAATGTGTGTGTAAATGCATCCACTAGCAAACACTTGCATCCACTTGCATCCACCAAATATAACATGTCTCAAACACATGTTTACAACCATAGTATTTTCCTATCTAAAGATCAAAGATGCAATCGAGAGGACATACTAAACGATAGAACAAGTAGAAACAAAGCAGTAGAAAAAGGAGAAGTTAAGATCATACCTTCAAAAAGGAAAGGGCACAACGCACGTATCTTGTCTTCCGTTTCCCAAGTCGCATCTCCTTGATCATCTCCCCATTGGACTTCAACCAACTTGACCTCTCGATTGAGTAACTTCTTGACATTCGATCCAAGGATGCATGTAGGAGCTCGTCTAATTGTGGCATCTCGCTCCACTTCCACTTCCCTAAGCATGCTCGGCTTCACTACTTCTGCGGTATCATGTAAATACTTCAGCAAATGCGACACATGAAATACGTCATGAACACCACTAAGCTTCTTCGTCAACTTCACTTTGTACGCACTCTGTCCAATCCTCTCTGAAATGGGTAATGGCCCTACGAATCTCGGTGCCAACTTCCCTACAGATCCAAAACGAATAAAAACCATGTCCCTAACACCAAACTCAAGATCGGTCCTTCTCTTATTAGCGTATGACTTTTGTCGGCCTTGTGCCGTCTTCAAGAATTGTCTTTCTCAAGCTCTCGTCTTGTGAAATGCAAAGTCTTTAATGAAGTTCCTATAATAGCCCGCCAACCTTAGAAAACTTCTTACTTCCGTTGCATTTCTAGGAACCTTCCGATCTTGGATTGCGACCACCTTCGCGGGATCCACTGCTATCCCCTCCTTAGAGACCACGTGTCCTAAGAACCTCACTTCCTTCCTCTAAAAATGGCATTTGGAGAACTTAGCCTTGAGTTGATGTGCTCGAAGGGTCTTTAAGACTTCCCTAAGATGTAGGGCATGTTCTTCCTCGCCTCTAGAGAATATCAAAACGTCATCCACAAAGACTACTACGAACTTGTTTAGAAACTCCTTAAACACCCTACTCATCAAGTCTATGAAATTTGTGGGTGCATTCGTCAAACAAAAAGGCATGACGAGCCATTCGAAGAAATCTTCGGGAGTCCTAAAAGCAGTCTTATTTATACTCTCCTCAGCTACCCTCAACTCATGAAATCCTGTAGCTAAGTCCCACTGCGAGAAAACCGAAGCGCCAACCAACTGATCGAACAAATCATCTATCCTCGGTAATGGGTGTCTATTTTTCTTTGTGAGTTTATTTAGCTCCCTATAGTCCACACACAATCTAGGCGAACCATTAGCCTTTGTAGCAAAAATTACAAGAGCACCCCATCCCGAAATACTTCTTCTTATGAACGCTTTCTCAAGTAGCTCTTTCACTTGTTTACTAAGCTCCCTCCCTTCTCTTGGAGCCATGTGGTGCATGGGAAATGCAACTGGTTTTAAATTGTCCACCAAGTAGATACAAAAATCTAGCACTTTAGAGGTAAGCCCCTAACCTCCTAAAAGACATCTTCATACTCACAGACTACTCAAACAGATTGCAAATCATCAATGGATGTTTCAGGTGATTCTAGGTAGCTAAGCATCACCAAACCTCTAGGGTCACAAGAAATATCAAGGGTCTTTCCACAACAAGTCAACAGTCTAACTACCCTCCTTTCAAAGACTAGGATGGCACCATATCTGGCTAGCCAATCCATTCCTAGAATCTAGGCCGTGAAACCAAGAACATAGGCGTTGCATTCAAAACCAACGCCCAAGATAGACACTCTCAAATCCCAACAAACCATAGACAAATGAGCCGAACCACCAATAGGATTTGAGACTACAATGGGATCCATAACTAAACTAGTATTTAGGTGCAGTGTTTCAACTAACGAAGCAGATATAAACGAATGTGAAGCGCAAGAGTCGAAAAGAGTTCTAGGAAAAAAAGAAATCAAATCTTCAACAGAAACTTCCCATCTTTTTCCGATATACTGACCACGAGAACACAACCGGCCCTCTAGAAGATACTGCCCTCTATCCTTGTCCTTGCTTCACCATACTGGAAACAACCACCTGTCTTCCTCTTGTCACGGAGTTTATTATTCTTTCTACCCTTCTTAGGTTCTACTTTCTTATCATGTGTCATATCCATGCCTCCTCTGCACGTTCTCCATTCGTGACCTCCCACTAAGATGGAGCTTCATCCTTCATTAACCAAGCAGCTAGTTGAAACTTCCTTCCATCGTCTATTTCAAAGATACCAAACAAGTCATCCACTTCCTTGAGCCAATTTCTAGCCTCGACAAACGTCTCTGTCCCATGAAGCGGTTTTCCGTCCATCGCACAGAAGTCCTTACATATCTTAGGAAAAGCATCTAAACGCGGAGGAAGAGATTCAAAAAGGAAAAAGGGAGAGATTCAAAATGGAGAATCGGAAGAAAGATATATGGCTCTTGGGGATTATGCATTTCATAATAAACATTTCTCTTGAAAGCACCTTCTTTAAAACATGTTTTTGAAAATACTTCTTAAAAAAATGCTTTTGAAAATGGATTTCAAATCTTTTATCTGTTCCGGTAACCTTCATCTCTGATACCACGTGTAACACCCCACGTGTAACAACCCGTATTTTTATAACATGTTGAAACTAGAAATCAAGGCAGAATTAAATTTTAAAATAAGAATCAAGGGAAACGGGCTGCGACATTGCGTTCGACTCGAAATTTTACATGAAATAGAGTTCGAGTTTTCGAAAATCGGAGTCCGTATGAGAGAGATATGACCCTCCGAAGTTTCAGGAATTTTCAGAATCAAAAATAGCTCGAAATTCGAATTTGAAATTCGAATTCAAACCCCAGATCAGACTGGGCGGGAAAATTCCTGCCCATGGACCAAGTCGATCTGGGTGTCGACTATAGTGTCGACCTCCCAGGGACCAGGTCGACCATAGTGTCGAACTGGGGGTCGACCTGCCTCCCGAACCTGTTTCCTGCACCAGATGCATTCTGATGTATTTAGACTTCTTTCGTGACTAGATTCGTCTGCCTAACCCTATATAAACTCACCCCTAGCCTCATTCTCTCCACACCATTTCTTTTTGTCCTTATGCTGCTTCTAAGATAATCAAATAAAATGGAAGATAAAGGACCGCTCCTTCTCCATCAAGACTACGCTTAGGGATTTGCAAATTGGGGGATTTCAATTAGAACACGATCGATCAAATAAAGATTCAACAATCAAATTCTGCTTTCTAATTCTTGATCCACGCACTGTAAGTTCAAGTTACTTTTAGATAAAAGCTGTAAATTTAATATCCATGTTGTAAATTGGAATTAGATCTATGTATGGTAATTGATTCGTATCTATTCTTATTCGTCTTGGATCTTGACTCTCGTGAATATTGCTTTAGACCTATTCATGTTGTAAATCGAACTCTCTCGTGTCTACAACCTTAACATGCCTATGACGTTGAATCTATTGTTAATGGACAAGGACTATGACTGAGAACATAAGACTGCCTATGACTAATATGACAATGCCTATGACTATGACGGTGAACATAAGACCGCCTATGACTAATAAGACTATGCCTATGCCCATGACGGTGAACGTAAGACTGTTGCCTATGACTATGACAAGGAAAATTGTGGCTAATCAACTATGACCCTTGACTATGAGAATTATTAACTATGATTAGGATCATAAGGCCATTATCTATGACCACGACTTTGAAACTATTACTGTTGATTGTCTATGACCATTGCATAGAACTATTTTGGACAATTAACCATGACTACTGTGATTAATCACTTAGGATTCTTAATTATGAGATTTCTACCTATGTCCATGACTATTGGGGTTAATTACCTGGAACTATTATAGTTGATTGAAATCCATGTTGTATACCGAATTCGCAGTTTGTTGGATCTCATACCAAGGGTGTGACTTGCTTAGTTTATTCACTATTATGTACACCAAAACCATTGGATCCATTTTTTTGTATTTGGCTTGCCTTCTCATGCCTATTCTTTTATGTCAGCGTTTACCATGACTATCACCTTATCATGCTAGATTTGAAATCCTATATGCTAGTGATGTTGTAACCAATTATCTCAAGTTATGTCATGCTAGTCTTGTAACCCCTTTTTTTGCTTTATGCTAGTCCCTTTTGCCTATCATAGTTTTGATGCTATTCCCTCTATTTCGAGATTTGGATTTATTTGTAGTAGAGATCGATTCACGTTCACGTGCGAAGGGAATACGATTTGGGTAGATTAGGCAAAACATGAATTGGTTATGAACATGAATTATGAACTCGATAATAGGCAAAACTTGAAACATGAACGTTGTTATAACTTGAACCTGGATATGGACACGAACCTGACATCGACTTGATATGAAACTTGCCTTGAAAACTTGACACGATTTGACATAAAATATGACATGAAAACTCGACATGAATTTTGACATGAAAACTTGAATGTGGGCATGACAATTAGATAAACTTGAAAATGGCCAACTCGAGGTTGGGTTGAGTTTGCAGTGTAAATCTGCCCGGAACCGCCCGACAAATCCAGTGGCTGCAAACAATACGATCCAATGTGGGTAGTTGGTCATATCGCACGTAAAACCCGAGGTTAGACAATGTTGTGGTGTAAATCTGCCTGGAACCGCCCGGCAAATCCAGTAACCACAACAGTTAGTCTAATGTGAGAGGTTGAAGTGCATTAATAAATTAATGCCACATAATAGGGTTAAGTCATGAACCACTTGAATATACTTAACCAATTTGACATGATGATTTGATAGGGTTAAGTCATGAACTGCTTGAATATACTTAACCAATTTAACACGATGACTTGATAGGGTTAAGTCATGAACCGCTTGAATATACTTAACCAATTTGAAACGATGACTTGATAGGGTTGAGTCCTGAACCACTTGAATATACTTAACCAATTTGACACGATGACTTGATAGGGTTAAGTCATGAACCTCTTGAATATACTTAACCAATTTAACACGATGATTTGATAGGGTTAAGTCATGAACCGCTCGAATATACTTAACCAACTTGACAAATGATTCGTAGGGCTAAGTCATGAACTCAAACGACAACACTTAGCCAATGACACGTAGACGGGTTAAGTCACGAACTTGAATGAAAACACTTAACCAACTTGACATGCTAGACCGATGGGGTTAAGTCTCGAATTTAAATGACAACACTTAACCTACTAGACGGAAACCCTAGTTATGCGGTCCGTTTCAGCAGTAACCCACTAGATGTATCATGGTACCCTGGAACTAGGCAGGGTGGGGCACGATTACTGGGCTGATTGTAAGCGACCAGAACGATGGCTGTGTGGGTGCGCCAGTGTAGGTTCTAACGGAGTGCGGGCGTGCACATACTCCGGAGCAGAAAAAGCAGGCATTGGGCATCAGTAGGTTTACTTTGTGTGTGCTTGATTCGTGTCGATGGTTGGCACCATAGGGCTTGATACACCCTATGGTGGACCTAACACAGGTGACTACATTTCGTGATTGGGCCGTATGACACAGACACATGAACGAGCTAGGACTTATAGGGAGCCGGTCGATTAATAGATCGTTACATGGATTTCGTTAGGTAGCGTAATCCCTAGTGGTCCTAGGTGGCGTAAACCCTAATCGAATCTAGGAAACGTTCAATAGGTAGCATAATCCCTAGTGGCCCTAGGTGGTATAAATCCTAGTTGAACACGCGATAGCTCATGATAAGGAAACCTAGCCAGAACAAGGGTGGCGGTCCCAACGATTTCAAGAATGGTGGCACTACGTTGGAGTAGTATAGAAATACGTGATGAAACCCGTACGATATACGGCAAGGGACTGTACATATACATGAAAAGGATGATACGGGTTGGGATACTAGTACAGTTGGTGCAGAGAATTTAGGAAATCAGAGCAAATAGATATCATGGTGAAGCAGAGAATTTAGGAAATCAGAGCAAATAGATATCATGGTGAAGCAGAGAAATCTTGCGATGATAAAAATCTTGCGAAACTATACCTAGTTCATCCTGAATAGGAACCTTGCAATGTTATACATGGCAGAAATCCTATGATGTTATTCTTAGTTATCGTGCATGTAGCTTGTCTTGTCACCATGCTTATGTTTACTTTCATTTTACTCATGCCATGTTATCTTTACCTGTTTTTATGCTGAAAGTCACTAGGACTTACTCATTCTTTATGACTGACCCAGTTTGTTTAGCCTCTTTTTCTTCCGTTTCTCCCCCCAGGTTCTCAGGTAGGGAGCACTACTATTTAGTTTGGACTCCTTTCTGCTTCAAGATCATCATATATGGCTTGGACCTCTCTTGGCTATGGCTTGCTTTGCTGCTTTATTGGGGAATGATTTATGACTATGGTTTTATGCTTCTTTACCATTGCAAGATAGATTTTGACGTAATGGGTTTAATAACATTTAGATGTAAAAGGCTTTAGACCTTTCTAGATATTAAAGAAATGAAATTTGGTTTTTCTTCCGTTGTTTTATATGTGTTCTGTCTTGTAATATTTCTGTGTATGTTTACCTAGATAATGCTCCAACAAAGCTAGTGCATTCCCTTTGTGAGTGACCCTAGCGGAGGTGGGGTGTTACATTTGGTATCAGAGTAGAAGGTTACCAGACTGGGCAAAATTTTCTTAAAACCTTCTGAAATTATTTTCAAAAACCGTTTACAAAGAAGCATTTTTCAAGAAAAGTTTTATTTTTAAAGGCTATTCCCCAAAGGCCATTAGCGTTATCCTTTGTTTCCTTGTTTGAATCCCTTTTCCTTTCTTTCCTCCATCCGTAGTCACATTAGTTCCATCTGAGACTAATCTTATTTCAAGCTTTGTAGGGTTGCCATGCGATGGAGGTAGTTCTCGAGAGACCTGTTAACACGTTATATAAGAGGGGATAAGAGTGGTTAAGGCGAATGAGGCTCGGAACAAGAAGGTAGAAATGTTTCTATAGGAAAGTCTAGTTTATATTTCTATCCTGTTTGTACCCTTTTTTATTATGGTACATCACATCCTTTTTATTTCTGCTTCAATAGTTGAGTCTCTGCACCTTAGTATTAGCGTAGTAGAGGATCCCGTTTTTGTCTCAAATCCTACGGGGAATCGGCTCATTTATTCATGACTTGTTTGGATTTGAGAATGTCTATGCTAAGTGTTGAGTTTAGAAGTAATGCTTATGTTTTTGGGCAATGGGTTGATTCTAGAGATGGAGTGGTTTTCCAAAAATGATACCATTCTCGAGTATGAAAAGAGGGAAGTTAGACTCTTGACTTGCCCCGGTAATGTCCTCGAAGTCTAGGGTAACCCTTAGGGTTCTGCCATGTTTAGTTACCTAGAATCTGTTGATACATTTATCGATCCGTTCTTGATACATTTATTGATTCGCTCGAGTAGTGTTCGCCACTAAGGCGGATGGTTCATCTCGCTTATGCATGAGTTATAGAAAATCACCTTAGTAAGTACACTTGGCAACATGGTTGGCATTTGTTTATTTTCAAGAGATAATTCATTTATGTGGAATACCTTCTAGTAAGTAAACGAGATCCGAGATTCACTAGTGAATTTTGGAGAGCTTGCATGAAACCATGAGTACGCAATTATGTTTAAGCCGAGTATACTAGAAAAAGAATAAAGGAAAGTGGAAGGAGAGGCGACTGTGGAATGAGTTCCAACACATATTCTGGGAACAAGAATTAAGGAACTACGAAATTGTGAAGTTAAAGACGGTCAAAGCACAATGGATTTAAGCTCAAGGAAATACGACTTAGAAGATTGAAGACTAGATACGCGCATCATATCTCTTTTTAAGAGTATATCCTTGATCCCTCTTTTCCTGTAGAGCTTACTTGCATACTATCTTTCAAGTATATCCTCTCGGTCCTATTCTCAATCCTATTTTTGTTGCAAACCCCATAGGGAGTATGACTTATCTGTTAGTAATACATGTTGGGGCTTGAGGGTGTCCGTTGGGTTGACTAAACCTTTTTTTGGGTTTTATAGGATATGGGCTGGTGCTTAGGGAGTTCTTCTCCTATTCAGTATATATGTGATGTAGATTTCCAGTTTTGACATTGCCTGATGGGCACAAAGTTTTTACTTGCTTCTATCATTCGGCAATATCTTTAGGTAGGAACAATTGGGTGAAACATGTGTTTGAGACATGTTATGATTGATGGTTGCAAGTGGTCGTAAGTGGTTGTATAACACACATTAGGCACTAGATCGGCTCAGACACATTTTCATATTGCATATGCATGAGTGTTTATACTTGTTTATGGATGAAATTGAATGTGTTATCATGTGAATGTTGCATATGGATGGATGTTTGAGCACACATATAGTGTTTATGTGATTAGGGCTATTTGCATACATGTTGGACTCATGGCACTAAACATATTTTGCATTAAGAAGATCAATCAGGCTTGATCATTTGCATTAGATAAGGAACATATACACAAACTTTCTGCATATGTTCATACAGCATTAGAAATCTCTTAAGGACAATGGATACCTGTGATTGATGATTGAGTAGATGGATGATTGGACGGTAGGACACATTCTTCTTAACTTGAAGATTTCGGAGATGAAATCCTTTAAGGAGGGGAGAATGTAACAACCCGTATTTTTATAACATGTTGAAACTAGAAATCAAGGCAGAATTAAATTTTAAAATAAGAATCATGAGAAACGGGCTAAGCCGTTGCGTTCGTCTCGAAATTTTACATGAAATAGATTCCGAGTTTTTGAAAATCAGAGTCTGTATGAGAGAGATATGACCCTCCGAAGTTTCAGGAATTTTCAGAATAAAAAACAGCTCGAAATTCGAATTCAAACCCCAGATCAGACTGGGCGGGAAAATTCCCGCCCATGGACCAAGTCGACCTGGGGGTCGACTATAGTGTCGACCTCCCAGGGACCAGGTCGACCATAGTGTCGACCTGGGGGTCGACCTGCCTCCTGAACCTGTTTCCTGCACCAGATGCATTCTGATGTATTTAGACTTCTTTCGTGACCAGATTCGTCTGCCTAACCCTATATAAACTTACCCCTAGCCACATTCTCTCCACACCATTTTTTTCTTTCCTTATGCTGCTTCTAAGATAATCAAATAAAAAGGAAGATAATGGACTGCTCCTTCTCTATCAACACTACGCTTAGGGATTTGCAAATTGGGGGATTTCAATTAGAACACGATCGATCAAATAGAGATTCAACAATCAAATTCTGCTTTCTAATTCTCGATCCACGCACTGTAAGTTCAAGTTACTTTTAGATAAAAGCTGTAAATTTAATATCCATGGTGTTAATTGGAATTGGATCTATGTATGGTAATTGATTCGTATCTATTCTTGTTCGTCTTTGATCTTGACTCTCGTGAATATTGCTTTGGACCTATTCATGTTGTAAATCGAACTCTCTCGTGTCTACAACCTTAACATGCCTATGACGTTGAATCTATTGTTAATGGACAAGGACTATGACTGAGAACATAAGACTGCCTATGACTAATATAACTATGCCTATGACTATGACGGTGAACATAAGACCGCCTATGACTAATAAGACTATGCCTATGCCCATGACGGTGAACGTAAGACTGTTGCCTATGACTATGACAAGGACAATTGTGGCTAATCAACTATGACCCTTGACTATGAGAATTATTAACTATGATTAGGAACATAAGGCCATTATCTACGACCACGACTTTGAAACTATTACTGTTGATTGTCAATGACCATTGCCTAGAACTATTTTGGATAATTAACCATGACTACTGTGATTAATCACTTAGGATTCTTAATTATGAGATTTCTACCTATGTCCATGACTATTGGGGTTAATTACCTGGAACTATTATAGTTGATTGAAACCCATGTTGTATACAGAATTCGCAGTTTGTTGGATCTTATACCAAGGGTGTGACTTGCTTAGTTTATTCACTATTATGTACACCAAAACCATTGGATCCATTTTTTTTTTTTTGTATTTGGCTTGCCTTTTCATGCCTATTCTTTTATGTCAGCATTTACAATGACTATCACCTTATCTTGCTAGATTTGAAATCCTATATGCCAGTGATGTTGTAACCAATTATCTCAAGTTATGTCTAGTCTTGTAACCCCTTTTATTGCTTTATGCTAGTCCCTTTTGCCTATCATAGTTTTGATGCTATTCCCTCTATTTCGAGATTTGGATTTATTTGTAGTAGAGATCAATTCACGTTCACGTGCGAAGGGAATACGATTTGGGTAGATTAGGAAAAACATGAATTGGTTATGAACATGAATTATGAACTCGATAATAGGCAAAACTTGAAACATGAACGCTGTTATCAGTTGACCTGGATATGGACACGAACCTGACATCGACTTGATATGAAACTTGCCTTGAAAACTTGACACGATTTGACATGAAATATGACATGAAAACTCGACATGAATTTTGACATGAAAACTTGAATGTGGGCATGACAATTAGATAAACTTGAAAATGGCCAACTCGAGGTTGGGTTGAGTTTGCAGTGTAAATCTGCCCGAAACCGCCCGGCAAATCCAATGGCTGCAAACAATAGGATCCAATGTGGGTAATTGGTCATATCGCATGTAAAACCCGAGGTTAGACTATGTTGTGGTGTAAATCTGCCCGGAACCGCCTGGCAAATCCAGTAACCACAATAGTTAGTTTAATGTGAGAGGTTGAAGTGCATTAATAAATTAATGCCACATGATAGGGTTAAGTCATGAACCGCTTGAATATACTTAACCAATTTGACACGATGATTTGATAGGATTAATTCATGAACTGCTTGAATATACTTAACCAATTTAACATGATGACTTGATAGGGTTAAGTCATGAACCGCTTGAATATACTTAACCAATTTGACATGATGACTTGATAGGGTTAGGTCCTGAACCGCTTGAATATACTTAACCAATTTGACACGATGACTTGATAGGGTTAAGTCATGAACCGCTTGAATATACTTAACCAATTTAACACGATGATTTTATAGGGTTAAGTCATGAACCACTCGAATATACTTAAACAACTAGACACATGATTCGTAGGGCTAAGTCATGAACTTAAACGACAACACTTAGCCAATGACACGTAGACGGGTTAAGTCACGAACTTGAATGAACACTTAACCAACTTGACATGCTAGACCGATGGGGTTAAGTCTCGAATTTAAATGACAACACTTAACCTACTAGATAGAAATCCTAGCTATGCGGTCTGTTTTAGCAGTAACCCACTAGATGTATCATGGTACCCTGGAACTAGGCAGGGTGGGGCACGATTACTGGGCTGATTGTAAGCGACCAGAACGACGGCTGTGTGGGTGCGCCAGTGTAGGTTCTAATGGAGTGCGGGCATGCACACACTCCGGAGCAGAAAAAACAGGCATTGGGCATCAGTAGGTTTACTCTGTGCGTGCTTGATTCGTGTCGATGGTTGGCACCATAGGGCTTGATACACCATATGGTGGACCTAGCACAGGTGACTACATTTCGTGATTGGGCCGTATGACACAGACACATGAATGAGCTAGGACTTGTAGAGAGCCGATCGATTAATAGATCGTTACGTGGAATTCATTAGGTAGCGTAATCCCTAGTGGTCCTAAGTGGCGTAAACCCTAATCGAATCTAGGAAACGTTCAATAGGTAGCATAATCCCTAGTGGCCCTAGGTAGCATAAATCCTAGTTGAACATGCGATAGCTCATGATAAGGAAACCTAGCCAGAACAAGGGTGGTGGTCCCAACGATTTCAAGAATGGTGGCACTACGTTGAAGTAGTATAGAAATACGTGATGAAACCCGTACGATATACGGTAAGGGACTGTACATATACATGAAAATGATGATATGGGTTGGGATACTAGTACAGTTGGTGCATAGAATTTAGGAAATCAGAGCAAATAGATATCCTGGTGAAGCAGAGAATTTAGGAAATCAGAGCAAATAGATATCATGGTGAAGTAGAGAAATCTTGCGACGATAACAATCTTGCAAAACTATACTTAGTTCATCCTGAATAGGAACCTTGCAATGTTATACATGACAGAAATCCTATGATGTTATTCTTAATTATCGTGCCTTTAGCTTGTCTTGTCACCATGCTTATGTTTACTTTCAGTTTATTCATGCCATGGTATCTTTACCTGTTTTTATGCTGAAAGTCACTAGGACTTACTCAGTCTTTACGACTGACCCAGTTTGTTTCGCCTCTTTTTCTTTCGTTTCTCCCTCCAGGCTCTCAGGTAGGGAGCACTACTATTTAGTTTGGACTCCTTTCTGCTTCAAGATCATCATATATGGCTTGGACCTCTCATGGCTATGGCTTGCTTTGCTGCTTTATTGGGGAATGATTTATGACTATGGTTTTATGCTTCTTTACTATTGCAAGACAGGTTTTGATGTAATGGGTTTAATAACATTTAGATGTAAAAGGATTTAGACCTTTCTAGATTTTAAAGAAATGAAATTTGGTTTTCCTTCCGCTGTTTTATATTTGTTCTGTCTTGTAATATTTCTGTGTATGTTTACCTAGATAATGCTCCACCAAAGCTAGTGCATTCCCTTTGTGAGTGACCCTAGCGGAGGTGGGGTGTTACACCACGTCCATTAATGTCACTCACAAAGGGAATGCATCAACTTTCATGGAGCATTATAAGTGTATAGAACAGAGCATCACAAAAAAGATATATAAAAATGGTACTTCAAAATTTAAAATAACTTCATTGCAGCGAAAACGGAACAAAGTTTGGTTACAACATCAAAACCAACTTGTAAAACCAAGTACACAAATATCCATCTTGGTCAAATTATTACATGAAAACAAAAAGCATAATCCCGTTACAAATAGCCATAAAAAAAAGAAGATAAAGATGAACATTACTTTCAGCAACTCCAAGCACTTCCAAAAGAGAGAGAAAGAGATCCAAGTCAAGCTCCACTAGTCCCACCCTGAGAACCTGGAGGGGGAAAAGGAAAGAAAAGAGGCGAAACAAACGAGGTCAAGCATAAACTCTGGCGAGTCCAGTGACTTTAACAATATAATCATTAAAGTAATAATATAACAACATAAACTAGATATAAGAAATGATTGTAACATAAACAGGTATGATAAGGTAAGCAAGATGGACAAGATAAACGTTGATTGCGCTTCTAATCACTATAAGATAATTCCTACACCGCAACGCACCAATATTAGTTATACAGAAAGTTGATCCTTCTTACTAATTATAATGATAATGGTAGTTTCGTGTACCCCTAGTTGCTGTCATAGGTGCCGCCTGCTCCTATCTCCACTAGTTGTACCCACTACCCTCCCCATTCGATCGGCTCCCTAACTCGTAGATACCCGTGTTAGTCCCACAGTAGGGTGTATCACTCCCAAAAGTGGCAACCTGATACTACTGAGGATGCACGGCTTATATCTGCACGATGCGACAACATCTTACCTACCAGCCCGGACCCATGCACGCACATAACTCCGTTCGACTTGTGTTGCCACCGCTAACCCGTTTGACCTCTTACAATCAATCCCAGTAAGCGTGTCCCATCCTCGACCTAGTTTGAGCTCACATGGATACTAATTGGGTTACTGGTTGAAAAGGGTCCCCATACTTGACACAAGCTTCCCGTCTATGCTTGGTCCCGCTAGGATTTCCCACTTAACCCTTTTTTATTCATGTCTTCTTACATGTTTCAACTTGGTTAAGTGTTTCTAATTATATTTCACATGCCACCCATGTTGTAATGTCCCGTATTTTTATGGTGTAATAATTAATTTACTTTATTATTTAAATAGAGATTCAGAGATTGAAATGGTCATTTAAATTAAATAACTTTGGAATATTTAATTAAAATAATAATTAAATAATATATTTAATTCTGAAATAATCGGAATTAATAGAATTCACAACATTGTGTGAATTGGGAAAATTTATATATATATTCAGTTTGAAATTTAATTATATTAACGAATATATTTAAATAACGACAGTTTGAACATATGAATTATAATATAATTATAATCGAGCACGAAATGACGCGGCAGTTCACTATTTGGCTATTTGAACTTCAACTGAATATACAGGGTCCATTTTAAATTGGATTTCCGTGAAACAAGAAACGTTCGGAGCTGGTGAAGTATGTTTTTCTAATGGAAGAGAAAAATAGGGATTTCATTGTGTAGATTTTGATTTATGTCCAAATCAAATTTTAGAAAAGTCGCTATGGAATTCCTTTAAAATTTATAACGATTTATTTATATTTTAAAAAGGATTTAAATATAAATCGAATATTGATATAACTGAAAACTTTGAAATATCGAGTTATAAATCCCATTAGAGCTGTATGATATTCTATTATGAATATATATGATAATATTTATTTATTAATATTTTATTTAATTATTTTTAAATATATTTATATATTTAAACAGGTTATTTAGAGCTTTAAAAATAGCCAGTTTTGCATATGACCTCCGTTTTCGACAAAACTAATTTTGTTGGATCCGCAATATTAAATTATTATTAGATTTCAATTTCCGTGATTTTTGAAGTCAATATGTGGTTGTACGGGATTTTAGTGTGAAAAATGGTCGATATTTTGACGGTTAAAAATACGCTGTGTGAGCAAACTGAGTCGGAATTCGACGAAACTAGCTTCGTTGGGTCCGTAATGTCGAACTGTAGCTGCATCCAATTTTCATGATTTTTGGATGTAGTATGTGATCATAGGGATTTTTAAACAGCATATATAGATAGCGATTCAATAAAAAGTAATATAATAATCGAATTTAAAAATATTATAAGTATCCTATAAATAACCCTATCCTACCCAAACCCTCACTAAAATTCCTCCCCAGTCAAATTCGACAGCCGCCACCAGGAAAAATTCAAACAGTGAAATTCATGATTTAGAAAAATCCAAACAAATGGAAATAAAATCCAAAGAATTATGAATTATATATATTTGTAATCCTCATTGACTTCTCTTCAATCTGGTATGCTAATAGTAAGGTGCGACATCAATTTCTGTTCGCTCGTTTCTCATAGCGAAGCTAAGGTTAGTCGATTCTTTGAATTGAGGGATTCATTCAAGTTTTTGAAGTTGTTTTTGGGATCATTGGGTAGATCCGCACCTTGTGTGCTAATTATGTGAATTTCTGTAAGAATTGTTGTCGATCGAAATAACTAGGGTGCAAAAGATGTCTGAAGTCGCATAGTAGATGGATGTGTCCGGTTCAGGGTTATGGGTATGGGTTGATGGAGGAGGCGATGGGGAGTTCAATGGCGGTTTCGGTTTGGGTTTTTATGAAGCAATGAGGTAGTGAGGTGAGCAAGTATTATCGACTATGGCCATGGAGTTCACGGAGCAGCGTCCTGAACGAGTAGAGGAATAGATGAGGAGCGGGATTAAGCTTTTAAAATGGTATTAGGAAATTAATTAAATAATTATTAGTTAATAACCGTGTAAATTTGTATACAAACTTCGAATATTAATATCTTAGTCATATATTATCAGAATTCGACGAAACAGGATCCGATGGGATCGTATGGACGGTGGCTATACAATGGAACTGACTACTATTGAATTAGACCTCGTTATAATTTATAGCGATTGTCCGTCTGAATCAAGCGATGGTTATCGTTATTAACGATGATCGTCCAATGTGAGTAAAACTCAACAACTCTAAACAGTTATATTTTTATAACGTATTCTTAGAACTGATAATTATCTGTTGATTGCTGTGTGTTAACTGTTTGGTTGAATTGCTTATGTATTGGTGGAAATTATAGATAACGATATATATATAAAGCGTTAATCAAATATTGATTCTGTTTAGTAGAATATTTCATAGTGAAATGAAATCGATGTTAATTATATTGTTTAACATCTGTGATGCAGGGAAACAGGTTGGAGGGATCCAACTGGATTCCTCAACATTTATTTTACTGTTTTTCATATATTGTAATATATGATGTGATATATAATCTGCTGTTGATTATGTGTGTTTGAATGATATCGATCACTGTTGTATGGTATTTTAAATACCGTAAGAAATACTGGGATGTAAAAAGGGGATTTTCAAAGTATATTTTGAAAATAAATTATTTATATAAAATCAATGGATTTTATATATAAAAGGAAAAGGATTTTATAAAAGGAAATAATTATAAAATCAAAGAGTTGAAAAGGGAATTATTTGTAAAACAAATATAAAGGAAAATATTTGTAAAACAAATATAAAGGGAAATTTATGCAAAACCAATGTAGAAGGAATTATTTATAGATAGAATTAAAAGGAATTAATTATAAATGGAAATAAAAGGAATATTTATTTAGAAAATAAATAAAATAGAAAGAGGAATATTTGTAAAACATTTACAAATAAAATAGAAAGAGGAATATTTGTAAAACATTTACAAATAAAATAGAAAGAGGAATATTTGTAAAACATTTATGAGTAAAATAGAAAGAGGAATATTTGTTTACAAATAGAAGTGCAAAGGATTATTTATTTAAAAAATAAATAGAATTATAAAAGGGAATATTTGGAAAAATAAATATTCATTAGAATTCTGTTTTAACAGATAATTGGAGAAGATTAATTTATAAAGTAATGTTTTTATAAATTAAATAAAATAATTTATCATAGGATAAATTGAATATATAAGTCTGAACTTATATAGAGGAGTAGAAATCGTTTTTGACACCGATATGTTAAGTAGAAGGTGAACTCAACATTTTATAAAGGAAACTGATTTTCAAATATGAATTGAAAAAGGATATAATCAAAAGGAGTTAACCGAAAGGAGTTAACCAAATTAGAGTTCATCTAACAGAGTTAATGGATTAGAGTTAATCGATTAGAGTTAATAGATTAGAGTTAATCAGTTAGAGTTTATCGATTATATTTTAATCGAAAGGAGTAATCGATTATAGTTTAATCGAAAGGAGTTATTGATTATAGTTTAATCGAAAGGAGTAATCGATTATAGTTTAATCGAAAGGAGTTATCGATAATAGTTAAATCGAAAGGAGTTAATCAAATTTAGCTATTCGGGAGGAGTTAATCGAATTTAGTTATTCGAAAGGAGTTAATCGAATATAGTTTATTCGAAAAGAGAGATTATCGAATATTGTTTATTCGAAAGGAGATTATTGAGTATAGTTTATTCGAAAGAAAGAGTGATCGAATATTAGTTATTTGAAAGTGAGTTAATCGAATATTAGTTATTCGAAAGTGAGTTAATCGAATATAAGTTATTCGAAGTGAGATAATCTAATATTAGATATTCAAAGTGAGTTAATCGAATATTAGTTATTCGAAAAGAGTTAATCTTCGAATTCGATTATATCGAATTCGGGAAAGTACTTATCGTTTCTAGTTTTTAAATCAAGATTTATTTATTTATAAATTAGGTGTTTATTTATTTATTCAAATTAAAGAATAAAAGTTATATTTGAAATTAGATATTTCGAAAGTAGGGATTATAACGTTATCGTTATAACCAATGTTTTTATAAAAGAAGTGGCTTGTAAATAGAATCCGTGAGGTTCGCAAGAAAGTTGTTAAAGGTTTAAAAGGATAAACTTTGTCAATTCCGATGTTAAAACGTTGTTTAGTTAAGGTCTGAGAGGTAATTATACCCCAACTTGATTGACTTCCTTCTTAACTAAGGAATGGTTAAAGTTTGGTAGTAAAGGTAGGTTAAGTGGATTTAGTTAATGAGCGTAATGGTTTGTGTTGGCATAGCGATGTTTATTTAAACATCAGTTTAAATCAAATGAAGGAGTTTTGGAAATGTTTTCCAAATAAGAATCAAAAATCTTTTCTAATAACAGAAAACAAGAAATCGGACTAAATATGCAAACGTTTTCCAGTGATTAATAACGTATATTTTCTAAGTTTAGAAAATAAGGATTTATGAATATATGAAAACGGGAAATAAGGAAATGGATAAATTAATGATAAATTAATTTAAAGGGATAAATGTTGAATGTTGATTGATCGATAAAATTTCCATTTGGAAATAATATCATTGTTTGCACACGAGTTTTCTTTTGATAGTTAAATCACAAACTATCAAAGATTTGACCATTTTTCCATCATCAATACGGAGAGACCAGTTGGGTTATTATCCGAGAACCACTCCATATGGGCGTTAGTGTTTCGAATAAAATAGATCGAAGACAAATTGAAGACGGTGTTATGCAAGGGCTACCTTGTTTACATAATAGTGCCTTCGGTTTGTCCAGTCCCAGGACAACCTGTATGGAAGAATGTTTGACAGAGTATATCAGGTGGATCACGTGAGTTGATCGTTTTAAACGTATTTACATTGGTTGCGGAGGAATTCGTTTCTCTTAGCTTACCCATGGTTTTTTTGGGGAAATCAATTTGTGGTTTGACGGGTATGACGATGTGGCATTCAAAGTAAATGAATGAATAATCTGTTGAAAGATACGTTATGACCTCCAGCCTCATCAACTGGGAAATGACAGAAATCGGGCAGGCAGCATGGCTAAGTGGGCCGCACCCAAGTAGGGTATATTGTCACCATCTAGAGAATATTCATATTTTTTACTTCTTCCAACTATGTATCTCCCTGGAATGGTTATGTTGGTTTACCAACTATAAGGTGACAATATATTCGATACATTCTAGCGAAATGAGTGGTCGGTCATGTGTGGCCGAGTTGCAAGATGTTCTTGTTGAATCCAGTGTATCGCTTCTAGAGTACACTGAGCGGAAGGTGGATCCATACCTTGTCATTGTTGAATCCATTCCCCAAATAAGAGCCTGCGGTTTTGAATGTATATTATATATGTAGAACGTTAGATGCAAGCGTTTCTACTAGATTTCTATTTACTTGATCTAGACATTATTATAATATCAGACAAGTATCATTTAAAAATATTTTGGCTTATCATAAGGTAAAAGCCATCCGTGTTTATGTGTGGATCGGTCTTATGATTATCCTTTGTTCCAAAAGAATTTTGAAAGTTAAATCAAATGATTTGAGTTTACTCACACCAGTCACATGACTAACCCAGAGTTTATTTTGTTTTGTTTTCCCTAAACTCTTCGGTGCCCAATTTTGTACGGGCAGTCAAGTAGTCGGGATTTACAGATACTTGAAGAGCTGGAGAAGGAGGCTTCAAAATTATATAGCTATGGTTATTTCTGCTGTGTTGTAAGTGTTGTACTTTGGAAATGATATGTATATTCAAGTACAAATTTATATTTCAAAGTTATGTTATATAATATATGTTATTCGTTCCGCTGTGAGATTCGTGTTACTCTGATATTGTATGTTGTAGTTCTTCTATTCTAAGTTTCTATCTTATCTATCCACATCCTCTAACTTCTTTCATAGACCATCTAGTATTTCCGATGCTTGATTAGTCGACATTATGTTTGGTGTCGATAACCAAGATCGCGAAAACCCCGGGTCGTTACACATGTCACCCACTTAATCCCATGTCCCTTACATATCTTATCTTGGTTAAGTGTTCTTTAATTCATTATAACTATAATCTTGCAAGACCTCCTACATTAGATTCCGTTCTGCAGTTGCTGAATTTGCCAGGCGGGTCCGGACATGCTTATACCGCAATCCGAATCTAACCTAGTGTCTTTGCCTTATTACGCATCTAGTTTATAACTTTGACCTCTCACATTAGACTGCTATTTGCGGTTGCTCGATGTGCTGGGCGGGTCCGGGCAGGCTTATACCGCAAACCAAGTCTAACCTCGTGTCTTAGGCGTTCACTATCTCGTTCTATTATTTTGTAATAACCCGGAAATCTGAGCCAATTTAAAATTTTTGTTTTGGCAATTTTGACGAATTTTCAATATTTAAAATGAATTATTTTAAATAATAATGATGAGAAATTTATTTTGAATAGAATTTGAACGTATATATTTATATAGATCGTCGTTAGAATATAAATATTTTATTTTAATTATAAAAGGAATTGAAAATGGCGCGGTAGTTCGATAATTCGATTTCAAAGTTCAAATGAATGTACAAGATTCAAAATAAACTGGATTTTAGTGAAACCAAAATTATTAGAATCTATTTGAGAATATCTTTCCAACGAATCCGAAAAATTTAAATTTCATAGCAGAAATCAAAACATATGTTCAGTTGAAAATTCAGAATAGTCGCTATGGAATTCTGGCCCTTAAAAATGGAAATTTTGCAAACTACCTCGATTTTTTATGAAACCACTTTTGTTGGATCCGTGATGTCAAGTTATTGCTAGATTCCAAAATTCGTAATTTTCTGAATCAATATATGAGCGTGGCAAAGGAAAACGTGTTTGACCAGTTTTAGTTGATTTTAATCGATTGGAAAATGGTCATTTTTCAAATGGTCTCGGAATTTGACGAAATTACCGTATCGTCAATACGAAGCTAGAAAAAAATTCGGGATTTTTTAGAGTCCGTATGTGGCCCCGGTAAATTGAAATGTGCGTTCAAATTCAATATATAGAGTTATATTTTGATTTTGACGAAAACTGATCGAAATGATCGAATTAGCCTACAATACATATCCCATTGTGTTCAGAATGGGGGTAATTAGCTAGGCACAACAGTCGATGGGTTTGATTTGGAGTTCAAAAGAAAAGGTTACTTTTTGAAATTAAATAATAATAAATATATTTATATAATTCTCTACTTCCCTCTTCTCTCTCTATTCACAAATCGAAATTAAAAAAAGGAAAACCGCATTCGCTCCCCGTCGCCCCCAGGCGGATCGCCAGCGTCGCACCCCCCTGATGCCGCCACTCCCCCTCCGACCCCCTTCCTCCCCCTCAGGCCATCGCCATCTCGAGGACCCCCCCTTCCCAGCCGCGCCCCCTTCCTCGATTGCAAACCCCGTCGTTACCCCCCCTACAACCAACGACCGCTGCCCCTTCCTCCGGCTCTGCCCTCCTCCGACGCAGTCTCCCCCCTCACCCCTCTGACCACCAAAATCCTCCACCGTTTGCTTCCTCCTCTCTCCATCTTGCAATCACCCTAAACCCGCCCTCAAACCCTAGCCGCCAATTCCCAGTGCACCACCGCGAGCTCGAGCCACCCGCCCTTACCGCGAGCCACCAGCGACGGCCTTTCCCCCTCGGAACGCTGTAAGCCTTTATTTACTTTGTTTATTTAATTCTTTTATTTTCGTTATTTAAGTAAATTGATTTTATAAAATAAAAATCAGTTTTTTTTAGCAATAGAAATGGACAAAAAGGTATAATTTTTATTGTATAAAGGTTGGGTTTCTGTAATATGAAAGGTAAAGATTTTTATATATGGATTAACGTAGTAATAAAAAATGATTTTTAATGTATAGAACATCATATTAAAAATGTGATTTTAATATGAACAGCGTGGAGAAGACTGCTTTGGAAGTACGGCCAGATCCAGATGTTCTGAATTTCAGAAATAAAATGGAGGAGTGGAACCCTCGGTGAGAACTTCTCACCTTTAATTTATTTCTAGTCTGAAATATATACTAGGATGCAGACGGTGCTTAGCAGCACCCGACACCCATCGTCCACAGACCATGGATGACTTGTTTGTTTGATTGCTGTGTTGTGAAATTTTATTGTGTGAGGTGGAATAGAATAAAATATATATTCATGTGTTGAAATAAAATATATATTCATGGGTTGAAGTAAAATATATATTCATGTGTTGAAGTAAAATATATATTCATGTATTGAAGTAAAATATATATTCATTTACAAATCGAATGATTTGTTTATGTACACCAATTTGACTGATATTGATTGGGACGATAAATTTTACACATCGCCCAACTACACAAATAAAAATATGTGTTTGTTGATTTGAAACCCCACACGGGTATTGGGATGATATTTGGCGTACAATAATCCCAATTATTTAGCTGTATGTCAATCGATTGGTCGACAGACTGTGTAAGCGTTAATTATTTATATTTAATGCTTATGCAGTTGTGTGGTGCACTCTGGATGATGGTTGATGATTTATCGTTGCTATTATATACATGTGTTGTAGAAAATCCATATAATTAACATTATATGGTAATTGATTGGGCCTCATTCCAATTTAGAAAATAAATTCATGTGTTAAATAGAAAATAAATTCATGTGTTGAATAGAAAATAAATTCATGTGTTGAATTGAAAATAAATTCATGTGTTGAATAGAATAAACATTCATGTGTTGAATAAAAGCCTTGTTGATTAGATTGACGCCATTTTGACGTGGACGATATTTATATCGATTGTATTCATTTTTATTATGAATATAGAAAAGAAAGTGATTTCAAAATTTAACGTTTTGAAAATATTATCATTTGTATATCAATGATGTGGAATATTCAGTTTTGATTAGAAATTGAATATGAAGTTGAAATCGTTTTGAAAACGAATTTAAAACGACTTATAAAATACATTTTAAAAGTAATCGACGAAATATATATTATATATAGTATATATATAATATAATGGCCTGAATAGAACGCGCAGCGCCGCGGCAGTTCGCGAATTTCGACCATTGACTTCGAATGGATATTGCGGGAGATCCGACGTCGGATTCTCCTAAAACTAGAACCGTTGGGTTCGTACTAAAAAGAGCTTTCTAATGAATATTAGAAATTTGAAATCTAACGGTTGGATTTGGAATTATGTCCAAATCAAATTTGGAAAAGGTCGTTGTAAGTGCAGTTCGATGGCCATTGGTGAAAATCGACTGTACGGGCCTTGATAAAATTATTAAAAATAGTAACAATTTGTGTAAAATCATAAGAAATTGTTTGTGAAGAATTGGGATGAAAATTTCCAAATTTGAAAAGATAAAAGCAGATTTTTATCGAAATGAACTAGTTTTGAACTAGAATTATAATTCTATTTATTTTTAAAAATAAATAAAGTGGAATTGAAATGGTTTTGAAAATAACCAGAATTTCCAATAATTGAATTTGAATGGATTTGAATCGAAATTGTCGTTGGAATATTTCGATGTTGGATTTCGTGATTATACAGATATTGTTATGGAAATTTGAAAGATATATTTATATCGTTATTTCCAATACGATATTTGTCGGTCGTAGAATTTGATATTGAATATTAGCCGATATATTTTCTATTCAGAGCCTTGTATTTAATATCAAATGTGATTTGGGTTTGTCGTGAATGGTGACTTCATTAACACTGTTCTTAAACCCAGTTGAGAAAAAGATTAAATCTTTTTATTTAGATTTAATGAAGTGTACCAATTAAATGATATTTAATTGGAATTGAATTTGAATTGATTTTTGGGTTTATCATGAACGGTGTTTTAAATAACACTTGTTCTTTAACCCGATAATTAATAGAATGTGATTTTGGGTTTATAGTGAACCGTGTTTTAAATGGCATTGGCTCTTTAACCCGGTTAAAGACAGGATGTGATTTCCCAAGTTAAACAATCGTTAATATTGAGTTTTGGGAAGATTAAAACTAAGTGGAGTTTTAATGAATCTTTAATTAGATTGAAGTGATCGAGAATGGGGTATCACCAGTTTTGCTCCAGCCGATAGTTAAATCTTTAATTAGATTTGAACGTGAAATGGTAATTAAATTTACCGATAACACCGTGGTGTTAGATATGAAGTATGACCAGTTTTACATCATGGGATGAATAGGCTGGAATTGGGAAGTAAATGATTACTTCGGTGTGGTTCGCTAATCCCGACTAATTTGAATTGATATTCAAAGGAAGATTAAAGAATAAATTTAAAGAATTTATCTTTGATAAAATTAATGGGAACCTTTCCCAAAGTTTAAGAATATTTGAATAAAAGAATATTCTGAATAGGAATGAGGCGTATGTTATGTTTGTGTAACACTTGTTTATTATATACGCAAGTTATTCAGCAAGACCGGGTTTATCCCATTCTGAATAACTGATTCGACGTGGTGTCGAGGATGAAGATGGTGGTTGAAGACCGGAGGACTTCACATCATTTGGGTGATTACTGATCATCTTGATTGGGATGTGCACCCAAGAGGAGGGAATCAGTTGGTGATCGTCCAGACGTACTTGGAGATTGATGGATAGGCGAGGTACAAAGTGCCTCCGGTTTTGTTCAGACCCAGAGCGAACTTGTAAATGGACTGTGTGTCTGACATTGGATTTTATTCTGTGTGATTGATTTCTATTAAATATATATCTGTTTGGCGGCGGAGAATTTATTCTCTTGCTTAACGCCCTTCTCTGAGACGTACGAGCTCAGGAGTTATATATTGATGGATATCAATCGCATGGAGTGAATTGCCTGTGTGGCATGCCTAAGTGGCAATTGATCAAGGCTTCTGTTGAAAAGAAAAGTCTTGTGGTTGATGATCAAAGCACGGCCTGTGTGCCATAGCTTTGTGTAGCGTTGATTCGCGAGCCTCACACCCCAGTTGTGAACCAAAAACGGAAGAGGACCTCAGGGATGCCATGCGTTTCCTTCTAGCTAGGTGGTGTCAGTGACCTACCAGCCCTGACATTTATATTATTTTCACCTGTGTGGTTGTTGCTGTTGTGAGGCGCCTCGGATATATCGGTGACTGTGTGGAGCCGATGGAGTCATTGAGCTCATTTATGCCCCAAAGGGCGGGGGAACGCAGTGTTCAGGCATTTTAATCCACATCGGTGGACCGGTCCTGACGAACCAAGGGTCACTCGAGCTCTGATCCTGAGACTTGGGCTAGACAATCCCGAATTGGTAGAGGACTATCTTTTGCCTCGGTTCACAGCTGGAAATCCAACTTCCAATACGTGACTTTGCTGTTTTATTTGTAGAGCCTAGTATGTTGACATAGTGGTATGGGGCACTTATGCCGTCTATGATTGATACTTATGATTGAAATTCTTTTATACACTATGCACTTATAATAGTATCAAATGATTTGTTTTAGCGTATCAAGCATTCTTTGGATATTATAAGGTAAAAACCCAATCCTCCGGCTTGCGTTGCATTGTGTGATGGGACCTGGGTCTTATAATAGCTTCATTTTTCTTTATATAGCATTGCGTTGTTTGTTTTATGCACCGGTATTCTTGGGAGGAAACTCGTTCCGTGTTTTACGGCGTGGTTCCTTGATTTGCCAAACTTTAAAAATACAAATTAATAACTGTTTTAGTTCTCACACCAGTCACATGACTGACCTGAAGTTTATTGTTTTAACCTAAACTCTGGATGCCCTTATTTTGACACGGGCAGCTAGTAGTTTTGGTTTTGTAGATTTATATTCACAGGATCCTGATTTACAGCTGGAACGATATCCGGAAAACTCTGTATCCGTATATCTCCTTCAGTTGTGCTTTGTATTATTTTCCGCTGCTATGTAGTGTATTGTAATCTCTGATATTTATCGAATGTGTAATATTTATTTATACTCTGTATATTCTTGTATTATGATGAATTTTTGTAATTAACAATGAAATGTTCTTCTGTTTGCGTTCGAATCTGTCGTGTTCTCAAAACAATCAACGGTTTCGAACGGTCATGGTCGGTTTAGCGACTGATTTGGATCGAGCGAAATTCCCGATCGTTACACATTCCAATTTGGAAAATAAGGAATATTATAAAATAAAATTCATGTGTTGAATAGAAAGAAAATTCATGTGTTGCATAGAAAGAAAATTCATGTGTTGAATAGAATAAAAATTCATGTGTTGAATAAAAATATATATTCATATAGTGAAGAAAATATTCATTTGTTGAATAGAATAACGAAGTTATTGAAATATATAAAGCCGTGTGGATTAGATTTGCGCCATTTTGATGTGAACGATATTTATATCGATTTTATTCATTTTTATAATGAATATAGAAAAGGAAGTGATTTCAAAATATAATGTTTTGAAAATATTATCATTTATAGATTAATGATATGCAATATTCAATTTTGATTAGAAAT
Organism: Allium sativum; assembly: GCA_030737875.1. NCBI lineage: Eukaryota > Viridiplantae > Streptophyta > Magnoliopsida > Asparagales > Amaryllidaceae > Allium > Allium sativum. The sequence goes on from CM060918.1 coordinate 898,831,876, forward strand.
TGAATATAAAGTTGAAATCATTTTGAAAACGAATTTAAAATGATTCACGTTTTAAAAGTAAATCGACGAAATATATATAATAGAAATATTATTTATATTAAATGGCCTGAATAGAACGCGCCGCGCTGCGACAATTTGCGAATTTCGACCATTAACTTCGAATGGACATTACAGGAGATCCGACCGTCGGATTCCCCTAAAACTGGAACCGTTGGGTTCGTATCGAAAAGAGATTTCTAACGAATATTTGAGATTTGAAATCTAACGGTTGGATTTGGAATTATCTGCAAATCAAATTTGGAAAAGGTCATTGTAAGTGCAGTTCGATGGTCGTTATTGGAAATCGACTGTACGGGCCTTGATAAAATTATTAAAAATAGTAATAATTTGTGTAAAATCATAAGAAATGATTAGTGAAGAATTGGGATGAAAAATTCCAAATTTGAAAAGATAAAAATAGATTTGTATCGAAATGAACTAGTTTTGAACTAGAATTAAAAACCATTTATTTTTGAAATAAATAAAGTGGATTTGAAATGGTTTTGAAAATAACTAGAATTTCCAATAATTGAATTGGAATGGATTTAAATCGAAATTGTCTTTGGAATATTTCGATGTTGGATTTCGTGATGATATAGATATTGTTATGGGAATTTGAAAGATATATTTATATCATTATTTCCAATACGATATTTGTTAGTCGTAGAATTTGATATTGAATATAAGCCGATATATTTTCTATTCAGAGCCTTGTATTTAATATCAAATGTGATTTGGGTTTGTCATGAATGGTGTCTTCATTAACACTGTTCTTAAATCCAGTTGAGGAAAAGATTAAATCTTTTTATTTAGATTTAATGAAGTATACCAATTAAACGGTATTCAATTGGATTTGAATTTGAATTGATGTTTGGGCTTATCGTGAACGGTGTTTCAAATAACACTTGTTTTTTAACCCGATAACTAATGTAATGTGATTTTGGGTTTATAGTGAACCGTGTTTTAAATGACATTGGTTCTTTAACCCAGTTAAAGACAGGATGTGTTTTCCCAAGTTAAATAATCATTGATAGTGCTTATTGGGAAGATTAAAACTAAGCGGAGTTTTAATGAATCTTTAATTAGACTGAGATGATCGAGAATGGAGCATCACCAGTTTTGCTCCAGGCGATAGTTAAATGTTTAATTAGATTTGAACGTGAAATGGTAATTGAATTTACCGATAACACCGTGGTGTTAGATATGAAGTATGACCAGTTTTACTTCGTGTGATGAATAGGTTGGGATTGGGAAATAAAATAAACGATTACTTCGGTGTGGTTCGCTAATCCCGACTAGTTTGAATTGATATTCAAAGAAGATTAAAGAATAAATTTAAAGAATTTATCTTTGATAAAATCAATGGGAACCTTTCCCAAAGTATAAGAATATTTGAATAAAAGAATATTCTGAATTGGAATGAGGTGTATGTTTTGTTTGTGTAACACTTGTTTATTATATACGCGAGTTATTCAGAAAGACCGGGTTTAACCCATGCTGAATAACTGATTCGACGTGGTGTCGATGATGAAGACGGTGGTTGAAGACTGGAGGTCTTCACATCGTTTTGGTGATTACTGATGATCTTGATTGGGCTGTACACCCAAGAGGAGGGAATCCGTTGGTGATCATCCAGACGTACTTGGAGGTCGATGGATATGCGAGGTACAAGGTGCCTCCGGTTTCGTTCAGACCCAGAATGAACTTGTAAATGGACTGCGTGTCTGACATTGTATTTTATTCTGTGTGATCGATTTCTATTAAATACATATCTATTTGGCGGCGGAGAATTTATTCTCTTGCTTAACGCCCTTCTCTGAGACGTACGAGCTCAAGGTTTATATATTGATGGATATCAATCGCATGGAGTGAATTTCCTATGTGGCATGCCTAAGTGGCAAATGATCAAGGCTTCTGTTGAAAAGCAAAGTCCTGTGGTTGATGATCGAAGCACGACCTGTGTGGCATAGCTTTGTGTAGCGTGGATTCGCAAGCCTCACACCCCGGTTGTGAACCAGAAATGGGATAGGACATCAGGGAGGACATGCGTTTCTTCCTATCTAGGGTGGTGTCAGCGACCTACCAGCCCTGGCATTTATATTATTTTCACCTGTGTGGTTGTTGCTGTTGCGAGGCGCCTCGGATATATCGGTGACTGTGTGGAGCCGATGGAGTCATTTGGCTCATTTACGCCCCAAAGTGCGGGGAAACGTAGTGTTCAGGCATAATAATCCACATCGGTGGACTGGCCCTGACGATCCAAGGCTTGTCTACGTGCTTGCCTGAGGCTCGGGCTAGAGAGTTTCGAATCAGTAGAGGACGACCCTGGCCTGGGTTCATAGATGGAAATCCAATTTCCAAATACGTTACTTTGCGGTTTTGATTGTAGAGCCTAGTATGGCGACATAGTGGTATGGGGCATTTGTGCCGTCTATGATTAATACTTATGATTGAAATTGTTTCTTCACTTATAGTAATAATAAAAGATGAAATTTAGCGTATCAAGCATTCTTTGGCTATTATAAGGTAAAAAACCTATCCTCCGGCTTGTGTTGCATTGTGTGATGCGACCTGGGTCTTATAATAGCTTCATTTTTCTTTATTTAGCATTGCGCTGTTTGTTTTATGCACTAGTATTCTTGGGAGGAAACTCATTCCGTGTTATACGGCGTGGTCACTTGTTTTACCTAACTTTAAAATAAAGATTAATAACTGTTTTAGTTTTCACGCCAGTCACATGACTGACCCGGAGTTTATTGATTTAACCTAAACTCTGGGTGCCCTTATTTTGACACGGGCAGCTAGTAGTTTTGGTTTTGCAGATTTATATTCACAGGATCCTGATTTACAGTTGGAATGATATCCGGAAAGCTCTGTATCCGTATATCTCCTTCAGTTGTGTTTTGTATTATTTTTCCGCTGCTATATAATGTATTGTAATCTCTGATATTTATCGAATGTGTAATATTGATTTATACTCTGTATATTCTTGTATTCTGATGGAATTGTTGTAATATACAATGAAATGTTCTTCTGTTTGCGTTCTGATGTGTCTTGTCCTCAGATTATCCGGGCTTTCTTTACCGAGGAAGTTACGGGTCTTCACATATTCAAAACCCAATTTGAATTTATATCCATATTCCAATTTGTCCATAATTCCCAATTCAGGCTATGTTCATAATTCCCATTCTAATTATGTCCATAATTCCATGTACATAAATTATACCAATTTATGCCCCAAGTTAATTACATGATTACAAACCAATTTATGCCAATTATATAATATTCAATGTTTTTCCCAAACTTTTCCCCAACGTTCCTACGTCATTTGTACGTATAATTCACATAATATGTTAGGCTCGTCGTTAGCCTAACTCATAAGAAAAAGGAAAAGTAGAGGGAAAGAGACATCATCCACACATAATATAGATTCAATAATCATATGGAATATGAGCTTGCATAGAATAGGATAGATCTAATCAACATAAACTTGCATAGATCTAATTAATATAAACTTGCATAGATCTAATTAACATAAACTTGCATAGATCTAATTAACATAAACTTGCATAGAATAGAATAGATCTAATCAACATAAACGTGCATAAATCTAATTAATCATAAACTTGGATAGAATAGAACAGATATAATCAACATAAACTTGCATAGATCTAATTAACATAAACTTGCATAGAATAGAATAGATCTAATCAACATAAATTTGCATAAATCTAATTAACATAAACTTGCATAGATTTAATTAACAAAAATTTGCATAGAATAGAATAGATCTAATCAACATAACTTGCATAGATCTAATTAACATAAACTTGCATAGATCTAATTAACATAAACTTGCATAGAATAGGATAGATCTAATCAACATAAACTTGCATAGATCTAATTAACATAAACTTGCATAGATCTAATTAACATGAACTTGCATAGCATAGTATAGAGTAGAGTTAATTATGTATATGAATCTACAAAATAGATCCAATAACATATGATAACAGAACTGGCATGTCTCAATATAATAGATCTAATAGCGTATGATACAGGCATAGTCATACAGTCCAATTCACACTTATCACCATTATTTTTAATTAATTATCTTGTGAAAGTAACTGTACTCACAGTGGTAGCAGAAGAAATAATATAGAACTGAATTAAGCGTTTGTTGTTATTCTAGAATCGTTCCCCTTTTTCACAATTCCTATGCTTTGATTCGTTGAAGAAGAGAAACTATTTTAGTTTTGGGTGCAGTAGCATGGAGGCTTATGAATAAATTTAGTTTAGATTAGGGTTAGATTAGATGTGCTTATATAGATGTATTAGATTAGTTGGGCCTTTAGATTAACTAGGAGATCATCAGAACCACATAGCTCAAAGAAACATCATCCAACCAATCAGAAGAGGCCACATCAGCCCTAAAACTCAAAAATCGTCGTTAACAAATAAAAATGTGTCATGTGTGCAACATGATACGCAACAGCAGGGGTGTTGACACGCACGTGTCATATATATATATATATATATATATATATATATATATATATATATAAATATATATATATATATATATTATTTTTCTTTTTAACTATCTTTCCAATTAACCCTTTTCACACTAAACCGCTTTTTAATTGAACTGCTTTCACACTAGGCCTCTTTTTAGCCATTCCTCTAAAACAAAATATGGCACTGATGGGGATTGAACTCAGAACCTCTTGCATACAAGTCACATGTACTAACCAAATGAGCTACTAAGTCTTTTGCTAACAAGACTTAGGACAAAGCTACACATTATTCTCTCATTCCTCTTTTTCATATTTTGTTGCAATATTTAATTTAAAGATATCTTCTTCATTTTAAAGCAGTTTTCTACAAACTATAGGTCTAATTTGACTACAAAATCGCCATGAACGCAATGACGATAATTTCATGACCAAATTCCTAAAGCTTCTCAAATTTTCCTTTTTATTTCTATTTAATTGTTCACATGCATTTATTCGCATTTCATGTATTGCATTTAATTTCTTTAATTAATCTTTTTCCTTCATTTCACTACATGAACTTATTACATGCAATTTTATTGTCATTATTTAATTTTTCTCTTAAATATATCTATGTATATAATATATATACATATTTCCACATTTTTAATTTCATTTAAAATGCAGGGTATTACAGGGAGAGGAAGAGAAATAAGGGGAAAGAAAATAGGTCAAACATAAAGCCTGACGAGTTCTAGTGATTTTCAGTATATGCATGAAATAGTGGTATCAAGACAAATAAATAAGCTAGATGATAAAGTACAGCAGCATTTAAGTATAAAGTAAACAAGACAACAACATAAAACAATGAATCAAGCAAAGCTTCTCATTTATATCCCAAGAACAAGTTTTCTTTGCACTAATACTAGTGCATCATGATTAGGTGTTACCCTAATTACATATTAGGATTAGGTGTTACACTAATTTTATATCAGGATTAAGTTTTACCCTAATTACATATTAGGATTACGTGTTACCCTAATTACATATCAGGATTAGGTGTTACTCTAATTACATATTATGATTTGGTGTTACCCTAATTACATATTAGAATTAGGTGTTACCCTAATTACTACCCAAGCGATCGGCTCCCTATTACGAAAATACCCTGTGTCATACTCGATAGTAGGGTGTATCACTCCCTTACCCAACAACTTATAAAACACTATCCTATTTACTGGTTTTTACAGGATCTTAGTTTCCTTAATCAGATCTTGCACGCTCATGCCTCCACCAAAACGTTTTAACCTCTTACTATCCAGATCAATAAAGTGTGTCATGGTCTCAACCTAGTGTGAGGCCCCCTAATAAGATATCAACAAGGATACTAACTGAAATGGGTTCCACAAAGAAAGATTGACACATGCCAAACCCCCTAAGCTTGAGCCCCCAAGTAAGTAGGATTTAAGAGTCCCCAAAACCCGATACAACGGAAGAACGAGGGACCTCTTAGCTTATTAATAATCTGGTTTAACTTATAAACAAGTACCTGCCCAGATGTACATATAAACTATAGTAATTCAGTTTACTTAACTTACATCTAGTACTTACATGTTCTTTACTTAATCTCTGTATTAAGTCTAATCTACCATGTATACGCATATGCATATTCTTCCTTCTGATTATATTCCCAAATTACAGTCAAAAGTCCTCAATTTATAATATGCCTGAATTCCCCTTTTTCATTATCAATTCATATTATCCCAATTCAATTATACGCAATCATAAATCGGAAATGGCCTAGGAGGCTAGGATCTTGGTAGCCTAGGCTCAGCGTAAATAAAAAGCGAAAAGAGAAGGAGAAGAACATAATCAAATCAAACTGTATAAAATAGGCATATAAAGAAGACTGTAAATAAATTAAACAGCACAATAGGGATAAGGAAGATAGATATATGTGAACAAAAAACTGATTAATTAACTGACAGTAAAAGAACATATATTAATGTAAACTGTATAGATGAATAATAGTAAAAGAACAGTATAGAAAAATAACTTATAAGTACTGCATGTTCTAGATCCAAATTTATTTATTGTCATAATACTTGTCTAAATGTCAGATCTGACAATAACATGAACTCACAGTGTTAGGTATTAAGTTCATAAATAGTTCTTGAAAATATTGCATGTTGATTGCAGATCTTAAATTATCTATGTAGATCTAACTTTCAGTAGTGTCTCCCCATTTTATTAATCTAGAATGAGCCATGGAGGAAGAGAGAAAATGAAGAATAGTTGTGTGTAGTGAAATGGGAGAGAGCCACAATCTACTCATCCATCAACCACTAGCATTCATCGTCCTAAAGAATTCACAATGCTTGTATGAACATATTCAAAGTGTTGTGTGTATATGTCCCTACATTAATGTGAAAATTAGAAGGTCGACTGATCTAGTTGACCTCCTTAGTGCAATATATGTTTGTGCCATGTATCCAATATGTATGCAAAAGAGTCCAATATAACATATAATTTCTATATGTGTGCACAATCATTCACTAAAATGCAACATCCATATGATTATTTAACCATTTTCATCCATTTAAAATTAAAATGCACGCACATCCATATGCAATATGTAAGTGCTTGAGCCGATCTATTGCCTAGTGTGTGTGCGTGTGTATGCGACCACTAGCAAACACTCGCATTCACTTGCAACCATCAATCATTATATGTCTCATACACATGTTTCCATCTATTGGTTTCTACCTAAGGAACGAAGATTCGAATGATAGGATAACATACCCAAATGATAGAAGCAATTGCGAATTAAAAGCTCGGAAAAGAAATTAAGAATGTACTCTCAAAAAGAAAAGGGTAAGAAGCGCGAATCTTGTCTCTGGGTTCCCACGTAATGTCTTTTCGGTCTTCTCCCCACTGTATCTTCACGATTATTATTTCTTTGTCGCGTGGTTTCTTAACCTCTAATCCAAGAATATGAGTAGGGACTTTTCTAACTATCGCTTCCTTCTCAACCTCCACATCTTCAAGGATGGTTGGCTACACTACCTCTGTTGTATCATGTATACATTTCCCCTGATCGGAAACATGGAACACATCTTGTACGCCCGCTAGCCACTCCAGTAGTCTAACCCTATAGGCCATCTGACCTATCCTATCCACTATGGGGAAAGGCAGTACAAACCTCAGTGCCAATTTCCCTACCGAGCCAAAGCAAAAAAAAATTGTTAGAAGTGATACTTTGATGAAGACCATATCTCCTACTTTGATTTCCAAATCAGTCCTCCCCTTATTGGCATATGACTTTTGCATGTCCTGAGCTGCTTTCATCCATCGTCGAATAAGATCAATCTTCTCAAATATCTCTCGAATCCAAGTAGAAGTCAGTCCATAGACTTCCACCAACAAGTCGGGGATCGGCAAGGTCGTCCGTAAAGTGCCTCGAAGAGTGCAATGCCTATGCTTAACTGATAACTGTTGTTATAGGCAAACTCAACCAATGGGAGGTGCTCCTCCCAAGTCCCTCAAAAATCTGGGATACATAGTCTCGAAAGATCCTCAAGAACCATATTCACCCTCTCAGTCTGTCCATCGGTCTGAGCGTGGCATGATGTGCTCGAATGTAATTGTGTACCTAGTTCCTCTTGCAAGTGCTTCCAAAACTCCCTTGTGAAGACGAGGTCACAGTTATTTACTATATTGGAAGTACCCTATGAAGTCGGACTATCTCCTGAAGGTATACTGATGCTAGCCAAGTTGTTGTCCTCTTGCTCTTGATACGAACAAAGAGAGAGCTCTTCATAAATCTGTCTACCATCAACCAAATATTGGCGTTGCCCTTCCTTGATCTGGGAAGTCCATTAATCAAGTCAATAGAGACGTCTCCCACTTCCATTATAGGACATCCAAGTGATGAAGTAATCCGCCAGGTTTCCTTTGTTCAACCAACACTTGTTGTTAAGTCAAACATCGGACAACAAATTCCACCATGTCCTTCTTCATACCATTCCAAAAGAAATCTCTCTTCATATCTCGATACATCCTGTTGCCGCCCGGATGGATAGTCATCGAAGAATGATGAGCATCCTCGAGAACTATTCCCAACAAATCTCTATCTCGAGGAACACAGAGCCTTCCATCTAGTCGTAGCCACCTTTTAAAATCCACAGAGTTTCTTCTTAGGTGACTAGAGGTCTCTCCTCTAATAAGAATGTCCACAATGTTTGTTACCTATGGGTCCTCTAGTTATGTGGATCCAATGTGCTCTGTAAGAGTAGTTTGTACTGTCAGCGATGCTAACAAACCAGGCGTAAGACCCGTAGTTGGCCTAAAATCAAAGGTCGATATAAAATCCATGCTCCTCCTCTCTAGGAATAGAGGACTCAAGGTCATCCTCTGCCTACTCAATGCGTCTGCCACTACATTACCCTGGCTTGGGGTATAAGCTATCTCGAAATTATAGGACGCTAGGAACTCCATCCACCGTTGCTTTCTTAAATTGAGATACTATTGTGAAAACAAATATTTGAGCGACCTATGATCCTTGTATAGTTCAAATCTCTCTCAAAGTAGATAATGTCGACAAGACTTCAATGTGAACAATATTGCAGCCAACTCTAGGTCATGGGTAGGGTATTTTTTTCGTGAACTCTCGACTGTCCGCTACCGTAGCATACTACCCTACCATCTTGCATCAACACGGCACCAAGTCCTATGCCACAATCATCTGCGTAGATCGTAAACACTTTGCTTCCATCAGGTAGAGTCAGAACTAGGCTAATGTCAGAGCCCTCTTCAATCTCTGAAAAGCATCCCTGCAATCAATGCTCCAAGAAAAAGCCAAGTTCTTGTTTGCCAGTCGGGTGAGCAGGGCTGATATCCTTGCAAAGTCCTTAATGAACTTCCTATAATAACTCGCCAATCTTAGAAAACTCCTCATCTTCGTCGCATTCTTTGGAGCCTTCCAATCTTGAACTACGACGACTTTAGCGAGGTCCACCGCTATCCCATTTTTGGAAACTACAGCCGTAGGAACCTTACTTCCTTACTCCAAAAGTGACACTCAGAAAATTTTGCCTTAAGCTGATGTGATCTGAGAGTGTGAAGAACCTCTCCTAAGCGTACGGCATGTTCCTCCTCATTCCTTGAGAAGATCAGAATATCATCCATGAAGACACCCACAAACTTGTTTATAAATTCTCTAAACACCCTACTCATTAAGTCCACAAAATATGTGGGCGCATTGGTCAGCCCAAAAAGCATGACCAGCCACTCAAAGAAACTGTCTGGAGTTCTGGAAGCAGTCTTATCAATACTTTCCTCTGTCGCCCTCGACTGATAAAATCCCATGGCCAAATCCATCTGCAAGAAAACTGATGCGCCTACTAGTTGATCAAATAAGTCATCAATCCTCGGAAGTAGGTGCCTATTCTTCTTGGTGAGCTTATTCAACTCTCTATAGTCCATGCATAGACGAAGTGAGCTGTCTTCCTTAGTGGCAAAAACGACTGGAGCTCCCCACTCTGATATGTTCCATCTAATGAATCCTTTCTCGAATAGCTCCACTACTTGCTTAGTGAGCTCCCTCCTCTCTCTAGGATCCATAGGGCGCACTGGTAAAGCGACTGGCTTCACATTCTCTACCAAGAAAACTGGAAGTCTATCTCGTGCCTCGGAGGTAATCCCCTAACCTTATCAAACACATCTGGATAATCTTTGACTATGGTACTGATTGCAAATCATCAGTAGAAGCATCAAAGAATCTAGTAAGTTGGGCATAATTGACCCCCATCAAGTCACAAGAAATTTTGAGAGTTCTCCCTTGGCACGTCAAAAGCCTAACAACTCTACTCCTAAAGTCCAGAATGGCACCATACATGGCTAACTAATCCATTCCTAGAATCAAGCCATAACCCATAAAGACAAGAACATACGCGTCGCATTCAAACTCGATGCCTAAGATAGAAATTCTCAAACCCCAAAATATCATAGAAAGATGAGTCGTACCCCCTATGGGGTTTGAGATTACAACAGAATCGGAAATAATACTTGTACTAGGTGCAGAGTATCTACCACAGAATTGGATATAAATGAATGAGAAGCACCAAAATCAAAGAGAGTTGTAAAATGATTGTAAAAAGGGGAAATCAAACTTTCTACAGTGACTATCCTATCTCGATTAGGTCCACTAGCCTAAGGACATGTACTTGTCCTCTAGAAGATCCTGCCTCATGTCCTAGCTTGCAAGGGCATTACTTAGTAAAATGTCCAACTTGACCATAATTAATTAATGTCCTTGCTTGCTTGCTATGGTTAAATAAGTTTTCTTCGTCTTTATACAGTCTTTCACAAAATGACCCAAAGCTCTACAACCATGGCATCGTACCTATGAACTGCTTGTCTCCTATTGCGTAAAAGTCCTTACAAAGCTTAGAAAGGTTAACTACACGTGGAGGTGGAGCTACTTCAGTTGCAGCTGGGGGTGGGGCTTCTCCTTTAACTCAGTAAGGTGTTGTAGCTTCTAAATACCTAAGGAACCATGTCGGTAGTGCAATTCCCTTAGGAAGATGGGGTACCCCAGATATGTTGAGATCGACAGAATATTGAATATGGATTGAGGGGATATGTTTTTCAAAAAAAGGGTTTCATCTGATAATACCTTGCTTTTGAAAATAATTTTTCAAAACTTTTCTCTGATCTTGCAACCTTCAGCTCTGTTACCAAATGTGACCCCCCCCCCCCCACGTCTGTTAATGTCACTCATTAGAGAATGCATTAAGTTTTGTGAAGAGCAATAGGTAACCAGTAACTATAATTCACAAGAAAAATATAAATATACAGCGAAAAATTAACTTTTATTATTGAAAGAAAAACATTGTTCCAAACCACTTACATCATCAAATACCAAATACTTCAAATAAAACCATATGTCTTATAATTCCAAACACCATAGTACAAAAGTGCAAAACCATATCCCTTTTGACAAGCCATAGCAAAGAAGAAAGATAATCAAAGCGGTACATCAAATCGGAAGAAGGCATGATCCAAACTGAAAGAAAACCCAAATCACTGAGTACTACCACTCTAAGGACCCGAGGGGGGAAAGGAAAAGAAAGAAGGGGAAACAAAATAGGTTAGACATAAAGCATGGCGAGTTCCAATGATTTTCAGTATATGCATGAAATAGAGGTACCAAGACTGATAAATAGACTGGATGAGAAAGTACAGTAGTATATAAGTACAAAGTAAACAAGACAGCAAGATAAAACAATGATCGAGGAAAGCTTCACATTTATATCCCAAGAACAAGTTTTCTCTGCACCAATACTAGTATATCAGGATTAGGTGTTATCTTAATTACATATCAAGATTAGCTGTTACCCTAATTACATATCAGGATTAGGTGTTACCCCAATTACATATCAGGATCATATGTTACCATAATTACAAACTAGGATTAGGTGTTACCCTAATTACTGCACAAGAGATCGGCTCCTTGCTATGTAAGTACCCTGTGTCATCCCCGACAGTTGGTTGTATCATCCATAACTCAGCAACTTATAACACAAACATATTTACTGGTGTTACAGCATCTTAGTTTCCCTAATTGGACCCATGTACGCTCATGACTCCACCGGAACGCGCCTGTACCCACCTTCCTCTTTTGAACCTCTTACTATCCAGATCAGTAAAACGTGCCCTGGCTCCTACCTAGGGAAAGGCCCCATAACAAAATACCAATAGGGATACTGATTGATATGGGTTCCACACAGCAAGATTGACATAAGACAAACCCCTAAGCTTGTTCCCCTAAGTAACTAGGATTTAAAAGTCCCCAAAACCCGATACAACAGCAGAACGAGGGACCTCTTAGCTTATGAATAATCAGGTTTAACTTAGTAGGTATTTCATTAATAAGCATGGTTGTAATTTGACATTTTTTTGTAAATGTTATTATGTGTATAACCCTTTCCCTAAAATAAGCAACTGCCCAGATGTACATATACACTACAACAATTCAGCTTACTTAACTTACATCTTCATAACATGTTCTTTACTTAATATCTGTATTAATTCAATTCTAACATGTATGCATATTCTTCCTTTTGATTATATTCCCAAATTACATTCAGAAGTACTCTATTTATTATATGCCTAAATTCCCCTTTTTCACTGACGCAATCTGAAAACAAAAATGGCCTAAGCTCTCGGTGGCCTAGGCTCAGCGTAAATAAAAAGGGAAAAGAGAAGGAGAAGAACATAATCAAATCAAACTGTATAAAATAGGCATATTAACAAGACTGTGAATAAATTAAATAGCAGAATAGGGGTAAGGAAGATAGATATATGTGAACAAAAAACTGAGTAATTAACTGATACTAAAAGAACATACATTACAGTAAACTGTATAGATAAATAATAGTAAAAGAACATTATAGAAAAATAACTTATAAGTACTACATGTTCTAGATCCAAATTTATTTATTGTCATAATACTTGTCTATATATAAGATATGAAAATAACTTGAACTCACAGTGTAAGGTATTAGGTTTAGAAATAGTTCTTGAAAAGATTGTATATTGATTGCATATCTTGAATTATCTACGTAGATCTAACTCTTAGCAAAGTCTCCCTATTTTATTAATTAAGAATGAGCCATGAAGGAAGAGAGAAAACGAAGAATAGTTGTGTGTAGTGAAATGGGAGAGAGCCAACCTACTTATAGATTTATTGAGCTAATTCTTAACCGTTAGATTATAGGGTTCTAAATTTAGCAATACCAGTCATCCAACGAACCTAGTATAATAAAATAAAATAGTCCAAATACATAACTCGGAATCGGATTTGCATGCGGGTGTATCGACCCCTCCACCTACCGTGTCGACACATGGGTCGACCCCCCTTAGACATGGATCGACCCAAAAGTTGACCCAAGTACTAGATGGGTTGCACCATGACCGTTGGCTCCTGGACTAATTTTTCTATTTGAATTTATCAATATATATAACCTTTATATATATACAATCTTCTTAGAATGAAAACATTTTCATACTCTATATGTTTTACGCAAACTCGGGGTCTATCTGAACCAGAATTTTGAGACGACCTCAATGGTAAAGACGGTTTTACTTAATTCTGAATATTTAGTTATATAATATTCATTTAATTGTCTTTACTGTATGGTTATGGTGTATTAAATTATGGGGTGTTACATTCTCACCTACTTAAAGGATTTCGTCCCAGAAATCTCCAAGTTAAGAAGAATGTTAATATTTAAAAATAACCTACAACCATCTACTCATCCTTCAACCACTAGCATCCATTGTCCTTAAGAATTAATAATTCTTGTATGAACATATTCAAAGGTGTTGTGTGTATATGTCCCTACACTAATGTGAAAATCAAGCGGTCGACTGATTCAGTTGACCTCCTTAGTGCAATATATGTTTGTGCTATGTATCCAATATGTATGCAAAAAAAGTCCAGTATAACATATCTGTTCTAAATGTATGCACAACCAATCACCAAAATGCAACGTCCATATGATGATTTAGCCATTTTCATCCATTGAAAATTAAAATGCGCACACATCCATATGCAGTATGTAAGTGCTTGAGCCAATCTATTGCCAAGTTTGTGTGTATGCGTCCACTAGCAACCATTAGCAAACACTCGCATCCACTTACAACCATTAATCATTATATGTCTCAAACACATGTTTCCATCAATTGGTTTCTATCTAAGGATCGAAGATTCGATTGATAGGATAAACATACTCGAATGATAGAAGCAATTTCGAATTAAAAGCTCAGAAAAGAAATTAAGAACGTACTCTCAAAAAGAAAAGGGTAAGAAGCGTGAATCTTGTCTTCGAATTCCCACGTCGCGTCTTCGTGGTCTTCTCCCCACTATATCTTCACCAATCTTATTAATTTGTTGCATAGTTTCTTAACCTCTGATCCAAAGAATATGAGTAGGAACTTTCCTAGCCATCGCTTCCTTCTGAATCTCCACGTCTTTAAGGGTGCTTAGCTATACTACCTCTGTTGTATCATGTATACATTTCCTCTAATGGGAAACATGGAACACATTGTGTACGCCCGCCAGCCTCTCCAGTAGTCTGACCCTATAGGTCATTTTACCTATCCTATCAACTATGGGGAAAGGCAGTACAAACCTCGGTGCCAACTTCCCTATAGAGACAAAGTGAACAACATTTTTTAGAGGTGATACTTTGATGAAGACCATATCTCCTACTTTAATTTCCAAATCCGTCCTCCTCTTATTAGCATATGACTTCTGCCTATCCTGAGCTACTTTCATCCGTCATCGAATAAGATCAATCTTCTTAGAAGCCTCTCGAATCACCTCAAGTTCAAGTAGAAGTCAGTCCATAGACTCCCACCAACGAGTCGGTGATCTACAAGGTCGTCCGTAAAGTGCCTCGAAGGGTGCCATGCCTATGCTTGACTGATAATTGTTGTTGTAGGCAAACTAAACCAATGGGATATGCTCCTCCTAAGTCCCTCCAAAATCTAGGATACACAGTCTCAGAAAATCCTTAAGAACCTTATTCACCCTCTCAGTCTGTCCATCGGTCTGAGGGTGGTATGATGCGCTTAAACGTAACTGTGTAACAAGTGCCTCTTGCAAGCTCTTACAAAACTCCCTAGTGAGATTGAGTCATGGTTATTTACTATACTGGAAGTACCCTATGAAGTCGGAATATCTCTCGAAGGTATATTGATGCTAGCCAAGAAGTTGTCCTCTTGCTCTTGACACGAACAAAGTGAGCGTTCTTCTTAAGTCTATCCACCATTACCCAAATACTGGTGTTTCCCTTCCTTGATCTGGGCAGTTCATCAATCAAGTCAATAGAGACGCTCTCCTACTTCCATTGTGGGACATCCAAGGGATGAAGTAATCCACCAGGTTTCCTTTGTTCAACCTTTACTTGCTGGCAAGTCGAACATCGGACCATAAAGTCCACCACGTCCTTCTTCGTACTAGTCCAAAAGAAAGCTCTCTTTATATCTTGATACATCTTGTTACTGCATGGATGGATAGTCATCCGAGAATGATGAGCCTCCTCGAGAACTATCCTCAACAAATCTCTATCTCGGGGAACACAGAGCCTTCCATCTCGTCGTAGCCACCCTTCATCATCCGTAGAGTATTTACTTAGGTGACTAGGGGTTTCTCCTCTTATAAGAATGTCCACGATGTCTGCTATCTGCGGGTCCTCTCGCTGTGTGGATCCAATATGCTCCATAAGAGTAGATTGTATTATCAACGATGCTAACAAACGAGGCATAAGATCCGTAGATGGCCTAAAATCATAGGTCAACATAAAATCCAAGCTCCGCCTCTTTACAAATAGAGGACTCAAGGTCATCCTCTGCCTACTCAACGCGTCTGCCACTACATTACCTATGCCTAGGGTGTAAGCTATCTCAAAACCGTAGGATGTTAGGAACTCCATCCACCTTTGCTGGCTTAAATTGAGATCCTTCTGTGAAAACAAACATTTGAGCGACTTATGATCAGTGTATAGTTCGAATCTCTCCCAAAGTAGATAATGTCAACAAGACTTCAACTCGACCACTATAGCAGCCAACTCTAGGTCATGGGTAGGGTATTTCTTCTCGTGAACTCTCAACGGTCTACTACCGTAGCATACTACCCTACCTTCTTGCATCAACATGGCACCAAGTCCTATTCCACAAGCATCTATGTAGACAGTAAACACTTTGCTTCCATCGGAGATAGTCAGAATTGGGGCTAATGTCAGAGACCTCTTCAATCTCTGAAGAGCATCCTTGCAATCAATGCTCCAAGAAAAAGCCAAGTTCTTCTTCATCAGTCGGGTGAGCAAAGTTGATATCCTTGCAATGCCTTAATGAACTTCCTATAATAACTCGCCAACACGAGGGAACTCCTCACCCCCTTGCATTCTTTGGAGTCTTCCAATCTTGAACTGTGACGACTTTAGCAGGGTCCACCGCTATCCCATTCTTGGAGACTACATGCCCTAGGAACCTTACTTCCTTTCCCCAAAAGTGACACTTAGAAAATTTTGCCTTATGCTGATGTGATGTGAGAGTGCGTAGAACCTCTCCTAAGTGCACGGCGTGTTCCTCCTCATTCCTTGAGAAGATCAGAATATCATCCACGAAGATCACCGCAAACTTGTTCGGAAACTCTCAAACAACCTACACATCAAGTCCACAAAATATGCGGGAACATTGGTCTGCCCAAAAGGCATGACCAGCTACTTAAAGAAACCGTATGGAGTTATGGATGCAGTCTTATCAATACTTTCCTCTGCCACCCTCAACTGATGAAATCCCATGGCCAAATCCATCTGCGAGAAAACTAATGCGCCGACTAGCTGATTAAACAAGTCTTCAATCCTTGAAAGTGGGGCGCCTATTCTTCTTAGTGAGCTTATTCGGCTCTCTATAGTCCACGCATAGATGAAATGAGCCATCTGCCTTAGTTGCAAAGACGACTGGAGCTCTCCACTCTGATATGTTTCGTCTAATCAATCCTTTCTCGAATAGCTTCCCTACTTGCTTACTGAGCTCCCTCCTCTCTCTAAGAGCTATGTGGTGCGCCAATAAAGCGACTGGCTTAACATTTTCTACCAAGTAAATCTGGAAGTCTATCTTACGCCTTAGAGGTAATCCCCTAACATCATCAAACATATCTGGATAATCTCTGACTATGGGTACTGATCGCAAATCGTCAACAAAAGCATCAAGCGAATCTAGGAAGTTGAGCATAACTGGCCCCCGTTGGGTCACAAAAGGTGTTACTCAAGTAACTACCCAAGCGATCGGCTCCCTACTACATAAATACCTGTGTCAGCTCCGATAATTAGGTGTATCATTGCCTAACCCAGCAACTTATAACACAAGCATATTTACTGGTGTTGCAGCTTCTTAGTTTCGCTAATCGGACCCATAGACACTCATGACTCCATCGGAATGTGCCTGTACCCACCTTCCTCTTTTGAACCTCTTACTATGCAGATTAGTAAAGTGTGCCTTAGCCCCTACCTAGTGCAAGGCCCCATAACAAGATACCAACAAGGATACTGACCGATATGGTTTCCACACATCAAGATTGACATAAGCCAAACTCGGTAAGCTTGTGCCCCCAAAGTATCTAGGATTTAAGAGTCCCCAAAAACCAATACAGTAGTGGAACGAAGGACCTCTTAGCTTATGAATAATCAGGTTTAACATATTTAGATTAGGTGCATTAATAAGCATGGTTGTAACATGACATTTTTTAAATGTTATTATTTGTAAAACCCCTTCCCCAAAACAAGCACCTGCCCAGATGTACATATACACTATAGTAATTCAGTATAATTAACTTACATCTGGTACTTACATTTTCATAACATGTTCTTTTTGTATTAAGTCTAATCTAACATGTATACACATATGCATATTCTTCCTTTTGATTATATTCCCAAATTACAGTAAAAAGTTCTTAATTTATAATATGCCCAAATTCCCCTTTTTCACTGTCAATTCGTATTATCCCAAGTTCAATTATACGCAATCTAAAATCGAAAATGGCCTAGGCTCTTGGTAGTCAAGGCTCAGCGTAAATAAAAAGGAAAAAGAGAAGGAGAAGAACATAATCAAATCAAACTGTATAAAATAGGCATATAAACAAGACTGTGAATAAATTAAACAACAAAATAGGGATAAGGAGGATAAATATATGTGAACGTAAAACTGATTAATTAACTGACAGTAAAAGAACATATATTACTGTAAACGGTATAGATGAATAAAAGTAAAAGGATGGTATAGAAAAATAACTTATAAGTACTACATGTTCTATATCCAAATTTATTTACTATCATAATACTTGTTTGGATATCAGATTTGAAAATAATTTGAAATCACAATGATTGGTAATTAGGATTAGAAATAGTTCTAGAAAAAGATTGTATGTTGATTGCCGATCTTGAATAATCTGTGTAGATCTAACTTTCAGCAGCGTCTCCCTATTTTATTAATTTTGAATAGAACCATGGAGGAAGAGAGAAAATGAAGAATAGTTGTGTGTAGTGAAATTAGAGAGAGCCACAATATTTATAAATTTACTAAGCTAATTCTTAACCGTTAGATTTTAGGGTTTCAAATCTAGCTATACAAGTTATCTAACGAACCTAGTATAATAAAATAGTCCAAATATATTACTCATAATCGGGCCTGCATGCGGGTGGTTGACCCCTCCACCTACCGTGTCGACCTTGAGTCGACCATGGTCCGGGATGGGTCTCGCCATGACTGTTGGTTCCTGGGCTAATTTTTCTGTTTGAATTTATTAGTATATAACCTCTTTATATGTATAAACTTCTTAGGTCCATAACTTTTTCATACGTTATCCGTTTACACAAACTTGGGGTCTATCTGAACCCAAATTCCGAGACGAACGCAACGGTAAAGTCAGTTTTACTTAATTTTTAATTTTTAATTATATAATATTCATTTTATCATATTTAATGTGTAGTTATGATGTATTAAATTATGGGGTGTTACACTTTACCTAAATTATATCATGATCTACTCCAATAACTGGTGGTTGTTATGATACTTGTATACTTGCTTTGGAGATATTCATATTTATTGTAATCAAAGAATTATATTCAGCATGGATAAAAAAGTAATAAAATATTCACAATGGATATAGGCCTTACCAGTGGTTGAACCACTATAAACCTTATGTCATCTTTACGTACTTATCGATTTTCTTTCATTTTCATTTACTTTTATTTACTTTGTATTGTTTTCCCTAACAGGTGTGGTGCTTTCACAATACTCAGGTGTTAGCGCAAATTTTGGCATTAACATTTGGTGTTTTCATTAAGAGATCGAACTAAGGATCTGATCCTTGCTGCCAAAAGAAACCAAAAGCTAAGTGGCATCATGGCTCCATAAAGAAGAAGCATAGCAATTCTAGTATAGCTTCTGGGAATGTTATTGAAGACAGTCATATATCTCCTACCATGAACCTAAGTGTAGCCGACACTCTAGGAGAGGCCAACACTAGGAGAGAACTAGATACAGCGATAGAGGCTATGAGCTGGTGCATGGAAACTACCAAAAAATCTTTGACGAAGGGGTTGGTTCTCTACTTACCATCAGACCTAACTTAGAGGGCAACAAGGTGAACTTAGACTCGGAGGAAAATGTGCATTCATCTGCTTAAGATTATCGTAGAAGAAATCAAGTTCAAACACAGAAAGTGCACATTAGGGAGATGAATCAATCTAATTTAGAGGGAAATAAAGATGCTCTACATAGGAATCTTAATACGAAATTAAGACATAATATCGCAAGGATGCTATAGATGACTTGGATTGGATGTCGTTTTTCATTTTGACCGTGATGTTAAAATGGAATATTCGAAGGTCAATCCTAAAATGGATGCAAGGAAACAGCCTAATTTAGTCCAGCCCACGAGACAACGTCATCAAAGGGTAAGGAGGGTCACCGGAATTGCACTTTAACGCATTGGAAGAATAGGGCCTTAGTCTGCTGACCATGACTGTTTGCAAAGTCAAACACTAGGAGACGCTACTAATGTCCACCTTGTGGGGAAACACACTAATAAGGAATATATCTCGGAATAATCAAAAATTAATGAAGGAAAGCATGGTGAGGAATGATGATGGGGAGTGTCTCCTAGTCGAGCCCCTTTCACATAAGATATTCGATGATGAATACCCTAAGAAGTTCACTCTTCCAGCTATGCCATCTTATAATAGGATAACTAATCTGAATTTGTCTTTTTACAAGTATGAATTGCACATGAGCGGGGATCAAGTGACACACGAGTTAAAATTTCGATACTCCCTTGTTTATTTAGTGGAATTCGCATCGTTGTGGTCCACAAAACCCCTATCAAAATCTACTGCTTGATTTGGAGAAGTGGAACGTAAGTTTAAGGAACAATTTAGGCTCGATACAATGAAGGCTAAGGAGATTATGTCTCTATTCGGAATGATTCAAGGCCTATGAGAGTCATTGAAATCCTTCCAAATTAGTTTCACACCATAGTTATGGAAGTTGTAATCTAGAGCCGAAACTGGTATTAATGGCGTTAGTACATGACGTTGACAAAGAGACATAATTTGCAAGGTAGGTCAAAATGAAGGAACCCAACTCATTGGAAAATTTCTACAAAATGGATGATGAATTCATTAATGTAACACCCCACCTCCGTTAAGGTCACTCACAAAGGGAATGCCTTAACTTTGATGGAGCGTTTTAGTAGACAGAACAGAATATTACAAGGCAGATAAGTAGTACTTGAAAAATTATAAATTTATTACAACAGAAGCAGAAATAAGTTTGGTTACATCTTTCTAAATCACAATACCAAAACTCAAGTACACAATTATCAGTCTTATACAAAATCCTTTAGAATGTAAAGTTTCAAAGCCATAATCTCCAACATAAACTGCCATGAAAAGATAGAGTCAAAGCCAAGCAATACTCCAAGCACTTCAAGTAGAGAGAATCAAAATCAAGCTCATATGTTTCCACCCTAAGCACCTGGGGGGAAACGGAAAGAAAAGGGGAGAAAACAAACGAGGTCAGACATAAAGTCTGGCGAGTCCAGTGACTTCCAGCATATAAACAGATAATATTATCATGACATGTAAATAAAGCTGGATGAGAGATTACATCACCAGGAATAACAGATATACTTTAAGTTAACAGAAGAAACAGAATGATGTAAACCAAGTTATTATGTTCCTTACTTACATCTTACTTCTCTGCACTAATACTAGTATAACAGGGTTAGATGTTACCCTAATGTCTAAACTGAAACAGAATTGAAACAGAATAATCTATATAGAAACAGAATGCTAGTAATGGGCCTTCACCACCCCAATAGACAGAAGGTACTGAAGTAGAATACTAATAGTGGTCCTTTACCACCCCAACAGACATAAGGTACGGAAACAGAATACAAATAAACAGAAGGTACGGAAACAGAATTGGAAATGGAATCAGAGACGAAAACAGAATAATCCCTAAGGAAACAGAATGTTAGAATTAGGTGTACACTAGTAATGGGCCTTTACCACCCCAACAGATGGTACCACGCAGAAATAGACAAGTGTTACCACCCAACAGAAACAGACAGTACCAACAGAAACAGACAGAACTAAGTGTACCCTAAGTCCTACCCCAAGCGATCGGCTCCCTAATACATAAATACCCTGTGTCGGCCCCACAGTAGGGTGTATCACTCCCTAAAGTGGCAACCTATTGGCATAGACCTATTTACAGATGTCACGGTGTCTTACATCCTCAGAGCAGACCGGATGCATGCATGCACATGACTCGGTTGGAATGCACCATCAACACCCTCGCCATTATCAGAATAAACCACTTATAATTAGTTCAGTAAGCGTGCCCGGACCCCTACATAGCGTAGGATCAAAGTTTTTGATACCAGAAAGAGTTACTGACTAATATGGGTCCCAAACAACAGATGACACAAGTATTTCCCCTCCTAACCTTGTGTCCCAAGACTAATAGATTTCAGATTAACTTGTTTACAAGTTTCAGACATACAGAGTTCAGATTTACTAGTTCACAGATCAGACAATCAAGTTAAAAAGTTTTCAGACTAACGGATCAGATTTACAGTTTTAACATACTTACAAATTGTCTAACTTTGTATTGGGCCTACAGATTCATGAAACGGGTTTGTTAAATTAACGGTCCTGTTGGTTTAACCCTATCCACCCAACATGTTTTAGACATCTAAATTATCTCAGATTTGCATTAATTGATATATTAATGCACAGACCTCTCACATTAGGTCGGTAGCTTGTGGCCGCTGGATATCCCGGGCGGTTCCGGGTAGACTTATGCCACAAACCAGACCTAACCTCGTGTCTAAGCATATTTTAGTTATGCCTACGACCTCTCACATTTGACTGACAGTTTGCGGTCATTGGTTAGGCCGGTTGGTTCCGGGCAGACATCTACCGTAAACGGAGACTTACTTCATGTCATAGCCACTTTATTCCATTATAGAAAATATCAGACTAATTATGTCCATTTAGCAGATTTAACTTCTTTACAAGTTACAACATATTATCCAAAGTTCTATTAACATGTTTTTCTCAATTTTAGATCGAGCCTCCAAATTATAATTATTCAGCTTTCAACAGATTAAGCAATTCAACGGATTTAGCAGATAACAGATCTAGCAGATTAGGAAATTTAGCAGATTAGTAGAACAGGCAATTCAATAGATTTAGCAGATTAGCCAATTCAGTAGATTAGCAGATTTAACATTTCTTAAAAATTCTATCTACATATTTTTCCTAATCATAAATTAAGCCTAAACTTACATGCTCAAATCATGGTCATAATTCATAATACAATATATGCCCCCAAATTTTCGTTAAACTTTGCACATTACAGAACACTCTCTAAAAGGCCCAAATCATGATATGAATTATGACAAATTATAGCCTTTAATGCCAATATCCAAAAATCCATATTTAGGCGCATCCACATTAATAGTTATCCTATTTTAATATAGGTCCTTACGCCTAAGTTTCATATTCCTTTTTCAAGTCATGAATCGTTATATAAAATATACCCAAAAATCTAGATCTTTAAATTATATCATCTCAAAATCAGATCTTAAATTTTATATGCATTATGTCCCCAAGTTTCAAGTCATATGTTATCATTCAATGATTCCTCTTTTTCCAAATCACAGAGTATGCACAGATCTAGATCTAGTTTACAACATATGCCCTTTTCTCAAATCAGTCACAAATTAGTCATGTCCAATTATGCATTATTCAGTATTTACTCCAAAATTTAGCGTTCGTGCGTTAATCTCTTATGAGATTTTGCGCAGGCTCGTAGTAGCCTGGCTATAGAACAGAAAAAAAAAAGAATATGTATTCTGACACTGAATAGCAGACCTGACAGATAAGAATATGCATGACCTCAGATTCAGATTTATAGCCATGCCAAGATCATAATTATAGTTCATATCTGAAAATAACAGTACTCACAAAAAGGGAATGATTTTTGTATTATGGAATCTGTATTCTGACACTGAATAGCTCTCCTTTGGCGTAGACTATCGATTAGATTAGAAAATAGTTGTTCTCTTTTAATTCTATTCAGATTGGAAGAAGATGCACTAGTTCTAGCTTAGATTTCAGCAGAGTAGCGACGCCAATATTTTATTTTAATTAGAATAGTGGTAGAGTTTAGGCAGAATGAAATTGTGTGGAGAGAAAGTGAGGTTTGGGGGGTGTTTTTATGGGAGAATAGGGTGATTTAGAGCCTTCAGATCAGTCCAGAAGTCATCAGAACCACCCAGCTCGAAGACAGGTCATCCAGCCACTCAGAAGAAGCCACGTAATCACAAAACACTCCAGAATTCTATGCTGGATCGGTATGGGCGCACTTGGCAGGTGTGCCAGTGTATTTTTGTACTGACGCACTTCACAAGTGTGCCAGTGTATTCTGGCTTGTTTCCGGTTTTTCTGCCTAACTCCATTCGTCCATATCTTCTTCTTACGGTATCCGTTTTACGCAAACTCGGACTCTATCTCAAGCAGAATTTCAAGACGAATGCAATGGCGCAACCCATTTCCCTTAATTCTTTTCCTAAAATTAAGTATACTTTAATTTGTTACTTACATGTTCACAGAAAATATGGGGTGTTACATTCTCCACTCCTTAAAGGATTTCGTCCCCGAAATCTTCAAGTTAAGAAGAATGTGTCCTACCATCCAAACATCCATCTACTCAACCATCATCTATAAGCATCCATTGTCCTTAGAAAACTTCTAATGTTGTATAAACATATGCAAAAGTGTGTGTATATCTCTCTTATCTAATGCAAAGATCAGGCGGTCTACTGATTCAGTTGACCTCCTCAATGCGAACCATGTTGGTGCCATGAGTCCAATTATGTATGCAAGAAATCCTATTTGATACACATCATTTCTATATGTGTGCATAACCATTCATCCAAATGCAACATCCATGTGATGAGTCAATCATTTTGCATCCAAAAAAAATGAAAAATGCGCACACATTCACATGCAGTATGAGAGTGATTTTGAGCCGATCTAGTGCATAGTGTGTGTATATGCATCCACGAGCAACCACTAGCAACCACTTGCAACCATCAAACATAACATGTCTCAAACACATGTTTACACCCATTAGTTTCTACCTAAAGGTCGAAGACTCGATCGATAGGATACAGCCGACTGATAGAAGCAAGTACAATTAAAATAAAAGTTCTGTTCTCATTAGACATCGGTTAAGAAAATAAATCCCTAAGTATCAACCCCGAAGACCGAAATCAACATCAGATCGACACTCAGAGAATTACTCCCATTAAACAATGTTAAAACTAGAAATCTACTTCATGCTTCAAGTAAAAACTCCTATCCTTTTCAGAAATATTCAGATACTTACAGACTACTGGTACAGATCGGATTATCAAATGATTCTTAGGAAACTAAGCATGGTAAAACCCTACCATATCCCACAAAAACCAGAATGTATGCGTCATAGTCAACTTAACGCCTAACACAGATACCCTCAAACCCCAACCTATCACAAACAGATGAGTCGTAACCCTTATGGGGTTTGAGAATATAGCAGGATCAAAAACAAGACTAGTATTAAAGTGCAGAGTCTTAATTACAGAATCAAAATACCAGAATCAAAGAGAGTTTTAACTCAATAATTAGATAAGGAAATTAAACCTTCTACAGAAATTTTTCCTATCTCTATCCTATCCACCAGCCACGAGAGCATTCGCTTGCCCTCGAGAAGTAGGTTCTGCACTCTGCCCTTGCCTTCTGGGGCAATCCTTGATCAGATGTCTTGTCTCACCGCACTGAAAACAACTAGTCTTCTTACATGTTAACAAGTCATTCTCTAAAGTAGCCACCATCGCGCGGAAAACCCTACGAAGCTCGAAAGAGGATTAGCCGTAGGTGAAATTACTGCGGCTACAGATTGAAGTTAGGCACTTCTTTTCCCTTCGACAGACGCTGTAGTCTCATCAAGCCTACGGAACCATGTCGCAGTGAGGTTACCTCCCAGAAAGCCAGGAGCCCCGGAGACTCAGAAAAGTAGGAAACAAGGATTAAACAGAAAATCAAAAGATAGATATACGGCTTTGGGGACTATGTTTTCCAAAATAAACTCTACTTTTGAAAATAGTTTTCAAAAACTTTTTATCAAATCTGGTAACCTTCAGCTCTGATACCAAGTTTAACACCCCACCTCCGTTAAGGTCACTCAAAAAGGGAATGCCTTAACTTTGATGGAGCGTTTTAGTAGATAGAACAGAATATTACAAGACAGATAAGTAGTACTTGAAAATTATAACTTTATTACAACAGAAGCAGAAATAAGTTTGGTTACATCTTTCTAAATCACAATACCAAAACTCAAGTACACAATTATCAATCTTATATAAAATCCTTCAGAATGTAAAGTTTCAAAGCCATAATCCCCAACATAAACTGCCATGAAAAGATAGAGTCAAAGCCAAGCAATACTCCAAGCACTTCAAGCAGAGAGAATCAGAATCAAGCCCCTATGTTTCCACCCTGAGCACCTGGGGGAAACGGAAAGAAAAGGGGCGAAAACAAACGAGGTCAGACATAAAGTCTGGCGAGTCCAGTGACTTCCAGCAAATAAACAGATAATATTATCATGACATGCAAAAAAAAGCTAGATGAGAGATTACATCAATAGGAATAACAGATATACTTTAAGTTAACAGAAGAAACAGAATGATGTAAACCAAGTTATGTTCCTTACTTACATCTTACTTCTCTGCACTAATTGAAGCGACCCGAACTTCCCCGATCTCCGAAGAGAAGAGAAAGAACGAATTATTTTGAGGACAAGATGAATCAGAACGCAAACAGAAGAACATTTCACTGCTTATTACAACAATCCCATCAGAGTGTATGAATATACAGAGTAAGGATAAATATTACACATTTGATAAACATCAGAGATTTAAATTACATTTAAATACATAAAAATGGAAAAATAATACAAAAGATAAATGAAAGAAATACGCGGATACAGAGCTTTCCGAACATCACTTCAGCTATAAACCAGGATCCTGTGAATATAAATCTGCAAAACAAAAACTACTAGCTGCCCGTGTGGAAAATAAGGGCACCCAGAGTTTAGGTTAAAATAATAAACTCCATGTCAATCATGTGACTGGTGTGAGAATTAAAACAGTTATTAATTTTTATTTTTAAAGTTAGGTAAATCAAGGGACCACGCCGTATAACACGGAACGGGTTTCCTCCCAAGAATACTAGTGCATAAAACAACAGCGCAATGCTAATTAAAGAAAATGAAGCTATTATAAGACCCAGGTCCCATCACACAATGCAACGCAGGCCGGAGGATAGGGTTTTACCTTATAATAGCCAAATAATGCTTGATACGCTAAATTTCATCTTTTATTATTACTATAAGTGTATGGTGTCAAAACAATTTCAATCATAAGTATCAATCATAGATGCCATAAGTGCCCCATACCACTATGTCGCCATACTAGTTCTACAATTAAAACCGCAAAGGTCGTATTGGAAATTGGATTTCCGTCATGAGTCGAGGCAAGGGGCAAGCTCTTCTCCGTTCGAGACACTCTAGAAAATGTCTCAGGACCAAACACAGCGACCCTTGGAACCTCCAAGGCCGGTCCTCTCTTATTTTTGAGGATTAGTATTCCTGAACACACGTTTCCCAGTCCTATAGGACCTATATCCGAGGCGCCTCGCATCCAACAACCACACAGGTAAAAATAATATAAATGTCAGGGCTGGTAGGTCACTGACATCACCAATAGCTAGAAAGAAACGTCGTGCACTCCTTCGGTCCTTATCCTATTTTGACTCATACCGAGGTGTGAAGCTCGTGAATTAACGTTATACACAAAGCTATGCCACACAGGTCGTGCTTTGATCATCAACCACAAGACTTTTCTTTTCAACAGAAGCCTTGATCATTTGCCACTTAGGCATGCCACACAGGAAATTCATGCCATGCGATTGATATCCACCAATATATAACCTCTGAGCTCGTACGTCTTAGAGAAGGGCGTTAAGCAAGAGAATAAATGCTCCACCGCCAAATAGATATATATTTAATAGAAATCAATCACACAGAATAAAATCCAATGTCAGACACACAGTCCATTTACAAGTTTGTTCTGGGTCTGAACGAAACCGGAGGAAGCTTATTCCTCGCATATCCATCAATCTCCAAGTACGTCTGGATGATCACCAACTGATTCCCTCCTCTTGGGTGTACAGCCCAATCAAGATCATCAATAATCATCCAAACGACGTGAAGACCTCCGGTCTTCAACCACTGTCTTCGTCTTTAACTTATCGTCGAATCGGTTATTCAGAATGGGTATAAACCCGGCCTTTCCGAATAACCCGCATATATAATAAACAAGTGTTACATAAACACAACATACGCTTCATTCCAATTCATAATGTTCTTTTACTCAAATATTCACATTCTTAGGGAAAGGTTCCAATTAATTTTATCAAAGATAAATTCTTCTAAATTTATTCTTTAATCTTCCTTTGGATATCATTTCAAACCATGTTAAGGTTTTCCAAACTAGTCGGGATTAGCGAACCACACCGATGTAATCATTTATTTTATTTCCCAATCCCAACCTATTCATCCCATGGAGCAAAACTGGTAATACTCCATATCTAACACCACCGTGTTATTAGTAAATATTAATTACCAATTCTCGTTCAAATCTAATTAAAGATTTAACTGTAGCTTGGAGCAAAACTGGTGATACTCCATTCTCGATCACTTTAATCTAATTAAAGATTCATTAAAACTCCACTTAGTTTTAATCTTCCCTAAAATCAGTATCCTATCTTGAACTAGGTTAAAGAACCAATGTCATCAAAAACACGGTTCACGATGAACCCAAAATCACATTCCATTGTTAGTCGGGTTAATGAACAGGTGTTATTCAAAAAACCGCTCACGATAAACCCCAAAAACCAATTTGAATTCAATTCCAATTAAATACTAATTAAGTGGACAATTTCGCTAAATCTTAATTAAAATATTTATTCTTTTCTAAACTGGGTTCAAGAAAAATGTTAATTAAGACACCATTCACGACGAACCCAAAATCCCATTTGATATTAAATACAAGGCTCTGTATAGAAAATATATCGGCTTATATTCAATATCAAATTCTGAAACCAACAAATATCATATTTGAAATTACGATATAAATATATCTTTCGAATTTCCACAACCATATCTGTATAATCACGAAATCCAACATCGAAATATTCCGAATATAATTTCGATTCAAAACCATTCCAATTCATATATTGGAATTCTGATTATTTTTAAAACCACTTCAAATCCAATTTATTTATTCAAATACATTGGATTATAATTCTAGTTCATAACTAGTTCATTTCGATAAAAAAATATTTTTATCCTTACAAATGTGGAATTTTTCATCCCAGTTCTTTCTAAACCATATATTATGATTTTACTCAAATTATTAATACTTTTAATAATTTTATCAAGGCCCGTACAGTCGATTTCCAATAACGGTCGTTGAACTGCACTTACAGCTACCTTTTCCAAATTTGATTTGGACATAATTCCAAATCCAACCGTTAGATTTCAAATTTCTAATATTTTTGGAAAGCTCCTTTCGATACGAACCCAAAATTTCTAGTTTTAGGAGAATCTGACGGTCGAATCTCCCGCAACGTCAATTCAAAGTCAATGGTCGAAATTCGCGAATGGCTGCGGCGCGGCGCGTTCTGTTCAGGCCATTTAATATATATATTATATATACTTCATCGATTTCAATTCTATACGTATTTTATAAATCTTTTTAAATTCGTTTTTTAAAAACGATTTCAACTTCATATTCAATTTTAAATCAAAATTGAATATTCCATATCATTAACATATAAATGATAATATTTTCAAAACGTTATATTTTGAAATCACTTCCTTTTTTATATTCAGTATAAAAACGAATATAATCGATATAAATATCATTCGCGTCAAAATGGCGCATCTCCAATCAACACGGTTTTATATATTTCAATAACTTCGTTATTTTCTTCAACAAATGAATATTTTCTTCAACAAATGAATATTTTTTTTCAACACATGAATATTCTCAACACATGAGTATCATCAACACATGACTATATTTTGGTTACTTAATATGTTTTATAAAATTATGGTTTCTATCATTTAATTCTTAATCAGACTCAAACGTAAATTAGGAAGAGAACAATTCCCTAAGTATTAACCCCGAAGGCCGAAACCAACATCAGATCAATACCCAGGAAACCACTCATCTTAACTAGTTTCCAGTTAGTTTCTAATTTTATATATGATAAAGATGTAAATTTTATTGTTAAAAATATTTTACTCAACACATGACTATTTTCCACATATGAATATATATTTTTCAACGCATGAATATCGTCAACACATGACTATTTATTCTATTCAACACATGAATCTATATTTTATAATATTCTTTATTTTCCAAATTGGAATGAGGCCCAATCAATTACCATATAACGTTAATTATATGGATTCCATACAACACATGTATATGATAGCAATGATAAATAATCAACCATCATCCAAAGTGCACCACACAACTGCATAAGCATTAAATATAAATAATTAACGCTTACACAGTCTGTCAATCAAATGATCGACATACCACTAAACAATTGGGATTAGTGTACGTCAAATATCATCCCAACACCCGTGTGGTGTTTCAATCCACAAACACAGATTTTTATTTGTGTTATTGGGCGATGTGTAAAATTTATCGTCCCAATCAATATCCTTCAAATAGATGTACATAAACAAATCGTCTGATTTGTAAACGAATATTTATTTATTCACATTCACGTTAAAAATTATATTTTTAACAATAAATAATTTATTTTAACACATGAATATATATTTTCATTCATTCCGCATCACAATCAATTTTCACCACACAACAAAATCAAACAAGTTGTCTATGGTCTGTGGACAACGGGTGTCGGGTGCTGCTAAGCACCATCTGCATCCTAGTATATATTTTTAACTAGAAAACAAGAATTAAAGTGAGAAGTTCTCACCCATAAGCTAAACCAAACACCACGACTCTTCGTATCTAGAAATCTTCGCCGTTATTCCTTTCGTCACTTTTGTTATCCATATTCACTACATATATATAAAAATCATATTTGTATTCTCTATATTACATAAAAGTTATATTTTTATTCTCTACATTACATAAAAATTATATTTTTATTCTCTACATTACATAAAAATCGAATTTTTTTTATTTCGCTACAACATATATAAAAATTATATTTTTATATTCTCTATCTCATAAAAATCATATTTTTATAATCTCTACTATACAAAAATCATATTTTTATATCGTCGCTTTATATGTAAAAATCGTACTTTTATATCTCTACTACATATATAAAGATGAAATTTTTATTATATACATTATAAAAATCATATTTTTATTATTTCTATAATATAAATATCATATTTTTACATACTTCATTTGTCAAAAACCGTAGAAGCTTTAAAGCGGAGAAAACTCACATTTTTTTTTCTAACGCTTGGATTTGCTGTTCTGGTTCCAGAATTTGCAAACGAGCTCCAATCTTCACACCATCTTTAATTCTAGCTTAAACGCGCCATTCCGGATAACTTTCTCCTAGTGGTCTTCATTCCGAAAATGTGTCATTTCGCCTGAAATCGCGAAAAGTCGGCATTTTGACAGTGTTTGGACAGTAGACTTTGGACGAGTTTTCCTGACAGCTCCGCAATCTAAAATAGGACTATCATATACCCAATCGAAGAGAAAATCGTGCTCTTCAAACTTATTACTGTGGAGTTTTGGCCAAAAATGCACGGTTTGGGAGTTATTGGCTGTGGAAGCTCAGGGTGTTATTTGGAAAAATGTGATTTTGCAAAAAATGTGATTTTGCGAAAAATGTGATTTTGCGAAAAATGTGATTTTGCGAAAAATGTGATTTTTGAGGTGGTGGGGCCCATGGCCGGAGTTGAGGGCTGAGGGGCAGCGGCGCAGGCCTGACCGGGCAGAGGAAGGGTGGTGGTGGTGGCGTTGGAGGAGCCCGCGGTGGTGGTAGTTTGCAATTTGGGGTTTAGGGATTTGAAATTGGAAGAGAGAAAGAGGAGGATAGGGAGGAGAGGAGGAAAAGGAGGAGGAGGAGAGGAGGAAGAGGAGGCTGATGGTGGTGCAGAAGGGGGGGGGGGACGCTGCAGCATGAGGTGCGTTTATTTCTCTCTTTTTCTCACAGTGGAAAAGAGAAGAGAAAG
Source organism: Allium sativum (assembly GCA_030737875.1). Classification (NCBI taxonomy): domain Eukaryota; kingdom Viridiplantae; phylum Streptophyta; class Magnoliopsida; order Asparagales; family Amaryllidaceae; genus Allium; species Allium sativum. The sequence goes on from CM060918.1 coordinate 898,863,897, forward strand.
GGAGAGTTGACCAAGTATAATAATATATATATATATATATTTAATTATTTAATTTTCAAAAAGTTAGTTTTTTTTATTCGAACTCCAAATCGAACCTAACGACTGACGTTCCTAGCTAATTATCACCATTCCAGACACAATGGGATATTTCTTGTAAGCCAATTCGACTGTTTCCATCAGTTTTTATCAAAATTAAAATATGAATCAATATATTGCATTTTAACGTACATTTTAATTTACCGGGGCCACATACTGACTCCAAAAATTACAGAAAAATTATTTCTAGCTTTGTATTGACGATACGGTCCTAACAAAACTAATTTCATCAAATTTGGAGGCCGTTTGAAAAATGGCCATTTTCCAGTCGATTAAATTTGACTGAAACTGACAAAACACATTTTCTTTTGTCACGCTCACATATTGTTTCAGAAAATTATGAATTTTGGAATCTAGCAATAATTTGACATCTCGAATCCAACAAAAGTGGTTTCATCGAAAACGGAGGTCGTTTGCAAAATTTCCCTTTTTAAGGGCTATATTTCCATAGCGACTATTCTGACTTTTCAATTGGGCGTAACTTTTGATTCCCGCTATGAAATTTTGATTTTTCGGATTCGTTGGAAAGATATTTTCAAATAGATTCAAATACTTTTTGTTTCGCCAAAATCCGGTTTATTTTGAATCCTGTACATTAATTTGAATTTCGAAATCGAAATTTCAAACTACCGCGCCATTTTCATTTCCTTTTATATTTAAAATAAAATAATTATATTCTAACGACGTTCTATATAAATATATACATTCTAATTCCATTCAAAATAAATTTCTCATCGTTATTATTTAAAATAATTCATTTTAAATACTCAAAATTCATTAAAATTGCCAAAATAAAAATTTTAAATTGGCTCTGAATTTCCGGGTTGTTACAATCTTCCCCACTTAAAACTTTTCGTCCTCGAAAAGGAACGAAGCTGAAAGTTGTTTAACTAATCAACTCAACTTTCATTATTTTTATTACGGCTTAAGTTCTTCAACTTTTCAGTTTCTAAGAACTTTTCAAATTTTTCAAAAATTTGGCTAACACCCTAAATTTTCGAAAAATTTCTCCATAACCTCCCCTGCACCGGGAGCTTCGGGATATTTCAAATAGCCTCACAAGTCCCTCACCAATCCAAATGAAAAAGAAAAAGCCAAGCGGCTAGCCAATCGACTCATAAAATCATCCAAACCCAATAAATTTGTAAACATGTACCTATTTGTCGGGCAAACAATTTTATTCTTCTGGTCTAGCCTCCTTGCTATGACAAGTTCAATAGATATACATGTATATGCATGCAATTGTAATCAATTTTCAATTCATTTCTAAATTTGGTTCCATTAGGCTAAATGGTTCAAAATTTTAATTAATCAAAACAATAATCATACAGCACAACCATCAATCAATTAGTGGATTAACGTTTCAAATTCATAACTTTGATACATATACAGAAAATCATGTTTTTGATGCCTAATCACAACAATAAGCCCTATCTAGTTTTGGTTCTCACACCAGTCTAATGGAAATATATAGATATCTCGCTTTCGAAGCTCGAACATAAATGCTGATGATGTTTCGAACCACCATCAGAACATCTCTGGGCTACTAGAGTGTGATTCTATATTTATCCAGTATATTAAAACTTTGAATATACGTTCATGACGCGTATATGCAAAATCTTTATATACTCGATTGTCCAAATTCAATACAAATAAAATATTCAAATACGTACAAAATGGTTTAAATTTTCAAAACAAAACTTGTTTTTATTTTAAAAAAATAACACTCTTTCGACGCTCTAGGATACTACTGATCCCATCTCTAACAAGCCATTCTTATTGGCCATTGTGTAACACCCCACCTCCATTAAGGTCACTCACAAAGGGAATGCCTTAACTTTGGTGGAGCATTTTAGTAGACAGAACAGAAATTTACAAAACAGATAAACAATATTATAACTTTATTACAGCGGAAAACAGAAATCAGTTTGGTTACATCTTTACCAAAAACTCAAGTACATAAATATCAGTCTTGTTCAGAAAAATCATCAGAGTACAAAACTTTAAAGTCATAATCCCCACAGAAGCTACCATAAAGAGTCAAGCTATACTTTAAGCACTCTGAGTACTTCAAGCAGAAGAAATCCGGATCAAGCTAAAGTACTCCCTCCTTGGAAAACCTGGGGGGAAACGGAAGAAAACGGGCGAAAATAAGCAAGGTCGGACATAAAGTCTGGCAAGTCCAGTGACTTTCAGCATAATAACATATAATAATAATAATGACATGAAAATAAAACTGGATGCGAGATAACAGTAACAGGAGTAGCCGATATACTTAGGTTAAACAGAAAAAGAACAGAACGATGTAAGCTTTTGCTTTTCACTTCTCTGCACTAATACTAGTATAACAGGATTAGGTGTCACCCTAATGTCTAAACTGAAGCAGAATCAGGAACATAATAATTTCCCCAGAAACAAAACGCTAATAATGGGCCTTACCACCCGAACAGAAACAGACAGAAATAGAATGTTAATAATGGGCCTTTACTACAAAAACAGAAACAGACAGAAACATAATGTTAATAATGGGCCTTTACCACCCGGACAGAAACAGATTACTCCCTACGGAAGCAGAATGTAGAATTAGGTGTACATTAGTAAATGGGCCTTTACCTCCCGAACAGACGGTACCACACAGACAGGTGTTGCCACCCAACAGAAACAGACAGAACTAAGTGTACCCTAAAACACTACCCCAAGCGATCGGCTCCCTAAACATAAATACCCTGTGTCGGCCCCACAGTAGGGTGTATCACTCCCTAAAGTGACAACCAATTGCCACAGACCTATTTACAAATACCACGGCGTCTTACATCCATTGAGGTAGGCCGGGATCCATGCACGCACATGACCCGGTTGGAATGCACCACCAACACCCCTCACCATTATCAGAACGAACCACTTATAATTAGTTCAGTAAGCGTGCCCGGACCCTACCTACTGTTGGGTCAAAGTTTTGATACTAGAAAGGCTTACTGACTAATATGGGTCCCAAACAACAGATGACACAAGTAATTTCCCTCCTAACCTTGTGTCCCCAGACTAAGAGATTTCAGATTAACTTGTTTACAAGTTCAGACATACAGAATTCAGATCAACCAATTCACATATTAGACAAGTTTTCAGACCAACGGATCAGATATACGGATTTAACAGACTTACAGATTAACCGGCTACAAATTAATAGACTTACAGATTAACCGATTACAGATTAACAGACTTACAGATTGTCTAACTTTGTATTGGGCCTACAGATTCATGAAACGGGTATATTAATTTCATCAGTCTAACTGGTTTAACCCTATCCACCCAACACGTTTTAGACATCGTATTTATCCTAGATTTTCATTAATTAAATATTAATGCCCAGACCTCTCACATTAGACTGACAGTTTGCAGCTACTGGTTAGGCCGGTTGGTTCCGGGCAGGTTTCTGCCACAAACTGAGTCTAACCTCGGGTTTCAAGCACGTTATGACTAACTTCTCACATTAGAACCTATTGTTTGCGGCCACTGGATGTGTCGGGCGGTTCCGGGCAGAATTACGCCGCAAACTCATTCTAACCTCGAGTTAGCCATGTTTATCTTTGCAGCCAATTAATTAATAATTTACCATTTATGCCCGTGCCTAATATACATGTCAATTATTCATAACTATAGCCAATTCAGATTATGTCAATAACAGACTAAATATATCAACTCAACAGATATAACAAATAACAGATTTCGCAGATTAGGCGACTTAACGGATTTAGCAGATTAAGCAATTTAGCAGATTTAGCATATAACAGATTAGGCATTTTCAGCAGACTTAGCAGATGACAGATTTAGCAGATGAACAGTCTAGCAGATTAGGCAATATAGAGGAACTAGCAGATTAGGCAATATAGCAGAACGAGCAGATGAGGCAATATAACAGATTTAATCATTCCTTAAAGTTTCATCAACATATCTTGCCTAATTGTAAATTTGGCCTGAGTTTGCATGCCTAAATAGTTGTCATGATTCACAATGTGATCATATACCCCACGTTTGCACTGAATTTACATGGCACAAATTATGGTCATAATTCACCATATTACACATGTCTCAAATTTAGTTAAACTTGCCTAGTACAAGAGATTCACGTATAAATTATACCAAATATAGCCATCGATTTCAATGCATCTCATATATTCAAAAATCTCCCACTTAGGTGTATTCACATTTAATAGTTATCAAATATTAATATAAACCTTCACGCCTAAGTCATATTCTCTTTTTATCCCAAATCATGAATTGTTATATAAACAATATGCCCAACAATCTAGAACTTTAAATTATAACAGATCTTAATTCAAAATATGCGTTATGTCCAATGTCTCAAGTCACATGTTAACACACAATGGTTCCTCTTCTTCCAATTCACAGAACATGCATAGATCTACATCTAGTTTACAACCTATGTCCTTTTTCTTAAATCAGTCACAGATTAGCCATATCCCATTTATGTCATCATTCATTATTTTTAGCAAAGTTTAATGTTCGTGCGTTAATCTCTTATAAGATTTGGCGCAGGCTCGTGGTAGCCTGGCTATAGAACAGAAAGAAGAAAGAAATGCAGAATAAAATAGATCAGAATAGAACAGAACAGACATAAGCTCAAATTCAGATTTACAGTTCGTGTCACAATCATAATTAACGTTTATAACGGAAAATAACTGTACTTGCCTTGATTGGACAAAAGAAGGAGAAGAGTTACAGTTGTTTTCTTTTAATTTTATTCAGTATGGAAGAAGATGCTTTAGTCCTAGTTCCAGTTCAGTTCTCAGCAGAGTAGCAACGCCATTTTTTTATTTTTAATTAGAACAGAGGCAGAATATAGACAGAATGAAACGGTGTGGAGAGAATGAGGCTAGGGGTGAGTTTATATAGGATTAGGCAGACGAATCTAGACAGAAAACGAGTCTAAATACATCAGAATGCATCAGGTTCAGAAAGTGGGTTCGGGAGGCAGGTCGACACTGTGGTCGACCTGGTCTGGGGGAGGTCGACTACCCAGTCGACCTGGTCAGGGGTAGGTCGACTACCCAGTCGACCACCCAATAGACCTGGGTCCTGGGCGGGAAATTTCCCGCCCAGCCCGCTTCTGGGTTTGAATTCGAATTTTCGAGTTGTTTTCGATTCTGAAATTTTCTGAAACATCGGAGGGCCATATCTCCCTCATATGGACTCCGTTTCCCGAAAACTCGAACTTGTTTCCAAGAAGAATTTCGAGACGAACGCAATGGCGCAACCCATTTCCCTTTATTCTTATTTTATAATTTAATTATTCTCTGATTTGTTACTTATACGATCACAAAAAATACGGGGTGTTACATTCTCCCCTCCTTAAAGGATTTCGTCCCCGAAATCTTCAAGTTGAGAAGAATGTGTCCTACCATCCAGTCATCCATCTACTCAACCATCATCCACAAGAATCCATTGTCCTTAGAAAACTTCTAATGTTGTATGAACATATGCAAAAGTGTGTGTATATGTTCCTTATCTAATGCAAAGATCAGGCGGTCTACTGATTCAGTTGACCTCCTTAATGTGAATTATGCCAGTGTCATGAGTCCAACATGTATGCAATTTTTCTATTTGATACATATCATTCTTATATGAGTGACAACCATTCATTCATATCCAACATCCATGTGATTAGTCAATCATTTTGCATCCATAGAAATTGAAAATGCTCACACATCCATATGCAGTATGAGAGTGTTTTCGAGCCGATCTAGTGCCTAGTGTGTGTATATGCATCCACGAGCAACCACTAGCAACCACTTGCATCCACTTGCAACCATCAAACATAACATGTCTCAAACACTTGTTTACATCCATAGGATTCCTATCTATAGGTCGAAGACTCGATCGATAGGATACAGTCGAATGATGGAAGCGAGTACAGATAAAATAAAAACTTGGTTTCCATTAGACCTTGGTTGAGAGACAAATTCCCTAAGTATCCGCCCCAAAGACCGAGATCAACATCAGAATGATGCCCAGAGGATTACTCTCTTTAGACAATGTCAAAACTGGAAGTCTTAACCTTTTCAGAAATATCCAGATGCTTACAAACTACTAGTTCAGATCAGATTATCGAATGATTCTTAGAAAACAAAGCACGGGAAAATCCCACTATATCCCTCAAAAATCCAGAATGTATGCATTACAATCGGCTTGATGCCTAACACAGATTCCCCCAACCTATCACCAACAGATGAGTCATAACCCTTATGGGTCTGAGTCTACAGCGGAATCAGAAACAATACTAGTACTCAAGTGCAGAGTATCGATTACAAAATCGAAATACCAGAATCAGAAAAGAGTTTTAACTTAGAAATCAGATAAAGAAATTAAACCTCCAACAGAAAGTTTTCCTATTTGTATCCTACCCACTAGCCTCGAGATTGTTCGCCTGCCTTTCAGAAGTTGGTCCTGCCCTCTGCCCTTGCCCTTGTTTCTTCGGACAGTCCCTAGTGAAGTGTCCGATCTCACCACAGTTGAAGCAAGTGCCCTTTCTTTTTCTGCAATCCTTGTTCAGATGAGTCGAGCTTCAACAAGTAAAGCACTTTTTCTCCTTCTTATCTTCAGACTTCTCATCCTTCTTTTGTGTCCTATTTTTGGGCCATGCTTTCTTATTCTGTGGTTCTTCCTTCTTTGTCTCTTTTTGGCCCTTGTCTTCCTCGTGCAGTAGTGCCATGTCCACCAATTTCTCGTAAGTCGCTCCCATGGGTACATAGGTCATGGCTAGGCTGTGTAGTGGCTCGTTCAATCCTTTAACAAAGCGGAGAGCCTTTTTATGCTGAGTGTTAACTAAATCCAGTCCGAACCTAGCCAGTTGGTTGAATTGGTTGACATATTCCTTGACCGTCATACTTCCTTGCTTAAGAGATAAGAACTTTTCCAATTGTAGACTTTGTTCGGCTTGCGAGAGGAATTTCGTCTCAAACCTTGTTCTGAAATCCATCCATGTTTCAACTAGCCTCTCGGCGTTAGTGACTTCCCACCAATATGAAGTGTCGTCCTTGAGTAACCATACCGCCAATTGTATCTTCAGCCTATCGTCCACCGCGAAAATAACGAACAGATCCTCAGTTTCTTTGAGCCAGTTCCTCGCTTCTATGAATGATTCAGTTCCCTTGAAATCCTTTCCACCCATGGCCCTAAAATCTTTACAGATCTTTGAAAAAGCAATTGTACGAGGAGGGGGAGGAGAAGGGGGATCATTTGCTGGACCTGCGGCAGCGGTCCTAGCCTTAAGATATTGACGAAACCAACCGGGTACATGAACACCCTCTGGTATCTCAGATGCTTCAGACATGCTGAAATGAAAAAGGAAAGATTCAATAAAAAACGGACCGAAGGAAAGATATATGGCTCTTGGGGATTATGTTTTTCAAAATAAGCTTTATTTTTGAAAATATTTCCTTTTAAAACCTTTTTGAAAATAGTTTTCCAAAACTTTTTATCAAATCTGGTAACCTTCAGCTCTGATATCAAGTGTAACACGCCACCTCCGTTAAGGTCACTCACAAAGGGAATGCCTTAACTTTGGTGGAGCGTTTTAGTAGACAGAACAAAAATTTACAAGACAGATAAACAATATTATAACTTTATTACAACGGAAAACAGAAATCAGTTTGGTTACATCTTTACAAAAAACTCAAGTTCAAAAATATCTGTCTTATTCAGAAAAATCATCAGAGTACAAAACTTTAAAGTCATAATCCCCACAGAAGCTGCCATAAAGAGTCAAGTTATACTTTAAGCACTCTGAGTACTTCAAGAAGAAGAAATCTGGATCAAGCTAAAGTATTCCCTCCTTGGAAAACCTGGGGGGAAACGGAAGAAAAGGGGTGAAAACAAGCAAGGTCAGACATAAAGTCTGGCAAGTCCAGTGATTTTCAGCATATGAACATATAATAATAATAATAATGACATAAAAATAAAATTGGATGCGAGATAACAGTAACAGGAGTAGCAGATATACTTAGGTTAAACAGAAAAAGAACAGAACGATGTAAGCTTTTGCTTTTCACTTCTCTGCACTAATACTAGTATAACAGGATTAGGTGTCACCTTAATGTCTAAACTGAAGCAGAATCAGGAACATAATAATTTCCCCAGAAACAGAACGCTAATAATGGGCCTAACCACCCGAACAGAAACAGACAGAAACAGAATGTTAATAATGGGCCTTTACCACCCGAACAGAAACAGATAGAAACAGAATGTTAATAATAGGCCTTTACCACCCAAACAGAAACAGACAGAAACAGATTACTCCCTACGGAAACAGAATGTAGAATTAGGTGTACACTAGTAAATGGGCATTTACCTCCCGAATAGATGGTACCACATAGACAGGTGTTGCCACCCAACAGAAACAGACGGTACCAACAGAAACAGACAGAACTAAGTGTACCCTAAAACACTACCCCAAGCGATCGGCTCCCTAAACATAAATACCCTGTGTCGGCCCCATAGTAGGGTGTATCACTCCCTAAAGTGACAACCAATTGGCATAGACCTATTTACAGATGTCACGGCGTCTTACATCCACAGAGGCAGGCCGGGATCCATGCACGCACATGACCCGGTTGGAACGCACCATCAACACCCCTCGCCATTATCAGAATGAACCACTTATAATTAGTTCAGTAAGCGTACCCGGATCCTACTTACTGTTGGGTCAAAGTTTTGATACCAGAAAGGGTTACTGACTAATATGGGTCCCAAACAACAGATGACACAAGTAATTTCCCTCCTAACCTTGTGTCCCAAGACTAACAGATTTCAGATTAACTTGTTTACAAGTTCAGAAATACAGAATTCAGATCAACCAGTTAACAGATTAGACAAGATTTCAGACCAACAGATCAGATATACGGATTTAACAGACTTACAGATTAACCGGTTACAGATTTACAGATTAACCGATTACAGATTAACAGACTTACAAATTGTCTAACTTTGTATTGGGCCTACAGATTGATGAAACGGGATTATTAATTTCATCAGTCTAGTTGGTTTAACCCTATCCACCCAACACGTTTTAGACATCGTATTTATCCTAGATTTTCATTAATTAAATATTAATGCCTAGACCTCTCACGTTAGACTGACAGTTTGCGGCTACTGGTTAGGCCAGTAGGTTCCGGGCAGGTTTCTGCCACAAACTGAGTCTAACCTCGGGTTTCAAGCACGTTATGACTAACTTCTCACATTAGAACCTATTGTTTGCGGCCACTGGATGTGCCGGGCGGTGCCGGGCAGAATTACGCGGCAAACTCATTCTAACCTTGAGTTAGCCATGTTTATCTTTGCAGCCAATTAATTAATAATTTACCATTTATGCCCCTGCCTAATATACATGTCAATTATTCATAACTATAGCCAATTCAGATTATGTCAATAACAGACTAAATATATCAATTCAACAGATATAGCAGATAACAGATTTCGCAGATTAGGCGACTTAACAGATTTAGCAGATTAAGCAATTTAGCAGATTTAGTATATAATAGATTAGGCATTTTCAGCAGACTTAGCAGATGACAGATTTAGCAGATGAACAGTCTAGCAGATTAGGCAATATAGCAGAACTAGCAAATTAGGCAATATAACAGAACTAGCAGATTAAGCAATATAACAGAACTAGCAGATTAGGCAATATAACAGAACTAGCAGATTAGGCAATATAACAGAACTAGCAGATTAGGCAATATAACAGAACTAACATAATAGGCAATATAACAGAACGAGCAGATTAGGCAATATAACAGATTTAATCATTCCTTAAAGTTTCATCATCATATCTTGCCTAATTGTAAATTTGGCCTAAGTTTGCATGCCTAAATAGTTGTCATGATTCACAATGTGATCATATACCCCACGTTTGCATTGAATTTACATGGCACAGATTATGGTCAAAATTCACTATATTACACATGTCTCAAATTTAGTTAAACTTGCCTAGTACAAGAGATTCACATATAAATTATACCAAATATAGCCATTGATTTCAATGCATGTCATATATTCAAAAATCTCCCACTTAGGTGTTATTCACATTTAATAGTTATCAAATCTTAATATAAACCTTCACACCTAAGTCATATTTTCTTTTTATCCCAAATCATGAATTGTTATATAAACAATATGCCCAACAATCTAGAACTTTAAATTATAACAGATCTTAATTCAAAATATGTGTTATGTCTAATGTCTCAAGTCACATGTTAACATACAATGGTTCCTCTTCTTCCAATTCACAGAATATGCATAGATCTAAATCTAGTTTACAACCTATGTCCTTTTTCTTAAATCAGTCACAGATTAGCCATATCCTATTTATGTCATAATTCATTATTTATCCCAAAGTTTAACGTTCGTGCGTTAATCTCTTATGAGATTTGGTGCAGGCTCGTGGTAGCCTGGCTATAGAACAGAAAGAAGAAGGAGATGCAAAATAAAATAGATCAGAACAGAACAGAACAGACATAACCTCAAATTCAGGTTTACAGTTCATGTCACAATCATAATTAACGTTTATAGCGAAAAATAACTGTACTTGCCTTGATTGGACAAAAGAAGGAGAAGAGTTACAGTTGTTTTCTTTTAATTTTATTCAGTTTGGAAGAAGATGCTTTAGTCCTAGTTCTAGTTCAGATCTCAGCATAGTAGCGACACCAATTTTTTATTTTTTATTTGAACAGAGGCAGAATTTAGACAGAATGAAACGGTGTGGAGAGAATGAGGCTAGGTGTGAGTTTATATAGGATTAGGCGGACGAATCTAGACATAAAACGAGTCCAAATACATCAGAATGCATCAGGTTCAGAAAGTGGGTTCGGGAGGCAGGTCGACCCCCAGGTCGACACTATGGTCGACCTGGTCTGGGGGAGGTCGACTACCCAGTCGACCTGGTCAGGGGTAGGTCGACTACCCAGTCGACCACCCAGTCGACCTGGGTCCTGGGCGGGAAATTTCCCGCCCAGTCCGCTTCTGGGTTTGAATTCGAATTTTCGAGCTATTTTCGATTCTGAAATTTTCTGAAACTTCGGAGTGCCATATCTCCCTCATACGGACTCCGTTTCTTGAAAACTCGGACTCGTTTCCAAGCAGAATTTCGAGACGAACGCAATGGCGCAACCCATTTCCCTTGATTCTTATTTTATAATTTAATTATTCACTGATTTGTTACTTATACGATCACAGAAAATACGGGGTGTTACATTCTCCTCTCCTTAAAGGATTTCGTCCCCGAAATCTTCAAGTTGAGAAGAATGTATCCTACCATCCAGTCATCCATCTACTTAACCATCATCCACAAGCATCCATTGTCCTTAGAAAACTTCTAATGTTGTATGAACATATGCAAAAGTGTGTGTATATGATCCTTATCTAATGCAAATATCAGGCGGTCTACTAATTCAGTTGACCTCCTTAACGTGAATTATGCCAGTTCCATGAGTCCAACATGTATGTAATTTTCCTATTTGATACATATCATTCTTATATGAGTGACAACCAATCATTCATATGCAACATCCATGTGATGAGTCAATCATTTTGCATCCACAGAAATTGAAAATGCTCACACATCCATATGCAGTATGAGAGTGTTTTCGAGCCGATCCAGTGCCTAGTGTGTGTATATGCATCCACGAGCAACCACTTGCATCCACTTGCAACCATCAAACATAACATGTCTCAAACACATGTTTACATCCATAGGATTCCTATCTATAGGTCGAAGACTCGATCGATTGGATACAGTCGAATGATGGAAGAGAGTACAGATAAAACAAAAACTTGGTTTCCATTAGACCTTGGTTGAGAGACAAATTCCCTAAGTATCCGCCCCGAAGACCGAGATCAACATCAGATTGATGCCCAGAGGATTACCCTCTTTAGACAATGTCAAAACTGGAAATCTTAACCTTTTCAGAAATATCCAGAAGCTTACAGACTACTAATACAAATCAGATTATCGAATGATTCTTAGAAAACTAAGCATGGGAAAATCCCACTATATCCCTCAAAAACCCAGAATGTATGCATTACAATCGGCTTGATGCCTAACATAGATACCCCCAACCTATCACCAACAGATGAGTCATAACCCTTATGGGTCTGAGTCTACAGCGGAATCAGAAACAATACTAGTATTCAAGTGCAGAGTATCGATTACAGAATCGAAATACCAGAATCAGAAAAGAGTTTTAACTCAGAAATCAGATAAAGAAATGAAACCTCCAACAGAAAGTTTTCCTATTTGTATCCTACCCACTAGCCTCGAGACTGTTCGCCTGCCTTTCAGAAGTTGGTCCTGCCCTCTGCCCTTGCCCTTGTTTCTTCGGACAGTCCCTAGTGAAGTGTCCGATCTCACCACAGTTGAAGCAAGTGCCCTTTCTTTTTCTGCAATCCTTGTTCAGATGAGTCGAGCTTCCACAAGTAAAGCACTTTTTCTCCTTCTTATCTTCAGACTTCTCATCCTTCTTTTGTGTTTCCTTTTTGGGCCATGCTTTCTTATTCTGTGGTTCTTCCTTCATTGTCTCTTTCTGGCCCTTGTCTTCCTCGTGCAGCGTGCCATGTCCACCAATTTCTCGTAAGTTGCTCCCATGGGTACATGGGTCATGGCTACGCTGTGTAGTGGCTCGTTCAATCCTTTAACAAAGCGGAGAGCCTTTTTATGCTGAGTGTTGACTAAATCCAGTCCGAACCTAGCCAGTTGGTTGAACTGGTTGACGTATTCCTTGACCGTCATACTTCCTTGCTTAAGAGATAAGAACTTTTCTAATTGTAGACTTCGTTCGGCTTGCGAGAGGAATTGCGTATCAAACCTTGTTCTGAAATCCCTCCATGTTTCAATTGGCCTCTCGGCGTTAGTGACTTCCCACCAATAGGAAGCTTCGTCCTTGAGTAACCATACCGCCAATTGTACCTTCTACCTATCGTCCACCTCAAAAATAACGAACAGATCCTCAGTTTCTTTGAGCCAGTTCCTCGCTTCTACGAATGATTCAGTTCCCTTGAAATCCTTTCCACCCATGACCCTAAAATCTTTACAGATCTTTGAAAAAGCAATTGTACGAGTAGGGGGAGAAGGAGGGGGATCATTTGCTGGATCTGCGGCGGCGGTCCTAGCCTCACGATATTGACGAAACCAACCGGGTACATGAACACCCTCTGGTATCTCAGATTGCTTCAGACATGCTGAAACGAAAAAGGAAAGATTCAATACAAAAAGGACCGAAGGAAAGATATATGGCTCTTGGGGATTATGTTTTTCAAAATAAGCTTTATTTTTGAAAATATTTCCTTTTAAATCCTTTTTGAAAATAGTTTTCCAAAACTTTTTATCAAATCTGGTAACCTTCAGCTCTGATACCAAGTGTAACACCCCACCTCCTTTAAGATCACTCACAAAGGGAATGCCTTAACTTTGGTGGAGCGTTTTAGTAGACACAACAGAAATTTACAAGACAGATAAACAATATTATAACTTTATTACAGCGGAAAACAGAAATCAGTTTGGTTACATCTTTACCAAAAACTCAAGTACATAAATATCAGTCTTGTTCAGAAAAATCATCAGAGTACAAAACTTTAAAGTCATAATCCCCACAGAAGCTGCCATAAAGAGTCAAGCTGTACTTTAAGCACTCTAAGTACTTCAAGCAGAAGAAATCCGGATCAAGCTAAAGTATTCCCTCCTTGGAAAACCTGGGGGGAAACGGAAGAAAAGGGGCGAAAAGAAGCAAGGTCAGACATAAAGTCTGGCAAGTCCAGTGACTTTCGGCATATGAACATGTAATAATAATAATAACATGAAAATAAAACTGGATGCGAGATAACAGTAACAGGAGTAGCAGATATACTTTGCTTAAACAGAAAAAGAACAGAACAATGTAAGCTTTTGCTTTTCACTTCTCTGCACTAATACTAGTATAACAGGATTAGCTGTCACCCTAATGTCTAAACTGAAGCATAATCAGGAACATAATAATTTCCCCAGAAACAGAATGCTAATAATGGGCCTTACCACTCGAACAGAAACAGACAGAAACAGAATGTTAATAATGGGCCTTTACCACCCGAATAGAAACAGACAGAAACAGAATGTTAATAATGGGCCTTTACCACCCGAACAGAAACAGACAGAAACAGATTACTCCCTACGGAAATAGAATGTAGAATTAGGTGTACACTAGTAAATGGGCTTTTACCTCCCGAACAGACGGTACCACACAGACAGGTGTTGCCACCCAACAGAAACAGACGGTACCAACAGAAACAGACAAAACTAAGTGTACCCTAAAACACTACCCCAAGCGATCGGCTCCCTAAACATAAATACCCTGTGTCGGCCCCACAGTAGGGTGTATCACTCCCTAAAGTGACAACCAATTGGCACAGACCTACTTACAGATGTCACGGCGTCTTACATCCACAGAGGCAGGCCGGGATCCATGCACGCACATGACCCGGTTGGAACGCACCATCAACACCCCTTGCCATTATCAGAATGAACCACTTATAATTAGTTCAGTAAGCGTGCCCGGACCCTACCTACTGTTGGGTCAAAGTTTTGATACCAGAAAGGGTTACTGACTAATATGGGTCCCAAACAACAAATGACACAAGTAATTTCCCTCCTAACCTTGTGTCCCCAGACTAACAGATTTCAGATTAACTTGTTTACAAGTTCAGACATACCGAATTCAGATCAACCAGTTCATAGATTAGACAAGTTTTCAGACCAACGGATCAGATATACGGATTTAATAGACTTACATATTAACCAGTTACAGATTAACAGACTTACAGATTAACCGATTACAGATTAACAGACTTACAGATTGTTTAACTTTGTATTGGGCCTACAGATTCATGAAACAGGTTTATTAATTTCATCAGTCTAGTTGGTTTAACCCTATCCACGCGACACATTTTAGACATCCTATTTATCCCATATTTTCATTAATTAAATATTAATGCCCAGACCTCTCACATTAGACTGACAGTTTGCGGCTACTGGTTAGGACGGTTGGTTCCGGGCAGGTTTCTGCCACAAACTGAGTCTAACCTCGGGTTTCAAGCACGTTATGACTAACTTCTCACATTAGGACCTATTGTGTGCGACCACTGGTTGTGCCGGGCGGTTCCGGGCAGAATTACGCCGCAAACTCATTCTAACGTCGAGTTAGCCATGTTTATCTTTGCGGCCAATTAATTAATAATTTACCATTTATGCCCATGCCTAATATACATGTCAATTATTCATAACTATAGCCAATTCAGATTATGTCAATAACAGACTAAATATATCAACTCAACAGATATAGCAGATAACAGATTTCGCAGATTAGGCGACTTAACGGATTTAGCAGATTAAGCAATTTAGCAGATTTAGTATATAACAAATTAGGCATTTTCAGCAGACTTAGCAGATGATAGATTTAACAGATGAACAGTCTAGCAGATTAGGCAATATAGCAGAACTACCAAATTAGGCAATATAACAGAACTAGCAGATTAGGCAATATAACAGAGCTAGCAGATTAGGCAATATAACAGAACTAGCAGATTAGGCAATATAACAGAACTAACATAATAGGCAATATAACAGAACGAGCAGATTAGGCAATATAACAGATTTAATCATTCCTTAAAGTTTCATCAACATATCTTGCCTAATTGTAAATTTGGCCTAAGTTTGCATGCCTAAATAGTTGTCATGATTCACAATGTGATCATATACCCCACGTTTGCATTGAATTTACATGGAACAAATTTTGGTCATAATTCACCATATTACACATGTCTCAAATTTAGTTAAACTTGCCTAGTACAAGAGATTCACATATAAATTATACCAAATATAGCCATCGATTTCAATGCATGTCATATATTCAAAAATCTCCCACTTAGGTGTTATTCACATTTAATAGTTATCAAATCTTAATATAAACCTTCACACCTAAGTCATATTCTCTTTTTATCCCAAATCATGAATTGTTATATAAACAATATGCCCAACAATCTAGAACTTTAAATTATAACATATCTTAATTCAAAATATGCGTTATGTCCAATGTCTCAAGTCACATATTAACATACAATGGTTCCTCTTCTTCCAATTCACAGAATATGCATAGATCTAAATCTAGTTTACAACCTATGTCCTTTTTCTTAAATCAGTCACAGATTAGCCATATCCCATTTATGTCATCATTCATTATTTGTCCCAAAGTTTAACGTTCGTGCGTTAATCTCTTATGAGATTTGGCGGAGGCTCGTGGTAGCCTGGCTATAGAACAGAAAGAAGAAAGAGATGCAGAATAAAATAGATCAGAACAGATATAACCTCAAATTCAAATTTGCAGTTCATGTCACAATCATAATTAACGTTTATAGCGGAAAATAACTGTACTTGCCTTGATTGGACAAAAGAAGGAGAAGAGTTGCAGTTGTTTTCTTTTAATTTTATTCAGATTGGAAGAAGATGCTTTAGTCCTAGTTCCAGTTCAGATCTCAACAGAGTAGCGACGCCATTTTTATTTTTAATTAGAACAAAGGCAGAATATAGATGGAATGAAACGGTGTGGAGAGAATGAGACTAGGGGTGAGTTTATATAGGATTAGGCGGACGAATCTAGACAGAAAACAAGTCTAAATACATCAGAATGCATCAGGTTCAGAAAGTGGGTTCGGGAGGCAAGTCGACACTATGGTCGACCTGGTCTGGGGGAGGTCGACTACCCAGTCGACCTGGTCAGGGTAGGTCGACTACCCAGTCGACCACCCAGTTGACCTGGGTCCTGGGCGGGAAATTTCCCGCCCAGCCCGCTTCTGGGTTTGAATTCGAATTTTCGAGCTGTTTTCGATTCTGAAATTTTCTAAAACTTCGGAGGGCCATATCTCCCTCATACGGACTCCGTTTCTCGAAAACTCGGACACGTTTCCAAGCAGAATTTCGAGACGAACGCAATGGCGCAACCCATTTCCCTTGATTCTTATTTTATAATTTAATTATTCTCTGATTTGTTACTTATACGATCACAGAAAATACGGGGTGTTACACATTGCTAGTCCATTCTCTGATGAATTCTTTCGTTTGGTTCTAATGTGTCTTGTTCTCGAGCTCTGTAAACCAAAGCTCTGATACCAAATGAAGCGACCTGAAATTCCCCGATCTCCGAAGAGAAGAGAAAGAACGAATTACATTGAGGACAAGACGAATCAGAACGCAAACAGAGGAACATTTCACTGCTTATTACAACAATCCCATCAGAGTACAAGAATATATAGAGTTAGGATAAATATTACACATTTGATAAACATCAGAGATTTAAATTACATTTAAATACATAACACAGGAAAAATAATACAAAACATAACTGAAAGAAATACGCGGATATAGAGCTTTCCGAATATCACTTCAGCTATAAACCAGGATCCTGTGAATATAAATCTGCAAAACCAAAACTACTAGCTGCCCGTGTGGAAAATAAGGGCACCCAGAGTTTAGGTTAAAATTATAAAATCCAGGTCAGTCATGTTACTAGTGTGAGAACCAAAACAGTTATTAATTTTTATTTTTAAAGTTAGGTAAATCAAGGGACTACGCCGTATAACACGGAACGGGATTCCTCCCAAGAATACCAGTGCATAAAATAACAGCGCAATGCTAATTAAAGAAAATGAAGATATTATAAGACCCAGGTCCCATCACACAATGCAACGCAAGCCGGAGGATAGGGTTTTACCTTATAATAGCCAAAGAATGCTTGATACACTAAATTTCATCTTTTATTATTACTATAAGTGTATAGTGCCAAAACAATTTCAATCATAAGTATCAATCATAGACTCCATAAGTGCACCATACCACTATGTCGCCATACTAGTTCTACAATTAAAACTGCAAAGGTCGTATTGGAAATTGGATTTCCGTCATGAGTCGAGGCAAGTGGCAAGCTCTTCTCCGTTCGAGACACTCTAGCAAATGTCTCAGGACCACACACAGCGATCCTTGGAACCTCCAAGGTCGGTCCTCTCTTACTTTTGAGGATTAGTATTCTTGAACACACGTTTCCCGGTCCTATAGGACCGGGAATCCGAGGCGCTTCGCATCCAACAACCACACAGGTAAAAATAATATAAATGTCAGGGCTGGTAGGTCACTGACATCACCCATAGCTAGAAAGAAACGTCATGCACTCCTTGGGTCCTTATCCCGTTTTTGACTCATACCAAGGTGTGAGGCTCGTGAATTAATGTTATACACAAAGCTATGCCACACAGGCCGTGCTTTGATCATCAACCACAAGACTTTGCTTTTCAACAGAAACCTTGATCATTTGCCACTTAGGCATGCCACACAAGAAATTCATGCCATGCGATTGATATCCATAAATATAAAACCTCTGAGCTCGTACGTCTTAGAGAAGGGCGTTAAGCAAGAGAATAAATTCTCCACCGCCAAACAGATATATATATTTAATAGAAATCAATCACACAGAATAAAATCCAATGTCAAACACACAGTCCATTTACAAATTCGTTCTAGGTCTGAACGAAACCAGAAGAACCTTATTCCTCGCATATCCATCGATCTCCAAGTAAGTCTGGACGATCACCAACTGATTCCCTCCTCTTGGGTGTACAGCCCAATCAAGATCATCAATAATCATCCAAACGACGTGAATACCTCCTGTCTTCAACCATTGTCTTCGTCTTCGACTTATCGTCGAATCGGTTATTCAGAATGGGTATAAACCCGGCCTTTCCGAATAACCCGCGTATATAATAAACAAGTGTTACACAAACACAACATACGCCTCATTCCAACTCATAATATTCTTTTACTCAAATATTCACATTCTTAGGGAAAGGTTCCCATTCATTTTATCAAAGATAAATTCTTCTAAATTTATTCTTTAATCTTCCTTTGGATATCATTTCAAACAGTGTTAAGGTTTTCCAAACTAGTCGGGATTAGCGAACCACACTGAAGTAATCATCTATTTTATTTCCCAATCCCAACCTATTCATCCCATGGAGCAAAACTGGTAATACTCCATATCTAACACCACCGTGTTATCGGTAAATATTAATTACCATTTCTCATTCAAATCTAATTAAAGATTTAACTATCGCTTGGAGCAAAACTAGTGATACTCCATTCTCGATCACTTTAATCTAATTAAAGATTCATTAAAACTCCACTTAGTTTTAATCTTCCCAAAATTCAATATCCTATCTTTAACTGGGTTAAAGAACCAATGTCATCTAAAACACGGTTCACGATGAACCCAAAATCACATTCCATTGTTAATCGGGTTAAAGAACAGGTGTTATTCAAAACACCGCTCACGATAATCCCCAAAAATTAATTTAATTTCAATTCCAATTAAATACTAATTGACTGGACAATTTCACTAAATCTTAATTAAAAGATTTATTCTTTTCTAAACTGGGTTCAAGAACAGTGTTATTTAAGACACCATTCACGACGAACCCAAAATCCCATTTGATATTAAATACAAGGCTCTGAATAGAAAATATATCGGCTTATATTCAATATCAAATTCTGAAACCAACAAACATCATATTGGAAATAACGATATAAATATATCTTTCAAATTTCCACAACCATATCTGTATAATCACGAAATCCAACATCGAAATATTCCGAAGATAATTTTGATTCAAATTCATTCCAATTCGTATATTGGAAATTCTGATTATTTTTAAAACCACTTCAAATCCAATTTATTTATTCAAATACATTGGATTATAATTCTAGTTCATAACTAGTTCATTTCGATAAAAATATATATTTTTCCTTACAAATGGGGAATTCATCCCAGTTCTTTCTAAACCATATATTATGATTTTACACAAATTATTCATATTTTTAATAATTTAATCAAGGCCCGTATAGTCGATTTCCAACAACGGTCGTCGAACTGCACTTACAATGACCTTTTCCAAATATGATTTGGACATAATTCCAAATCCAACAGTTAGATTTCAAATTTCTAATGTTCACTAGAAAGCGCTTTTCGATATGAACCCAACGGTTCCAGTTTCAGGAGAATCCAACGGTCGGATCTCCCGCAACGTCAATTCGAAGTCAATGGTCGAAATTTGCGAACGGCCGCGGCACGGCGCATTCTATTCAGGCCATTTAATATATATATTATACATACTTCATCGATTTCAATTCTATACGTATTTTATAAATCGTTTTAAATTCATTTTAAAAACGATTTCAACTTCATATTCAATTTTAAATCAAAATTGAATATTCCATATCATTAACATATAAATGATAATATATTCAAAACGTTATATTTTGAAATCACTTCCTTTTCTATATTCATTATAAAAACGAATATAATCGATATAAATATCGTTCGCGTCAAAATGGCGCATCTCTAATCAACACGGCTTTATATATTTCAATAACTTCGTTATTCTATTCAACAAATGAATATTTTCTTCAACACATGAATAATGTTTTTTTCAACACATGAATATTCTCAACACATGACAATATTTTTGTTACTTAATATGTTTTATAAAATTATGATTTCTATCGTTTAATTCTTAATCAGACTCTAACCGTAAATTAGCAAGAGAACATTTCCCTGAGTATTAACCCCGAAGGTCGAAACCAACATCAGATCAATACCCATGAAACCACACATCTTAACTAGTTTCCAATTAGTTTCTAATTTTATATATGATAAAGATGTAAAGTTTATTATTAAAATATTTTACTCAACACATGAATATTTTCAACACATGAATATCATCAACACTTGACTATTTATTCTATTCAACACAAGAATCTATATTTTATAATATTATTTATTTTCCAAATTGGAATGAGGCCCAATCAATTACCATATAACGTTAATTATATGGATTCCATACAACACATGTATATAATAGCAATTATAAATAATCAACCATCATCCAAAGTGCAACACACAACTTCATAAGCATTAAATATAAATAATTAACGCTTACACAGTCTGTCAATCAAACGATCGACATACCACTAAAAAATTGGGATTAGTGTACGTCAAATATCATCCCAACACCCGTGTGGGGTTTCAATCCACAAACACAGATTTTTATTTGTGCTGTTGGGCGATGTGTAAAATTTATCGTCCCAATCAATATCCTTCAAATAGGTGTACATAAACAAATCGTCTGATTTGTAAATGAATATTTATTTATTCACATTCACGTTAAAACGTATATTTTTGACAATAAATAATTTATTTCAGCACATGAATATATATTTTCATTCATTCCACATCACAATCAATTTTCACCACACAACAAAATCAAACAAGTTGTCCAAAGTCTGTGGACAACGGGTGTCGGGTGCTGCTAAGCACCGTCTGCATCCTAGTATATATTTTTAACTAGAAAACAAGAATTAAAGTGAGAAGTTCTCACCCATAAGCTAAACCAAACGCCATGACTCTTCATATGTAGAAATCTTCGCAGTGTTTCCTTTTGTCACTTTCGTTGTCCGTATTCACTACATATATATAAAAATCATACTTTTATTCTCTACATTACATAAAAATCATACTATTATTCTCTACATTACATAAAAGTTATATTTTTATTCTCTACATTACATAAAAATCGAATTTTTTTTATTTCGCTACAACATATTTAAAAATCGTATTATATTCTCTATCTTATAAAAATCATATTTTTAAAATCTCTACTATATAAAAATCATATTTTTATAATCTCTACTACATAAAAATCATATTTTTATATCGTCACTTTATATGTAAAAATCGTATTTTTATATCTCTACTACATATATAAAGATCAAATTTTTATTATCTATATATTATAAAAATCATATTTTTATTATATAAAAATCATATTTTTACATACTTCATTCGTCAAAAACCATAGAAGCTTTAAAGCGGAGAAAACTCACATTTTTTTCTAACGCCCGGATTTGCTGTTCTTGTTCCAGAATTTGCAAACGAGCTCCAATCTTCACACCATATTTTAACCTAGCTTAAACGAGCCATTTTGGGCAACTTTCTCCTAGTGGTCTTCCTTCCGAAAATGTGTCATTTCGCCGGAAATCGCGAAAAGACAGCAATTTGACAGTGTTTGGACAGCAGACTTTGGATGAGTTTTCCCGACAGCTCTGCAATCCAAAATAGGACTATCATATACCAAATCGAAGAGAAAATCGTGCTCTTCGAATTTGGTACTGTGGAGTTTTGGCCAGAAATGCACGATTTGGGAGTTATTGGCTGTGGAAGCTTAGGGTGTTTTTTGCAAAATCGGGATTTTGTGAAAAATGTGATTTTTTTAGGTGGTGGGTCCCATGGACGGAGCTAAGGGCTGATGGGTGGAGGCGCAGGCCTGACTGGGCGGAGGAAGCGTGCTGGTGGTGGTGGTGGCGCTAGAGGGGCCCACGATGGTGGTAGTTTGCAATTTGGGGTTTAGGGATTTGAAATTGGAAGAGATAAAGAGGACAAGAGGGAGGGGAGGAGGAAGAGAAGGAGGAGGAGAGGAGGAGGAGGAGGCCGATGGTGGTGCGGAAGGGGGGGAATGCTGCAGCTTGAGGTGCATTTTTTTCTCTCTTTTTTTCTCACGGTGGAAGAGAGAAGAGAGAGGGAGAGTTGACCAAGTATAATAATATATATATTTAATTATTTAATTTTCAAAAAGTTAGTTTTGTTTTTTATTCGAACTCCCAATCAAACCCAACGACTGACATTCCTAGATAATTACCCCCATTCCGGACACAATGCGATATGGCCCGTAAGCCAATTCGATTGTTTCCATCAGTTTTTCTCAAAATTAACATATGAATCAATATATTGCATTTTAACGTACATTTTAATTTACCAGAGCCACATACTGACTCCAAAAATTACAGAAAAATTATTTCTAGCTTTGTATTGACGGTACGGTCCTAACAAAACTAATTTCATCAAATTTGGAGGCCGTTTGAAAAATGGTCATTTTCTAGTCGATTAAATTTGACTGAAATTGACAAAACACATTGTCTTTTGCCACGCTCACATATTGATTCAGACAATTATGAATTTTGGAAACTAGCAATAATTTGACATCCCGAATCCAACAAAAGTGGTTTCATCAAAAATGGAGGTCGTTGGCAAAATTTCCATTTTTAAGGGCTATATTTCCATAGCGACTATTCTGAATTTTCAACTGGGCATAACTTTTGAATCCCGCTATGAAATTTTGATTTTTCGGATTCATTGGAAAGATATTTTCAAATATATTCAAATATTTTTGGTTTCACCAATATTCGGTTTATTTTGAATCCTGTACATTAATTTGAAATTCAAAATTTCAAACTACCACGCCATTTTTAATTCCTTTTTTATTTAAAATAAAATAATTATATTCTAACGACGATTTATATAAATATATACATTCTAATTCCATTCAAAATAAATTTCGCATTGTTATTATTTAAAACAATTTATTTTAAATATTCCAAATTCATTAAAATTGCCAAAATAAAAATTTTAAATTGGCATTAAATTTCGGGGTCGTTACACTAATACTAGTATAACAGGGTTAGGTGTTACCCTAATGTCTAGACTGAAACAGAATCAAAACAGAATAATCTATACAGAAACAGAATGCTAGTAATGGGCCTTCACCACCCCAACAGACAGAAGGTACAAAAGCAGAATACTAATAATGGGCCTTTACCACCCCCAACAGACAAAAGGTACGGACATAGAATACTAATAATGGGCCTTTACCACCCAACTAATGGGCCTTTACCACCCCAACAGACAGAAGGTACGGAAACAGAATCGGAAACGGAATCAGAGACGGAAATAGAATAATCCCTACGGAAACAGAATGTTAGAATTAGGCGTACATTAGTAATGGGCCTTTACCACCCCAACAGACGGTACCACGCAGAAATAGACAGGTGTTACCACCCAACAGAAACAGACGGTACCAACAGAAACAGATAGAACTAAGTGTACCCTAAGTCATACCCCAAGCGATCGACTTCCTAATACATAAATACCCTGTGTCGGCCCCACAGTAGGGTGTATCACTCCCTAAAGTGGCAACCTATTGGCACAGACCTATTTACAGATGTCATGGTGTCTTACATCCTCAGAGCAGACCGGATCCATGCACGCACATGACCCGGTTGGAACGCACCATCAACACCCCTCGCCATTATCAGAATGAACAGCTTATAATTAGTTCAGTAAGCGTGCCCGGACCCCTACATAGCGTGGGGTCAAAGTTTTTGATACCAGAAAGGGTTACTGACTAATATGGGTCCCAAACAACATATGACACAGGTATTTCCCCTCCTAACCTTGTGTCCCAAGACTAACATATTTCAGATTAACTTGTTTACAAGTTTCAGACATACAGAGTTCAGATTTACTAGTTCACAAATCAGACAATCAAGTCAACAAGTTTTCAGACTAACGGATCAGACTTACAGTTTTAACAGACTTACGGATTGTCTAACTTTGTATTGGGCCCACGGATTCACGAAACGGGTTTGTTAATTCATCGGTCCAGTTGGTTTAACCTTATCCACCCAACACGTTTTAGACATTATATTTATCTCAGATTTGCATTAATTAAATATTCATGCACAGACCTCTCACATTAGGTTGGTAGCTTGTGGCCGCTGGATATGCCGGGCGGGTCCGGGCGGGTCCGGGCAGACTTTTGCCACAAGCCAGACCTAACCTCGTGTTTAAGCATATTTTAGTTATTCCTACGACCTCTCACATTAGACTGACAGTTTGTGGTCGCTGGTTAAGCTTGTTGGTTCCGGGCAGGCTTCTACCGTAAACGGAGTCTAACCTCGTGTCATAGCCATTTTATTCCATTAAAGAAAATATCAGACTAATTATGTCCATTTAGCAGATTTAACTTCTTTACAAGTTACGGCAGATTATCCAAAGTTCTATTAACATGTTTTGCTCATTTTTAGATCGAGCCTCCAAATTACAATTATTCAGCTTTTAACAGATTAAGCAATTCAACAGATTAAGCAGATAACAGATCTAGCAGATTAAGGAATTTAGCAGATTAGCAGAATAGGTAATTCAACAGATTTAGCAGATTAGGAAATTCAGTAGATTAGCAGATTTAACATTTCTTAAAAATTCTATTTACATATCTTACCTAATCATAAATTAAGCCTAAACTTACATGCTCAAATCATGGTCACAATTCATAATACAATATATGCCCCTAAATTTTCGTTAAACTTTGCACAGTACAGAACACTCTCTAAAAGCCCCAAATCATGATATGAATTATGCCAAATTATAGGCTTTAATGCCAATATCCAAAAATCCATATTTAGGCGCATTCACATTAATAGTTATCCTATTTTAATATAGGTCCTTATGCCTAAGTTTCACTTCCGCCTAAGTTTCACATTCCTTTTTCAAGTCATGAATCATTATATAAAATATAACCAAAAATCTAGATCTTTAAATTATATCCTCTCAAAATCAGATCTTAATTTTTATATGCTTTATGTCCCCCAGTTTCAAGTCAAATATTATCATTCAATTATTCCTCTTCTTCCAAATCACAGAGTATGCACAGATCTAGATCTAATTTACAACATATATCCTTTTCTCAAATCAGTCACAGATCAGTCAGGTCAAATTATGCATTATTCATTATTTACTCCAAAATTTGGCGTTCGTGCGTTAATCTTTTATGAGATTTGGCGCAGGCTCGTAGTAGCCTGGCTATAGAATAGAAAAAAAAAGAATAGCCATAGAAAAACAAATCTGATAGATAATAATATGCTAACCTCAGATTCAGATTTATAGCCATGTCAAGATCATAATTAAAGTTCATATCTGAAAATAACTGTACTCACAAAAAGGGAATGATTCATGTATTCTGGAATCTGTATTATGACACTGAATGGCTCTCCTTTGGCGTGGACTATCGATTAGATTAGAAAATTGTTGTTCTCTTTTAATCTATTCAGATTGGAAGAAGATGCACTAGTTCTAGCTTAGATTTCAGTAGAGTAGCGACACCATTATTTTATTTTAATTAGAATAGAGGCAGAGTATAGGCATAATGAAATTGTGTGGAGAGAAAGTGAGGTTTGGGGTTGTTTTTATAGGAGAATAGGGTGATTTAGAGCCTTCTGATCAGTCCAGAAGTCATCAGAACCACCCAGCTCGAAGACAGGTCATCCAGCCACTTAGAAGAAGACACATCATCACAAAACACTCCAGAATTCTGTGCTGGATCGGTATGGGCGCACTTGGCAGGTGCACCAGTGTATTTTTGTATTGGCGCACTTCACAAGTGCGCCAATGTATTCTGCTTATTTCCGGTTTTTCTGCCGAACTTCGTTCGTCCATACCTTCTTCATATGGTATCCGTTTTGCACAAACTCGGACTCTATCTCAAGCATAATTTCGAGACCAACGCAATGGCGCAACCCGTTTCCCTTAATTCTTCTCCTAAAATTAAGTATACTTTAATTTGTTACTTATACGTTCATAGAAAATACGGGGTGTTATAATTAAGCTTGAAGATGTTGACTCAACAATAAGGAGTGTGATCGATAATGTTCAGATTCAACATGTAGTTGATCCCTGGAAGGATGAAAAGTCAAGAAAAATGGGGGGAAACAAGGAAATAAGAAAAGGGGAAATGAAAATAAAGGAAAGGGAGAGAAAGGTAGAAAATGCCTCAGGTGCATCCAACAAAGCGACTGCACTCCTCTAAATGATATCTCGGAGAATATCTTTCTGGCTGGGAAGGACGAAGAGCAATTACCGAACCTACCTCCCCTATGAGTGAAGGAAAATAATAAGCAGTCCAAAAGATATTATCATTTTCATGATGCTCCTAGAAATGATACTAATGAGTATTGTCACTTGAAGAACCTCATCAAAAATCTTATTAGTAGAATAAGCTATGGCAGTATGTCAGGAAACCATAGGCGATAGACCTGTCACCGATGACGCAAGGACATATGGTTCCATCCGACCATTCGGGCCTAAGTAATTAGGCTAGTAAGGAGAAAATTGGAAAGCTCGTTATCAACACTATATCGTGTGGCCTGCATCCAGCACATAAAAGTTAGTGTAAAATGGAAAGGTATTCAAGCGCCCTAAAACATGCTCTGAAGATGAGAAGTTGCTTAGCGACGGATGTCCCGCAAAGCAGCAAAGGACGTTCAATGACGACAAAATTTCCATAGTAAGAGATTCTAATGCAATATAGACTCCAACACTTGATCATATGGTGGTAACAGTAAGGATTGGACTAGTAGCAGTAAAAAGGAGCAATTATCGATTATGGGGGCATAAGTGGATATCTGTTTAAGAAAACTATCAATCAAATGAATTTTTCTATGATGGATGTGCCTGTATGCCAAATAAAAATATAAGGTTCTCGAGCGAACCAAGGCACCCTATTGGGACAATTCACCTTCCCGTTATACTCGGAGAAGGGGAGAGGAAATCATATTGATTCAGGTCATTGTTATTGTTGACGAGATTTCTGCTTACAGTGCCTTCTTAGGAAGACATAGTCTGATAGATTTCAAGATCTCCTTGGCACCATGGCGTTTAGTGATGAAGTTTCCTACAAAGTGAGAAGTCAGTGTGGTGAAAGGAGACTGAAGTGTCACTCAAGAATGTTACATTGTTTAGTTGAAGAAGGTGAAGTGGAAGGATAAGAGTGTATGTGCACCCCTTCACATTTGAGAGTCCGTCTTATAGCAATAAAAAGAAAGCTCCTACATCGAGGAAAAAAATCATGCTCATATGGCTATGGATGCTAGAAAAAAGCGAGGGACAACCGTGTAGCACAAGTTGAAGTCATAGAGTTGTTCTAATAGATCTAAAGGACTTAATGCAATTGTTGAACATTGGGTCTCAACTCAGCCAAAGGATGCTAAAGGAATTAATGTAACACCCCGAAAATTCTATAACTGTGAAATTCATGAATTAAAGTATAATCAAATTCAAATCAAAGAACTAAGGGAAACGGGATATGCCATTGCGTTCGTCTCGGAAAAATACGCGAAATAGAGTCCGAGTTTTCGAAAAACGGAGTCCGTATGAAGAAGATATGGCCTTCGGAAGTTTTGAATTAAATTTAAAATTCAAACAGAATAAAATAATAATTTGAAATGGGGCCCAATGGGCCAGGCGGATAAAACACCCGCCTAGCCACCCAGGTCGACTGGGCTGTCGACCTGGGCTACCCATGTCGACAGGGCTGTCGACAGCCCTGTCGACAGGGGTATCGACCTGGTCGAGCCCAGTCAACCTGGCTGGCCAGGTCGGTGTGTGGTCGAATTTCTGTGGTCTGCTTTGTCATTAGGGCTAGGTGGCGGGTTTTTATTGGTCTCTCTATCTAATGAATGGCTACGATCTATCCTAGCAACATCAATGGTCCTAATCAATTCCTAACCTCTATATAAACAACCCTAGACTAAACCCTAATCTATTCATTCAAAATAAGATTATAGCCGCCATGTTGCTGAGGAACGACAAAGAATAGCCGCCAACTAAAGAGAGGATTAGGGAGAAAGTTCTAAAGCCTAAAGCAATTCAAAGCAACCTAAAGCTAATCAATTCAACATAGGAATCCTATCTCTTAATTAGAGAATTCGCCGCAACCATTGTAAGTAGAGTATTACTTTGGTATAATAAACAACTGTGTTGATATGTATGCTTGAATTGTGGCAATGGAAGTAATTCATATTTGTGCGTTCTTATCAGTTTATATACGTTTGGATATTCTTGAATTATATTATTCATTATAAAGAACTACATGCGGTAGTTCTATGCAAATATACGTTTGGAATATTGCGCAAATTATGTAGTCTATGATGAAGCTACATGAATATAGTTGAGTGAAATTTATGCAAGTTTGGGCTTTGTTATTATGCCATCATGATGTATGTTTTTGTATAAATCATTTTGCAAGTAATTGAGACAAGTTTGGTTGTTATAGTTCATATGAAACTATGTTGGAATTTTGACACCATAATCCATGTATTTGCAAAACTTATGAATATGGCTAGGCTATGAATGATATTTGGCATAATTGAAATCTATGGTTAAGTCTATCTTGTTTAAAAGAAATATATGATGACATATGTGAGACATGGCTAGGTTAGACTTAAAAATCCCTTTTTGCAAGCTTAAAGCAAACACCATGATTAGAAATATTTTATGCCATGCTTATGTTTGACAATATGCCATGTTTATGCTAGAAGTATTTAGGCCATGCTTATGTTTGACAATATGCCATGTTTATGCTAGAAGTATTTAGGCCATGCTTATGTTTGACATTATGCCTAAATAAGAATATAGGTTCATGTTGTAGTTAAACCTATGCAAGTTTACATGCCTTGATTTATGTCACCTATGTTTTATGACCAAAATACATGTCACCATTATGCAAGTACACCAATTTCTATTATGTATTTTCCAACGTCATATGCAAGTTCATGCGCTCACTTTCCCCTCTTTGTGTATACGCCATAAGCCTCCCCCTTTCGCATGGCTAAATTGGGCTTTAAAAGGCTAAGCCCAATATATATGAACGGACGTGTAAAACGGGGGAAAATAACGTTGGGTTAAAAATTAATTAATGAATGAAAATATGAAATAGAAGGGCCCAAAGTCAAGTATGGGTTGGGCCCATGGTTGGTGTAACCTTTACACCATTAACTTAATAATGGGCCGCAAAATATTTACATATAAGAAATAAAGAAGAATGACAAAATATGTAAATGTAGAACATACGATGTGTTTAACCCGAGGTTGGATTGAGTTGTGATGTAAACCTGCCCGGAACCGCCCGGCTGTCCAGTAGTCACAACAATACCTATCCAATGTGGGAGGTTAAACATGGAGCCCAGCAAGGACCCGAGGTTAGACTGAGTTGTGGCGTAAGACTGCCCGGAACCAACCGGCAACAGGCAGCCACAACAATACCTGTCTAATGTGAGAGGTCAGGGCCTTAATAAGACAATTAAGGCTGAGTCAGGATTGTTAGGATTAAGTGAACTAAAGACTTAATCAAAATGGAACATGCTAAACTAAACGGACTGGTGGGGTTAGGTTAGGAAACACTTAACCAACTTAGCATGTTGGCTAGAGATAGAAAACCTAGTAACGGGGGACCCTTTTCAGCAGTAACCCTAAAAGGTGTATCAGGATACCCTGAAACTAGGCAGGGTGGGGCACGATTACTGGGCTGATTGTAAGAGGTCAAATCGACGGCGGTGGTGTAGCAGTGTAGGTTCTAACGGTGTGCGGGCGTGCACGCACTCCGGCGCAGAAAAATAAAGCACTGGACACCAGTAGCATACCTTTGCACTCTAAGGTTGTGTCGGGTTGCCACTATGGGACTTGATACACCTCATGGTGGGGCCAGCATAGGTAACTACAGACATCGGGGGCCGTAAGACACATGTAACTATGCGAGTAGGAGCCGATCATCGTAGAATGGATCACATCACCCTGATTTTGGGGTGCAAATTGGAAACTAGTTTATATGGGTTCAGAGATTAACATGGGGTACGATAGTATATTCGACCCTAGATAACTTAACCAAGTTTATAATGTTGCCCACTTCCTGTTTTACTTATCACACCCAGTTCTTTATTCATAGACAAAGTAGTACTAGACTTACTCAGGCTTTATGTCTGACTCTATTTTTCTTTCGTCTTCATTCTTCCGTTCCCCCCCCCCCCCCCCCAGGTCCTCAGGGAGGGAACACAGCAGCTTGACCTACCTCAACATCCAGCTTGAAGAAGAGAATTGTATTGCTTGGACTTTCCTGTTTTGAACTATGGCTTTGGACAATCCACTATGGGGCTTTGGCAGTTTGTCTATGTTTTATTTATGCTTCTTTAAAAATAATGTACTCAAGACAGATTATGAAGTGTTATGTTATGTTTTTGGAAAGGATGTTGTTGTAACACGTATTTGACTTGATGAAATAAAGTTTGTTGTTCTTCCGCTGTTTACAAATATGTGTTCTTATATCTGTCTTGTATATCTGTGACTTGTACTTATAAACCTCCACCAAAATTAGGGCATTCCCTTTGAGAGTGACCCTAACGGAGGTGGGGTGTTTCACTTGGTATCAGAGCATAGGTTTACTAGATAAGATAAAAAGTTTTGAAAAATTATTTTCAAAAGGGATATTTAAAGAAGCATTTTTAAAAGAAAAATAATTTTTTTTTTAAAGGCAAAGTCCACTCCCCAAAGCCATAGGTATTATCTCTTATCCTTCGTTTTGAATCTATCCTTTTTGTTTCAGCATGTCCCAAGATCTTAACTTGCCTGAAGGGGTGCCCATACCTGGTTGGTCTAGACGTTTCTTAGAAGCTAGGGCCACTCAGCCAGGTCCTACCATTCCTCCTCCTCCAGCTGAAGGAAATCATCCAGCTGCAGCAGCACCTTTTCCTCCACCTCCTCCTCGGGGAAACACTTTCGCTAAGATATGTAGAGATTTTAAAGCTATGGGAGGAAGGGATTTCCATGGAACTGAGTCCTTCGTGGCAGCTAGAAATTGGCTGAAAGAAACGGAGGACCTATTCATCATCTTTGAGGTAGAAGATAGACAAAAAGTACAACTGGCGGTATGGCTATTGAAGGGCGAGGCTTCCTACTGGTGGGAAGTCACTAATGCTGAAAGACCAGTGGAGACATGGGAGGAATTTAGGGCAAGGTTTGAGACTAAATTTCTCTCAGATGCGGAAAGAAGTTTGCAGTTGGAAAAATTCTTATTTCTTAAGCAAGGGGACAAGACAGTCAGAGAGTATGTGAATCAGTTTGATGAGCTGGCTAGGTTTGGGCTTGACCTAGTCAATACCCCGCACAAGAAGGCTCTCCGTTTCGTCAAAGGGTTAAATGAGCCATTACACAGTTTGGACATGACCCATATACCCATGGGAGCCACGTATGAAAGATTGGTGCAAATGGCATTGCTGAATGAAGAGGACAAGGGCAAGAAGGAGACCAAGGCAGAAAGCTCTCAAGGGAAGAAAGAGGGTTTGCAGCCTAAGAAGACAGACTTCAAGAAGGGCGGAAAGGGCAACAAAGAGAAGAGGAAGTGTAATTTCTGTGGCAAAGTGGGGCACTTAGTAAAGGACTGCCGGAAGAAGAAGGCTAAGGAGAATGGTGGGTGCTTTTCGTGCGGTCAGACAGGCCACAGGGCTAAGGACTGCCCAAGGAAACGAGGACAGGGGCAGGGCACTGGATCCACCCCAGGGGCACAGGTTCATGTGCTAGAAGCGCCACCTTTGCAACAGCGAGGTACAAATACTTCTGTAGAAAGTGTAGTTTATCTTTATGATCACCCCGTTCGCACTTTATTTGATTCTGGCGCATCACACTCCTTTATCTCGTCTGCTTTAGTAGAATCTCTGCACCTAAAAACTAGTATGGTAGAGGACCCCTTAATTGTTTCAAACCCAATTGGGGGCCCAGCTCATTTGTCTATGATCTGTCTGGATTTGAAAATTTCTATCCTAAGTATTGAATTTCTATGTAGTGCCTTTGTTTTGGGCTTTTTGGGTTATGGTTTGATTTTGGGTAAGGATTGGCTATCCAGTAATGGGGCCATCCTTGATTGTGAGAAAAGGGTTGTTAGGCTCCTAACCCAGCTCGGTAATACTTTGGAAATTTCTTGTAATCCCTCGTATGCGGTTATGCTTAGTTATCTTGAATCGCTAGATGCCTCTGTTGAAAATTTGCAATCAGTTAGAGTGGTCCGGGAATATCCGGATGTCTTCGAAGAGGTGAAGGGCTTACCTCCGAAGCGGGAAATAGACTTCCGCGTATATCTGGTAGATAATGCAAAGCCCGTTGCGTTGCCCGTTAGACATATGGCTCCACGAGAAAGGAAAGAGCTCAGTAAACAGATTAAAGAGCTTCTAGAAAAGGGGTTCATTAGGAGGAGCATTTCAGAATGGGGCGCTCCAGTGGTGTTCGCTACAAAGGCGGATGGTTCACTCCGTCTATGTGTTGACTATAGGGAGCTCAACAAGCTAACGAAAAAGAATAGGCACCCTCTCCCTAGAATTGACGATTTATTTGACCAGCTTGTAGGAGCGTCTGTTTTCTCCCAACTCGATTTAGCAACCGGTTTTCATCAGCTAAGGGTGGCTGAAGATAGCATCGATAAAACGGCGTTCAGAACCCCAGACGGCTTCTTTGAATGGCTTGTCATGCCTTTTGGTTTGACAAATGCACCTGCTTACTTCGTGGACCTGATGAGTAGGGTATTTAGAGATTTCCTCAACAAATTCGTAGTGGTCTTCGTAGATGATATCCTTATCTTCTCAAAGAGTGAAGAGGAACATGCTCAGCACTTAAGGGCAATCATGGAAACTTTGCGAGTCCATCAACTAAAAGCCAAATTCTCCAAATGCCACTTTTGGAGAGAAGAGGTGAGGTTCCTTGGGCACATAGTATCCAAACAAGGGTTAGCGGTGGACCCTGCTAAGCTAGTGGCGGTACAAGATTGGAAGACACCAAGGAATGCAACTGAGGTCCGAAGCTTTCTAGGACTAGCAGGTTTCTATCGAAAATTTATAAGGGATTTTGCGAAAATTTCAGCTCCGCTCACGAAATTGACCAAGAAGAATCTAGTATTCAATTGGGATTTGGATTGCGAGTTTGCTTTCCAACGACTGAAGAGGGCTCTCACAACAGCCCCAGTTTTGACGCTGCCAGATGGGAGCAAGATGTTCACTGTTTATACGGATGCATGTGGGACAGGGCTAGGCGCCGTCTTAATGCAAGAAGGAAGGGCGGTAGCTTATGGTGGGAGGCAGTTGAAAGTGCACGAAAAGAACTACCCAACCCACGATCTAGAGTTAGCCGCCATCGTCTTTGCACTCAAGTCTTGGCGACACTATCTCCTAGGTGAGAAGTTCGAACTTTACACTGACCATAAATCGTTGAAATATCTTTTCTCGCAGAAGGATCTTAACTTAAGGCAACAAAGATGGATGGAGTTTCTTGCCTCGTACGATTTCGAAATCTCCTACACTCCAGGCAAAGGCAACGTAGTGGCAGACGCGTTGAGCCGAAAGAAATTGACCCTAAGCCCGTTGTTTGTTGAAAGACAAAGCCTAGAGTTTATAGCCAGCTTCAACTTTAGGCCCTCCTCCGATTTCGTACCGGGCTTGCTTGCATCTCTCGAAGTGCGCCCAACTTTAGTGGATTCAGTAGGGACAGCACAGCGCGAAGACCCTCAGCTTGTGGAAATAATTGAGAGGCTAATTAGGGATGAGTCTTCAAGTCACCTCAACAGATACTCCATTGACGATAAGGGTGTACTAAGGCGAGATGGAAGACTATGCGTCCCACAGACAAACGATTTAATAAAGAAGGTTCTCGAGGAAGCACATCACTCCAAGATGACGATACACCTAGGCGGAGATAAAATGTACAAAGACATAAAAAGGACTTTCTTCTGGAACGGCATGAAAAAGGACGTGGCAGAATTCGTTTCTAAATGTATGGTGTGCCAACAGGTTAAGGCGGAACAGAAAAAGCCTGGCGGACTACTACATCCTCTGGAGGTCCCGCAGTGGAAGTGGGATAGCATCTCAATGGACTTCATCGATGGGCTACCTAGGTCTAGGAGAGGCAACACTAGCATTTGGGTAATAGTGGATAGGCTTACTAAAAGCGCCCACTTCTTACCTGTCAAAAGTAAGAGAACTGCCCCATCCCTAGCATCACTTTACCTCAAGGAAATCGTGCGACTCCATGGAATACCATCTAGCATCGTTAGTGACCGAGACACCATCTTCACCAGCGAGTTTTGGCGGAGTCTGCAAGAAGCAGTAGGAACGCAGTTATGCTTGAGCACGGCCTATCATCCCCAAACCGACGGCCAAACAGAGAGAGTGAACAGAGTTTTGGAAGACCTCTTAAGGCTATGCGTCCTTGACTTCGGAGGAACATGGGAAGACCACATTCCTTTGGTGGAATTTGCCTACAACAACAGCTACCAAGCAACCATCGGAATGGCGCCCTTCGAAGCTTTATATGGAAGACCGTGCCGATCGCCCACTTGTTGGTGGGAGTCTACTGATAAGCTTATACTTGGACCAGATATGATCCGAGAAACTTCAGAGAAAGTAGACTTAATACGAAGAAGGATGAAGACGGCCCAAGACAGACAAAAGTCCTATGCCGACAAGAGAAGGACCGACCTTGAATTCGAAGTTGGAGACAGAGTTTTTCTCAAGGTATCACCACTAAGGAACGTTGTTCGTTTTGGAACCACAGGAAAGCTAGCGCCAAGATTCGTAGGGCCATTCCCTATTATCGAGAAGATTGGGAAAATGGCCTATAGATTAGAGCTACCCGAGAAGTTGGCTGGAGTCCACAACGTCTTTCACGTTTCACATCTCCGAAAATGTCTGCATGAGTCAGCTGAAGTGGTAGAGCCAAACATCCTCGAAGAGGCCGAAGTGGAACGCGAAGCAACCATAAGGAGAGTTCCAACCCGCATATTAGGAACGGAAGTGAAGAAGCTACGCAACCGCGAAGTCAAGCTCGTCAAAGTTCAGTGGAGCGACGCCGAGGGAGACGCGACTTGGGAAACTGAAGCTAGAATCCGTACAGCCTACCCTTTTCTGTTCGAGGGTACATCCTTGATCTTTCTTTTTCCTTAAGTTGCGCTTTTATCTATCTTTTTAGGTATATTTCCTCGACCGTATCTTTTAGGTAGAATCCTTTTGGATGAAAACATGTAGTTGAAACATGTTATGGATGATGGTTGCAAGTGGTTGCAAGTGATTGCTAGTGGTTGCTCGTGGTTGCATATACACACACAATCTAGGTTTTAGATCGGCTCAGTCACTTCATATTGCATATGCATATATGTTTGTATTCGTATGTGGTTGAACTATAATGTGTTGTCATGTGGATGTGGCATTTGTATTGAATGATTGTGCACTCATGTAGAATCAAAATAGGAAAAATTTGCATACATAATGGATTCATGGCACTTACATAATTCGCATTAAGGAGGTCAACTGAATCAGTAGACCGCCTGATTTTGCATTAGATAAGTACATGCACACACACACACTTTGCATATGATCATGAAGCATTAGAAGTCTTTTAAGGACAATGGATGCTCGTGTTTGATGGATGAGTAGATGGATTATTGGATGTTAGGATTTACATTCCTCCTAACTTGAAGATTTCGGGGACGAAATCCTTTTAAGTGGGGGAGAATGTAACACCCCGAAAATTCTATAACTGTGAAATTCATGAATTAAAGTATAATCAAATTCAAATCAAAGAACTAAGGGAAACGGGATACGCCATTGCGTTCGTCTCGGAAAAATACGCGAAATAGAGTCCGAGTTTTCGAAAAACGGAGTCCGTATGAAGAAGATATGGCCTTCGGAAGTTTTGAATTAAATTTAAAATTCAAACAGAATAAAATAATAATTTGAAATGGGGCCCAATGGGCCAGGCGGATAGAACACCCGCCTAGCCACCCAGGTCGACTGGGCTGTCGACCTGGGCTACCCATGTCGACAGGGCTGTCGACAGCCCTGTCGACAGGGGTATCGACCTGGTCGAGCCCAGTCAACCTGGCTGGCCAGGTCGGTGTGTGGTCGAATTTCTGTGGTCTGCTTTGTCATTAGGGCTAGGTGGCGGGTTTTTATTGGTCTCTCTATCTAATGAATGGCTACGATCTATCCTAGCAACATCAATGGTCCTAATCAATTCCTAACCTCTATATAAACAACCCTAGACTAAACCCTAATCTATTCATTCAAAATAAGATTATAGCCGCCATGTTGCTGAGGAACGACAAAGAATAGCCGCCAACTAAAGAGAGGATTAGGGAGAAAGTTCTAAAGCCTAAAGCAATTCAAAGCAACCTAAAGCTAATCAATTCAACATAGGAATCCTATCTCTTAATTAGAGAATTCGCCGCAACCATTGTAAGTAGAGTATTACTTTGGTATAATAAACAACTGTGTTGATATGTATGCTTGAATTGTGGCAATGGAAGTAATTCATATTTGTGCGTTCTTATCAGTTTATATACGTTTGGATATTCTTGAATTATATTATTCATTATAAAGAACTACATGCGGTAGTTCTATGCAAATATACGTTTGGAATATTGCGCAAATTATGTAGTCTATGATGAAGCTACATGAATATAGTTGAGTGAAATTTATGCAAGTTTGGGCTTTGTTATTATGCCATCATGATGTATGTTTTTGTATAAATCATTTTGCAAGTAATTGAGACAAGTTTGGTTGTTATAGTTCATATGAAACTATGTTGGAATTTTGACACCATAATCCATGTATTTGCAAAACTTATGAATATGGCTAGGCTATGAATGATATTTGGCATAATTGAAATCTATGGTTAAGTCTATCTTGTTTAAAAGAAATATATGATGACATATGTGAGACATGGCTAGGTTAGACTTAAAAATCCCTTTTTGCAAGCTTAAAGCAAACACCATGATTAGAAATATTTTATGCCATGCTTATGTTTGACAATATGCCATGTTTATGCTAGAAGTATTTAGGCCATGCTTATGTTTGACAATATGCCATGTTTATGCTAGAAGTATTTAGGCCATGCTTATGTTTGACATTATGCCTAAATAAGAATATAGGTTCATGTTGTAGTTAAACCTATGCAAGTTTACATGCCTTGATTTATGTCACCTATGTTTTATGACCAAAATACATGTCACCATTATGCAAGTACACCAATTTCTATTATGTATTTTCCAACGTCATATGCAAGTTCATGCGCTCACTTTCCCCTCTTTGTGTATACGCCATAAGCCTCCCCCTTTCGCATGGCTAAATTGGGCTTTAAAAGGCTAAGCCCAATATATATGAACGGACGTGTAAAACGGGGGAAAATAACGTTGGGTTAAAAATTAATTAATGAATGAAAATATGAAATAGAAGGGCCCAAAGTCAAGTATGGGTTGGGCCCATGGTTGGTGTAACCTTTACACCATTAACTTAATAATGGGCCGCAAAATATTTACATATAAGAAATAAAGAAGAATGACAAAATATGTAAATGTAGAACATACGATGTGTTTAACCCGAGGTTGGATTGAGTTGTGATGTAAACCTGCCCGGAACCGCCCGGCTGTCCAGTAGTCACAACAATACCTATCCAATGTGGGAGGTTAAACATGGAGCCCAGCAAGGACCCGAGGTTAGACTGAGTTGTGGCGTAAGACTGCCCGGAACCAACCGGCAACAGGCAGCCACAACAATACCTGTCTAATGTGAGAGGTCAGGGCCTTAATAAGACAATTAAGGCTGAGTCAGGATTGTTAGGATTAAGTGAACTAAAGACTTAATCAAAATGGAACATGCTAAACTAAACGGATTGGTGGGGTTAGGTTAGGAAACACTTAACCAACTTAGCATGTTGGCTAGAGATAGAAAACCTAGTAACGGGGGACCCTTTTCAGCAGTAACCCTAAAAGGTGTATCAGGATACCCTGAAACTAGGCAGGGTGGGGCACGATTACTGGGCTGATTGTAAGAGGTCAAATCGACGGCGGTGGTGTAGCAGTGTAGGTTCTAACGGTGTGCGGGCGTGCACGCACTCCGGCGCAGAAAAATAAAGCACTGGACACCAGTAGCATACCTTTGCACTCTAAGGTTGTGTCGGGTTGCCACTATGGGACTTGATACACCCCATGGTGGGGCCAGCATAGGTAACTACAGACATCGGGGGCCGTAAGACACATGTAACTATGCGAGTAGGAGCCGATCATCGTAGAATGGATCACATCACCCTGATTTTGGGGTGCAAATTGGAAACTAGTTTATATGGGTTCAGAGATTAACATGGGGTGCGATAGTATATTCGACCCTAGATAACTTAACCAAGTTTATAATGTTGCCCACTTCCTGTTTTACTTATCACACCCAGTTCTTTATTCATAGACAAAGTAGTACTAGACTTACTCAGGCTTTATGTCTGACTCTATTTTTCTTTCGTCTTCTTTCTTCCGTTTCCCCCCCCCCAGGTCCTCAGGGAGGGAACACAGCAGCTTGACCTACCTCAACATCCAGCTTGAAGAAGAGAATTGTATTGCTTGGACTTTCCTGTTTTGAACTATGGCTTTGGACAATCCACTATGGGGCTTTGGCAGTTTGTCTATGTTTTATTTATGCTTCTTTAAAAATAATGTACTCAAGACAGATTATGAAGTGTTATGTTATGTTTTTGGAAAGGATGTTGTTGTAACACGTATTTGACTTGATGAAATAAAGTTTGTTGTTCTTCCGCTGTTTACAAATATGTGTTCTTATATCTGTCTTGTATATCTGTGACTTGTACTTATAAACCTCCACCAAAATTAGGGCATTCCCTTTGAGAGTGACCCTAACGGAGGTGGGGTGTTTCAATTAATTACCTTTCTTAAAGCTAACTTGGATGTGTTTCGTGGAGTAATGCAAACATGTGTTGAATCTTTCTTAAGGTGATGAGCCATGCATTGAACATTGAACCCTGCTACACTCCAGTTAAGCAAAAAAGGATGAACCCAAGGTCCAGAAAGACCAACCATTCTTAAGGAAGAAATCAATAGATGGATGGAAAATGGATTTATCAAAGAGTCAACATATCTGATTTAGGTCTCCAATCCTGTGCTAGTTAGGAAGTCAATGGAAAATGGAAGGTTTGTATAAAAAAATTTCTACCTTATAAGGCGTTTCCTAAAATTAGTTTTCGTTACTCTGAAGTGACCAACTTGTAGATGGAACAACTGGTCACAAACTATTATCGTTCATGGATACTTATTCAGGATACAACCAGATCATGATGCATGAATCAAATCAAGAAAATAAGAGTTTCATAACTGATTTGGATCTATATTGTTAAATGGTGATTCCATTCTAATTAAAGATCGTCTATGCGACTATTAACAACTCATTAACGTAATATTAAAGTCACAAATTGAAAAAAGCATGGAAGTATACGTGGATGATATGTTGGTTAAGTTGCGAGTAACAATGAATCATATGGAAATTTACCTGAAATGCTTGAAATACTCTGAAGGTTTGGTATGAAGCTAATCCTATAAGTGCTCGTTCGAAGTATCTTCTGGAAAAAATTTGGGATTCATGGTAAGTGCTTGAGGCATTGAGGCGAATTTAATGCAAATCACGACACTGAGGGTGGTTCATATCCTAGAAATAAAAGAGAGCTCCAAAGTTTGAAGGGGAAGATCGTGGAACTAAGTTGGCTCATCTCGAAACCCATACGTAGATGCATCTCGTTCTTTGATGCTTTGAACAAAGAGAAGAATTTTGAGTTGACAGTCAAATGTCAGACAGCTTTTAACAAATTACTCGGACATATAGAGGTTCCGTCAATGCTTTCTGAGCTTGTAGATGGATAAAACTTGTTCATTTACATAGTGGTGTCCTCGCACGCTTTAAGCAATGCCTTGGTATTAGAAGAAGAACTGGTCTAGAGACCTATGTACTACATCAGTAAAAGGTTCACTAGAGTTTAGAGAAATTATCTAAAGCTAGAAAATCTCGCGTAGTGCTTATTGATAGCGTCAAGAAAATTGCAACCTTATTTTCAAGTTTATCCCATAAAGGTACTCACCAATCAACTGCTAAAGGAAGTCATATTTCGCCTTGAAACCTCGGGAAGGTAACCAAAAATAGAACATCGAACTAAGTCGGTATGATGTAACATACTACCCCCATCGATTGATCAACTAGCACGCATTGGCAAACTTTATCATTGAGTTTACCATTAGGGAAGACAATGAAGATGAAATGAATGAGGTTGTTGCATAATGGAAACTGTTTGTTGATAGATTGATGAACGAGTATGCTTTTATCGCATGAGTGGTCTTGGAAACTCTTGAGGGGCTATCGGTATGTTATTCTTAAAAGTTGCAATTCTCGGCTAATAATAATATGAAGTGTAATACGAGACTCTCATTGCAGGATTGAAGATAGCAAAAGAACTGAACCTTCAGACTCTGAAAATATTTAGCAACTCATAGCTCATTGTGTTTAACAGGTCCGGAGTGTGTTCTGGGCGAAAGGATGAAGGTTAGCTACATACTACCGAAGAATTAGGAGTTGTTGAATGAATTTGAGTATACTATAAACCACATTCTATGAGAAAAAAACTTGACAGCTGATTCTCTAACTAAGTATGCCAGTTATGGAGAAGTGCAACTCTTGGGTTATTGCTAGTAGATATTCGAACTAACCCGAGTATCGACGTAATGAATGTGGAATGGGTCATGGAGACAAGTGGAGAACCCGAATCATGGATGACTCCAATCAAGGAATACCTAGTTCATAGC
This sequence comes from Allium sativum, assembly GCA_030737875.1. NCBI lineage: Eukaryota > Viridiplantae > Streptophyta > Magnoliopsida > Asparagales > Amaryllidaceae > Allium > Allium sativum. Next base: position 898,905,459 of record CM060918.1, read on the forward strand.
ACACTTCCCCATAAATCCAACAGTGTGGAAGAAGCTTCTGAAGGAGGGTCCAAGGTTCATCATGAAGTACAGATGGATATACAGGAAAGGATTCTCAATTCCATTATTGTGGTGCATATCCCAAAATAGAACCGAAAGAATTTTAGCTAAAATGCATGATGGAGAATGTGAATATCACTCCGAGAGACAGACTCTATCTAAGAAGGTGCTGCAATATGGCTATTTCTGGCCTTCTTTGAATAAAGATGCTGATTATACATAAAAGTGAAAGAAGTGTCAAAGGTTCCCTAAGAGATTAAGAGCTCCATCCACATACTTGACGCAAATACTCAGTTTGTGGTCGTTTGCGATATGATGGATCGATTTGATAGGAGTGCTGCGATGGCTAATAAAGCTAGAGCTAAATACTCGATTGTTCTCATCGATTATTTCATGATGTAGGCCAGAGCAGAACCTTTGGTCATGATTACTACTAGAAAAGTTATTAATTTCATGACTAAAAAGTTATTTGTAGGTTTAGGGTACCGTATAAGAAAATTACCTATAATGGAACCCAATACATGAGTGCTAAATTCTAGAACTTTTGCAAGCGATACCAGATTCAGAAGAGCTTTGTAGGAATAGTAATCCCACAAGCAAACGAGAAAGTGGGAGCAGTGAATAAAATCATTAAATCTACCATCAAAGAGTGACTCACGAAAGCTAAAGGTAGATGTGTGTATGAGCTGCTACTTGCACTATTGGCATGTCGTATAACTCACAAATCTACGACTGGGCATACACTGTTCTCTCTTGATTTTGGCTCAAAGGCAATGATACCCATAGAGTAAGAAGTACCAACTCACTGGAGGATACATTTCAACCAAACTAAGATAGGCAGTTGTTGTTAGAAGCTCTCGACCGGATCGAAGAAAGAATAAAAGAGGCAGAACTCAAAATTGCGTCACACCAAAAGAGCATAGCGAGGCATTGAAACACCCCACCTCCGTTAAGGTCGCTCACAAAGGGAATGCCTTAAGTTTGGTGGAGGGTTATAGGTACAAGACACATAAATTTTTTTACAAGACAGATAAGTATAAGCAGCGGAATTCAAATCATTTATTGAATACGTGGTTTAATACAAAAGCGTTACATCAGATTGTCTCAAAATAACTTCCAAAACATTACACCATAATTTCTATCTTGATTATTTAAAATAAAGAAGCATAAAACATAGATAAAACTGCATAAATCCCCAAGTATAGTATCCAAAAGCCATAGCCAATGTAAGAGAGTCCAAATCATACATCTACTTTGTTGAAGCTTGCAAAGAGTCTGATTAAGCTGGAGTATTCCCTCCCTGTGGACCTAGGGGGGAAACGGAAGAAAAGAAGACGAAAGAAAATGGCTCCAGACAATAAGTCTGGTAATTTCAGTGATTACTAGCATTTAAACAAGGAAAGGGACCATGACAGTAATAACGGAATATAGGACAACACTCTAATATAAGATAAGATGAACATGTGATCGCACCCATTACTATAGCCTCTGCACCTACTAACCATTGGTTCAACCAGCCCCACATGTTTATACCGAACAATCCCCTTAATGATCGGCTCCTACTCGCATCCATTCATGTCCTGTATCATTCGGCCCTACTTGGCTGTAGCTACCTGTGATGGTCCCACCATGGGGTGTATCAGTCCCTCTGGTGGCAACCCGACACGATTCAAGATGCACAGTGTACACTACTGATGCCCAGTACCTGCTTTTTCCACTCCGGAGTACGTGCACTCCCATACTCCGTCGGAACCTACACTGGCCCACCAACCGCCGACGTTTTGACCGCTTATAAGTCAGCCTAGCAATCAAGCCCCACCCTGCCTAGTTTCAAGGTACCATGATACATCTATGTGGGTTACTACCGAAATGGGTCCCCGTTACTAGGGTTTTCTAATCAACATGTTTATTTGGTTAAGTCTCCAAGTTTACCTAACCCCACCCATTCGTTTAGTTAACATGTTGAATTGGTTAAGTGTTTCCCTAAATTGACTTAACCCTACCAATCCTGACTTAGCTCTAATTTATTAAAGCATCAACCACTCACATTAGACAGGTCTTGTTGTGGTCACTGGATGTGCCGGTCGGTTCCGGGCAAATTTACACCATAACTCAGTCTAACCTCGGGTTCTTTTTGGGCTTGATGCACTTAGCACCCACATTAGACAGGTCTTGTTGTGGTCACTGGATATGCCGGTCGGTTCCGGGCAGATTTACACCACAACTCAGTCTAACCTTGGGTTAGGCATATTCATCTTTTCTAAATTCACATATTTTCTATATATGTCTAGTTCTTTATGTAAATTAATTTTAGTTTACTCATGCCATAATTATCTTTTCAAATATTGCTCACAATAAATGGTATATCAAATATACCATCCTATGAACAAACCTATGCCATGAATTTTCATGTTTTCCCATCGTTAGCCCCGTAAAACGTATGTATGAATTACATAAAATGTTGGGCTAGCAAATTAGCCCAAACCCATAAATAAAAAGGGGTAATAAACAAGGAACATGAAATAAACATAAAATAGCATACATTTAACTTATCACATGTAACTTTAGATGTATCATTATCTTAACTAAACAGGTAAAGGTGAACTTGTGACTAAGTTGGATCTAATTTTCATGTAAACTTGATATAGGTCTAACATGGAGGTTTTACATATAAACAAAATTTTAAACCACAATTTAGCATACTAACTTATGTATGTCAAGACATAAGAAAGCCACTAGGAACATATTTAAATCACAACCTGGCATGATAACTTATGTGTATTACAACATAAGATAACTACTACCAACATATTTGAATCACAACTTAGCATGATAACTTGTGTTAAAACATAAGAGGACTACCAATCCAATCTTGCAACATAAATAGATTCAACTTGACATAGTTCTAAACATTCGTGAATGTTGATCTAACATGTAAGGATGTGATTTAGATCATAAACTTGCAAATAACCACCAAATTACAACATGACATGTTTCACCATTTTGTTGGCATAATAAGTTCTTTACCCAATTGTAATAGATTCCAATAACATACAATATGATATGTTTACCACCACAAACATATAGGCATGATCAATCATAACAATAATTTAAGATAAATTAGAATCAAACTTCATTATCTCATACATAAGCATCATTCCATATTCAAGTTATAACATGCCATGATTTCATTAAAAAAAGAGCGTTTAAATCTACATAATAACCAACTTACAAACTAAAAGAAATTTTTGATTTCTGAAATCTGAATTCTGAAATTGGAGATGCGCGCCTTTGATGAAGATCGTTGAATTAGACTAGTTTTAATTTGATTTTGATGTAGGCTCCTGTCTTGTTTCAGAATTAAAAGTGGTGACGGCTATTCCAAGTTCTCTACTGACGGCATTTCAGTTCTAGGATTATTTTTCTGTGTGTTTTTAGGTTGATCATTGAGTTGTTCATATAGAATTTCAGTTTAATTATAGCCGTCGGATGGACCTAAGGTTAATCACAGCCACTCAGACCAGATTAGGACCATCCAGAAACCCTAGTGACTCAGCAGCAAGTCATCAGTCGTTCAAAATTCAGATCTAGCCGAGGGCCAGGTCGACCCTAAGGTCGACCTCTAGGGGGGAGGTCAACACTAGGGTCGACCCCCTGGTTGACCTGCCTAGGCGGGAATTTTCCCGCCCAGCCCGCTTCTGACTTCTGTTTGAATTTTGAAGTCTGGCTTGAGCTGTTTGAATTTATTTGAATTTCTGAAACTTCTGGAAGCCATAACTTCTTCATACGAAGTCCAATTCACGCAAACTCGGACTCTATCTCAAGTAGAATTCCGAGACGAACGCAATGGAGTAACCCGTTTCCCTTGATTCTCACATTTGAAATTAAGTATTGTTGGATTCATTATTATAACGTTAATAGAAAATACAGGGTGTTACATTCTCCCCTCCTTTTAGGATTTTGTCCCCGAAATCCCCAAGTCGAGAAGAACTTATATCCTACCATCCAAACACCCATCTACTCAACCATCAAACACAAGCGTCCATTGTCCTTAAAAGGTTTCTAATGCTTCATGATCATATGCGTAGTGTGTGTACATGTCCTTTTCTAATGCAAAATCAGGCGGTCCACTGATTCAGTTGACCTCCTTAATGCAAATTATGTCAGTGCCATGATTCCATTATGAATGCAATTTTTCCTACTCAAAATTTCTTACATGAGTGCACAACCATTCATACAAATGCAACGTCCATATGATAACACATCAAGTTTTAATCCATAAACCGATACATATATGCATATGCAATATGGAAGTGACTGAGCCGATCTAATACCTAATGTGTGTGTATATGCATCCACGAGCAACCACTAGCAACCACTTGCAATCACTTGCAACCATCAACCATAGCATGTTTCAATTACATGTTTACATCCAAAAAGTTTCTACCTAAGGATAAAGGATAGGAGATACACCTAAAAAGATAGATACGAGCATAAACTTAAGGAAAGAGAGATCAAAGATGTACCCTCAAAAAGAAAAGGGTAGGCTGCACGTATTCTGTCCTCAGTTTCCCAAGTCGCGTCTTCCTCGGCGTCGCTCCATTGAATTTTGATGAGCTTAACTTCACGGTTGCGTAGCTTTTTGACTTCTGTTCCCAAGATACGGGTTGGAACTCTCCTCACAGTTACTTCTCGTTCAACTTCTACTTCCTCTAGCATACTTGGTTCTACCACTTCCGCAGATTCGTGTAAGCATTTCCGCAGGTGAGAGACATGAAAGACATTATGAACCCCGTCCAACCTTTCGGGGAGCTGTACCCTATAAGCCATCTTCCCAATCTTCTCGATGATAGGGAACGGCCCTACAAATCTTGGTGCTAACTTCCCTGCAGATCCAAAGCGAACGACGTTCCTCAAAGGGGATACTTCAAGGAACACCTTGTCTCCAACTTCGAACTCAAGGTCAGTTCTTCTTTTGTCTGCGTAGGACTTCTGTCTATCTTAGACCATCTTCATTCTTCTTAGTATCAAGTATACTTTCTCTGAAGTTTCCCTAATCATGTCTGGTCCAAGTATGAGCTTGTCTGTGGACTCCCACTAGCAAGTTGGTGACATGCACGGTCTTCCATATAAAGCTTCGAAAGGTGCCATGCCTATGGTAGCTTGGTAGCTATTGTTGTAAGCAAATTCCACCAAAGGTAGATGATCCTCCCATGTACCTCCAAAGTCAAGAATGCATAGTCTCAAGAGGACTTCTAATACTCTGTTGACTCTTTCCGTCTGGCCATCGGTTTGAGGGTGATAGGCCGTGCTTAAGCATAACTGTGTGCCTACAGCCTCTTGTAAACTCTTCCAAAACTCGCTCGCGAAGATAGAGTCTCGATCACTCACTATGCTGGAGGGTATCCCATGGAGTCGAACTATCTCTTTGAGATATATGGATGCTAGAGATAAGGTCGTCCTTCTGCTCTTGACAGGTATAAAGTTGGCGCTTTTTGTGAGCCTGTCCACTATTACCCAAATACTGGTGTTGCCCCTCCTTGACCTTGGCAACCCATCAACAAGTCCATTGAAATGCTATCCCATTTCCACTGTGGGACCTCTAGAGGATGAAGCAAACCTCCAGGCTTCTTCTGTTCCGCCTTGACTTGCTAGCATATCATGCACTTGGAGACGAATTCTGCTACATCTCTTTTCATGCCACTCCAAAAGAAAACCCTTTTTATGTCTTTGTACATTTTGTCTCCACCGGGGTGTATGGTCAACTTGGAATCGTGTGCCTCTTCGAGAACCTTCCCCACTAAATCTCTTGCTGGTGGGACGCATAGTCTTCCATCCCGCCTCATCCATCCCTTATCATCGATGGAGTATCTATTGAGGTGACTCGAAGTCTCACCCCTAACCAGCTTATCTATTATATCAACTAGCTGAGGGTCTTCACGTTGCGCGGCTCCTATTGAGTCCAAAAGCGTAGGCCGCAATTCCAATGTTGCTAATAGGCCAGGTACATATTCAGAGGAGGGCCTAAAGTCAAAGTTGGTTATGTACTCCAAGTTTTGCCTTTCTACAAAGGGCTTAAGGTCAGTTTCTTTCTGCACAAGGCGTCTTCTACGGCATTGCCCTTGCCAGTAGTATAGGAAATCTTAAAATCGTATGAGGCAAGAAACTCCATCTATCTTTGCTGCCTCAAGTTGAGATCTTTCTGAGAGAAGAGGTATTTCAACGATTTATGGTCAGTATACAATTCAAATTTCTCACCTAGAAGATAATGATGCCAAGACTTAAGCGCAAAAACGATGGCTGCCAACTCTAGGTCGTGGGTTGGGTAGTTTTTCTCATTTACTTTCAACTGCCTTCCACCATTAGCCACTACCTTCCCTTCTTCATCAGAACAGCGCCTAGTCCCATTCCGCATGCATCTGTGTATACTGTAAGCATCTTACTTCCATCAGGCAATGTCAGAACTAGGGCTGTTGTTGGAGCCCTTTTCAAACGTTGGAAAGCAATATCGCAATCCAAATCCAAATTGAAAGCTAGGTTCTTCTTTGTCAATCTTGTTAGTGGAGCTGAGATTTTTGCAAAATCTTTTATGAACTTTCGATAAAAGCCTGCTAGCCCGAGAAAGCTTTGGACCTCGGTTGCGTTTCGAGGAACCTTCCAACCTTGCACAGTAACCACTTCCGCGGGCTTCACAGCTATCCCCTCTTTGGACACCACATATCCAAGGAAACTAACTTCTTCTCTCCAGAAATGGCATTTGGAGAATTTAGCTTTCAACTGATGTGCACGGAGAGTATCCATGACTTCTTTTAGATGCTGAGCATGCTCTTCCTCATTCTTTGAGAAGATCAAAATATCGTCTACGAAGACCACCACAAACTTATTGAGGAACTCTCGGAACACTTTGCTCATTAAGTCAACGAAGTTAGCTGGTGCATTTGTCAAGCCGAAAGGCATGACAAGCCACTCGAAGAAACCATCCTGGGTTCTGAACGTTGTCTTATCAATGTTTTCCTCAGCCACTCTTAGCTGGTGAAACCTGGTAGCTAAATCTAATTGGGAGAAAACTGATGCACCTACAAGCTGATCAAACAAATCATCTATTCTCGGGAGTGGGTGCCTATTCTTCTTGGTCAGCTTGTTTAGCTCCCTATAATCAACACACAGGCAAAGTGAACCGTCCACTTTAGTTGCGAAAACTACTGGAGCACCCCATTCAAAAATACTTCTCCTTATAAACCCCTTTTCTAGGAGCTCTTTAATTTGCTTGCTGAGCTCTTTCCTCTCCCTTGGGGCCATGTGCCTAACGGGTAAGGCAACGGGTTTTGCATTGTCAACGAGGTATATGCAGAAGTCTATCTCCCGCTTCGGAGGTAAGCCCTTTACCTCTTCAAACACATCCAAGTATTCACGGACTACCCTTACAGACTGCAAGTTCTCAATGGACGCATCAAGAGATTCTAGATAACTAAGCATAACGAAGTTCATGGGATTACAAGAAATTTCGAGAGTGTTATCGAGGCGAGTCATTAGTCTAACCACTCTTTTTTCACAATCGAGGACGGCACCATTACTGGATAGCCAGTCCATGCCTAGAATCAACCCATATCCTGTGAAGCCCAAAACAAAGGCATTACATTTAAACCCAACGCTTAGTATAGATAATTACAAATCCAAACAAACCATTGACAAATAAGCTGAGCCCCCAATTTGATTTGAAACAACCAAGGGATCCTCTACTATACTAGTGTCTAGGTGTAGAGATTCCACTAAAAAAGTAGATATAAAAGAGTGCGATGCACCAGAATCAAATAGTGTACGAACAGGATGATCAAAAAGATAGACTAAACTTTCGACAGAAATATTTCTACCTTGTTCTTGCGGAGGTGCCGTGAGAGCGTGAACTTGTCCTCTAGAAGAAGGTCCAACTCCTTGTCCTTGTTTCTTTGGGCAGGCCCTAGCCATGTGTCCTGTCTCACCACAGTGGAAACAGCCACCCATCTTCCTTTTCTTCTTCTTGCAGTCTTTGATCAGATGTCCAGGAATGCCACAGAAATTACACTTTCTCTTTTCACGGGGTTTGTTGTTCTTCCTGCCTTTCTTTGAATCAGCCTTCTTATTTTGCGACCCCTCCCCTTCTTATCTTGAAGTACTTCCGCTTTTGCCTCTTTCTTGCCCTTGTCTTCCTCATGTAAGAGTGCCATGTCCACCAACCTCTCGTAAGTAGCCCCCATAGGTATATGGGTCATAGCCAAGCTGTGAAGCGGCTCATTCAATCCTTTGACAAAACGGAGAGCCTTCATATGAGGAGTATTCACTAAGTCCAATCCGAATCGGGCCAGCTGATTGAATTGATTGACGTACTCCTTGACCGTCATACTTCCTTGCTTAAGAGATAAGAACACTTCCAGCTATAGACTTCGCTCATCTTGTGAGAGGAATTTCATCTCAAACCTTATTCTGAAATCCATCCATGTGTCAACTGGTCTCTCATCGTTAGTGACTTCCCTCCAATAGGAAGCTTCGTCTTTGAGTAACCATACAGCCAGTTGTATCTTTTGTCTATCTTCCACCTCGATATATCAAATAGATCTTCAATTTCTTTGAGCTAATTCCTTGCTTCTACAAATGATTCAGTTCCCTTGAAATCCTTTTCACCCATGGCCCTAAAATCTCTACAAATCTTTGAGAAAGCATTTGCATGCGGAGGAGGAGGATGAGGAACCGCCGCAGCTAGAGGAGGAGGAATATCTGCTGGGCCCGCATCGTTGGCCCTAGCCTGTAAGTACCTTCTGAACCAACCAGGTATCGGCACACCCTCTGGAAAGTTAAGATTCCCAGACATGCTGAAACGAAAAAGAAAAGATTCAAAACAAAGGATTGAATGATAGGGCATATGGCTTTGGGGGATTATTCCTTCAAAATAAAATAACACTTTTTCTTGAAGAATGCTTCTTTATATTTCTTTTGAAAATAGTTTTTCAAAATTCTTATCTGATCCGGTAAACCTTTTGCTCTAATACCAAGTGAAACACCCCACCTCCATTAAGGTCACTCACAAAGGGAATGCCTTAAGTTTGGTGGAGGGTTATAGGTATAAGACACAGAAAATTTTTACAAGACAGATAAGTATAAGCAGCGGAATTCAAATCATTTATTGAATAAGTGGTTCAATACAAAAGCATTACATCAAATTGTCTCAAAATAACTTCCAAAACATTACACCATAATTTCTGTCTTGATTATTTAAAATAAAGAAGCATAAAACATAGATAAAACTGCATAAATCCCCAAATGTAGTATCCAAAAGCCATAGCCAATATAAGAGAGTCCAAATCATACGTCTACTTTCCTGAAGCTTGCAAAGAGTCTGATTAAGCTGGAGTATTCCCTCCCTGTGGACCTGGGGGGAACGGAAGAAAAGAAGGCGAAAGAAAACGGGTCAGACAATAAGTCTGGTAAGTTCAGTGATTACTAGCATTTAAACAAGGAAAGGGACCATGACAGTAATAACGGAATATAGGACAACACTAATATAAGATAAGACGAACATGTGATCGCACCCATTATTATAGCCTCTGCACCTACTAACCATTGGTTCAACCAGCCCCACGTGTTTATACCGAACGATCCCCTTAATGATCGACTCCTACTCGCATGCATTCATATCCTGTGTTATTCGGCCCCGCTTGATTGTAGCTACCTGTGCTGGTCCTACCATGGGGTGTATCAGTCCCTCTGGTGGCAACCCGACATGACTCAAGATGCACAGCGTACACTACTGATGCCTAGTGCCTGCTTTTTCCATTTCGGAGTACGTGCACGCCCATACTCCGTCGGAACCTACACTGGGCCACCAACCGCCGACGTTTTAACCGCTTATAATTCAGCCCAGTAATCGTGCCCCACCCTGCCTAGTTTTAGGGTACCATGATACATCTATGTGGGTTACTACTGAAATGGGTCCCCGTTACAAGGGTTATCTAATTAACATGTTTATTTGGTTCAGTGTCCAAGTTTACTTAAACACACCCATTCGTTTAGTTAACATGTTGAATTGGTTAAGTCTTTCCCTAAATTGACTTAACCCTACCAGTCCTGACTTAGCTTTAATTTATTAAAGCACCAACCACTCACATTAGACAGGTCTTGTTGTGGTCACTGGATGTGCCAGTCGGTTCCGGGCAGATTTACACCATGACTCAGTCTAACCTCGGGTTCTTTTTGGACTAGATGCACTAAGCACCCACATTAGACAGGTCTTGTTGTGGTCACTGGATATGCCGGTCGGTTCCGGGCAGATTCACACCACAACTCGATCTAACCTTGGGTTAGGCATATTCGTCTTTTCTAAATTCACATATTTTCTATATATGTCTAGTTCTTTATGTAAATTAATTCTAATTTACTCATGCCATAATTATCTTTTCAAATATTGCTCACAATAAATGGTATATCAAATATACCATTCTATGAACAAACCTATGCCATGAATTTTCATGTTTTCCCATCGTTATCCCCGTAGAACGTACGTATGAATTACATAAAATGTTGGGCTAGCAAATTAGCCCAAACCCATAAACAAAAAGGGGTAATAAATAAGGAACATGAAATAAACATAAAATAGCATACATTTAACTTATCACATGTAACTTGGCATAGATGTATCATTATCTTAACTAAACAGGTAAAGATGAACTTGTGACTAAGTTGGATCTAATTTTCATGTAAACTTGATATGGGTCTAACATGGAGGTTTTACATATAAAAAACATAATTAAACCACAATTTAGCATACTAATTTATGTATGTCAAAACATGAGAAAGCCACTAGGAACATATTTAAATCACAACTTGGCATGATAAATTATATGTATTACAACATAAGATAACTACTACCAACATATTTGAATCACAACTTAGCATGATGACTTGTGTTAAAACATAAGAGGACTACAAATCCAATCTTGCAACATAAATAGATTCAACTTGACATAGTTATAAACATTCGTGAATGTTGATCACCAAATTACAACATGACATGTTACACCATTTTGTTGGCATAATAAGTTCTTTACCCAATTGTAATAGATTCCAATAACATACAATATGGTATGTTTACCACCACAAACATATAGGCATGATCAATCGTAACAGTAATTTAAGATACATTAGAATCAAACTTCATTATCTCATACATAAGCATCATTCCATATTCGAGTTACAACATGCCATGATTTCATCTAAAAAAAGAGCGTTTAAATTTGCGTAATAAACAACTTACAAACTAAAAGGAATTCTTGATTTCTGAAATATGAATTCTGAAATTGGAGGTGCGCGCCTTTGATGAAGGCCGTTGAATTAAACTAGTTTTAATTTGATTTTGATGTACGCTCCTATCTTGTTTCAGAAATAAAAGTGGTAACGGCTATTCCAAGTTCTCTACTGACGGCATTTCAGTTCTAGGATTATTTTTCTGTGTGTTTTTAGATTGAGCATTGAGTTGTTTATATAGAATTTCAGTTTAATTATAGCCGTCGGATGGACCTAGGGTTAATCACAGCCACTCAGACCAAATCAGGACCATCCAGAAACCCTAGTGACTCAACAGCAAATCATCAGTCGTTCAAAATTCAGATCTGGCCGGGGGCCAGGTCGACCCTAAGGTTGACCCCCTGGTCGACCTCTAGGGGGGAGATCGACACTAGGGTCGACCCCCTAGTCTATCTGCCTGGGTGGGAATTTTCCAACCCAGCCAGCTTCTGACTTCTGTTTGAATTTTGAAGTTTGTCTTGAGCTGTTTGAATTTATTTGAATTTTTGAAACTTCTGGAGGCCATAACTTCTTCATACAAAGTTCAATTCACTCAAATTCGGACTCTATCTCAAGCAGAATTCCGAGATGAACACAATGGCGTAACCTGTTTCCCTTAATTCTCACATTTGAAATTAAGTATTGTTGGATTCGTTATTATAACGTTAATAGAAAATACGGGGTGTTACAGGCATTTCAACTCAAAAGTTGACTGCATGATCTTTGAAGTCGAAGAAATAATCATTAATGGAAAGTAAGGGAAAGGAGTGATCGATAATGCGAAAAAGACCTAATCATGCTACATCGATTAACGCCGAAAATATTCAGCGCCCTTAGTGAACATGGTTGGCCCACGCTGACTGTGAACCTTAGAAATCAGGGGCAGTAAACAATCGATGGAATTGAGGAAACACACTCCTTCCCCCACATATGAGGACAACACTTCCAAAGATGAGCTCATGACTTTGACGAGTAGCATCCTCATCTTTAAACAATGAGAAGTGAGATGATCTGAACTTCCCCGTGAAGGAAAGCCCGGATTGCTTTGAGGACAATTTACATCAGAGTACATGAATATACAGAGTATAAATAAATATTATACATCAGAAAAATAACAGAGATTCAAATTACATTACATGGCAGCGAAAAATAATACAAAACACAACTGAAAGGAATATATGGATACAGAGCTTTCCGAATATCATTCCAGCGGTAAACCAGGATCCTATGAATATAAATCTGCAAAACAAAAACTACTAGCTGCCCGTGCGGAAAATAAGGGCACCTAGAGTTTAGGTAAAAACAATAAACTATAGATCAGTCATGTGACTGGTGTGAGAACTAAAATAGTTATTTAAAAAATTTCTTTAAATCAAATTTATCAAGGGACCACGCAGTATAACATGGAAAGGGATTCCTCCCAAGAATACCAGTACATTTATAAAACAGCGCAATGCTTTTTGGAAAAATGAAGCTATTATAAGACCCATGTCCTATCACACAATGCAACGCAAGCCGGCGGATAGGGTTTTCCCTTATAATAGCCAAACATGCTTGGTACGTTTAAAACAAATCATTTGATATATTATGAGTGCATAGTGTATAAAACAACTTCAAATATAAATGTATCAATCCTAGAAGGGATGGGTACCATATATCATGTCGCCAATACTAGGCTCTACAATCAAAACCGCAAATGTCACGTATTGGACATTGGATTTCCATCTGTGAACCAAGGCAAGGGATCGTCCTTACCGCTTCGAGACGCTCTAGCCCGCCCCTCAGGTCAGAGGTCGAGTGACCTTTGGATCGTTAAGGCCAGTCCACTTGATGTGGATTAAACTTAAACCCTGAGCACTACGTTTCCCCGCCCTATGGGGTGTCAATGAGCCAAATGACTCCATCGGTCCTGGATCGACCGATATAACCAAGGCGCCTCGCAATCCATCATCCACATAAGTAAAATGTCCGGGCGTGTAAAACCCAAAACACCACTACTAGCTAGAAGGAAACGCATGCCCTCCCTGATGTCCTCTCCCGTTTCTGGTTCACACCGGGGTGAGAGGCTCACGAATTAACGCTGCACAAAGCAACGCTGTATTAAAGTCGTGCTTTGATCATCAACCCCAAGACTCTGCTTTTCAACAGAAGCCTTGATCATTTGCATCTCAGCATGCCACATAGGCAATTCACGCTATGCAACCGACGTATTCCAATCACACAGAATGAAATCCGATGTCAGACACACATCCATTTACAAGTCCGTTCTGGGTCTGAACGAAACCCGATGAACCTTATTCCTTGCATATCCATCGATCTCCAAGTACGTCTGGATGATCACCAACTGATTCCCTCCTCTTGGGTGTACAGCCCGATCAAGATCATCAGTAATTATCCAAACGATGTGAAGACCTCCGGTCTTCAACCTCCGTCTTCATCGTCGACTTATCGTCGATTCAGTTATTCAGAATGGGTAAAAACCCGGCGTTTCCGAATAACTCGCGTATAAAATAAACAAGTGTCGTAAAACACAACATACGCCTCATTCCAATCCAGAATATTCCTTTATTCAAATATTCTTATATTTTGGGAAAGGTTCCCAATAATTTTATAAAAGATAAATTCTTTAAATTTAATCTTCAGTCTTAATTTGGATTATCAATTCAAACCAAATTCTGGTTTATCCAAACTAGTCGGGATTAGTGAACCTTACCGAAATAATCACTTGTTAAATTTCCCAACCCCAACCTATTCTTCCCATGAAGTAAAACTGGTAATACTTCATATCTAACACCACGGTGTTATTGGTAAATTCAATTGCCATTTCACGTTCAAATCTAATTAAAGATTTAACTATCGCCTGGAGCAAAACTGGTGATACGCCATTCTCGATCATTTCAATCTAATTAAAGATTCATTAAAACTCCACTTGGTTTTAATCTTCCCAAAAATCAATATTAATGATTGTTTAACTTGGGAAATCATACCGGTCTTTAACTAGGTTAAAGAACCAATGTCATTTAAAACACGGTTCACTATAAACCCAAAATCACATTCCATTCCATCAGCCTTTAACCGTAAATTAGCAAGTGAACAATTTCCTAAGTATTAACCCCGAAGGCCGAAACCAAAATCAGATCAATACCCAAGAAACCATTCAACTTAACTAATCTCCAGTTAGTTTCTGATTTTCTTAATTCCATTGGGTCTAAGAACAGTATTATTAAAGATACCATTCACGACAACCCAAAATCACATTCTATTAATGATGGAATCTTCATGGAAAACAAATTGATATATATAATCGATATAAACTTCCATATCCGACTAATAATATAAATGGAATAACGGCAAAGCCTTTTAAATTCCATATATATTAGTAGTCCTCAACCACAGAAATTCACTTCGATTATTATCAAATCGAATTCCATTCCAAATTATTTTATTAAACTGGAAAACTTTACTTTGGAAAATCTCCTTTAAATCTTAACGAAAGATTTATAAATTCCAAATCACATTTCACTGTAGATCGGGTTAAAGAACGAATGTCATTAAAAACACAGTTCACGATAAACCCAATTCACATTCCATTAATTATCGGGTTAAAGAACAAGTCTTATTTAAAACATCGTTCACGATAAACCCAAATCCCAATTTCAATTAAATATTAATTAATTGGTATACTTCATTAAATCTAAATAAAAAGATTTTATCTTTTCTCAACTGGGTTTAAGAACAGTGTTAATGAAGACGCCATTAACGACAAACCCAAATCCCATTTGATATTAAATACAAGGCTCTGAATAGAAAATATATCGGCTTATATTCAATGTCAAATACTGCAACCAACAAATATCGTATTGGAAATAACGATATAAATATATCTTTTAAATTTCCATTACAATATTGGTATAGTCACGAAATCCAACATCGAAATATTCCGAAGACAATTTCGATTCAAATCCATTCCAATCCATATATGGGAAACCCTGGTTATTTTTAAAACCATTTCAAATCCAATTTATTTATTTTAAAGATAAATGGATTATAATTTTAATTCAAAACTAGTTCATTTCGATAAAAATCTATTTTTATCTTTTCAAATATGGAATTTTTCATCCTAATTCTTTCCAAATCATTTCTTATGATTTTACACAAATTATCGATATTTTTAATAATTTTATCAAGGCCCGCACAGTTGGTTTCCATACCCGGCCATCGAACTGCACTTACATCGACCTTTTCCAAATTTGATTTGGAAATAATTCCAACTCCAACCGTTAGATTTCTAGTTTCTAATATTCGTTAGAAATCTCTTTTCGATACGAACCCAACAGTTCCGGTTTTAAGAGAATCCGACGGTCGGATCTCCTGGAATGTCCATTTGAATTCAATGGTCGAAATTCGCGAACTACCGCAGCGCGGCGCGTTCTATTCAGGCCATTATATATTATATATATATATATATATATATTTCGTCGATTTCCATTTAAAAAGTATTTTATAAATCGTTTTAAATTCGTTTTCAAAACGATTTCAACTTCATATTCAATTCCAAATCAAAATTTAATATTCTATATCATCGATATATAAATGATAGTATTTTCAAAACATTGTATTTTGAAATCAATTCCTTTTCGATATTCATTATAAAAATGAATAAAATCGATATAAATATCGTTCACGTCAAAATGGCGTCGATCTAATCAGCACAGTTATATATATTTAAATATTTTAGTGTCCATCCCAAATCGGACATCAAAATCATATTTTGATTCTTTTCTGAATATTATTTGAAAATATTCGTTATTTTAAAATAATCATTATTTTAAAATATTCATTCTTTCTGAACTGGAATCAGACACAGTCAATTACTATATAATTTGATTATATGGATTTCACACATTAAATTTGTACAACAACAATGAAAACCGTAATCCATCATCCAGAGTGCATTCTACACTGTATAAGCATCAAATATAAATATTCAACGCTTATAACAGCCTGTCAATCAACTGATCGACATACAACTAAATATCGAGATTAGTGTATGTCCAATTTCATCCTAGTACCCGTGTGGGGTTTCAAACAATCAAACACAGTTTTTATTTGTGCAGTCGGGCGATGTGTAAAATTTATCGTCCCAATCAATATCAGTCAAATGTGTGCACATAAACAAATCGTCCGATTTGTTTAAAGATATTTATTTTATATACACATTAAAAATTATATTTTTAACTATAAAATATTTATTCAATCCACATCACACAATCAATTTTCACAACACATCAATCAAAGAAAAAAGTCATCCATGGTCTGTAGACGACGGGTGTCGAGTGCTGCTAAGCACCGTCTGCATCCTAATATATATTTCAAACTAGATAATAAAATAAAAGTGAGGAATTCTCACCTTTGGGTTCAACTCCGCCGTTCTTTAACGGACGATGGTTTGGATTATATTCGAAATTCCAACGCAATCTTCTTCACTCTGTTCATAGACAAAAATCACATTTTTATCGCTTCATTCCAGTAAATAAAAACCATCTTTTTGTTTCTACTTCATATGTTCTGTATAAAAATTATATTTTTATATATCTTCTTCTTATATAAAGATCGAATTTTTATTTCGCTTCATATATAAAAATTCCGCCTTTCTATATATAAAAATATCGACTTTCTACAGATAAAAATAACGCCTTCCTATATATAAAAATATCGCCTTTTCGTATATGAAAATATTGCTTTTACAATGATAAAAATATAATCTTTACTATTAGCTAAAAATCATATTTTTTTATTGCCTCTATAATAAAAAAATCACATTTTTATTATCTCTATAATATAAAAAAACATATTTTTATACCGCTACCTTTAAAATAAAAATCACATTTATTTTGGTTCACTTTCATTATAAAATTCACATCTTTTCTATGCCGTTCAAACAGTAAAAATCCAATTTATATTTACCCTTAACATAAATAAAATTCTAATTTTTTTCTCTCTCGCTTTGCACATATTAAAAATCGAATTTTAATGTTTTATAAAAAAAATCAAACCTTTTATGTTTACAAAAATATAAACTTTTCTCAATTAAAAATATAATCTTTTTGTTCTATAAAAATCAAATTTTTGTTCGCAAATCATTTATATAAAAATCAGATTTTTATAAGCTAATTACTTATATAAAAATCAGATTTTTATATTAATTAAACTGAATAAAATCAAATAAAACTTACGGTATTTTGATCGTAGGAGGGGGGTGTGCTGCGCTCGCTGGAGTCGGGGGAAGCAGTGGTGCTCATCAGAAGTGGTGTCAGGGTGGCGCAGGGCTGGGGTTTGCGCGGCTCCATTTGGATCGATTTCGGGGTTCAGAGGATTCGGGAAAGAGAGGTGGAGGCGGGGTCGGCTTGGATGGCCAGAGGGAGGTGGTGCGGCGCAAGGGGAGGCCAGCCTCCGGCGGCGACTGGCGCCTGGGTGGAGCGCGACGCTCGATGGGGCGGATTTTCTTTTTTCTTTTAATGGTGTTGACCGGTTAAAGAGAAAAGGGGGGATGGAAGCTTTATATAATATTTTATTATTTTATTTCTCCAAAAAGTAACTTTTTATTTCGTCCTCTAAACTAGACCCACCGACTATCATCCATAGCTAATAACTCCATTCCGAACACAATGGGATCTGTTTCATCAGCTCTTTCGATCAGTTTTCGTCAAAATCAAAATATAAATCTATATATTGAATTTGAACGCACAATTCAATTTACTAGGGTCACATACGGATCCAAAAAGTACTAGAAAAATTATTTCTAGCTTTTTATTGACGATACGGTCATAACAAAACTAATTTCGTCCAATTTGAAGACCATCTGAAAAATGGCCAATTTCTGGTCAATCCAAATTGACTGAAACTGCCCAAACACGTTTAGCTTCGCCACGCTCACATATTGCTTCGAAAAAACATGAATTTTGGAATCTAGCAATAATTCGACATCCCGGATCCAACAAAAGTGATTTCGTCGAAAACAGAGATCGTTTGCAAAATTTCCATTTTTAAAGGCTATATTTTCCATAGCGACTATTCTAAATTTTCATCTAGGCATAACTTTTTATCCCCGCTATGAAATTTCAATTTTTCGGATTCGTTAGAAAGATATTCTTAAATCGATTCTAATATCTTTGGTTTCGCTAAAATCCGGTTTATTTTGAATCATGTACATTCATTTGAAATCGAATTTTCAAACTACCACGCCATATTCAATTCCTTTTATAATTTAAAATAAATATTTATATTCTAACGACGATCTATATAAATATATATATTCTAATTCTATTCAAATTAAATTTCTCGTCGTTATTATTTAAAATAATTCATTTTAAATATCCAAAATTCATTAAAATTGCCAAAATAAAAATTTCAAATTGGCTCGGATTTCTGGGTTAGTACAATATCCCCCACTTAAAACTTTTCGTCCCCGAAAAGGAATGAAGCCGAAAGTTGTTTTACAAACCAACTCAACTTTCATTATTTTCATTATGGCTTAAGTTCTTCAACTTTTCAGTTTCTAAGAACTTTTCAAATTTTTCAAAAATTTGGCTAAGACCCTAAATTTTCGAAAAATTTCGCCATAACCTCCCCTGCACAGGAGCACCGGGAAAATCCCGAATTGTCGTACATGCCTTTCCAAACCAAAAAGAAAAAGAAACAGCCAATCGGCTCATAAAATCATCCAAAACCCAAGAAATTAGTAAACATGTACCTATTTGTCGAGCATACAATTTTATTCCTCTGCTCTAGCCTCCTTGCAATGACCTGTTCAATGGATACACATGTATATGCATGCAATTTCAAACAATTTTCAATGTAGTTCAATATTTGGTTCAATTTGGCTACATTTTCCATTCTTTCACATATGGGTTTAAATGAATAATCACATAACACAATCATCAATCAATTAGTTAATTATCATTTCAAATTCATAACTTTGATATATAGTCAAAATCACATTTTTGGTGCCAAATCACAACAATAAATCCTATCTAATTTTGGTTCTCACACCAGTTAATTGGAATTATATAGAAATCCTACTTTCGAAACTCGAACACAAATACTGATTACGCTGCAGCATTATCGGAATCATCCCCGGGCGACTAGAGTGTGATTCTATATTTATTCAGTATATTAAAACTTCAAATACATGCGGATCAGACGTATACGCAAAATCTTTATAAATCTGATTGTCCAAATCAATATAAAAATAATATTCAAATACGAATAATTGATTTAAATTTTCAAAATAAAAACTGTTTTCATCTTTATTTGAAGACAACTCTCTTCTGACTCATTCTAGGATACTACTGCTCCCATCTCTAACGAGGCATTCTCATTGGATATTGCTAATCCAATTTCCGATGAATTCTTTAGTTTGGTTCTAACGCATCTTGTTCTCGAGCTTTGTAAACCAAACCTTTGATACCAAAACTGAGACGAACCGAACTTCCCCGTGAAGGAAAGCCCGGATTGATTTGAGGACAATTTACATCAGAGTACACGAATATACAGAGTATAAATAAATATTATACATAAGAAAAATATCAGAGATTCAAATTACATTACATGGCAGCGGAAAATAATACAAAACAAAACTGAAAGGAAAATACGGATACAGAGCTTTCTGAATATCACACCAGCTGTAAACCAGGATGCTGTGAATATAAATCTGCAAAACCAAAACTATTAGCTGCCCGTGCGGAAAATAGGGACACCTAGAGTTTAGGTTAAAACAATAAACTCCAGGTCAGTCATGTGGCTGGTGTGAGAACTAAAACAGTTATTTAAAACATTTCTTTAAATCAGATATATCAAGGGACCACGCCTTATAACACGGAACGGGTTTCCTCCCAAGAATACCAGTGCATATAACAAAACAGCGCAATGCTTTTTGGAAAAATGAAGCTATTATAAGACCCAGGTCCTATCACACAATGCAACACAAGCCGGGGGATAGGGTTTTCCCTTATAATAGCCAAACATGCTTGGTACGTTTAAAACAAATCATTTGATACTATTATAAGTTGTGACGAGAAGGAATTTCGCTCGGTCCGAACCAGTCGCTAAACTGACCCAGACCGTTCGAAACGCCCTATCGTTTGAGAACACGACAAAACAGAATGCATACGAAAGAACGTTTCATTGTTTTTACAGCAATGCATCAGATTACAAGAATATACAGAGTATAAATGAATATTACACAGAAATATCAGAGATTTAAATTACATTTAAATACATAGCAGCGGAAAATAATACAATACACAACTAGAAGAGATATACGGATACAAAGCTTTCCGGATATCATTCCAGCTGTAAACCAGGATCCTGTGAATATAAATCTGCAAAACCAAAACTACTAGCTGCCCGTGTCAAAATAAGGGCACCCAGAGTTTAGGTTAAAACAATAAACTCCAGGTCAGTCATGGGACTGGTGTGAGAACTAAAACAGTTATCAATCTTTATTTTTAAAGTTAGGTAAATCAAGGGACCACGCCGTATAACACGGAACGGGTTTCCTCCCAAGAATACCAGTGCATAAAACAAACAGCGCAATGCTAAATAAAGAAAAATGAAGCTGTTATAAGACCCAGGTCCTATCACACAATGCAACGCAAGCCGGGGGATAGGGTTTTCCCTTATAACAGCCAAAGAATGCTTGATACGTTTAAAACAAATCATTTGATACTATAATAAGTGCATAGTGTATAAAACAACTTCAAATCATAAGTATCAATCATAGGCGGCATGGGTACCATATATCATGTCGCCATACTAGGCTCTACAAATAAAACCGCAAAGTCACGTATTTGGAAATTGGATTTCCGTCTATGAACCGAGGCAAAAGATAGTCCTCAACCGATTCGAGACTGCCTAGCCCGAGTCTCAGGATCAGAACGCATCGACCCTTGGATCGTCAGGGCCGGTCCACCGATGTGGATTAAACTTAAATCCTGAACACTGCGTTTCGCCGCCCTTTGGGGCGTAAGCGAGTCAACGAATGACTCCATCGGACCCGGATCGTCCGATCTAACCGAGGCGCCTCGCAACAGCAACAACCACATAAGTCAAACTCGTCAGGGCGTGTAAAACCACTGACGCCACTTCTAGCTAGGAGGAAACGCAGGCCCTCCCTGAGGTCCGTCTCCCGTTTTTGGTTCATACCGGGTGTGAAACTCGCGAAGTAAACGTTACACAAAGCTACGCCACAAAGGCCGTGCTTTGATCATCACCACAAGACTTTGCTTTTCAATAGAAGCCTCGATCAATTGCCACTTAGGCATGCCACACAGGCAATTCACTCCATGTGATTGATATCCATCAATATATAACCCCTGAGCTCGTACGTCTCAGAGAAGGGCGTTAAGCAAGAGAATAAATTCTCCGCCGCCAAACAGATATATATTTAATAGAGATCAATCACACGGACTAAAATCCAATGTCAGACACACAGTCCATTTACAAGTCCGTTCTGGGGCTGAACGAAACCGGAGGCACCTAGTACCCCGCATATTCATCGATCTCCAAGTACGTCTGGACGATCACTAACTGTTTCCATCTTCTTGGGTGTACAGCCCAATCAAGATCATCAGTAATCACCCAAACGACGTGAAGACCTCCGGTCTTCGACCATCGTCTTCATCTTCGACTTATCGTCGTATCAGTTATTCAGAATGGGATAAACCCGGTCTTTCCGAATAACTCGCGTATATTTTAAATAAGTGTTACACAAACACAACATACGCCTCATTCCAATTCATTAGTCACTAACCGTAAATTAATCAAGAGAATAATTCCCCAAATATTAACCCCGAAGGCCGAAACCAACATCAGATCAATATTCAGAAAACCATTCTGCTTGGCTAACCGACAGTTAGTTTCTACATTTCACATTCATAGGGAAAGGTTCCCATTAATTTTATCCAAGATAAATTCCTTGAATTTATTCTTTATTCTATTTTTGAATCTCAATTCAAACTAGTCGGGATTAGCGAACCTTACCGAAGTACTTATTTATTTTAATTTCCCCATCCCAACCTATTCATCCCATGAAGTAAAACTGGTAATACTTCATTTCTAACACCACAGTGTTATCGGTAAATTCAATTACCATTTCACGTTCAAATCTAATTAAAGATTTAACTATCGCCTAGAGCAAAACTGGTGATACTCCATTTTCGATCATTTCAATCTAATTAAAGATTCATTAAAACTCCACTTAGTTTTAATCTTCGACTGGGTTAAAGAATCCGTGTCATTTAAAAACACAATTCACGATAAACCCAAAATCACATTCATTAATTATCGGGTTAAAGAACGAGTGTTGTTTAAAACACTGTTCACGAAAAACCCAAAAATCAATATCAATTTAATTCCAATTAAATATTATTTAATTGGTGCACTTCATTAAATCTAAATAAAAAGATTTAATCTTTTCTCAACTGGGTTCAAGAACAGTGTTAGTGAAGACACCATTCACGACAAACCCAAATCACATTTGATATTCAATATAAGGCTCTGAATAGAAAATATATCGGCTTATATTCAATATCAAATTCTACGATTAACAAATGTCGTATTGGAAATAACGATATAAATATATATCTTTCAAATTTCCGTAACAACATCTGTATAATCATGAATTCCAACATCGAAATATTCCGAAGACAATTTCGATTCAAATCCACTCCAATGCAATCATTGGAAATTCTGGTTATTTTTAAAACCCTTTTCAAATTCAATTTATTTATTTAAAAATAAATAGAATTATATTTCTAGTTCAAAACTAGTTCATTTCGATAAAAATCTATTTTTATCTTTTCAAATATGGAGTTTTTCATCCCAATCCTTTCTAAGTCATTTCTTATGATTTTACACAAATTATTACTATTTTTAATAATTTTATCAAGGCCCGTACAGTCGATTTCCATCAACGGCTATCGAACTGCACTTACAGCGACCTTTTTCAAATTTGATTTGGACATAATTCCAAATCCAACCGTTAGATTTTGAATTTCTAATATTCGTTAGAAAGCTCTTTTCGATACGAACCCAACGGTTCCGGTTTTAGGAGAATCTGACGGTCGAATCTCCCGTAATGTCCGTTTGAAATAAATGGTCGAAATTCACGAACTACCGCGGCGCGGCGCGTTCTATTCAGGCCATTATATTATATATATAATATATATTTCGTCGATTTCTATTTAAAACGAATTATATGAATAGTTTTAAATTCGTTTCAAAAGCAATTTCAACTTCCATTTCAATTCAAATCAAAATTGAATTCTTCTTTATAAATTCGTTTTAAAATTCATTTCTATTCAATTCAAATTTCAATTCAATTTGAATTCATTTCAATTCGCTTTCAATTCAATTTGAATTCGTTTTCAATTCAATTCATTTCGAAATCGTTTTCGATTCAATTTATTTCGAAATCGTTTTCAATTCAATTTATTTCGAAATCGTTATATATTCAATTCATTTCGAAATCGTTATATATTCAATTCATTTCGAAATCGTTATATATTCAATTCATTTCGAAATCGTTATCTATTCAATTCATTTCGAAATCGTTATATATTCAATTCATTTCGAAATCGTTATATATTCAATTCATTTCGAAATCGTTATATATTCAATTCATTTCGAAATCGTTATATATTCAATTCATTTCGAAATCGTTATATATTCAATTCATTTCATTTCGAAATCGTTTTCAATTCAATTCATTTCGAAATCAATAAGATCGATATAAATATCGTTTACGTCAAAATGGCGTCAATCTAATCAACACGGCTTCATAAATTTCTATTTTCAAATATTCTATTTCAAATATTTCTTTTTCAAAATAGTTGTTATTATCAAAATATTTCGTTCAACACATGACCAATCTCAATGGATGAGTACTGTCAACACATGAACTTTTATTTTTTTATCGATAAAGATGTAAATTTTATTACTAAAATATTTCGTTCAACACATGACCAATCTCAATGGATGAGTATTGTCAACACATGAACTTTTATTTTATAATATTCTTTATTTTTCAAATTGGAATGAGGCCCAATCAATTACCATATAAAGTTAATTATATGGATTTTCATACATCACATGTATAATAGCATTGAAAAATAATCAACCATCAACCAAAGTGCACTACACTGTATAAGCATCAAATATAGATATCTAACGCTTATAACAGCCTGTCAATCAATCGATCGACATATTTAATCAATCAGGATGAGTGAACTTCAAATTTCATCCCAACACCCGTGTGGGGTTTCAAACAATCAAACACAGATTTTATTTGTGCAGTTGGGCGATGTGTAAAATTTATCGTCCCAATCAATGTCAGTCAATTCAGTGTATATAAACAAATCGGCCGATTTGTTTATAAAAATCTATTTGTCCACTTTCACGTTAAAAATTATATTCTTAACGATAAAACATTTTATTCAACCTATGAAAATATTCTATTCGGTTCATTTATCCAATAAAATGATATTTTTATTTTCTAACATATTTTAGAAAATTTCGGCGGCATAACGGCACGATACTAGAAACGGGACGAGGCCTAGCCTTATCCCCAGTCTAGTGAAGGCCCACGCCATTCACACATCAATCAATCAACTTCATTTCACCAAACAATTCAATTCAAACCAAAGCATCTAACTAATTTATGCAACCAAACAAACAAGTCCATGGTCTGTGGACGATTGTGTCGGGTGCTACTAAGCACCGTCTGCATCCTAGTATATATACATAACTAGAGAAAAGAAAGTGAAAGGTGAGAAATTCTCACCGAAAGCTATCCAAACATCTTGACTCTTCTATGATATAAATCTTCTTCGTTCTCGCCTTTTTGTTACCTTCGTTGTCCGCTTTCACTACCTATGTAAAAATCGAATTTTTACTTCGCTATTCCATATATAAAAATCATATTTTTATTTCGAAGTTCAATATATAAAAATCATATTTTTATTTCGAAGTTCAATATATAAAAATCATATTTTTACCTCGAAGTTCAATATATAAAAATCATATTTTTATTTCGAAGTTCAATATATAAAAATCATATTTTTACTTCGAAGTTCAATATATAAAAATCATATTTTTACTTTGCTACCTATATAAAGATGATATTTCTAATTCTCTACATAAACAAAAATCATATTTTTCCACTTTCTACATAATAAAGATTATATTTTTAATACTTTAAAAATATAAAAATCATATTTTTAATACTTTAAAAATATAAAAATCATATTTTTGCTTGTTTTTACAATGCTCCTCTCCAGAATATAAAATCAGATTTTTTCTATTTGTATAAATAAATTAAAACGGGAATAAAACTCACAATGGTCGAACGGAGAGTGAGAAGAGTTCGCAGTCGCTGTTGGTGGTCGGAGCGAGCTGGTGGGTGGCTGCAGGCGCTACGAACGTTGATGGGGTGGCTTGCGGGGGAGTAACAGACGCGGAGGAGGAGATAAAATTGGATTTTTTTTTTTTTGGCCGGAGGGGTTCATTGAGGTCGGGGTTGGTCGGGATGGCGGCGGTGGGAGGTGCAGTCGGTGGGGGTCCGGTCAAGGAGGCAACGGCGGTCAGCTTGGGTTAGGGTCCTCGGGTTTTGAGCTATGGAGCTCGATGCGGCCGGAGAGGGGAGGGAGAAGGTGTCGATGGGGGATGGGAGGGGGTCCGCCGGAGTTGGCTGGAGGCTGGACTTGGGCGCGGCGTCGCCGATTTCTTCTCTTTTTTTTTTATTTGAACCCCCCCCCCCCCCTCGTTGACTCTGAAGGAAGAAAAAGGGGGGTGATATAGAAGAATATATTTATTTATTATTTAATTTTATTTTTAAATTCTCTTATGGCAGCTTTTTACAACGAACTCAAAATCGAACTCACCGACTGTCGCCCCTAGCTAATTACCCCCATTCCGAACCCAATGGCATATGTATCGTAACCCAATTCGATCGTTTCGTTCAGTTTTAGTTGAATTTAAAACATAAATCTTTATATATTCAATTCGAACATACTTTTCAAATTACCAGGGCCACATACTAACGAAAAATTCCCGAAAAATATTTTCTAGCTTCGTATTAACGATACGGTCCTAACAAAACTAGTTTCGTCAAATTCTGAGACCGTTTGAAAAATGGCCAATTTCCAGTCGATTAAAATCAACTGAAACTGGTCAAACGCGTTTTTCTTTGCCACGCTCACATATTGATTCGAAAAATTATGAAATTTGGGATCTTACAATAATTTGACATCACGGACCCAACAAAACTGGTTTCGTCGAAATCCGAGGTCGTTTGCAAAATTTCTATTTTTAAGGGCCTGAATTCCATAGCGACTATTCAGAATTTTCAACTGGACATATCTTTTGATTCCCGCTATGAAATCTCGATTAGTCGGATTCGTTGGAAAGATATTCACGAATAGATCCTAACATTTTTGGTTTCACTAAAATCCGGATTGTTTTGCACCCGGTACATTCAATTGAAGTTTGAAATCGAATTATCGAACTACCGCGCCATTTTCAATTCTATTTATAATTATATATAAATATTTATATTCTAACGACGACGCGTATATAATATATACGTTCGAATTCCATTCAAAATAAATTTCTCGTCGATTTTTTTAAAATAATTCATTTTAAATAATCATAATTCGCTAAAATTGCCAAAATAAAAATTTTAAACTGACCCAGATTTTCGGGTTGTTACAATCTCCCCCACTTAAAACTTTTCGTCCCCGAAAAGGAACAAAGTCGAAAGTGGTTTGATTAATCAACTCTACGTTCGACCTGGCTTCCATTCTCCAACTCTTTATTTTCTGAGAATTTTCAAATTTTCAAAAAATTTGGCTAACACCCTAAATTTTTGAAAATTTTTGCCATAACCTCCCCTGCAATGGGAGCATCGGGGAATTTCAAATAGCTTCCCCGGTCCTTCAGATCTCAAAAAGAAAAAGAAAAAGCCAAGCGGCTAGCCAATAGGCTCATAAAATCATCATCACCCAAACAAAACAGTAAATTATGTAGTAAACATGTACCTATTTGTCGGGCAAACAAATTTTATTCTCTGCTCTAGCCTCCTTGTTATGACCTGTTCAATATAAGTACATGTATATGCAAGAAAATGCGACCAATTTCCAATACAATTCAATATTTGATTCAGTTAGGCATAATGGTTCAAAATTTAACCAACAACTAAGCAAACAACACAAACATCAATCAATTAGTGGATTAACGTTTCAAATTCATAATTTTGATATATATAAAGAAAATCATGTTTTGATGCCAAATCACAGCAATGTATTCTACCTATATTAGTTTTGGTTCTCACACCAGTCTAATGGAAATATATAGAAAATCTCCCTTTCGTCACTCGAACATAAATTCTGATGATGATGCATCAATCATCAGAGTTCTCTCCGGGCGACTTAGAAGGTGATTCTATATCTACCCAGTATATCAAAACTTCGAATACACGCGGATCAGACGTATACGCAAAATCTATATATACTGGATTGTCCAAATTCATTAAAATAAATAATCAAATACGAATAGTTGATTTAAATTTTCAAAACAAATTTTGTTTTCATTTTTTTTAAAAATATACTCTTCACACTCGTTCTAGGATACTACTGATCCCATCTCTAACGAGTCATTCCATTGGATATTGCTAATCCAATATCTGATGAATTCTTTCGTATGGTTCTAACGTGTCTTGTTCTCTGAGCTTTGTAAACCAAAGCTCTGATACCAACTGTGACGAGAAGGAATTTCGCTCGGTCCGAACCAGTCGCTAAACCGACCCAGACCGTTCGAAACGCCCTATCGTTTGAGAACACGACAAAACAGAATGCATACGAAAGAACGTTTCATTGTTTTTACAGCAATGCATCAGATTACAAGAATATACAGAGTATAAATGAATATTACACAGAAATATCAGAGATTTAAATTACATTTAAATACATAGCAGCGGAAAATAATACAATACACAACTAGAAGAGATATACGGATACAAAGCTTTCCGGATATCATTCCAGCTGTAAACCAGGATCCTGTGAATATAAATCTGCAAAACCAAAACTACTAGCTGCCCGTGTCAAAATAAGGGCACCCAGAGTTTAGGTTAAAACAATAAACTTCAGGTCAGTCATGGGACTGGTGTGAGAACTAAAACAGTTATCAATCTTTATTTTTTAAGTTAGGTAAATCAAGGGACCACGCCGTATAACACGGAACGGGTTTCCTCCCAAGAATACCAGTGCATAAAACAAACAGCGCAATGCTAAATAAAGAAAAATGAAGCTGTTATAAGACCCAGGTCTTATCACACAATGCAACGCAAGCCGAGGGATAGGGTTTTCCCTTATAACAGCCAAAGAATGCTTGATACGTTTAAAACAAATCATTGGATACTATAATAAGTGCATAGTGTATAAAACAACTTCAAATCATAAGTATCAATCATAGGCGGCATGGGTACCATATATCATGTCGCCATACTAGGCTCTACAAATAAAACCGCAAAGTCACGTATTTGGAAATTGGATTTCCGTCTATGAACCGAGGCAAAAGATAGTCCTCAACCGATTCGAGACTGCCTAGCCCGAGTCTCAGGATCAGAACGCATCGACCCTTGGATCGTCAGGGCCGGTCCACCGATGTGGATTAAACTTAAATCCTGAACACTACGTTTCGCCGCCCTTTGGGGCTTAAGCGAGCCAACGAATGACTCCATCGGACCCGGATCGTCCGATCTAACCGAGGCGCCTCGCAACAGCAACAACCACATAAGTCAAACTCGTCAGGGCGTGTAAAACCACTGACGCCACTTCTAGCTAGGAGGAAACGCAGGCCCTCCCTGAGGTCCGTCTCCCGTTTTTGGTTCATACCGGGTGTGAAACTCGCGAAGTAAACGTTACACAAAGCTACGCCACAAAGGCCGTGCTTTGATCATCACCACAAGACTTTGCTTTTCAACAGAAGCCTCGATCAATTGCCACTTAGGCATGCCACACAGGCAATTCACTCCATGCGATTGATATCCATCAATATATAACCCCTGAGCTCGTACGTCTTAGAGAAGGGCGTTAAGCAAGAGAATAAATTCTCCGCCGCCAAACAGATATATATTTAATAGAGATCAATCACACGGACTAAAATCCAATGTCAGACACACAGTCCATTTACAAGTCCGTTCTGGGGTTGAACGAAACCGGAGGCACCTAGTATCCCGCATATCCATCGATCTCCAAGTACGTCTGGACGATCACTAACTGTTTCCATCTTCTTGGGTGTACAGCCCAATCAAGATCATCAGTAATCACCCAAACGACGTGAAGACCTCCGGTCTTCGACCATCGTCTTCATCTTCGACTTATCGTCGTATCAGTTATTCAGAATGGGATAAACCCGGTCTTTCCGAATAACTCGCGTATATTTTAAATAAGTGTTACACAAACACAACATACGCCTCATTCCAATTCATTAGTCACTAACCGTAAATTAATCAAGAGAATAATTCCCCAAATATTAACCCCGTAGGCCGAAACCAACATCAGATCAATATTCAGAAAACCATTCTGCTTGGCTAACCGACAGTTAGTTTCTACATTTCACATTCATAGGGAAAGGTTCCCATTAATTTTATCCAAGATAAATTCCTTGAATTTATTCTTTATTCTATTTTTGAATCTCAATTCAAACTAGTCGGGATTAGCGAACCTTACCGAAGTACTTATTTATTTTAATTTCCCCATCCCAACCTATTCATCCCATGAAGTAAAACTGGTAATACTTCATATCTAACACCACAGTGTTATCGGTAAATTCAATTACCATTTCACGTTCAAATCTAATTAAAGATTTAACTATCGCCTGGAGCAAAACTGGTGATACTCCATTTTCGATCATTTCAATCTAATTAAAGATTCATTAAAACTCCACTTAGTTTTAATCTTCGACTGGGTTAAAGAATCCGTGTCATTTAAAAACACAGTTCACGATAAACCCAAAATCACATTCATTAATTATCGGGTTAAAGAACGAGTGTTGTTTAAAACACTGTTCACGATAAACCCAAAAATCAATATCAATTTAATTCCAATTAAATATTATTTAATTGGTACACTTCATTAAATCTAAATAAAAAGATTTAATCTTTTCTCAACTGGGTTCAAGAACAGTGTTAGTGAAGACACCATTCACGACAAACCCAAATCACATTTGATATTCAATATAAGGCTCTGAATAGAAAATATATCGGCTTATATTCAATATCAAATTCTACGATTAACAAATGTCGTATTGGAAATAACGATATAAATATATATCTTTCAAATTTCCATAACAACATCTGTATAATCATGAATTCCAACATCGAAATATTCCGAAGACAATTTCGATTCAAATCCACTCCAATGCAATCATTGGAAATTCTGGTTATTTTTAAAACCCTTTTCAAATTCAATTTATTTATTTAAAAATAAATAGAATTATATTTCTAGTTCAAAACTAGTTCATTTCGATAAAAATCTATTTTTATCTTTTCAAATATGGAGTTTTTCATCCCAATCCTTTCTAAATCATTTCTTATGATTTACACAAATTATTACTATTTTTAATAATTTTATCAAGGCCCGTACAGTCGATTTCCATCAACGGCTATCGAACTGCACTTACAGCGACCTTTTTCAAATTTGATTTGGACATAATTCCAAATCCAACCGTTAGATTTTGAATTTCTAATATTCGTTAGAAAGCTCTTTTCGATACGAACCCAACGGTTCCGGTTTTAGGAGAATCCGACGGTCGGATCTCCCGTAATGTCCGTTTGAAATAAATGGTCGAAATTCACGAACTACCGCGGCGCGGCGCGTTCTATTCAGGCCATTATATTATATATATAATATATATAATATATATTTCGTCGATTTCTATTTAAAACGAATTATATGAATAGTTTTAAATTCGTTTCAAAAGCAATTTCAACTTCCATTTCAATTCAAATCAAAATTGAATTCTTCTTTATAAATTCGTTTTAAAATTCATTTCTATTCAATTCAAATTTCAATTCAATTTGAATTCATTTCAATTCGCTTTCAATTCAATTTGAATTCGTTTTCAATTCAATTCATTTCGAAATCGTTTTCGATTCAATTTATTTCGAAATCGTTTTCAAATCAATTTATTTCGAAATCGTTATATATTCAATTCATTTCGAAATCGTTATATATTCAATTCATTTCGAAATCGTTATATATTCAATTCATTTCGAAATCGTTATCTATTCAATTCATTTCGAAATCGTTATATATTCAATTCATTTCGAAATCGTTATATATTCAATTCATTTCGAAATCGTTATATATTCAATTCATTTCGAAATCGTTATATATTCAATTCATTTCGAAATCGTTATATATTCAATTCATTTCATTTCGAAATCGTTTTCAATTCAATTCATTTCGAAATCAATAAGATCGATATAAATATCGTTTACGTCAAAATGGCGTCAATCTAATCAACACGGCTTCATAAATTTCTATTTTCAAATATTCTATTTCAAGTATTTCTTTTTCAAAATAGTTGTTATTATCAAAATATTTCGTTCAACACATGACCAATCTCAATGGATGAGTACTGTCAACACATGAACTTTTATTTTTTTATCGATAAAGATGTAAATTTTATTACTAAAATATTTCGTTCAACACATGACCAATCTCAATGGATGAGTACTGTCAACACATGAACTTTTATTTTATAATATTCTTTATTTTTCAAATTGGAATGAGGCCCAATCAATTACCATATAAAGTTAATTATATGGATTTTCATACATCACATGTATAATAGCATTGAAAAATAATCAACCATCAACCAAAGTGCACTACACTGTATAAGCATCAAATATAGATATCTAACGCTTATAACAGCCTGTCAATCAATCGATCGACATATTTAATCAATCAGGATGAGTGAACTTCAAATTTCATCCCAACACCCGTGTGGGGTTTCAAACAATCAAACACAGATTTTATTTGTGCAGTTGGGCGATGTGTAAAATTTATCGTCCCAATCAATGTCAGTCAAATCAGTGTATATAAACAAATCGGCCGATTTGTTTATAAAAATCTATTTGTCCACTTTCATGTTAAAAATTATATTCTTAACGATAAAACATTTTATTCAACCTATGAAAATATTCTATTCAGTTCATTTATCCAATAAAATGATATTTTTATTTTCTAACATATTTTAGAAAATTTCGGCGGCATAACGGCACGATACTAGAAACGGGACGAGGCCTAGCCTTATCCCCAGTCTAGTGAAGGCCCACGCCATTCACACATCAATCAATCAACTTCATTTCACCAAACAATTCAATTCAAACCAAAGCATCTAACTAATTTATGCAACCAAACAAACAAGTCCATGGTCTGTGGACGATTGTGTCGGGTGCTACTAAGCACCGTCTGCATCCTAGTATATATATATAACTAGAGAAAAGAAAGTGAAAGGTGAGAAATTCTCACCGAAAGCTATCCAAACATCTTGACTCTTCTATGATATAAATCTTCTTCGTTCTCGCCTTTTTGTTACCTTCGTTGTCCGCTTTCACTACCTATGTAAAAATCGAATTTTTACTTCGCTATTCCATATATAAAAATCATATTTTTATTTCGAAGTTCAATATATAAAAATCATATTTTTATTTCGAAGTTCAATATATAAAAATCATATTTTTACTTCGAAGTTCAATATATAAAAATCATATTTTTATTTCGAAGTTCAATATATAAAAATCATATTTTTACTTCGAAGTTCAATATATAAAAATCATATTTTTACTTTGCTACCTATATAAAGATGATATTTCTAATTCTCTACATAAACAAAAATCATATTTTTCCACTTTCTACATAATAAAGATTATATTTTTAATACTTTAAAAATATAAAAATCATATTTTTAATACTTTAAAAATATAAAAATCATATTTTTGCTTGTTTTTACAATGCTCCTCTCCAGAATATAAAATCAGATTTTTTCTATTTGTATAAATAAATTAAAACGGGAATAAAACTCACAATGGTCGAACGGAGAGTGAGAAGAGTTCGCAGTCGCTGCTGGTGGTCGGAGCGAGCTGGTGGGTGGCTGCAGGCGCTACGAACGTTGATGGAGTGGCTTGCGGGGGAGTAACAGACGCGGAGGAGGAGATAAAATTGGATATTATATTATTATTTTTTGGCCGGAGGGGTTCATTGAGGTCGGGGTTGGTCGGGATGGCGGCGGTGGGAGGTGCAGTCGGTGGGCGTCCGGTCAAGGAGGCAGCGGCGGTCAGCTTGGGTTAGGGTCCTCGGGTTTTGAGCTATGGAGCTCGATGTGGCCGGAGAGGGGAGGGAGAAGGTGTCGATGGGGGATGGGAGGGGGTCCGCCGGAGTTGGCTGGAGGCTGGACTAGGGCGCGGCGTCGCCGATTTCTTCTCTTTTTTTTTTTTATTTGAAACCCCCCCCCCCCCCGTTGACTCTGAAGGAAGAAAAAGGGGGGGTGATATAGAAGAATATATTTATTTATTATTTAATTTTATTTTTAAATTCTCTTATGGCAGCTTTTTACAACGAACTCAAAATCGAACTCACCGACTGTCGCCCCTAGCTAATTACCCCCATTCCGAACCCAATGGCATATGTATCGTAACCCAATTCGATCGTTTCGTTCTGTTTTCGTTGAATTTAAAACATAAATCTTTATATATTCAATTCGAACATACTTTTCAAATTACCAGGGCCACATACTAACTCGAAAAATTCCCGAAAAATATTTTCTAGCTTCGTATTAACGATACGGTCCTAACAAAACTAGTTTCGTCAAATTCTGAGACCGTTTGAAAAATGGCCAATTTCCAGTCGATTAAAATCAACTGAAACTGGTCAAACGCGTTTTTCTTTGCCACGCTCACATATTGATTCGAAAAATTATGAAATTTGGGACCTAACAATAATTTGACATCACGGACCCAACAAAACTGGTTTCGTCGAAATCCGAGGTCGTTTGCAAAATTTCTACTTTTAAGGGCCTGAATTCCATAGCGACTATTCAGAATTTTCAACTGGGCATATCTTTTGATTCCCGCTATGAAATCTCGATTAGTCGGATTCGTTGGAAAGATATTCACGAATAGATCCTAACATTTTTGGTTTCACTAAAATCCGGATTGTTTTGCACCCGGTACATTCAATTGAAGTTTGAAATCGAATTATCGAACTACCGCGCCATTTTCAATTCTATTTATAATTATATATAAATATTTATATTCTAACGACGACACGTATATAATATATACGTTCGAATTCCATTCAAAATAAATTTCTCGTCGATTTTGTTTAAAATAATTCATTTTAAATCATCATAATTCGCTAAAATTGCCAAAATAAAAATTTTAAACTGGCCCAGATTTTCGGGTTGTTACATAAGTGCATAGTGTATAAAACAACTTCAAATATAAATGTATCAATCCTAGACGACATAGGTACCATATATCATGTCGCCAATACTACGCTCTACAACCAAAACCGCAAATGTCACGTATTGGAAGTTGGATTTCCATCTGTGAACCAAGGCAAGGGATCGTCCTTACCACTTCGAGATGCTCTAGCCCGCCCCTTAGGTCAGAGCTCGAGTGACCTTTGGATCATCAGGGCCGGTCTACTCGATGTGGATTAAACTTAAACCATGAGCACTACGTTTCCCCGCCCTATGGGGCGTCAATAAGCCAAATGACTCCATCAGTCCCGAATCGACCGATAAAATCGAGGCGCCTCGCAATCCATCATCCACAAAAGTAAAATGTCCGGGCGTGTAAAACCCAAAATGCCACTCCTAACTAGAAGGAAACGCATGCCCTCCCTGATGTCCTCTCCCACTTCTGGTTCACACCGGGGTGTGAGGCTCGCGAATTAAGGCAACCCAAAGCTACGCTGTATTATAGCCGTGCTTTGATCATTAACCCCAAGACTTTGCTTTTCAATAGAAGGCTTGATCATTTGCATCTCAGCATGCCACACAGGCAATTCACGCTATGCAACCGATGTATACCAATCACACAGAATGAAATCCGATGTCAGACACACATCCATTTACAAGTCCTTCTGGGTTTGAACAAAACCAGAGGAACCTTATTCCTCGCATATCCATCGATCTCCAAGTACGTATGGACGGTCACCAACTGATTTCCTCCTCTTGGGTGTACAGCCCAATCAAGATCATCAGTAATTATCCAAACGATGTGAAGACCTCCGGTCTTCAACCACCGTCTTCATCGTCGACTTATCGTCGATTCAGTTATTCATATTGGGTATAAACCCGGCCTTTCCGAATAACTCGCGTGTAAAATAAACAAGTGTCATAAAACACAACATACGCCTCATTCCAATCCAGAATATTCCTTTATTTAAATATTCTTATATTTTGGGAAAGGTTCCCATTAATTTCATCAAAGATAAATTCTTTAAATTTATTCTTTAATCTTCTTTTTTATTATCAATTCAAACAAAATTCTGGTTTATCCAAACTAGTCGGGATTAGCGAACCTTACCGAAGTAATCATTTGTTAAATTTCCCAATCCCAACCTATTCATCCTATGAAGTAAAACTGGTAATACTTCATATCTAACACCACGGTGTTATTGGTAAATTCAATTGCCATTTCACGTTCAAATCTAATTAAAGATTTAACTATCGCCCGGAGCAAAACTGGTGGTACTCCATTCTCGATCATTTCAATCTAATTAAAGATTCATTAAAACTCCACCTGGTTTTAATCTTCCTAAAAATCAATATTAATGATTGTTTAACTTGGGAAATCATATCCCGTCTTTAACTGGGTTAAAGAACCAATGTCATTTAAAACACGTTTCACTATAAACCCAAAATCACATTCCATCAGCCTTTAACCGTAAATTAGCAAGTGAACAATTCCCTAAGTATTAACCCCGAAGGCCGAAACCAACATCAGATCAACACCCAAGAAACCATTCAATTTAACTAATCTCCAGTTAGTTTCTGATTTTCTTAACTCCGTTGGGTCTAAGAACAGTATTATTAAAGATACCATTCATGACAACCCAAAATCACATACCATTAACGATGGAATCTTCATAGAAAACAAATCGATATATATAATTGATATAAACTTCCATATCCGACTAATAATATAAATGGAATAACGACAAAGCCTTTTAAATTCCATATATATTAGCAGTCCGCACCCCCAGAAATTCACTTCGATTATTATCAAATCGAATTCCATTCCATTCCAATTTATTTTATTAAATTTAAAAACTTTACTTTGGAAAATCTCCTTTAAATCTTAACGAAAGATTTATAAATTCCAAATCACATTTAACTGTAAATCGGGTTAAAGAACGAATGCCGTTAAAAACACAGTTCACGATAAACCCAATTCACATTCCATTAATTATCGGGTTAAAGAACAAGTCTTATTTAAAACACCGTTCACGATAAAACCAAATCCCAATTCCAATTAAATATTAATTTATTGGTATACTTCATTAAATCTAATAAAAAGATTTAATCTTTTCTCAACTGGATTTAAGAACAGTGTTAATGAAGACTCCATTCATGATAAACCCAAATCCCATTTGATATTAGATACAAGGCTCTGAATAGAAAATTTGTCGGCTTATATTCAATGTCAAATACTACAACCAACAAATATCGTATTGGAAATAACGATATAAATATATCTTTCAAATTTCCATAACAATATCGGTATAGTCACAAAATCCAACATCAAAATATTCCGAAGACAATTTTGATTCAAATCCATATATTGGAAATCCTGGTTATTTTTAAAAACATTTAAAATCCAATTTATTTATTTTAAAGACAAATGGATTATAATTCTAGTTCAAAACTAGTTCATTTCGATAAAAATCTATTTTTATCTTTTCAAATATGGAATTTTTCATCCCAATTCTTTCCAAATCATTTCTTAAGATTTTACACAAATTATCGGTATTTTTAATAATTTTATCAAGGCCCGTACAGTCGATTTCCAAAAAAGGACATCGAACTGCACTTACAACGACCTTTTCCAAATTTGATTTAGACATAATTCCAAATCCAACCGTTAGATTTCTAATTTCTAATGATCATTAGAAACCTCTTTTCTATACA
Source organism: Allium sativum (assembly GCA_030737875.1). Lineage (NCBI taxonomy): Eukaryota > Viridiplantae > Streptophyta > Magnoliopsida > Asparagales > Amaryllidaceae > Allium > Allium sativum. The sequence goes on from CM060918.1 coordinate 898,943,073, forward strand.
ACCACAATGGTTCCGGTTTTAGGAGAATCCGACGGTCGGATCTCTCGTAATGTCCGTTCGAAGTCAATGGCCGAAATTCGCGAACTGCCGCAGCACGGCGCGTTCTATTCAGGCCATTATATATATATATATTATATATATATATTTCGTCGATTTCCATTTAAAACTTATTTTATAAATCATTTTAAATTCCTTTTCAAAACAATTTCAACTTCATATTCAATTCCAAATCAAAATTGAATATTCCATATCATCGATATATAAATGATAGTATTTTCAAAACGTTGTATTTTGAAATCAATTCCTTTTCGATATTCATTATAAAAATGAATAAAATCGATATAAATATCGTTCACGTCAAATGACGCCGATCTAATCAACACAACTATATATATTTAAATATTTTCGTGTCCATCCCAAATTGGACATCAAAATCATATTTTGATTCTTTTCTAAATATTATTTGAAAATATTCGTTATTTTAAAATAATCGTTATTTTAAAATATTCATTCTTTCTGAACTGGTTTCAAATACAATCAATTACCATATAATTTGATTATATTGATTTCACACAACAAATGTGTACAACAACAATGAAAACCGCAATCCATCATCCAGAGTGCATTCTACACTGTATAAGCATCAAATATAAATATTCAACGCTTATAATAGCTTGTCAATCAATCGATCGACATACAACTAAATATCGGGATTAATGTATGTCCAATTTCATCCCAGTACCCGTGTGGGGTTTCAAACAATCAAACACAGGTTTTATTTGTGCAGTCGGGCGATGTGTTAAATTTATCGTTCCAATCAATATCAGTCAAATGTGTGTACATAAACAAATTGTCCGATTTGTTTATAAATATACATTTTATATACATGTTAAAAATTATATTTTTAACTATAAAATATTTATTCAATCCACATCACACAATCAATTTCCACAACACATCAATCAAACAAACAAGTCATTCATGGTCCGTGGACGACAGGTGTCGGGTGCTGCTAAACACCGTTTGCATCCTAGTATATATTTCAAACTAGATAATAAAATAAAAGTGAGGAGGTCTCACTTTTGGGTTCCACTCCGCCGTGCTTTAACGGACGATGGTTTGGATTCTATTTGAAATTCCAACGCAATCTTCTTCACTCTGTTCATAGATAAAAAACACATTTTTATCGCTTCATTCCAATAAATAAAAACCATATTTTTGTTTCTACTTCGTATATTTTTACAACGCTTCTTTCTGTATAAAAATTATATTTTTGTATATCTTCTTCTTATATAAAGATCGAATTTTTATTTCGCTTAATATATAAAAATCCTGCCTTTATATATATAAAAATATCGACTTTCTATAGTTAAAAATATCGCCTTCCTATATATAAAAACATCGCCTTTTCATAGATGAAAATATCGCCTTTACAACGATAAAAATATAATCTTTACCATTAGCTAAAAATCATTTTTTTTATTGTCTCTATAATTTAAAAATCACATTTTTATTATCTCTATAATATAAAAATCATATTTTTATACCGCTACCTTTAAAATAAAAATCACATTTTTATTGGTTCACTTTCAATATAAAAATCACATCTTTTCTATACCGTTCAAATAGTAAAAATCCAATTTATATTTACCCTTCACATAAATAAAAATATAATTTTTTCTCTCTCTCTCTCGCTTTGCGCACATTAAAAATCGAATTTTTATGTTTTATAAAAAAATCAAACCTTTCATGTTTACAAAAATATAAACTTTTCTCAATTAAAAATATAATCTTTTTGTTCTATAAAAATCAAATTTTTGTTCGCAAATCACTTACATAAAAATCAGATTTTTGTACGCTAATTACTTATATAAAAATCAGAATTTTATATTAATTAAACTGAATAAAATCAAATAAAACTTACAGTATTTTGATCGCAGGAGGGGGGTGTGATGCGCTCGCTGGATTCGGGGGAGGCCGTGGTGCTCGTCGGAAGTGGTGTCAGGGTGGCGCAGGGCTGGGGTTTGGGCGGTGGCTCCATTTGGATCGATTTCGGGGTTTAGAGGATTCGTGAAAGAGAGGTGGAGGCGGGGTCGGCTTGGATGGCCAGAGGGAGGTGGTGCGGCGCAAGGGGAGGCCAGCCTCCGGCGGCGACTGGCGCCTGGGTGGAGCGCGATGCTCGATGGGGCGGATTTTCTTTTTTTTCTAATGGTGTTGAGCGGGTAAAGAGAAAAAGGTGGATGGAAGCTTTATATAAAATTTTATTATTTTATTTCTCGAAAAAGTAACTTTTTATTTCGTCCTCTAAATGAGACCCACCGACTATCATCCATAGCCAATAACTCCCATTCCAAACACAATGGGATATGTTTCATCAGTTGTTTCAGCTGTTTCGATTAGTTTTCATCAAAATCAAAATATAAATCTATATATTGAATTTGAACGCACATTTCAATTTACTGGGGTCACATACGGACCCCAAAAATCCTAGAAAAATTATTTCTAGCTTTGTATTGACGATACGGTCCTACCAAAACTAATTTCATCCAATTTGAAGAACGTTTGAAAAATGGCCATTTTCTTGTCGATCCAAATTGACTGAAACTGACCAAACACGTTTAGCTTCGCCACACTCACATATTGCTTCGAAAAATCATGAATTTTGGAATCTAGCAATAATTCGACATCTCGGATCCAATAAAAGTAGTTTCTTCGAAAGTTTGCAAAATTTCCATTTTTAAGGGCTATAATTTCCATAGCGACTATTTCTGAATTTTCACCTGGGCATAACTTTTTATCCCCGCTATGAAATTTCAATTTTTCGAATTCGTTGGAAAGATATTGTCAAATAGATTCTAATATTTTTGGTTTCGCTAAAATCCGGTTTATTTTGAATCTTGTACATTCATTTAAAATTTGAAATCGAATTTTCAAACTACCGCGCCATATCCAATTCCTTTTATAATTTAAAATAAATATTTATATTCTAATGACGGTCTATATAAATATATACGTTCTAATTCTATTCAAATTAAATTTGTCGTCATTATTATTTAAAATAATTCTTTTAAATATCCAAAATTCATTAAAATTTCCCAAATAAAAATTTTAAATTGGCTCGAATTTCTGGGTTATTACAATCTCCCCCACTTAAAACTTTTCGGCCCCGAAAAGGAACGAAGCCGAAAGATGTTTTACAAACCAACTCAACTTTCATTATTTTCATTATGGCTTAAGTTCTTCAATTTTTCATTTTCTAAGAACTTTTCAAATTTTCAAAAATTTGGCTAACACCCTCAATTTTCGAAAAATTTCGCCATAACCTCTCCTGCACGGGAGCACCGGGAAAATCCCGAAATTGCCATACAGGCCTTTCCAAACCAAAAAGAAAAAACAGCCAATCGGCTCATAAAATCATCCAAAACTCAAGAAATTAGTAAACATGTACCTATTTGTCGAGCATACAATTTTATTCCTCTGCTCTAGCCTCCTTGCAATGACATGTTCAATGGATACGCAATTTTATTCCTCTGCTCTAGCCTCCTTGCAATGACCTGTTCAATTAGTAAACCCCTTCCAGATTTGCTTAATCCATCTACTATCCAATCAATTTACTTTACCCTAACTTTAGTTCACAATCATACAATCCCTATGGATTAGATTTGGTTAAGTAGTCCAATTCATTGCCATGTTCATTTATGGTTTATTGTGGGCTAGACCTCCCATATTAGGTATACAACGTGTGGATGGTGGATATATCGGTCGGGTCCAGGCAGTCTTATTCCACAGTTGGGCCTAACCTCGTGTCTTAGCCCGATTCGTAATTGCGTACCCACATTAGGTTCAACATTAGTGGTTGTTGGATACGTGGGTCGGGTCCGGGCGGACTTCCACCAGTAATGCAACCTAACCTCATGTCATAAGTACAATTACAATTCCTAATTTTAATTACTAGACATTCTATTATTAATCAATTAATTAATCTTTTCCCCTTTATAGTTGTTAATGCCTAATTTCCCCAATAATTTGAATTATATGTCCAAAAAAATTCATATTCAAATTATGCCTATATTAACCCTTTTTTCCCCCATTTCCTAACTAGCGCCCTCATAAACTGGTGGCATGCCTAAGCTAATAAGTAGCCTAGTCATAAACGATAATAGGGAAAATAATGGGAATATAACAAAAATGATCATCTTGGCATAAACATAAACTAGGATGATTATAAGGTGAACATACATACTGGCATGGACATGTAATTAACATCATAACAAGGTGGACATAAAACTGATGAACTGGTGGCAGACAATTGATTCTAACATAACTACGATGTCACAGTAAGCATAGTAAGATCTAAATTAGTAGTTTAGATGTCCAATTGGTTTAGATCTAACATGATAACACAAGGTGATAAATTAGATCACATAATTCAGATCTAGAGGTTAAAATAGATCGAACACCATTAGAATGACATAATAGCATGTTTAGATCTAAACATGGGTTCTCATGTCCAACTTACAACATATTTAAGTTGATCGCAATATAACAGGTGAAAGGTTATTTACATAAAGAGTTAGATCTAACTAATGTTGCGACTGTCTAAATTAACAGATTTACATTCACCACAACATAGTTACAATTCAAGATCCACATAGGTAACATAATAGAATAATCACAATTGCATTAGATCTAAAGGTGCAGATCTATCATGACATAGTATAAGATTTAACAACAGCACAAATCCATTGTTTATAACATATACAATTCATGGTCTTTCACAATTTACTTTTATTTATCTAAACCTAAAAGCAACTAGAAACTCACAACATTAGGATTAGAGAATAGATAAAGAATGGATCTTGAATTTCTGGATTTGATTTGCAAAGTTGAAATGTTGTACGTTATTGAAGAAAACGAATTCGTCTCAGTTCGAACACGGGCAGCACTTAGCCTCCATGATTTCCAGTGAAGAAATATGAGAAAAAGCCACGTATTTATAGCTGCAGAACCCTCTGAAACCGATTACCACATAAGCCCTAGGGGTGTCGACAACCCTTTGGGTGGGTCGACCCATAAGTCGACGCCCCTTGGGGGTCGACCCCGGTGTCGACACCCTTCTAGGGGGGTCGCCCCCTAGAGTGGGACATTTGCCGCCTTGATGAACTTTTGATTTTCGAACTGTTCTGGATAGGGTCTAACTCATATCTAACTCATATGTGTATGTATGTTTTTTCTACACGTATACAAACTTAAAAACCTAATAACTTCTTCATACGGTGTCCGTTTTACGCAAACCAAATGTCTATCTTAACCAGAATTTCGAGACGGACGCGGTGGCGCAGTCCGTTTTCCTTAATTCTGAATATTAAATTAATTATTATTTAATTTATCCTCTTTTAGTGTCGTTAAAAATTCGGGGTGTTACATTCTCCCCTACTCAAAGGATTTCGTCCCCGAAATCTCTAAGTTAAGAAGAATGCATATCCTACCATCCATCATCCATCTACTTATACAACAACCACTGGCATCCATTGTCCTTAAAGACTTCTAATGCTTATATGATTACATGTAAAGGTGTGTGTATATGTCCCAACACTAATGCGAAAAATCAGGTAGTCTACTGATTCAATTGACCTCCTTAATGCAATGATGTTAGTGCCATGAATCCAATATGTATGTGAATAATCCTATTATAACATGTAAGCTTTATATCTGTGCACACTCATTCGTCCAAATGCAACATCCATATGCTAATACATCCATTTCCATCCATAAAAGAAAAGAAAATGCACACACATCCATATGCAGTATGGAAGTGATTGAGCCGATCTTAGTGCCTAATGTGCATGTATATGCGTCCACAGGCAACCACTAGCAAACACTTGCATCCACTTGCATCCATCAAGCATAACATGTCTCAAACACATGCTTACATCCATAGGATTCCTATCTAAAGGTCAAAAAAATACTATGGATATGATTGAAACAAGAACTGATAAAACTTTGAAAAAGGAATTAAGAACATACCCTCGAAAAGGAAAGGGTACGAAGCATGAATCTTGTCTTAGGTCTCCCAAGTCACATCCTCTTGATTATCTCCCTATTGAACCTTTAGCAAGTTGATCTCTTTATTGCGTAGCTTCTTAACTTCTGATCCCAGAATACGGGTAGGGACTCGCCCGATTGTCGCCTCCCGTTCCACTTGTACTTCTTCCAACACACTCTGCTCAACGATTACTGCAGTGTCATGCAGGCACTTCTGTAGATGAGAAACATGGAAAACATCATTAACACCGAGTAGATTGTCTGGGAGTTTTACTCTATAGGCCATTTGGCCAATCCTCTCGGTTATGGAAAATGGTCCGATAGTCCTAGGTGCCAACTTCCTTACTGATCCGAAGCGAACCACATTCCTCAGAGATGACACTTTGATAAAAACCAAGTCTCCTACTTCAAATTCGAGGTTAGTCCTTCTCTTGTCTACATAGGATTTCTGTCTATCTTGAGTTGTCTTCATCCGCCGTCGAATAAGGTCAATTTTTCAGACATTTCCCTAACCATATCTGGTCCAAGTAATAATCTTTTTGTAGATTCCCACCAACAAGTTGGTGATCTACAGGGTCGTCTGTACAATGCTTCGAAGGGTGCCATGCCGATGCTAGCTTGATAACTGTTATTATAGGCTAACTCCACTAAAGGAAGATTCTCTTCCCAAGTCCCTCCGAAGTCTAGGATACAAAGCCTCAAAAGATCTTCAAGAATCATGTTCACCCTATCTGTTTGTCCATCGGTCTGAGGATGATAAGCGGTGCTCAAACACAACTGTGTACCTAGCGCTTCTTGCAAGCTCCTCCAAAATTCGTTGGTAAATATGGGGTCACGATCGCTCATGGTGCTAGAAGGTACTCCATGAAGACGAACTATCCCATGAACACAAATTGTTGCCAACTGTGATGTCGTCCTCCTACTCTTAACTGGAATAAAGTGAGCGCTCTTAGTGAGTTTATCTACCACAACCCAAATACTGGTGTTGCCTTTCTTCAGTCTAGGCAAACCATCTATGAAATCCATAGAGACACTCTCCCATTTCCACTGCGGAATCTCCAACTGATAAAGTAATGCACCGGGCTTCTTCTGCTCAGCTTTGACTTGCTGGCAAACTAAACATTGAGAAACAAATTCGACCAAATTTTTCTTCATCCCAGCCCAAAAGAAAACCCTCTTCATATCCGTGTACATCTTATCACCGCCTGGATGAATGGTCATCTTAGAATGGTGGGCTTTTTCTAGGATTGCCTTTATTAAGCTTCCAGTTTGAGGAACACAAAGCCTTCCATCTCGTCGCAACCACCCCTTTTTATCTATGGCATATTTACTAAGGTGACTAGAAGTCTCCCCTCTTCTAAGCTTATCCATGATGTCTAGAATCTGTGGGTCACCTTGTTGCGAAGCTCCTATTTGGTCCATAAGTGTCGGTCGTATCTCCAAGGATGCAAATAAATCAGGTAAAATCTCGATGGGGGTCTAAAATCAAAAGCTGATATGAACTCCAAGTTCTTTTTTTCCACAAACAGAGGACTCAAGGCCAACATCTGGCTACTTAGTGCGTCTGCCACCACATTACCCTTGCCCAGGGTATAAGAAATCTCAAAATCATAAGAAGCTAGAAACTCCATCCACCGTTGTTGCCTTAAATTGAGATCCTTCTGTAAGAACAGATACCTGAGAGATTTATGATCGGTATATAACTCAAACTTCTCTCCAAGTAAATAATGACGCCACGTCTTTAACGCAAATACTATGGAAGCTAGCTCTAGATCATGGGTGGGGTAGTTCTTTTCATAAACTCTCAACTGTCTACCCCCATCACACACTACTTTCCCTTCTTGCATTAGAACCGCACCAAGCCCTATACCACACGCATCAGTGTAAACGGTAAACACCTTAGCGCCAGGCAAGGTCAAGACTGGGGTTGTTGTCAGAGCCTCTTCAGTCATTGGAAAGCAACGTCACAGTCTATATCCCCACGAAAATGCCAAGTTCTTCTTAGTCAGCCTGGTGAGTGGGGCTGATATCTTTGCGATGTCCTTAATGAACTTCCTATAGTAACCCGCTAACCGAAGAAAGCTTCTCACCTTGGTTGCGTTTTTAGGAATCTGCCAATCTTGCACTGCAACCACATTCGCCAGATCTATAGTTATCCCTTCTTTAGAGACCACATGCCCTAAGAATCTCACCTCTTTTCTCCAAAAATGGCATTTGGAGAATTTTACTTTAAGCTGATGGTCATGGAGAGTTTTCAAAACTTCTCTCAAATGTTGGGCATACTCTTCTTCGCTTTTGGAGAAGATCAAAATATCATCGACAAATACTACAACAAATTTATTTAGGAACTCCCAAAACACCCTACTCATTAGATCGACAAATAGGCGGGTGCATTCGTCAGCCCGAAAGGCATAACTAACCATTCAAAGAAACTATCCGGAGTCCTAAAGGCAGCCTTATCTATGCTGTCCTCAGCCACCCTCAACTGATGGACCCATGGCCAAGTCTAACTAGGAAAATACTGAGACACCACCAAGATGATCAAATAAATCATCAATCCTCGGAAGCGGTGCCTATTCTTCTTAGTGAGTTTATTAAGCTCTCTATAATCAACACACAAACGATGTGAACCATCCGCCATAGCTACGAATAGTACTGGAGCACCCCATTCAGATATGCTTCATCTGATAAACCCTTTCTCAAGTAGCTCTCCTACTTGCTTACTCAGCTCCCTCCTTTCCCTCGGAGCCATGTGGCGCACTGGCAATGCAACTGGCTTTTCATTGTCCACCAAATATATACGAAAGTCGATCTCGTTCCTCGGAGGTAAACCCCGAACCTCGTCAAAAACATCGAAAAAATATCAGACTACTGGAACAGATTGCAAATTGTCAATAGATGCATCAAGAGACTCTAGGAAACTAAACATAACCGACCCTTGTGGGTCACACGAAATGTCAAGGATTCTCCCATGACAAGTCAGAAGCCTAACAACCCTCTTTTCACAATCTAGAATGGCACCATACGTGGTAAGCCAATCCATTCCTAGAATCAACCATAGCCCATAAACCCATGCACATACGCGTCGCATTCAAACTTGACGCCTAACACAGATATTTTCAAACCCCATCAAATCATAGATAAATAAGTCGAACCACCAATAGGGTTTGAAACAACTACGGGATCCACTACCATACTAGTAATTAAGTGTAGAGATTCAACTACAGAACTTGACATAAATGAATGTGAGGCACCAGAATCAAAAAGTGTCCTAATAGGATAGTTTAAAAGAGAAATTAAACCTTCCACAGAAATTTTTCTACCTCTATCAGGAGCACTGATCGCGAGAGCATGCACCTGCTCTCCAGAAGTCCCGGTCCTTTGACCCTGTCCTAGTGATCCCTGCTTCTTCGGGCACTCTCTAGCAAAGTGTCCGGCCTCTCCACAGTGGTAGCAAGAGTTCTTCCTTCGCTTACAGTCCTTAACCAGATGACCTTCCTTCCCACAATGGTGACATTTTCTCTTATCCTTGCCTTTACCATTTTCCCTCCTTTCTTCTGCTGTTGTTGTTGTTACTGCTTCCTCTTCTTGGGCCACACCTTCCTATTTTGCGATGTCGCGTCAGCCTTCTTTTCTCCCTTGTCTTCCTCATGTGTTAGGGCCATATCGACAAGCTTTTGAAAAGTGGCCCCCATTGGAATATGGGACCTGGCTAAACCATGTAGAGGCTCATTCAACCCTTTAGCAAACCGCAAAGCCCTTTTGTGCGGGTTATCCACCAACTCTAAACTAAACCTTGCTAGCTGGTTGAATTTATTCACATACTCTTTTACCGTCAAGTTTCCTTGTTTGAGTGCTAAAAACTTCTCCACCTGCGTGCTGCTTTCAGCTTGGGAAAGAAATTTCATTTCGAACCTCTTATAAAATCTTCCCAAGTTTCCACCGGACGTCCAGCTTGGATGACTTCCCACCAAAATAAGGCTCCGTCCTTCAGTAGCCAGGTGGCTAACTGAACCTTCCTTCCATCCTCTACTTCAAATATTACGAATAAGTCCTCGGTCTCCTTAAGCCAATTCCGAGCTTCTATGAATATCTCGTTCCCATGGAATGGATTCCCTCCCATAGCACGGAAATCCTTGCAGATCTTGGCGAAGTTGTCTGCTCTTGGAGGAGTAGGAGGAAAGACTGGTGCAGCTGGGGGAGGAACATTTCCTTGGCCCTCGGCAGGCGATGTGGCCTCCAAATGTCTATGGAACCATCCGAGTTTTGTGACGCCCTCTGGGATATTAGGAATGTTTTGTTCCCCAGAAATACTGAAAAAGGAAAAAGGAAGAAATTTAGATAAAGGTCCGAAGGATACTACATATGGCTTTTTGGGGAATGTTTTTCAAAATAGATTTTTCTTTTTGAAAATGATTTCTTTTAAAACCTTTTTGAAAATAATTTTCAAAAACTTTTATCTAATCTGGTAACCTTCAGCTCTGATACCAAGAGTGATACCCCACGTCCGTTAATGTCACTCACTACGGGAATGCATTAAGTTTCGTGAAGCGTTATAGGTAAACAGACAGAATAATTACAAGGCAGATATAAATAAGATAGCAGCGGAAATTTAAAATTTTATTTCAAATATAAATTATAATACTGTGGTCCACATACCATAAGTCACAAAAACCATTACAATAAAATAACTTCTGTCTTGCACCATCAAAGTACATAAGAATATAAAAAGCAAAGTTCCCCAATTGAAAGAGTTAAGCCATAGTAGGGACAAGAACTTGAGCTATACTTTAGAAGTAGCTCCTAGCAAGATGATATCTGAGTCCTGACTAAGCCTGAGTGTTTCCTCCATGAGAACTTGAGGGGAGGACGGAAGAAAAAAGGAGAATCAAAAGGGTTAGACTAAAGTCTGGCGAGTCTAGTTACTTTTAGCCGGTAAATAAATAAAAGTAACATGATAGGCATATAAATTGGATAAGAGAGATCACTACATAAATGGCAGGTGTAACAAGGTAGACAGGGCAAGGTGTATACATTTCTCTAATGATTACTCTGCACTATTACTAGTATAACCAGAATGAGATGATCCCTTCCACTATAAGGTGGTAGACTTAGGGCATATGTCCAAATATACCATAACAACTACCCTAATCAATCATCTCCCTACTCTGTAGATACTCTGTGTCGGCCCTACTTGTAATAACCCGGAAAATCAGAACCAATTTAAATTTTTTATTTTGGCTATTTTAATGAATTTTGAATATTTAAAATGATTTATTTTAAATAATAACAACAAGAAACTTATTTTGAATAGAATTGGAACGTATATATTTATTTAAATCGAAGTTAGAACGAAAATTTTATTTTAATTATAAAAGGAATTGAAAATGGCGCGGTAGTTTGAAAATTCGATTTCAAATTTCAATTGAATGTACAGGATTCAACATAAAATAGATTTTAGTGAAACCAGAAATATTTGAATCCATTCGAAAATATCTTTCTAACGAATCATAAAAATTGAAATTTCATAGCGGGAATCAAAAGTTATGGCCAGTTGAATATTTAGAATAGTCGCTATGGAATAAATATAGCCCTTGAAAATAGTCATTTTGCGAATGACCTTCGTTTTCGAGGAAACCACTTTTATTGGATCTGGAATGTCAAGTTATTGCTAGATTCCCATTTTCATAATTTTTCGAAACAATATGTGAGCGTGGCAGAAGAAAACGTGCTTTGACAGTTTCAGTCAATTTGGATCGACCAGAAAATGGCCATTTTTCAAACAGTCTCGAAATTCGACGAAATTAGTTTTCTTAGGACCTTATCATCAAAATATAGCTAGATTTATTTTTCGGGAATTTTTAGAGTTAGCATATGGCTCCGGTAAATTAAAATGTACATTCAAACCTAAAATTGAATGTTCTATATTTTAATTTAAAGGAAAACTGATCGTGACAGCTGAATTGGGTTATGAAAAATATTCCATTGTGTTCGGAATGGGGTATTTGGCTAGGGGAGATTGTCGTTGGGTTTAATTTGGAGTTAGAAAGCAAAATCTCTATTTTGGAATTAAATAAATAATAAAGTACAGTATTAAATTCTTATAAAACCTAACCCTAGGCCCAATTAAACACAGCCGCCTCGCTCTCATCATCAACGAACGAAATCGCTCCACAAAAAGATCTTCCCTGATCTCCATTATCGTTCAGTAAAATCAAGAGCTTCTTAAGGGGGAATTCAATTACTCTTTGAGATCTTGAGATTCATATGGGTTTGGTAGGAAATGGGGGTCTGGTTTGTTCGAATTAGTGCCTCGAAGGCTCGGCATTCACACGCGTTTTGAGAGAGGAGGGGCATTCGAAGTAGCGTTCGTTCCTGGTGAGGAGGGCGGAAGTGAAGGCGCAGGTCATGGGCTAGTCAGATCCAACGCCGGTAGCTCGATGGATGTGCGATTTCTAAACCTAAAAAGGAGATTTATGGGTTTCATGGTGGAAAGACAACGAAGAAGAAGGCAAAGTGAACAACAGTGTTTTTTTAATTAAATGTTATTAACAATGGTGATTAGTTTCTAATTATAATTTAATTAATCTAATTTTATAATTAATGCAAATGGATTCATAACTTCTTCGTATGAAATTGGAATTCAGAAATTTCAGAAGCTTTGGACTCGTCTCAACGAGAGCTACAACACAGAATTGACCCGAATAAAAAAGGAGCAAATCAGAATTTGAAGCAAATTTAAACCTGAACCAAACCAGAAATTCAGAAATAAAACTGACGGAGTGGAAAACTAATGTGAGAACTTCTCACTATTATTTTATTCAGTTATGTAAATTATTTTGTAACTGCATATATGAACTGCTCCCCGTCGTCCACATACCATAGATGACTTGTTCGATTGTATTGTGATGTAGAAATTGATTGTGATTGTCATGTATTGATACAATTGTATGTAAAAATTATTTATATAAAATAGGTATATAAATTATCATGAAATAAAATAAATATTCATTTACAAACCGGACGGTTTGTCTATGTACATGTATTTATCTAATATTGATTGGGACGATAAATTTTACACATCACCTAACTGCACAAATAATAAACAGTATATGTTGTTTGAAAACCCAACACGGGTATTGGGATAATATTTGACATACACTGATCCCAATAATTAGGGGTATGTCAATCGATGGGTTGACAGACTGTATAAGCGTTATTTATTTATTTTAATGCTTATACAGTTGTACAATGCACTCTGGATGTTGTTTGAATTTTTAATGATTGCTTATCATTATTGTTGTATATATATGATGTTGAAATCATATAAATAAAATTATAAGGTAATTGACTGTGTCTGATTCCAGTTCAGAACTAACGAATATTTTAAAATAATATTCAGAAAATATTGAAATGTGAAGTTGTGTTAAGTAGTTAAATGCCATTTTAACACGAATGGGAATTTTGTCGATTTTATTCATTTTATAATGAATATCGAAAAGTGATTTCAAAATCGGATATTTCAGAAAATATTATCGTTTTAATATTGAAATGATATGGAAAATTTAATTTTGATTTGAATTCGAAAATAGAATTGAAATCGATTGAAATGAATTTAAAATAGAATTGAAATCAATTTGAAATGAATTTAAAACGAATTGAAATGGGATTGAAATTGATTGAAATGAATTTGAATTGAATTCGTTTTAAAATGAATTTAAAACGAATTGAAATGGAATTGAAATCGAATCGAATTGAACTGAAATCGATTTGAAATGAATTTAAAACGAATTGAAATGGAATTGAAATCGAATTGAATTGAATTGAAATCGATTTGAAATGAATTTAAAACAAATTGAAATGGAATTGAAAATTGAATTGAATTGAAATCTATTTGAAATGAATTTAAAATGAATTGAAATGGAAATCGATTTGAAATGAATTTAAACGGATTTATAATGGAATATTCAATTTTGATTTGATGGAAGTGGAAATCGTTTTTGAAACGGATTTGAAACGATTTATAAAATTCGTTTTAAATGGAAATCGACGAAATATGTGATATATATATATATATACACACACACACATATTATATATATCATATATATTATAATGGCCTGAATAGAACGCGCCGCACTGCGGCAGTTCGCAAATTTCGACCATTAACTTCAAATGGACGTTACGAGAGATCCGACCTTCGGATTTTCCTAAAACTGGAACCATTGGGTTCATATCGAAAAGAGCTTTCCAATGAATATAAGAGATCTGTAATCTGACGGTTAGATTTGGAGATATGTCCAAATCAATTTCAGAAAAGGTCGTTATAGATGCAGTTCGGTGGCTGTTATTGGAAACCGACTATACGAGCGATAATACAATTATTAAAAATATGGAAAAATTATGTAAAATCATAATAAATGGCTTGGAAAGATTTTGGATGAAAATTTCCAGTTTTGAAAAGATAAAAATATATTTTTATCGACATGAACTAGTTGTTAACTAGAATAATAATTTATTTATTTTTAAAATAAATAAATTGGATTTGAAAATGGTTTTAAAATAACCAGAATTTTTCCAAAGAATAAATTGGAAATGGATTCGGAATGGAAATAATCTTCGGAACATTTTGATATTGTATTCCGTGATGATACGGATATTGTTAAGGAATTTGGAATATATATATATATATATCGTTATTCCAATACGATATTTGTTGGTTTCAGAATTTGATATTGAATATAAGCCGATATATTTTCTATTCAAAGCCTTGTATTTAATATCAATTTAGATTTTGGGTTTGTTGTGAACGATGTTTTCACTAACACTATTCTTAAACCCAGTTGAGAAAAGATCAAATCTTTTTATTAAGATTTAAAGAAGTTTACCAATTAATTAATATTTAACTGGAATTGAATTGAAATTTGTTTTTGGGTTTATTGCGAATGGTGTTTTAAATAACACTTGTTCTTTAACCCGATTAACAAATGAAATGGGATTTTGGGTTTGTCGTGAATGGTATCTTTAAAAATATTGTTCTTAAACCCAATGGAGTTAAGAAAATTAGAAACTAACTGGAGATTAGCTAAGTTGAATGGTTTCCTGGGTATTGATCTGATGTTGGTTTTGGCCTTCGGGATTAATACTTAGGGAATTGCTCTCTTACTAATTTACGGTTAGATACTGATGGAATGGAATGTGATTTTGGGTTTATCGTGAGCCGTGTTTTAAATGGCATTGGTTCTTTAACCCGGTTAAAGATAAGATAAATTTCTTAGCTTTGAATAATCGTTAATATTGATTTTTGGGAAGATTTAAACTAAATGGAGTTTTAATGAATCTTTGATTAGATTGAAAAGTGAATGTGATAATTAAAATTATCAATTCAAGAAAATGATCGAAAATGGAGTACCACCAGTTTTACTCCAGGAGATAGCTAAATCTTTAATTAGATTTGAATGTGAAATGGTAATTAATATTTACCGATAACACTATGGTGTTAGATATGGAGTATTACCAGTTTTGCTCCATGGATGAATAGGTTGGGGTTGGGAAATAAAATAAATGATTACTTCGTTGTAGTTCTCTAATCCCGACTAGTTTGAAAAACCATAATATGGTTTGATATCCAAAGGAAGATTAAAGAATAAATTTAAAAGAATTTATCTTTGATAAAATTTATGGGATCCTTTCCCAAAGGAAAAGAATATTCTGGATTGGAATAAGGCGTATGATGTGTTGTTATGGCACTTGGTAATAAGATACGCGAGTTATTCGGAAAGGTCGTGTTTAACCCATTCTGAATAACTGATACGACGAGAAGTTGAAGAGATTGAAGACGGTGCAAGACCGACGATCTTCACATCGAATGGATGGGTTGCTACTGTTGCTCATGATGGGAGTAGCTACCTTGAAGGGGCTACAGTGGTAGCCGTCCGGACGTGCTTGTTGATTGTACGGATATGCGAGGGCCTCTCTCCTGTATTGGACACACGGGACGAGGAATAAGGTGCATCCGGTTTCGTTCAGACCTAGAACAAACTTGTAAATGGATGATGTGTCTGACATTGGATTTTATTCTGTGCTGATTGATCTCTGTTAAATATACATCTGCCTGGTGAAGGGAAATTTATTCCCTTACTTCACCTTTCTCTGAGACGTACGGGATCAGAGGTTGTATATCGATAGACATCAGTCGCATGGCGTAAATTGCCTGTATGGCAGGCCTAAGTGGCAAATGATCAAGGCTTCTGTTGAAAAGCAGAGTCTTGTGGTTGATGATCAAAGCACAGCTTTAATGTAGCACGGCTTGTGTATCGTTAATTCGCGAGCCTCACACACCAGTATGGTGGTAAACTGATGGTTAGATCAGTATGCTTTTAAGATGAGGATAGACACCCTATGGATTGTCATGGATTCGGTCGACCGAGGTAAGGGATAGGACACACACCCCCCCCCCCTCCGATTCCCTGATGGATAGAGTTAGCGGTGTTTTCGCATGCCTGCGACGTAGGCCGCGGTAACTTGTTTCCTGGATAGTGCGGATGTGCATTACAGTGTTTTCGCATGCCTGCGATGTAAACCGTAGGGAATTGCACTATGCGATAGATCTTTCGAATCAGTAACCACTATGATGGAAATCCAATTTCCAAATACGTGACATTTCGGTTTTGATTGTAGATCCTAGTATTGGCGACATGATATATGGTACCCATGCCGTCTGTGATTGATATATTTATATTTAAAGTTGATTTCTTCACTTATAGTAATAATAAAAGATTTGTTTTAAAACGTACCAAGCATATTTGGCTATTATAAGGCAAAACTCTATCCTCCGGCTTGCATTGCATTGTGTGATAGGACCTGAGTCTTATAATAGCTTCATTTTTTTTATTTAGCATTTGTTTTAGGCACTGGTATTCTTGGGGTAAACCCGTTCCATGTTATACGGCGCGGTCCCTTGGTTTACCTCATTTTAAAGTAAAGTTTTAAATAACTGTTTTAGTTCTCACACCAGTCACATGACTGACCTGGAGTATATTGTTTTAACCTAAACTCTAGGTGCCCTTATTTTCCACACGGGCAGCTAGTAGTTGGATTTTGCAGATATTATATTTACAGGATCCTGGTTTACAGCTGAAGTGATATTCAGAAAGTTTTGTATCCGCGTATTTCTTTCAGTTGTGTTTTGTGTTATTTTTCCGCTGCTATGTATTTAAATGTAATTTAAATCTTTGATATTTTTCTTATGTATTATATTTATTCATACTTTGTTATATTCGTGTATTCTGATGGAATTGTTGTAAATAGCAATGATATGTTCTTCTGTTTCTGTTCTGATTGTCGTCTTCTCAAACAATTCGTCCTTCCTATTCTCTTCGGAGGTCGGGGAAGTTCGGGTCGTCACATTACTGTAGGATGTATCATTTCCTATAGTGGTAACCCCTTACTGATATGCACAGCCCCATATCTACTGGTGTCACGGTCGTCTTATCCCCCTATGCACGACTCATGCACGCACATGGCCCGGTTGGTTTCCGTCGCCCACGTCGTCCTCCATGTTTGGATCTCTTACAATCAATCAGTAAGTGTGTCCCCTCTCCGCCTAGTATGGAGTATTTTATTTGATACTTACTCCGGGCTACTGACTGAAATGGGTCCCACAAAATATGATACAAGCTCTCCCCTTTGTCTTGTATCCCCCACTAGGTTTTCACTGACTATGTATACAACTAGGTGTCTTTAATTACATAGCCCTATACCAGTTATGCTTACCCTAAAAGGTGTCTTTAATTACATAACTTTATTATTTCCTCCAGTTATGTATACCACTAGGTGTCTTTAATTACATAACCTTATTGAGTTAAGTTGTGGGCCTATATGTAAATATTACCCACCCCTTCAAGATTTTCTTAACCCATCCAGTATCCAATCAATTTACTTAACCCTAACTTTAGTTCACAATCATACAATCACTATGGATTAGATTTTGTTAAGTAGTCCAATTCAATACCATGTCCATTTATGGTTTATAATGGGCTAGACCTCCCACATTACGCCTACAACGTGTGGATGCTGGATATGCCGGTCGAGTCCAGGCAGTCTTATTCCACAGTTGCGCCTAACCTCGTGTCTTAGCCCGTTTCGTATTTGCGTACTTAGAGCTCCCACATTAGGTTCAACATTAGTGGCGGCTGGATATGCCGGTCGGATCCGAGCAGACTTCCACCACTAATGCAACCAACCTCATGTCATAAGTACAATTACAATTCCTAATTGTAATTACTAGACATTCTATTATTAATTAATTAATCAATTAATTAATCTTTTCCCCTTTATAGGTGTTAATGCCCAGTTTTCCCAATAATTTGAATTATATGTCCAAAAATGTTCATATTCAAATTATGGCAGTATTAACCCTTTTCCATCCTTTTCCTAACTAGCGCACTCATAAACTGGTAGCATGCCTAGGCTAGTAAATAGCCTAGTCATAAACGATAATAGGGAAAATAATGGGAATATAACCAAAGTGATCATCTTTGCATAGACATAAACTAGCATGATGATAAGGTGAACATACATATTGGCATGGACATGTAATTAACATCATAACAAGGTGGACAAAAACTGATGAACTGGTGGTAGTCAATTGATTCTAACATAACTACGATGTCACAATAAGCATAGTAAGATCTAAATTAGTAGTTTAGATGTCCAATTGGTTTAGATCTAACATGATAACACAAGGTGATAGATTAGATCACATAATTCAGATCAAGAGGTTAAAATAGATCTAACACCATTAGAATGACATAATAGCATGTTTAGATCTAAGTATGGGTTCACATGTCCAACTTATAACATATCTAAGTTGATCGCAATATGATAGGTGAAAGGTTATTTACATAAAGAGTTAGATTTAATTAATGTTGTGACTATCCAAATTAACAGATTTACATTCACCACAACATAGTTACAATTCAAGATCCACATAGGTAACATAATAGAATAATCACAATTGCATTAGATCTAAAGGTGTAGATCTATCATGACATAGTATAAGATTTAACAACAGCATAGATCCACAGTTTACAGCATATCCAATTCACGGTCTTTCGCAATTTACTTTTATTTATCTAAACCTAAAAACAACTAGAAACTCACAGCGTTAGGTTTAGAGAATAGAGAAAGAATGGATCTTGAATTTCTGGATTTGATTTGCAAAGTTGAAATGTTGTACGTTATTGAAGAAAACGAATCCGTCTCAGTTCACACACCGGCAGCATTTGGCTTCCATGATTTCCAATGAAGAAATATGAGAAATAGCCACGTATATATAGCTACTGAACCCTCTGAAACTGACTGCCACATAAGCCCTAGGGGTGTCGACACCCCTGTGGGTAGGTCGACCAATAGGTCGACACCCCTTAAGGGTGATGGTCGACCCCGGTGTCGACACCTCTCTGGGGGGGTCGACCCCCTAGAGCGGGAAATTTGCCGCCTTGACGAATTTTTGATTTTCGAACTGTTCTCGATAGGGTCTGACTCATATGTGACTCATATGTGTATATATGTTCTTTCTACGCATATACAAACTTAAAACCCTCATAACTTCTTCATACAGTGTTCGTTTTACGCAAACCAAATGTCTATCTTAACCAGAATTTCGAGACGGACTCGATGGCGCAGTCCGTTTTCCTTAATTATGAATATTAAATTAATTATTATTAAATTTATCCTCTTTTAGTGTCGTTAAAAATTCGAGGTGTTACAATTAGTTTCTTCATACACTCCTAAAGCTCTGCTTAATAGAATTGGTACATATTCAAATTTATTAGTTTATGCGATTGTTAAACTCTTTAATAATATATGTTAATATTAGGCGGATGGGATATACCTTGCACTTGAGTTAGTCGATGAGCTGGAAAAGGAAGTTCCAAAAAAATAAAGGGAAATATTTATCTGTAAAACATATTTTGTGCTCTTGTTTGTCAAAAAACAAGATGGCCAGACCAAACCCTCCCTTCCCTGCTGCTTTACCCCTTCCTCTTTTTGATCTTGATGTTGCTGACTTACCCTCTACTCACAAATCAAAGAAAATGTATCAAAGCCGTAAGCAAGGTAAGGGTGAATCCTCCGATTAATTACCTTTGCTACAAACATATGCGGTTGGAAGTTCTCAACATCCAAGTTGCAATGATCGGTATTTTGTGTATTAGAGGATAGTAGAATATTAATATTATTTGCGTATGAAGTTGCATGATCGTATAACTTTGGGAAATGATTATTAGGGTCACTTCCTTTCTTCACTACTTTTGTTGAATTTTAATGTGACCATTTTACCGTTGGTGAACCTTGTTTCACCCATAACTTTTGATTAGTAAAGAATCTAGGTCTGAAACCACTTTCATTGGATTTTAATGATGGTTTCTTATTTCGTAGAGTGGTTACCCTAAGCAAACAAACTTATCTTTTGGGAGAAATAGTTGAAATAAGGTTTGGAGAGGGGTAAACAGCTTAAATGGGGAAAGTAGGGGTCATTATTGGGTGGGCCTAGGATCCACTTACGGATTGGGGCTAGTGGATGCTAAAATGAGTTGGCAATCATCTCCCGCTCATTAAACAACTCAGAAAAATAGATCATATACCCATTAATACTTACATCCTCTAAAATCTCCCTAAAAATGGCTTTATTTAGCTAAACCACCTCATTAAGTGAAGATTAAGTCCAATTAACATCAAATCAAGGTTAAAACTATTCTATGTCTTGGAATTCGAGCCAAATACTATTCATCTTTGATCAAACAATGCTTTGGGAATTAAGGTGAGTGATTAGTATCTTTTCTCACTAATTAAGGTGTGTTAACTTAGAAACATCTTCTAAAAATATGGAAAAATGTTCATAAACCATGATAAATCATATAATTACACATATGCAAGTTTGAGTTGATTTAGGTAATGTATGTGAAACCTATAATTTAAGGAGTGATCGGGTATTATCATGTGAACATAGGTTTTGGATGATTTACTATACCTTGTTTGAACTAAATACAGTTTGAGTATGCTTTGCATGTAGGACCTCACCTAGGAATGTTAAAATAAGTTCAAACACCAGCTAATGCCGACTCATGAAGGAGGAAATAAGCAATAAGATCTAGTTCGACCTAATGCGGTTCGGCAAAGTCCTGATCGGCATTAGCCCTGATCGTTCATATTTTTTAAAAGGACGACAAGGAAGGTCCCAAGATGCCTTAGGCAAAGTTTTAATTCAATTAGAGTTTTAGAAGTTAAGTTATGGTGTCAACAATCCCGCTTCGGCATAAGGAGAGAGCTCCGGTTCGGCTAAGGTGGAGAGCATGGAAGTAAAGGGAAGGAGCTTCCAGTTCAGTAGGCCGAACCGTATCTAGATTGGCATATGAACCGAACTCTGATTCGGTATTCGAACCAGATTCAATTCAATAACCAACCCCCAAGGCTGAATCGGCCATGTCGATCCAAAGCCTGGGTGATCTCGCTACTTGATCGGAGGAATACTAAGTGATGGAGCTTTTCATAGGATGACATTTCTTAATGGAGACGATCTTGTTCTCAGTGGGAGAACTCCAATGCACCAAGCTTAAGTCCGAGATGCGAGGAAAGTCTTGGTGGAGAGTTGCCATATAGGCTCCAAATAGGAACCAAGTGGCGACTTCCTAGCTAGACTTCATTGCGAATATAAATGAAAAGGGATCATCAATGTGCAAGGCTTACATAGGTACTATAGATTTAGAAGTAGTAAGTGCATGAGTCACTTAGACTAGGTTCGGGGTATTTATTCCAGGTTTGGGAAATTGGTGACACACGGGACCAGGTTCGGGTCCTGATCCAAGAGTATCATAAAGGCTGAGTGTTATCATACATCTGAGGCATTGAGTGAGTGAACATAAGGTTGGATGATATGTTTAGATGTTTGATATCACCTTATCATGCACATTCTTGTCAACACTTTGTGATGTAGTAGCCATAGAGTAGAGTACGTCATTATATGTGCTAACTATTTGGATGCAGGGCAAGGCGGGAATGACTCTTCATAACAGTGGTGTTACCTTGATTACTATTGCTTACACCATACCTTGTCTAACATGGAGTTTTATGCATTGCTTATTACTCTAGTGCTCTTAAATGAGCATACTAGAGATAAGTAGGGTGCACTCGAGCAGTTGACCGAAGACGAGCAGGAGGCTTTCCACTTACTGTTATATATATACTCTTATACCATGCTTTACTTATGTTGTTCACTACTTTGGGCATAGTAGGTGTTGTGTAGAGACAAAATTTTGTAGATGTATCTATGTATAACTTTTTGGACATTATGTTGTGATATGAATCTACTACCCTGATGATTATGATCCATTTCATCTTATACTATCTCATCTATTTTATATCATTCTGTGTTATTATTACTTTGTTCCATGCGCTACGAGGTATATGACAGGGTATTTTGGTTACTTTTCCTATTTCAACCTTGATGACCGCCTTGCAATGGCCAAACACCACTAGATCGCACTACATGAGTATTGGTGCTGGAGGGAGGTTGTCCCACCAGTCGAGGGTATTGAAGGACACAATGAAGAGGAGGAAGATTCATCGACGGGGGAACAATTCATTGTGAAGCCAAGGAGAAATTGCCAAAAAGAAAACACCTCGAATTTTGAAACATTTGAAGCAATTTAGTTGTGATGTATGAATTTTTATTTCAAAACTGATCGGGATTTGTAACAACCCTGAATTTTGGGGTAAATTTAAAAAATCTATTTTAACTAATATTAATGGGTTTTGATATTTAAAATAATAATGATTAAAAATTTATTTAAATCGAAGTTAGGATGAATAATTTAATTTTGATTATAAAAGGAGTTAGAAATGGCATGGTAGTTTGAAAAGTCAAACTTGTACTTTGACTGACCGTACAGGATGCAAAATTTAACGGTTTTAGTGAAACTAAAAATATTAGAATCTCTTTTAAAATATCTTTCCAACGAATCCGAAAAATCGAAATTTCATAGTGGGAATCAAAAGTTATGCCCAGTTTAAATTTTAGAATAGTCGCTGCAGGATTTATAGATATATTTTAATAAAAAAATAGCCATTTTTCAAACGACCTCTGTTTTCGACGAAACCACTTTTGTTGGATTCGGAATGTCAAAATATGGTTAAGTTTAATTTTTCATAATTTTTAGGATTAATTTGTGACCGTGGCAAAATGATTTCAGTTTGGTCAATTTCGGTCAATTTTAATCGACTTGAAAAAGGCCATTTTTCAAATAGCCTCAGAATTGAATGAAATTAATTTTCCTAGGTCTGCAGCGTCTAAACATAGATAAATATTTTTCAGGATTTTTCGAAGTTAATTTGTGGCCCCGGTGAATTTATTCGTACGGTTGAATTAAAAATAAAAGTAAAAAAAATTAAAATAAATAAAACTGGGTCAAGACAGTCGTTTGGGCCTGCGGGGCATAGCTAGATGAGTCCGTAATAGGGGTTAATGGGTAAAAACGACAGTCGTTGGGCTGAAATCGGACAAAGTGGCTAAACGGGCTTTATTGGGTAATTAAACCATTAAAATATTATTAATAATAGAAAATTTACAAACCAAAACCCTAATCCAAATGACCAGCCGCCACTTTCAAAACCAAGGGCCATGGCGCTCCGAGATTCATGACCAAAATACTCCTAATTCACTAAACCATTTCGAATGATTCCAACGCCAAATTAAAGAGAATTCAGAGAGCTTTAATCCGTGCGGTGGTGATCTGATTTTGTTCGTCATGGAGGCCGTATTTGAAGCGCAAAGGCGCTGCGTTTATGGGTGGTTCGTGGGCCATAGGGGGGTGCGAGTTCGACGGGGGTCACAACGATGGGGGAGCTCGGCCAGGGCTTCGACGAGGTGGCAACGGATCGGCCGGATGTTACCTTGGCTGATGTGCGCAAGGGGATCGACGGAGGAAGCTTTATGCGTTGTCGGGTTTGAAGACTCCTAGAGGAAGAAAGAAACAACGGACCAGAATTATCTCCAATGTAATTAACTAATTTAATCATGTTAAATTATATAATTAATATAATTAAGGTGAAAACGATCATAACTTGTTCAATTCTAATCAGAATTCAACGAAACTGAAAGTGTTTGGATCGTGAAAGCGAGATCTACGCGATGGAACTGACTAGACCTAATTCTGAGCAAGTTGAATTTTTGACAAATTTTGGATCTGAACAGCGCAGAACTCAATAACGAGGTGAGATTTCTTATTATTATTAATTAAAATTAAATTATTCTTGCTATCTGAAATCCTTGTATGTATGTATGTAAATAAATTTGGATTGGTGGTGATTGAGTTAGAAATTTGTATTTGCTGTTTGTATTGATTGTGATCCCTCATTGTGTTAGAATTGACGACAAAAACTTTATATATTTTGTTGTGATAGAATTGACGACAAAAACATATATAACACTTTATATTTTTGTTGTTGTGTTAGAATTGACGACAAGAGCAAAATTAACATTTTTTGTTAATTAGATTATGTAAAGCAAAATTAACATTTTTGTTAATTAGAACATGTTAGTGAAATGGAAAATGAACTTTTTTACCTATTAAAAAGGATTAGTTAAAAAGAGACATTTTTGTCACTTTAGAAAAATGTGAAATAAAAATATTCATTTTTGGTAATTAAAAATTATAAGACCAAAATATTCATTTTTGGTAATTGAAAAAGATTACACCAGAATATACATTATTTTACATCGTTATGTGTTAAATTAGAATTAACATTATTTTACATCGTAATGTGTTAAATTAGGAAATGGGCATGTTTTACACTATAATGTGTTAAATTAGAAAATGGACATTACTTTCACTGCCGTTTTGTTAAATATGAAAAAGACATTATTTATTTTGTCAATTTGTTAGAAATGGAAAAATAGAACTTTGATTTTATTGTCAATTAGTTTAAAGAGAAAATTATATTTTCATGTGGTGAAAAAAAAAGAAAAAAAGAGAAATTTTACATCTTTTTGTAAATAGAATTAAAAATGAAAATTTACATTTTCCTTATGAATAGGATTAAAAGTAAAATTTTGCACCTTCCTTGTGAATTGAATTAAAAGATAAAATTACATTTCCTGTAATTAGATTAAAAAGTAAGAAAAATACATTTATATGTAATTAGATTTATAGAAAGATAAAATTACATTTTTATGTAATTAAAAGTGAAAACTTAGATTTTCGTTAAAAGAATAAAGGAGTGATATTTACATTTTTATGTAAATAGTTTTCAACAAAAGAATTTAGATATGATATTTACCTTTTTAATGTAAATAGATTTTCAATAAGGGAAATTAGAAAGAAGAAAATTTACATTTTTATGTAAAAAAACAATGAAAGAGGAAATTTTACTTTTTAGGTAAATAAGCAATGAAAAGGAAAATTACATTCAAAAGGTAAATTAGAATATAAAGGACATTTTGTTAGGAAATTAGAATATAAAGGACATTTTGTTAGGAAATGTAAATTAGGATAAAAAGGACATTTTTGTTAGAAATTGTAAATCAGAATAAAAAGTATAGAAATGAAGATTACATCTTTATTGACCTTTTTTACGCAATAAAAAGAAGTAGAGAATTAGAAAAGTTTACATTTTCTTATTGTGAATAAGAACTAGAAAAGTTACATTTTTATTAATGTAAATTAAGAATAAGAAGAAAAATACATTTTTATGTAATTAAGTTAAAGAACATAAAATTTTCATTTTTATGTAATTAAGTCAATTTCCATGTGGATTAGGTTAAAGGTGAAAAATTTTCATTTATCATGTAAATTAAGATAAAGAAGAAAATTACATTTTATGTAAT
Source organism: Allium sativum (assembly GCA_030737875.1). Taxonomy (NCBI): domain Eukaryota; kingdom Viridiplantae; phylum Streptophyta; class Magnoliopsida; order Asparagales; family Amaryllidaceae; genus Allium; species Allium sativum. Next base: position 898,969,003 of record CM060918.1, read on the forward strand.
TGAGTTAAAGTTTATATTTTCATGTAATTAAAATTTAAAGTAAGATAATTACGTTTTTATGTAATGAAAAGATTAGATTTTGACATTACAAAATTATTTAATGCAATGTAGATTATATTAAAAAGAAAAGTCACATTTTTAATGTAGAGTATATTAAAAAGAAAATTTTACATTTTTAATGTGAATAAAAATAATAGAACTAAAATGTATATTTTTATCGTTATTTTAGATGCGATAAAATTAATAGAATTAAAATTTATATTTTTATCGTCATTTTAGATGCGATAAAAAAAGAAAGAAATGAAATGTATATTTTTATCGTCATTTTAGATGCGATAAAAGAATAGAATAAATATTATATATTTTTATCGTCATTTTAGAGGCGGTAAAAAGAAGTTACATTTTTCAATGTAAATAAAAGAAAAATGGGAAGTTACATTTTTATATGTAATTAGAGAAATATAGAAACTTACATTTTTTCAATGTAAATAAGGATGAAATAGAAATTATATATATATATATATATATTTATATGTAAATAAAAGAATTTACATTTTTTAATGTAAAAAAAAGAAATAAAAAAATGATTAGGAATTTACATTTTCCAATGTAAATAGAATATGAAATAAAAGTTACATTTTCAATATAATAATATATTGAAATATAAGTTTACATTTCTCAATGTAAATAAAATAGGATTAGAAATTTACTTTTTTTAAATGTAAATAAAAGGATTAGAAATTTACATTTTAAGGAATGGACTTTCATTAAAAAGAATAATGAAACCAAATATACATACCAAATATACATTTGGTGTAAATTGAAAGAAGAAGAAAATACATTGTTGGATATAGCATGTGTATGTGAATTATAATAAAAATAAACATTATTGTGTGCCATATTATACCTCGATATTATATCCACAAATAGGGATATTCGATGTTAAAAAAATATAGTGAAATGAAATGGATAACGGAATTATATATAAGTATATATATAGAAATTAAAATCAAACGAATCGAGCGTGGTAGTTCGCGTTTTAGAATTGTGTCTTTAATTGATCATACCGAAATATCCGACCGTCGGATTTTCCCAAAACTGAAACCGTTAGGTTCGCCTTGGGAAGGTCTTTCCAACGATATGAATTGTGTTAAAATCCAACGGTTAGATTTAGAGAAATTTGTAAAACAAATTTGGGTGAAAACAGCGCCAAGGTCGCCTATTGACTTGAAGCGTCGTTAAATAAAATTCAATTATTTCTATATAAATAAAAATAGAGATTAATCGTTATAAATTAATATTAACGATAAGAAATGATTTGAAATGATATATATGCGAGAATCATTTGAAAGGTCCAAGTTCAATCTCATTTCAAATGATTATTCGTCGATCTAAGTCGAAGAGTTGAAGACGGTGATTGAAGACCGACGAGCTTCACGTCGAGTGGATGAGTTACCATTGACGCCCATGATTGGAGTAGCTACCTTGAAGGGGCTACAATGGTGGCCATCCAAACTACTTGTTGATTGTTCGGATATGCGAGGTATAAGGTGCCTTCGGTTTCGTTCAGACCCAGAACGGACTTGAAAATGGATTGTATGTCTGACGTTGTATTCCTTTATACGGTATTCGTTGATCTCTGCTAAATATATATTTGTTTGGTGTTTAACACCCTTCTCTAAGACGTACGAGCTTAGAGGTTATATATTGGTAGGAATCAATGGTACGGTATGGATTGACAATGTGGCATGCTAAGATGCAGTTGATCAAGGCTTTGTTGAAAAGCAGGCCTTGTGGATGATGATCAAAGCACGAACTGTTTAGGCGTAGCTTTGTGTATAACGTAGCTTCACGAGCCTCACACCCCGGTATGAGTCATAAACGGAGCAAGGGAACGCAGGGAGAGCAGCACGTTTCTTATTAGCTAAAAGTGGTGTTTGGGTTTTACACGGCCCGACATTTTACTTATGTGATGATGGAATTAGGCGCCTTGGATATTAGGTCCTATAGGACTGGGAAACGTGGGTTCAGGAATTGCCAATCCGCAAAATCGTATGTGTGGACCGGCCCTGCAGCTTTCCAAAGGTTCACTGCGGGGGATCCTAAGACATTAGCTAGAGTGTCTTGAATCGGTAAGGAGATCGTTCCTAGCCCTGACTCATGATGGAAACCCAATTCCCAGTACGACCCTACGAACTTGATTGTATTACTAGTATGGAGGCATATTATATGGTAGCTATGCTTCCTAGGATTGATACATTTACTTTGAAATGTTTTTAAAACTTATATACACTAATAATAATATCAAATTCGTTTTTATTGTATCAATCATTTTAGACCATTATAAGGTAAAACTCTATCCTTTGGTTTGCGTTGCATTGTGTGATGGGACTTGAGTCTTATAATGGTTTCATTTTTCTAAAAAGCATTGCGTTGTTTAACGATTTACTTTATTTTTACGCACTGGCAGTCCAGTGGATTAAACCCGTTCCGCTTTAGCGGCGTGGTCCTTGGATTTGCCTTATTGCTATTAGTTAAATTAGTTAAGAATTCTCACACCAGTCCCATGACTGACCTGTAGTTTGTTTCACTTGCAAACTCGGGTGCCCTCTTTTATGCACGGGCAGTCGAGTAGCTTATTTTGCAGATATATCGAGTAGGATTCTGGATTGAAGCTTAAAGCTGTGTCCAGAGTATTGATAGAGTTCCGTTGTATCTATTTTATTGTTTCCGCTGCATTAAAATATTGTAATTTATATTCCGCTGTAATTTTATTCGATGTACTCTGATGTTACATTATTAGGATGTTTATAAAAGTTTGTTGTTGTTCAAATGTGTTGTATTCACAGAGTTAAATGTTCGGGTTTTGTACGGTCTTGGTCGATCTAACGATCGATCGGGTCGGGCGAAACCCGAGCCGTTACAGTTGGTATCAGAGCTCTGGTTAGCTCAAATCTTTGGGGTACAACTCGTTAGAACTGAACAAAAGACTCATCAGAGATTGGATTAGTAATATCCAATAAGAATACTCATTAGAAATAGGATCAATAGTATCCTAGAATGAGAAAACTCATTAGAGATGGGGTTAGTAATGCCCTAGAATGAGTTGAGAGTGTTAATTAACGTATTTTTGATTATATATAATCGATCTTTGATAATATGATTTTTGAATATATAAAGTCGTATATTTTAAAAGTTAATCAACAAGTAAAATTATTTAAGATAGGATAATTAAACAACTTTAGCTTCGTTCCTTTTCGAGGACGAAAAGTTTTTAAGTGGGGGAGACTGTAACAACCCTGAATTTTGTGGTAAATTTAAAAAATCTATTTTAACTAATTTTAATGGGTTTTGATATTTAAAATAATAATGATTAAAAATTTATTTAAATCGAAGTTAGGATGAATAATTTAATTTTGATTATAAAAGGAGTTAGAAATGGCATGGTAGTTTGAAAAGTCAAACTTGAACTTTGACTGACCGTACAGGATGCAAAATTTAACGGATTTTAGTGAAACCAAAAATATTAGAATCTCTTTTAAAATATCTTTCCAACGAATCCGAAAAATCGAAATTTCATAGCGGGAATCAAAAGTTATGCCCAGTTTAAATTTCAGAATAGTCGCTGTAGGATTTATATATATTTTTTAATAAAAAAATAGCCATTTTTCAAACGACCTCTGTTTTCGACGATACCACTTTTGTTGGATTCAAAATGTCAAAATATGGTTAAGTTTAATTTTTCATAATTTTTAGGATTAATTTGTGACCGTGGCAAAAAGATTTCAGTTTGGTCAATTTCAACCAATTTTAATCGACTTGAAAAAGGCCATTTTTCAAATAGGCTCAGAATTGAACGAATTTAATTTTCCTAGGTCCACAACGTCAAAACATAGCTAAATATATTTTTCGGGATTTTTCGAAGTTAATTTGTGGCCTCGGTGAATTTATTCGTACAGTTTAATTAAAAATAAAAGTAATTTTTTTTAAAATAAATAAAATTTGGTCAAGACAGTCGTTTGGGCCTACAGGACATAGCTAGATGAGTCCAGAATAGGGGATAATGGGTAAGAACGACAGTCGTTGGGTTGAAATCGGACAAAGTGGCTAAACGAGCTTTATTGGGTACTTAAATCATTAAAATATTATAAATAATAGAAAATTTACAAACCAAAACCCTAATGCAAATGACCAGCCGCCACTTTGAAAACCAAGGGCCATGGCGCTCCGAGATTCATAACCAAAATACTCCTAATTCACTAAACCATTTCGAATTATTCCAACGCCAAATTAAAGAGAATTCATAGAGCTTTAATCCGTGCGGTGGTAATCTGATTTTGTTCGTCATGGAGGTCAAATTTTAAGTGCAAAGGCGCTGCGTTTATGGGTGGTTCGTGGGCCATAGGGGGGTGCGAGTTTGACGGGGGTCACGGCTATGGGGGAGCTCGGCCAGGGCTTCGACGAGGTGGCAACGGATCGGTCGGATGTTACCTTGGCTGACGTGCGCAAGGGGATTGATGGAGGAAGCTTTATGCGATGTCGGGTTTGAAGACTCCTGGAGGAAGAAAGAAACAACGGGCTAGAATTATCTCCAATGTAATTAACTAATTTAATCATGTTAAATTATATAATTAATATAATTAAGGTGAAAACGATCATAACTTGTTCAATTCTAATCAGAATTCAACGAAACTGAAAGCGTTTGGATCGTGAAAGCGAGATCTACGCGATGGAACTGACTAGACCTAATTCTGAGCAAGTTGAATTTTTGACAAATTTTGGATCTAAACAGCGCAAAACTCAATAACGAGGTGAGATTTCTTATTTTTATTAATTAAAATTAAATTATTCTTGCTATCTGAAATCCTTGTATGTATGTAAATAAATTTTGATTAGTGGTGATTGAGATAGAAATTTGTGTTTGCTGTTTGTATTGATTGTGGTCCCTTGTTGTGTTAGAATTGACGACAAAAACTTTATATATTTTTTTGTGATAGAATTGACGACAAAAACATATATAACACTTTATATTTTTGTTGTTGTGTTAGAATTGACGACAAGAGAAACATTGACATTTTTTGTTAATTAGATTATGTTAAGCAAAATTAACATTTTTGTTAATTAGAACATGTTAGTGAAATGGAAAATGAACTTTTTTACCTGTTAAAAAGGATTAGTTAAAAAGAGACATTTTTGTCACTTTAGAGAAATGTGAAATAAAAATATTCATTTTTGGTAATTAAAAATGATAAGACCAAAATATTCATTTTTGGTAATTGAAAAGGATTACACCAAAATATACATTATTTTACATCGTTATGTATTAAATTAGAATTGACATTATTTTACACCGTAATGTGTTAAATTAGGAAATGGACATGTTTTACACCGTAATGTGTTAAATAAGAAAATGGACATTATTTTCACCGCCATTTTGTAAAATATGAAAAAGACATTATTTATTTTGTCAATTTGTTAGAAATGGAAAAAAAATAGAACACTGATTCCATTGTCAATTAGTTTAAAGAGAAATTTATATTTTCATGTGGTGAAAAAAAAAAAGAAAAAAAAGAGAAATTTTACATCTTTTTGTAAATAGAATTAAAAATGAAAATTTACATTTTCCTTATGAATAGGATTAAAAGTAAAATTTTGCACCTTCCTTGTGAATTGAATTAAAAGATAAAATTACATTTTCATGTAATTAGATTAAAAAGTAAGAAAAATACATTTATATGTAATTAGATTTATAGAAAGATAAAATTACATTTTTATGTAATTAAAAGTGAAAACTTAGATTTTCATTAAAAGAATAAAGGAGTGATATTTACATTTTTATGTAAATAGATTTTCAATAAAAGAATATAGATATGATATTTACTGTAACGACCCGCAAATCCGTGCTATTTGAGTTGACTAATAACACCACACGTCCAACCCAAATTGCACAGAAATATGAATCATTATTAGGAAGAAGTTAGAGGATGAGGAATATAAAGAAAGAAATATTAGAATAGAAGAAAAACGAAGATCACAAACTCACAGCGGAATGAATAAAATATATTATAACATAGCTTTTGAAAATACAAATCAGTAACTGGACATACATACCATTATCAGAGCACAACAGTTATTCCTGGAACAGTTATAAACACCTGTTTCCAGATATAAACATGGTTCACAGCGGAATATATGATAGTCTATAGCTAACTGGTGAAGCCTCCTGCTTTCAGCTCTTCCAAGTGGATCTGAAAAATCCCGACTACTTGACTGCCCGTACAAATTTGGGCACCCAAGAGTTTAGGGAAAACAAACAAAATAAACTCTGGGTCAGTCATGGGACTGGTGTGAGTAAATTCCAATCATTTGTTTAACTTTAAAAATCCTCTCAAAAGAAAAGATAATAGTAAGACCAGCCCACACATAAACATGGACGGTTTTTACCTTACTATAACCCAAAACACTTTGATACGAAAATCCAGAGATATTATAATAATGTCTACATCAAATAAATAACCAATAGCAGAACGCTTGCATCTCACGCTCCATATACATAGTATAAAATCAAAAAAAACCGCATGGCTGTAACAACCCGGAAAATCTGGGCCAGTTTAAAATTTTTATTTTGGCCATTTTAGCGAATTTTAATTATTTAAAATGAATTATTTTAAATAATATCGTCGAGAAATTTATTTTGAATGGAATTCGAACGTATATATTATATACGTCGTCGTTAGAATATAAATATTTATATATAATTATAAATAGAATTGAAAATGGCGCGGTAGTTCGAAAATTCGATTTCTAATTTCAAATGAATATACAGAATTCAATATAAGTCAGAATTGAACGAAACAAGAAATATTTGAATCTGTATAACTATATCTTTGTAACGAAGTTAACAAACTGAGATTTCATCTTAGAAATGATAAGATATGTCCAGTTTAAAATTAGAAATAGTCGCTGTGGAATTTATATATATTTTTATATATATAAGGCCCTTAAAAATAGCAATTTTGCAAATGACCTCGGATTTCGACGAAACCACTTTTGTTGGGTCCGTGATGTCAAGTTATTGCTAGGTTTCAAATTTCATAATTTTTCGATTCAATATGTGAGCGTGGCAAAGGAAAACGCGTTTGACCAATTTCAGTTGATTTTAATCGACTGGAAATTGGCCATTTTTCCAACGGTCTCGGAATTCGACGAAACTAGTTTTGTTAGGACCGTATCGTCAATACGAAACTAGAAAATATTTTTCTGGAATTTTTCTAGTTAGTATGTGACCCCGGTAATTTGAAATGTACGTTTAAAATTCAATATAAGGATTTAAAATGTAATTTCAACGGAAACTGATTGTAACGATCAAACCAGCTTACGATACATATCCCATTGTGTTCGGAATGGGGGTAAAACGCTATGGACGACAGGCGGTGGACCTCGTTTCGAGGTCATAAGTAAAAGTCAACCCTTTGGCAAAAATTTAATAATTAAATAATAAAATAAAATAGAATCCCCCCTTTTCTCTTCTGCTTGCCCCCCCCCCCCCCCCCCCGATCCCTCATTCATTTACCAGAACGAAATAAAAAAAAAAAGAGAAAACCTAAAAACCCAAAATCGCGCCGCCTTATCCTTGCCGCCGACAATCGAAGCAGCGCCCCCGAAGCCTCGCGACCACCTCCCTCCAGACGACGCTACCCTCGACAAATCGAAGCAGCCCCCAATCGGAGCCTCCACCTCGAACACATCATCGCGACGCCTCTCTGAACCTCCGAACGCCGCCGAGCCGCCCTCTTCTTCCCTCCTCCCCTTCGCAAGCTGTCGGTGAGCCATTTTACTTTATTTTTATTTTTATTTTTATTTTTGTTTTGTTAAAACTAATTACTGTATTTTTATTTTAAGTTATAAAACTGTATTTTTATTTTAAGTTGGAAAAACTGCATTTTTAAATAAGGTAAAAACTGCATTTTTATAAAAGAGTTTTAAAAACTGTTTTGAAAAGAAAAAGAAAACAAAAACTGTTTTTGAAAATAATTTAAAAACTGTTTTTAAAAGAAATTGAAAACTGCATTTTTAAAAGAAAATAAAAACTGATTTTTAGTTATAAAATAAAAACTGCATTTTTTTTATAAATGAATGTAAAAACAGAATTTTTGTAAAGAACTTTAAAACTGATTTTTTTTTTTGGGAATTTTAAAAACTGTTTTTTTTATATATAAAGTTTTAAAAACTGATTTGAAAAGGAAAAGAAAACTGATTTTATTTTAAAACTTTAAATAGGAAAAAGGGTTTAATCTTTAAAGAGAAAAAGGATTTGAACTTTAAGAAGTAAAAATCATATTTTTATATATTGATAGTAAAAGTAAAAATCATATTTTTTATATTGAATAGCGTAGTAAAAATTCGATTTTTACATATGTAGAGAATACGGGCGAAAGCGACAAAAGGCGAAGATTTCTATAAAGGAAGAGTCGTGAAGTTGGATAGCTATTGGTGAGAATTCTCTCACTTTAAAATTTTCTTTACAGTTATTTATTTAGTAACTGCATTCATGAACTGTTCCCCGTCGTCCACAGACCATGGACGACTTGTTTGTTTGGTTGTGTTCTGTGTGAAAATTGATCGTGATGTGAAATGAATACATATATATGAAAAGTGAAATAACATATATATGAAAAGTGAAATTTATACATATAGTGAAATGAATATATATATATATATGAAAAGTGAAATTTATATATATAGTGAAATGAATATATATATATATATATATATATATATGAAAAGTGAAATAACATATATATGAAAAGTGAAATAACATATATATGAAAAGTGAAATATATATATATGAAAAGTGAAATATTATATATATTGAAAGTGAAAATATAGAATATATTGAAAGTGAAAATATCGAATATATCAAAAGTGAAAATATCGAATATATCGAAAGTGAAAATATCGAATATATTAGAAGTGTATGAAATATATATATTGAAAGTGAAAGTATCGAATATATTGAAAATGAATATATCGTATGTATTGAAAATGAAAATATCGTATATAGTGAAAAGTGAATATATATATATATATATATATATATATGAATTGAAAACGATGTATATGAAATATTCGAATTGAAAACGATGTATATGAAATATTCGAATTGAACTGAATAGAAAATGAATTCGAATTGAAATGAATAGAAAATGAATTCGAATTGAAATGAATAGAAAATGAATTCGAATTGAACTGAATAGAAAATGAATTCGAATTGAATTGAATAGAAAACCAATTTGAATTGAATTGAATTGAAAACGAATTCGAATTGAATTGAAACCGAATTGAAATGAATTCAAATTGAATTGAAATTTGAATTGAATAGAAATGAATTTTAAAACGAATTTATAAGGAAGAATTCAATTTTGATTTGAATTGAAATGGAAGTTGAAATTGTTTTTGAAACGAATTTAAAACTATTTATAAACTTCGTTTTAAATAGAAATCGACGAAATATATATTATATATATTATATATATAATATAATGGCCTGAATAGAACGCGCCGCGCTGCGGCAGTTCGCGAATTTCGACCATTGACTTCGAACGGACATTACGGGAGATCCGACCGCCGGATTCTCCTGAAATCAAAACCGTTGGGTTCGTATCGAAAAGAGCTTTCTAAGGAATATTAGAAATTTGAAATCTAACGGTTGGATTTGGAATTACGTCCAAATCAAATTCGAAAAAGGTCGCTGTAAGTGCAGTTCGATGGCCGTTGATGGAAATCGACTGTACGGGCCTTGATAAAATTATTAAAAATAGTAATAATTTGTGTAAAATCATAAGAAATGATTTGTGAAGAATTGGGATGAAAAACTCCATATTTGAAAAGATAAAAATAGATTTTTATCGAAATGAACTAGTTATTAACTAGAAAAATAATCCAATGGTTATAAATAAATAAATTGGATTAGATTTGAATTGAAATTATCTTTGGATATTTTCGATATTGGATTCCGTGATTATAGAGATATCGTGATGGGAATTTGGAAGATATCGATATCGTTATTCCCGATATGATATCTGTTGGTTTCAGGATTTGATGTTGAATATAAGTCAATACTCTCTCTATTTAAAACCTTATATTTAATGTCAAATTTGATTGATTGATGGTTTGGATTGTGCTCGACCAGTTTATGAGCAAAATATGCTTTTACATTTAGCATTGGGTTGGGTTGAAAATATCTGTGTGCTAACGCCTTGTGAAACACTTCACGATTTGACGATAAGGTGTTTAGCGATATTGTGTTCATTTCAAATTTAATGAATGATTGTGAAATGATATTTTTCTTAAAGCGAAAAGAAACGTATTCCCGATTTTGGACAGGGAATGTTTTATAAAAATGTTTTATAAAACAGAAAGGATTTCGAGGCCCAAAACCCGATGATTTCTAAAGTGATTTAGAAAATGTATTATATGTTACATTGTGGTTCATCGCATATTCGATTAGTTGCTATTGATGATGTATCTGTTTGGTGGCGGAGAATTTATTCTCTTGCTTAACACCGTTCTTTGAGACGTACGAGCTCAAAGGTTATGTGATTAATAGTGACTGATCATATGCGTGAATTACTGATGTGAAGTACTATATTTTGAAAGTACTTGTGATTATTACGTTGTGAAATGATTTTCCCTACTTCGGGATATGAAATGATTTAGTATGTGGCTAAAGATTCGGGTAACCCTGAGACTAAAAGTATGGGTGAGAGGGCAGTGTATGCTCTCCATGAGTGGGAGGTGCATCGTCGGTGTAGCCTACTCCTACGTGGGGTAGGTGCACATATATATATCGAGTTGCGAGGTGCGTACCCTTTGCCTTGTCGATGGCGAGCACGATATTTGGTTGCATACTTGTTTGTATGCCTTGTTATGTTTTGGAATTCACATTTCAAAATTATTTGATTTGAGATCCCGAAGTGAAATCTACTTTGATATAGAAAGTTAGATATGTATTTCAAATGATTTGAAATAAGAAATCGGGAATAAAATCCAAAGGAATAATTTCTGTAAATTGAATTGGATTTGGAAAATCTAAGTGTGGTGATTAATCTAAATGGGTAGATTGGGATATTGCATGTTGATTGATGCATAGTAGATCCATATATCTATATTGATTGTTGTTTATACACTGGCTTTCATGGGGGTAAACCCGTTCCGCGAAAGTGGCGTGGTCCCGTGATTTGCCTTATTTTTGAACAAAGTTAACAACTGTTTTTGAGTTCTCACACCAGTCCCATGACTGACCTGTAGTTTGCTTTTCCCTTGCGAACTCGCGTGCCCCTATTTTCCACACGGGCAGTCGAGTAGTTTTATTTTGCAGATGTATTGAGCAGGATTCTGGATTGAAGCTTTAAGCTGTGTCCAGGCATTTGCAGTCTTCCGCTGTGTAGTTTATATTTCCGCTGTGCACTGTTTTACATTTATGTAAATTTATCTTCCGCTGTGTATTATTATCGATATACTCTGATATTCTGTACTCTGATGTAACATTATTATGATGTTTATTGAAGTCTTCTGTTATTTGTTCTGATGTGTTGTATACCCAAAGTTAGCGTATGCGGGATTCGAACGGTCTTGGTCGGTTTAGCGATCGATTAGGTCCGGGCGAAACTCGTGTCGTTACAACGTGGTATCTGAGCTTTGGTTAAACTCAAATCTTTGGGGTACAACTCGTTAGAACTGAACAAAAGACTCATCAGAGGTAGGATTAGTAATGTCCTATAAAAGAATCCTCATTAGAGATAGAATCAGTAGCATTCTAGAATGAGTGACTTATTAGAGATGGGGTTAGAAATGCCCCAGAATGAGTCGAGAGTTATTTGTTTATAAATAACGTATTTGTGATTATATATATAATCTAGTTTTAGAAAATATGATTTTTAAATATATAAAATTATATATTTGAAAATATAATCAATTAATTGATTGATGTTTGTGTTGTTTGTTTATTTGGTTGCTAAATTTTAACCATTTTGCCTAATTGAACCAAATATTGAATTGTATTGAAAATTGGTCGCATTTGCTTGCATATACATATATATCATTGAACAGGTCATAGCAAGGAGGCTAGAGCCAGAGAATAAAATTTGTTTGCTCGACAAATAGGTACATGTTTACTACATAATTTCCTGTTTTGTTTGGGTGATGATGATTTTGTGAGCCTATTGGCTAGCCGCTTGGCTTTTTCTTTTTCTTTTTGAGATCTGAAGGACCGGGAACGCTATTTGCGATTTCCCGATGCTCCCGGTGCAGGGGAGGTTATGGCGAAATTTTTCCAAAATTTAGGGTGTTAGCCAAATTTTTGAAGTTTTAAAAATTCTCAGAAACTAAAGAGTTGGAGAATGGAAGCCAGATCGAACGTAGAGTTGATTAATCAAACCACTTTCGACTTTGTTCCTTTTCGGGGACGAAAAGTTTTAAGTGGGGGAGATTGTAACAACCCGGAAAATCTGGGCCAGTTTAAAATTTTTATTTTGGCCATTTTAGCGAATTTTAATTATTTAAAATGAATTATTTTAAATAATATCGTCGAGAAATTTATTTTGAATGAAATTCGAACGTATATATTATATACGTCGTCGTTAGAATATAAATATTTATATATAATTATAAATAGAATTGAAAATGGCGCGGTAGTTCGAAAATTCGATTTCTAATTTCAAATGAATATACAGAATTCAATATAAGTCAGAATTGAACGAAACAAGAAATATTTGAATCTGTATAACTATATCTTTGTAACGAAGTTAACAAACTGAGATTTCATCTTAGAAATGATAAGATATGTCCAGTTTAAAATTAGAAATAGTCGCTGTGGAATTTATATATATTTTTATATATATAAGGCCCTTAAAAATAGCAATTTTGCAAATGACCTCGGATTTCGACGAAACCACTTTTGTTGGGTCCGTGATGTCAAGTTATTGCTAGGTTTCAAATTTCATAATTTTTCGATTCAATATGTGAGCGTGGCAAAGGAAAACGCGTTTGACCAATTTCAGTTGATTTTAATCGACTGGAAATTGGCCATTTTTCCAACGGTCTCGGAATTCGACGAAACTAGTTTTGTTAGGACCGTATCGTCAATACGAAACTAGAAAATATTTTTCTGGAATTTTTCTAGTTAGTATGTGACCCCGGTAATTTGAAATGTACGTTTAAAATTCAATATAAGGATTTAAAATGTAATTTCAACGGAAACTGATTGTAACGATCAAACCAGCTTACGATACATATCCCATTGTGTTCGGAATGGGGGTAAAACGCTATGGACGACAGGCGGTGGACCTCGTTTCGAGGTCATAAGTAAAAGTCAACCCTTTGGCAAAAATTTAATAATTAAATAATAAAATAAAATAAAAAAAATTGAATCCCCCCTTTTCTCTTTTGCTTGCCCCCCCCCCGATCCCTCATTCATTTACCAGAACGAAAAAAAAAAAAAAAAAGAGAAAACCTAAAAACCCAAAATCGCGCCGCCTTATCCTTGCCGCCGACAATCGAAGCAGCGCCCCCGAAGCCTCGCGACCACCTCCCTCCAGACGACGCTACCCTCGACAAATCGAAGCAGCCCCCAATCGGAGCCTCCACCTCGAACACATCATCGCGACGCCTCTCTGAACCTCCGAACGCCGCCGAGCCGCCCTCTTCTTCCCTCCTCCCCTTCGCAAGCTGTCGGTGAGCCATTTTACTTTATTTTTATTTTTATTTTTAATTTTGTTTTGTTAAAACTAATTACTGTATTTTTATTTTAAGTTATAAAACTGTATTTTTATTTTAAGTTGGAAAAACTGCATTTTTAAATAAGGTAAAAACTGCATTTTTATAAAAGAGTTTTAAAAACTGTTTTGAAAAGAAAAGGAAAACAAAAACTGTTTTTGAAAATAATTTAAAAACTGTTTTTAAAAGAAATTGAAAACTGCATTTTTAAAAGAAAATAAAAACTGATTTTTAGTTATAAAATAAAAACTGCATTTTTTTTATAAATGAATGTAAAAACAGAATTTTTGTAAAGAACTTTAAAATTGATTTTTTTTTTGGGAATTTTAAAAACTGTTTTTTTTATATATAAAGTTTTAAAAACTGATTTGAAAAGGAAAAGAAAACTGATTTTATTTTAAAACTTTAAATAGGAAAAAGGGTTTAATCTTTAAAGAGAAAAAGGATTTGAACTTTAAGAAGTAAAAATCATATTTTTATATATTGATAGTAAAAGTAAAAATCATATTTTTTATATTGAATAGCGTAGTAAAAATTCGATTTTTACATATGTAGAGAATACGGGCGAAAGCGACAAAAGGCGAAGATTTCTATAAAGGAAGAGTCGTGAAGTTGGATAGCTATTGGTGAGAATTCTCTCACTTTAAAATTTTCTTTACAGTTATTTATTTAGTAACTGCATTCATGAACTGTTCCCCGTCGTCCACAGACCATGGACGACTTGTTTGTTTGGTTGTGTTCTGTGTGAAAATTGATCGTGATGTGAAATGAATACATATATATGAAAAGTGAAATAACATATATATGAAAAGTGAAATTTATACATATAGTGAAATGAATATATATATATATGAAAAGTGAAATTTATATATATAGTGAAATGAATATATATATATATATGAAAAGTGAAATAACATATATATGAAAAGTGAAATAACATATATATGAAAAGTGAAATATATATATATATATATATATGAAAAGTGAAATATTATATATATTGAAAGTGAAAATATAGAATATATTGAAAGTGAAAATATCGAATATATCGAAAGTGAAAATATCGAATATATCGAAAGTGAAAATATCGAATATATTAGAAGTGTATGAAATATATATATTGAAAGTGAAAGTATCGAATATATTGAAAATGAATATATCGTATGTATTGAAAATGAAAATATCGTATATAGTGAAAAGTGAATATATATATATATATATATATATATATATATATGAATTGAAAACGATGTATATGAAATATTCGAATTGAAAACGATGTATATGAAATATTCGAATTGAACTGAATAGAAAATGAATTCGAATTGAAATGAATAGAAAATGAATTCGAATTGAAATGAATAGAAAATGAATTCGAATTGAACTGAATAGAAAATGAATTCGAATTGAATTGAATAGAAAACCAATTTGAATTGAATTGAATTGAATTGAAAACGAATTCGAATTGAATTGAAACCGAATTGAAATGAATTCAAATTGAATTGAAATTTGAATTGAATAGAAATGAATTTTAAAACGAATTTATAAGGAAGAATTCAATTTTGATTTGAATTGAAATGGAAGTTGAAATTGTTTTTGAAACGAATTTAAAACTATTTATAAACTTCGTTTTAAATAGAAATCGACGAAATATATATTATATATATTATATATATAATATAATGGCCTGAATAGAACGCGCCGCGCTGCGGCAGTTCGCGAATTTCGACCATTGACTTCGAACGGACATTACGGGAGATCCGACCGCCGGATTCTCCTGAAATCAAAACCGTTGGGTTCGTATCGAAAAGAGCTTTCTAAGGAATATTAGAAATTTGAAATCTAACGGTTGGATTTGGAATTACGTCCAAATCAAATTCGAAAAAGGTCGCTGTAAGTGCAGTTCGATGGCCGTTGATGGAAATCGACTGTACGGGCCTTGATAAAATTATTAAAAATAGTAATAATTTGTGTAAAATCATAAGAAATGATTTGTGAAGAATTGGGATGAAAAACTCCATATTTGAAAAGATAAAAATAGATTTTTATCGAAATGAACTAGTTATTAACTAGAAAAATAATCCAATGGTTATAAATAAATAAATTGGATTAGATTTGAATTGAAATTATCTTTGGATATTTTCGATATTGGATTCCGTGATTATACAGATATCGTGATGGGAATTTGGAAGATATCGATATCGTTATTCCCGATATGATATCTGTTGGTTTCAGGATTTGATGTTGAATATAAGTCAATACTCTCTCTATTTAAAACCTTATATTTAATGTCAAATTTGATTGATTGATGGTTTGGATTGTGCTCGACCAGTTTATGAGCAAAATATGCTTTTACATTTAGCATTGGGTTGGGTTGAAAATATCTGTGTACTAACGCCTTGTGAAACACTTCACGATTTGACGATAAGGTGTTTAGCGATATTGTGTTCATTTCAAATTTAATGAATGATTGTGAAATGATATTTTTCTTAAAGCGAAAAGAAACGTATTCCCGATTTTGGACAGGGAATGTTTTATAAAAATGTTTTATAAAACAGAAAGGATTTCGAGGCCCAAAACCCGATGATTTCTAAAGTGATTTAGAAAATGTATTATATGTTACATTGTGGTTCATCGCATATTCGATTAGTTGCTATTGATGATGTATCTGTTTGGTGGCGGAGAATTTATTCTCTTGCTTAACACCCTTCTTTGAGACGTACGAGCTCAAAGGTTATGTGATTAATAGTGACTGATCATATGCGTGAATTACTGATGTGAAGTACTATATTTTGAAAGTACTTGTGATTATTACGTTGTGAAATGATTTTCCCTACTTCGGGATATGAAATGATTTAGTATGTGGCTAAAGATTCGGGTAACCCTGAGACTAAAAGTATGGGTGAGAGGGCGGTGTATGCTCTCCATGAGTGGGAGGTGCATCGTCGTTGTAGCCTACTCCTACGTGGGGTAGGTGCACATATATATATCGAGTTGCGAGGTGCGTACCCTTTGCCTTGTCGATGGGGAGCACGATATTTGGTTGCATACTTGTTTGTATGCCTTGTTATGTTTTGGAATTCACATTTCAAAATGATTTGATTTGAGATCCCGAAGTGAAATCTACTTTGATATAGAAAGTTAGATATGTATTTCAAATGATTTGAAATAAGAAATCGGGAATAAAATCCAAAGGAATAATTTCTGTAAATTGAATTGGATTTGGAAAATCTAAGTGTGGTGATTAATCTAAATGGGTAGATTGGGATATTGCATGTTGATTGATGCATAGTAGATCCATATATCTATATTGATTGTTGTTTATACACTGGCTTTCATGGGGGTAAACCCGTTCCGCGAAAGTGGCGTGGTCCCGTGATTTGCCTTATTTTTGAACAAAGTTAACAACTGTTTTTGAGTTCTCACACCAGTCCCATGACTGACCTGTAGTTTGCTTTTCCCTTGCGAACTCGGGTGCCCCTATTTTCCACACGGGCAGTCGAGTAGTTTTATTTTGCAGATGTATTGAGCAGGATTCTGGATTGAAGCTTTAAGCTGTGTCCAGGCATTTGCAGTCTTCCGCTGTGTAGTTTATATTTCCGCTGTGCACTGTTTTACATTTATGTAAATTTATCTTCCGCTGTGTATTATTATCGATATACTCTGATATTCTGTACTCTGATGTAACATTATTATGATGTTTATTGAAGTCTTCTGTTATTTGTTCTGATGTGTTGTATACCCAAAGTTAGCGTATGCGGGATTCGAACGGTCTTGGTCGGTTTAGCGATCGATTAGGTCCGGGCGAAATCCGTGTCGTTACAATGGCGCTTATTGGAGATTTGATTTCCAACATGACAAGGTATGGAACCACCTTCCGCTAGTGTATCTCTAGAGAGGAATACACTGGGTTCAACAAGAACATCTTGTAACCCGGCCCACACATGACCGACCACTCATTTCGCTTGAGTGTATCGAATGTATATCACCAACGGTTGGGATCAGCAACCGCCTCCCGACTGGGACAGCATTGAATAGAATAAGAAATTAAATGAACCTCTAGATAGGTGATTATACATCCTAATGGGTGCGACCCACATAGCCATGCTGCCTGCCCGATTTTCGTCCTTTTCCGGTTGTTGAGATCTGAGGCTACGAATACTTACCATTCATTTATAGCACAACCACTTTGAATGCCACATTGTCAGATCCGTTAATCACCAGTTGAGTTTGCACAAATATTCTGGATGTTATGCTAAGGGAATAAATCCGTTGCAACCATATATATTTATACAGACCAACCCATTTGATCATTGGAAATACTCTGTCAGACATTCGTCCATTTACGTTCGTTCTGGGATTGAACGAAACCGAAGGCACTATTTCTATTTGATAGAAAGAGTCCTTGCACTTAACTCCGTCTTTAATATATTCAGCATACTTGGTTCGCAACGCTTATGCCGATACGGAGTGGTTCTTCGGATAATAATCCAACCGGTCTCTCCATATTGACAACGATGGTCAAAAACTTCGATAGTCTGTGATTTAACTATCGAATAAAAACAAGTGTTCATCCAAACATATCAAACAAATCACTGGGCTCTTTAATTAATATTTCATTAATTAAATCTCTTCTCCATTTCCTTATCAATATTTGTTAACCAAATATTTACAAGTATCGCCTCCTTTTATTTTCTATAGTTAGAAAATATTTTCGATTTTAATTGGAAAACATTCCAATCACTTATCTCTTCCACGAACTCATTTAGTTCTATACTTAGAAAACATTTGTTATTTTATTTCCAAGTTTACATTTATTTGGGTTAAAACGGATGTTGTGTAAAACATCGTTACGACAACCCAAATATATACATTCAACTAAATCTCTTTAAACGTTGATCTTCGAGACTGAGTTTTGCTATTTATCGGTTGTTAATGAAACCAATCAAGTTGGGGTATAATTACCTCTCAGACCTTGACTGAATAACATTCATAACGTCAAAACAGACAAGACTACTTACTCGAATAATCAATACTATACAAACCAATTATCTATTTTTAAAACACGTATACATTTCCCTTGTTATTTTTAACAAATCTAAGTTATAGGTTTCCTTCTTGTTTCAAATATCCTATTTAAATTTGTTTCATTATCTAATTCTCTATATATATCGATATATAGATTTCTAGTTATCAAATTTTCTTAAAAATATTCTAACTCCTTAAATTTTCGGAAAAATTCGCCATAACCTCCCCTGTATCGGGAGCATCGGGAAATTTCAAATAGCTTCCCGGTAACTTCTCATCTCAAAAAGAAAAAGAAAAAGCCAAGCGGCTTGCCGATACGGCGCATAAAATCTCATATATGAATTAAACATGTACCTTATTGTCGAGCACACTAATTATATACCTTCATCACTTTATCCCATAACTGTCTCCGGTATATCTATACCTGTACAATTCATTTCAACTTCATACACTCGTTTTGACTCAATTCGTTAAAGTAACTCTTTAACTAACTCTTTGCCCATTTCGCTTGTATATATGAATATAACACGTTTCAAATATATTTCAACTTACTTATCAACTAATTGAATTCAAATTTTAATTTAAGTTCTATATTTGATTTCAAATATATGTTTACAATTCAAAAATTCAATTTTCAAAGTTCGACTTCAATTCACCACTCGATTAACTAATTCTTCTTTGACTTAGTTAATTCTATTCAATAATCAAAAATATGATTATTGTTTCAAAAATCACTTTTCTTACTTCCCTTGAGTTCACCTTTATGTTCTAACTCAAGACCAGGTTTTTCAATGGAAATTCAGATTTTTATTTGCTTAAAAATCCCTATATTTATTATATAAAATCCATTATGGTTTTAATGGTTTCTGGCGCTGCATTTTTAAAATTTTGATTTTGACATAACTCAAAATCTATTCGACGAAATCCAGATTTTTCTCTTCCATTAGAAAACTATTATTCAACCGGTCCTGACGATTCTTGTTTCAAAGAATTCCGACTTCAATTGAGTCTTGTATACTCAATTGAAGTTCGAGTCGCCAATTTACGAACTGCAGCGCTGCGGTGAGTTCGTTTTAATTATATTTATATAAATATAAACTTTTAAACTTCGTTAAAATGAATCCAACTCCATTTTAACACTATTTGAATTTCTTGATTCAAATTCCAATCTCGCTTTTATTTGAATTCTATATTCAAATTCCAGTTCCTTTTCTATTTGAATTCTATGTTCAAATTCTATTTCCTTTTCTATATGAATTCTATGTTCAAATTCTATTTCCTTTTCTATTTGAATTCTAAATTCAAATTTCCATTTCCTTTTCTATTATTCAAATTCTATATTTAAATTTCCTTTATTCAACTCCCATTTAAATTCCTATATTCAAATTCTATAGTTGAATTTCCTTTTCTATTTTATATTCAAATTCAATACATGAATTTCTATTTCAATTCCATATTCAAATTCAAAACTTGAAATTCCATTTGAATTCTATTATTCAATTTCTATACTTGAAATTCCATTTGAATTCTATTATTCAATTTCTATACTTGAAATTCCATTTGAATTCTATTATTCAATTTCTATACTTGAAATTCCATTTGAATTCTATTATTCAATTTCTATTCTTGAAATTCCATTTGAATTCTATTATTCAATTTCTATTCTTGAAATTCCATTTGAATTCTATTATTCAATTTCTATTTGAATTCTTCTTTGAAATTCTATATTTCAAATTCAATTCAATTCTTCTTTGAAATTCAATATTTCAAATTCAATTCAATTCTTCTTTGAAATTCAATATTTCAAATTCATTTATTCAAATTCCTTTATTCCTCTATTCACATTCCTTTATTCACATTCCTTTATGAATTTCTATATTCAAATTCCATATTCAATTCTTTTTGAATTCTCGATTCAAATTCTATATTTAATTCTGTTTGAATTCTCTATATTCAAATTTCTTTATTAAGTTTCCATTTGAATTTCTATATTCAAAATTCTATTTCAAATTCTTTTATTCAAATCCCTTTTGAATTCCTCTTTGAATTTTCTTTATTCAAATTCTATATTTGAATTTCATTATTCAATTTCATTTTCAATTCTACTTGGATCTATTTGAATTTTCTATATTCAAATTTCAAATTCAATTCTATTTGAATCTTCTATATTCAAATTTCAAATTTCAATTCTATTTTAGAAAAATAGAATTTCCTTTCTAATTCTCAAATATCCTTTTTCATGATATTTTTAAATATCATTACTTAAGCCCAGTGATATTTAAACACACAAAGCAACCAATTATTTATTTTTCTAACACATCATATATAACAATATATATGCAAACAAATAAACAAACAGATAATCAATTTTTTTTAGGAATCCAGTTGGATTCCTCCAACCTGTTTTCCTGCATCCACAGATGTTAGCACATAAATAATACCCATTCTGCTTCATGGCAGAATATCGTGGTATAGAAGGTCATCCACTAATCATAGCATGGGGCGTATAGGGTAATCATCCGCTATGAAACTGCGGGCATCCGCTAATGAGACTTCGGGAATCCAACCAATCAATCAACCCAATATATATAATAGCCTAAATAACTAATATATATAAAACAAACAGAAAAATCCAAACAAGCAACAACAATTATTTTTACGAAGTAAAAATAATTATAAATAAAAGGTGAGTGAGATTTACTCACCGTGATTGCAGTTATCGAATTTCCTGTTTATTTCCATATCAGCATGCTATGAATTTACTCGAACCGTCATGAATGAATTTTATTTTTCACCTATGATCATTTAAATTTTATTTAACAAATTAAGCGATTTTAATTTAAACTAACTACTATATTAAATAAGTAAATAAATTATTATATGTGAATAAAAATTTGGTAAAACATATACCTCTCTCCCTCAACTAATTATGCAGCGAACTCCACAAACACTGGTCCATTCCACCGGAAATCAGCCTCAAAACAGTTGCATCCCAATATGGCATTTTATCGAGCATGTCATAGACAATCTACGTCCTCTTTTTTTTTATTACCCGAACACTGTCGAACTGCTACTGATACACCACTAAACTGACTCCATCACTGCCCATCTACAGTTCAGTCACTATCGTCACACAATTACCAGACCATCGACTTGCCTTCGATCACAAACTGCACTGCTTTCCAACATCAGCCCGTCACCCTACATCACCTAGAACCATTCACTCCATAACAGCGCATCATCCCCTACTCACAAACCGAACTCTCCAAACTAACCCGGTTCAGCTACCCATAACACAGCTCCGACCCCTTTCAGTTCATCGCAGACCCAACTACTCACTTCACACTTACTGACAATGTCAGAAACCCCTTCTCTGAAATCGTCGATGTACCCAAAGTCGTGCCTCGCGCTCCAACTCAAAAACCCTCATCGCACTGTTTAAATAACATCGGCATCCCCTTCCCAATCGCGAGCGCTCCATGGTTGAAGTCGAGTTTCAAGGAACCGACAGCCTTCGATTTTGATCCTCATCGAGTTCATTTTCTGCTCGGTTGACTTCGAATTGGCGATGAGCTTCAGGGACGTGCGGTTCCCATCGCGAATCTGATTCCACCATTTTTGATTTCAATCCCCTTTTTTTTTTATTTACTGAAATGGTGGAAGTCGATTTTTTGTTTGGAAAAAGGAATTGAAGGAAAAGGAACTCCTGACTTGAGAAAAAATGGGAATAATGAAGGCGTGGGGGTAGATTTATAAGTGTGAATGAGGGAGCAGACGTACGAGCCATTAATTTGTGCTTCCTTGATTTTGAGGATGAGAGACAATTTAATCAGCTCGAAGAAAGAATAGCTGCGATGTGAAAACATTTAGGTCGGCTGATTTTAAACATAGGGTGGCCATGATTAGATTAGGTAATTTATTTGATTTTATTTTTATTAAATAACTAAAATATCTCGCAGTCCCCTAGCTTGATGTCCTGAACTGCTATCTAGTCGCAATGACCGATGTTACAAGATTATAATGCCATTTTGAATCCAATAGAACCCATTCTGAATTTTAATTCGACTTGTATATAAGAGATACAATTTAAATTAAATTTGATTCAAAATATAAATCAATTCCAAACAATTAAATTCGTCGATAACAAAATATCATTATCATTCTAATTCAATATAAAATTTATATAAATCGGCTAAATTGTTTTCAATACAGTTTTAACTCTAAATCCGATTGGTTTCTTCTTCGTATACGATTATTCCATATATTTGATATTAAACCATATATCGATTATTAAATCGATAAATTCTATATTAAAATTAAATTATATTTTCAATTCAATATTAAAATAAATTTTAAAATATTCAATATTAAATGGCTAATAAATCGAGGACGTTACATTCCTTCCCCCTTAAAAGAATTTCGTCCCCGAAATTACTAAGGTAGGAAAAATGCTACTATCCCATTAACTTTTCAAAATTCACTTATGTTGAGACACAACATTTCATATTTCAACAAATTTAATTCCACAAAAACTTTTGGTCTTCCTTCATTCAATTCAAATGATCTATGATCAATCCATTTATATCCAATCTATATTCCATTAAACCTATTCAAATTGATTCTAGTTAATTAATTCACTTCAATCCATTTAACTAGCTTAAGTTAAATTTCAATTCCAAAAATTCAAATCCCAGGGTTTTCATTTCAAATCCTTTTGAAATCACTTAAACATGTACATATATTTATAATCTTTTCAAATTCAAAATATTTGAATTTTTCAATTAAACTTATTTTCTTTCAAATAAATTTCCATCAAAATTTTTCTAAGGTAGCAATCCATCACTTAGAAACTCGAAAATGAACACTGATGATGTCGCGACCATCATCAGGATTATTTCCTAGCCACTGACGTGAGTTCAGTGCTTTAACACTTTCAGAATTCCTTCAAAAATGAATTTTATTCAAACGGTCTTTTCAAAACAAAGCTATATTCTTTTAATATACTTCGAAAATATTTTCAAACTTCCCAGGATTTAAATTCCAATTTCTGGTTTGAATTCAATTTCAATTCATCTCATTTGTATATATCTCATTCATATACAAATTCAGTTTGGTTATAAATAACCATTTCAATTTTTATAATCTTATCTGATTATAATGATATCAATCAACACATCCATATAATATAATAATTTCAAAAATTATTCCTTTATATCAAAATATAATTTTGGGCAAAATTATTTCATTTACCCACTTTAAAACAATATTATGTCAATCTATTATGTTCAAGTATTTAGGAATTCCTATCGACTTTGTGGCGTCCCACTATTCGATCAGAATTCATAAACCACTCAACAGACTAGCCAACACAATATAAAATGGTTTTTATATCAAATAACAAATACGCTCTCTCGTATATATACTCAACTCATTCTAGGGTACTGCTGACCCTATCTCTAATTAGCACATCCCACCAAAGCCTAAGTGTTCGCTCGACCTAAGCTCTGATACCAACTGTAACGACCCGCAAATCCGTGCTATTTGAGTTGACTAATAACACCACACGTCCAACCCAAATTGCACAGAAATACGAATCATTATTAGGAAGAAGTTAGAGGATGAGGAATATAAAGAAAGAAATATTAGAATAGAAGAAAACGAAGATCACAAACTCACAGCGGAATGAATAAAATATATTATAACATAACTTTTGAAAATACAAATCAGTAACTGGACATACATACCATTATCAGAGCACAACAGTTACTCCTGGAACAGTTATAAACACCTGTTTCCAGATATAAACATGGTTCACAGCGGAATATATGATAGTCTATAGCTAACTGGTGAAGCCTCATGCTTCCAGCTCTTCCAAGTGGATCTAAAAAATCCCGACTACTTGACTGCCCGTACAAATTTGGGCACCCAAGAGTTTAGGGAAAACAAACAAAATAAACTCTGGGTCAGTCATGGGACTGGTGTGAGTAAATTCCAATCATTTGTTTAACTTTAAAAATCCTCTCAAAAGAAAAGATAATAGTAAGACCAGCCCACACATAAACATGGACGGTTTTTACCTTACTATAACCCAAAACACTTTGATACGAAAATCCAGTGATATTATAATAATGTCTACATCAAATAAATAACCAAATAGCAGAACGCTTGCATCTCACGCTCCATATACATAGTATAAAATCAAAAAAAACGCATGGCGCTTATTGGAGATTTGATTTCCAACATGACAAGGTATGGAACCACCTTCCGCTAGTGTATCTCTAGAGAGGAATACACTGGGTTCAACAAGAACATCTTGTAACCCGGCCCACACATGACCGACCACTCATTTCGCTTGAGTGTATCGAATGTATATCACCAACGGTTGGGATCAGCAACCGCCTCCCGACTGGGACAGCATTGAATAGAATAAGAAATTAAATGAACCTCTAGATAGGTGATTATACATCCTAATGGGTGCGACCCACATAGCCATGCTGCCTGCCCGATTTTTGTCCTTTTCCGGTTGTTAAGGCCTGAGGCTACGAATACTTACCGTTCATTTATAGCACAATCACTTTGAATGCCACATTGTCAGATCCGTTAATCACCAGTTGAGTTTGCACAAATATTCTGGATGTTATGCTAAGGGAATAAATCCGTTGCAACCATATATATTTATACAGACCAACCCATTTGATCATTGGAAATACTCTGTCAGACATTCGTCCATTTACGTTCGTTCTGGGATTGAACGAAACCGAAGGCACTATTTCTATTTGATAGAAAGAGTCCTTGCACTTTACTCCATCTTCAATATATTCAGCATACTTGGTTCGCAACGCTTATGCCGATACGGAGTGGTTCTTCGGATAATAATCCAACCGGTCTCTCCATATTGACAACGATGGTCAAAAACTTCGATAGTCTGTGATTTAACTATCGAATAAAAACAAGTGTTCATCCAAACATATCAAACAAATCACTGGGCTCTTTAATTAATATTTCATTAATTAAATCTCTTCTCCATTTCGTTATCAATATTTGTTAACCAAATATTTACAAGTATCGCCTCCTTTTATTTTCTATAGTTAGAAAATATTTTCGATTTTAATTGGAAAACATTCCAATCACTTATCTCTTCCACGAACTCATTTAATTCTATACTTAGAAAACATTTGTTATTTTATTTCCAAGTTTACATTTATTTGGGTTAAAACGGATGTTGTGTAAAACATCGTTACGACAACCCAAATATATACATTCAACTAAATCTCTTTAAACGTTGATCTTCGAGACTGAGTTTTGCTATTTATCGGTTGTTAATGAAACCAATCAAGTTGGGGTATAATTACCTCTCAGACCTTGACTGAATAACATTCATAACGTCAAAACAGACAAGACTACTTACTCGAATAATCAATACTATACAAACCAATTATCTATTTTTAAAACACGTATACATTTCCCTTGTTATTTTTAACAAATCTAAGTTATAGTTTTCCTTCTTGTTTCAAATATCCTATTTAAATTTGTTTCATTATCTAATTCTCTATATATATCGATATATAGATTTCTAGTTATCAAATTTTCTTAAAAATATTCTAACTCCTTAAATTTTCGGAAAAATTCGCCATAACCTCCCCTGTATCGGGAGCACCGGGAAATTTCAAATAGCTTCCCGGTAACTTCTCATCTCAAAAAGAAAAAGAAAAAGCCAAGCGGCTTGCCGATACGGCGCATAAAATCTCATATATGAATTAAACATGTACCTTATTGTCGAGCACACTAATTATATACCTTCATCACTTTATCCCATAACTGTCTCCGGTATATCTATACCTGTACAATTCATTTCAACTTCATACACTCGTTTTGACTCAATTCGTTAAAGTAACTCTTTAACTAACTCTTTGCCCATTTCGCTTGTATATATGAATATAACACGTTTCAAATATATTTCAACTTACTTATCAACTAATTGAATTGAAATTTTAATTTAAGTTCTATATTTGATTTCAAATATATGTTTACAATTCAAAAATTCAATTTTCAAAGTTCGACTTCAATTCACCACTCGATTAACTAATTCTTCTTTGACTTAGGTAATTCTATTCAATAATCAAAAATATGATTATTGTTTCAAAAATCACTTTTCTTACTTCACTTGAGTTCACCTTTATGTTCTAACTCAAGACCAGGTTTTTAAATGGAAATTCGGATTTTTATTTGCTTAAAAATCCCTATATTTATTATATAAAATCCATTATGGTTTTAATGGTTTCTGGCGCTGCATTTTTAAAATTTTGATTTTGACATAACTCAAAATCTATTCGACGAAATCCAGATTTTTCTCTTCCATTAGAAAACTATTACTCAACCGGTCCTGACGATTCTTGTTTCAAAGAATTCCGACTTCAATTGAGTCCTGTATACTCAATTGAAGTTCGAGTCGCCAATTTACGAACTGCAGCGCTGCGGTGAGTTCGTTTTAATTATATTTATATAAATATAAACTTCGTTAAAATGAATCCAACTCCATTTTAACACTATTTGAATTTCTTGATTCAAATTCCAATCTCGCTTTTATTTGAATTCTATATTCAAATTCCAGTTCCTTTTCTATTTGAATTCTATGTTCAAATTCTATTTCCTTTTCTATATGAATTCTAAGTTCAAATTCTATTTCCTTTTCTATTTGAATTCTAAATTCAAATTTCCATTTCCTTTTCTATTATTCAAATTCTATATTTAAATTTCCTTTATTCAACTCCCATTTAAATTCCTATATTCAAATTCTATAGTTGAATTTCCTTTTCTATTTTATATTCAAATTCAATACTTGAATTTCTATTTCAATTCCATATTCAAATTCAATACTTGAAATTCCATTTGAATTCTATTATTCAATTTCTATACTTGAAATTCCATTTGAATTCTATTATTCAATTTCTATACTTGAAATTCCATTTGAATTCTATTATTCAATTTCTATACTTGAAATTCCATTTGAATTCTATTATTCAATTTCTATTCTTGAAATTCCTTTTGAATTCTATTATTCAATTTCTATTCTTGAAATTCCA
This sequence comes from Allium sativum, assembly GCA_030737875.1. Taxonomy (NCBI): domain Eukaryota; kingdom Viridiplantae; phylum Streptophyta; class Magnoliopsida; order Asparagales; family Amaryllidaceae; genus Allium; species Allium sativum. The sequence goes on from CM060918.1 coordinate 898,996,890, forward strand.
TTTGAATTCTATTATTCAATTTCTATTTGAATTCTTCTTTGAAATTCTATATTTCAAATTCAATTCAATTCTTCTTTGAAATTCAATATTTCAAATTCAATTCAATTCTTCTTTGAAATTCAATATTTCAAATTCATTTATTCAAATTCCTTTATTCCTCTATTCACATTCCTTTATGAAATTCTATATTCAAATTCCATATTCAATTCTTTTTGAATTCTCGATTCAAATTCTATATTTAATTCTGTTTGAATTCTCTATATTCAAATTTCTTTATTAAGTTTCCATTTGAATTTCTATATTCAAAATTCTATTTCAAATTCTTTTATTCAAATCCCTTTTGAATTCCTCTTTGAATTTTCTTTATTCAAATTCTATATTTGAATTTCATTTTCAATTCTACTTGGATCTATTTGAATTTTCTATATTCAAATTTCAAATTCAATTCTATTTGAATCTTCTATATTCAAAATTCAAAATTCAAATTTCAATTCTATTTTAGAAAAATAGAATTTCCTTTCTAATTCTCAAATATCCTTTTTCATGATATTTTAAATATCATTACTTAAGCCCAGTGATATTTAAACACACAAAGCAACCAATTATTTATTTTTCTAACACATCATATATAACAATATATATGCAAACAAATAAACAAACAGATAATCAATTTTTTTGAGGAATCCAGTTGGATTCCTCCAACCTGTTTTCCTGCATCCACAGATGCTAGCACATAAATAATACCCATTCTGCTTCGTGGCAGAATATCGTGGTATAGAAGGTCATCCACTAATCATAGCGTGGGGCGTATAGGGTAATCATCCGCTATGAAACTGTGGGCATCCGCTAATGAGACTGTGGGAATCCAACCAATCAATCAACCCAATATATATAATAGCCTAAATAACTAATATATATAAAACAAGCAGAAAAATCCAAACAAGCAACAACAATTATTTATAAATAAAAGGTGAGTGAGATTTACTCACCGTGATTGCAGTTATCGAATTTCCTGTTTATTTCCATATCAGCATGCTATGAATTTACTCGAACCGTCATGAATGAATTTTATTTTTCACCTATGATCATTTAAATTTTATTTAACAAATTAAGTGATTTTAATTTAAACTAACTACTATATTAAATAAGTAAATAAATTATTATATGTGAATAAAAATTTGGTAAAACATATACCTCTCTCCCTCAACTAATTATGCAGCGAACTCCACAAACACTGGTTCATTCCACCGGAAATCAGCCTCAAAACAGTTGCATCCCAATATGGCATTTTATCGAGCATGTCATAGACAATCTGCGTCCTCTTTTTTTTATTACCCGAACACTGTCGAACTGCTACTGATACACCACTAAACTGACTCCATCACTGCCCATCTACAGTTCAGTCACTATCGTCACACAATTACCAGACCATCGACTTGCCTTCGATCACAAACTGCACTGCTTTCCAACATCAGCCCGTCACCCTACATCACCTAGAACCATTCACTCCATAACAGCGCATCATCCCCTACTCACAAACCGAACTCTCCAAACTAACCCGGTTCAGCTACCCATAACACAGCTCCGACCACTTTCAGTTCATCGCAGACCCAACTACTCACTTCACACTTACTGACAATGTCAGAAACCCCTTCTCTGAAATCGTCGATGTACCCAAAGTCGTGCCTCGCGCTCCAACTCAAAAACCCTCATCGCACTGTTCAAATAACATCGACATCCCCTTCCCAATCGCGAGCGCTCCATGGTTGAAGTCGAGTTTCAAGGAACCGACAGCCTTCGATTTTGATCCTCATCGAGTTCATTTTCTGCTCGGTTGACTTCGAATTGGCGACGAGCTTCAGGGACGTGCGGTTCCCATCGCGAATCTGATTCCACCATTTTTGATTTCAGTCCCCATTTTTATTTATTTACTGAAATGGTGGAAGTCGATTTTTTGTTTGGAAAAAGGAATTGAAGGAAAAGGAACTCGTGACTTGAGAAAAAATGAGAATAATGAAGGCGTGGGGGTAGATTTATAAGTGTGAATGAGGGAGCAGACGTACGAGCCATTAATTTGTGCTTCCTTGATTTTGAGGATGGGAGACAATTTAATCAGCTCGAAGAAAGAATAGCTGCGATGTGAAAACATTTAGGTCGGCTGATTTTAAACATAGGGTGGCCATGATTAGATTAGGTAATTTATTTGATTTTATTTTTATTAAATATCTAAAATATCTCGCAGTCCCCTAGCTTGATGTCCTGAACTGCTATCTAGTCGCAATGACCGATGTTACAAGATTATAATGTCATTTTGAATCCAATAGAACCCATTTTGAATTTTAATTCGACTTGTATATAAGAGATACAATTTAAATTAAATTTGATTCAAAATATAAATCAATTCCAAACAATTAAATTCGTCGATAACAAAATATCATTATCATTCTAATTCAATATAAAATATATATAAATCGGCTAAATTGTTTTCAATACAGTTTTAACTCTAAATCCGATTGGTTTCTTCTTCGTATACGATTATTCCATATATTTGATATTAAACCATATATCGATTATTAAATCGATAAATTCTATATTAAAATTAAATTATATTTTCAATTCAATATTAAAATAAATTTTAAAATATTCAATATTAAATGGCTAATAAATCGGGGACGTTACATTTACCTTTTCAAGGCTAATAGATTTTCAATAAGGGAAATTAGAAAGAAGAAAATTTACATTTTTATGTAAAAACACAATGAAAGAGGAAAATTTACTTTTTAGGTAAATAAGCAATGAAAAGGGAAATTACATTCAAAATGTAAATTAGAATATAAAGGAAATTTTGTTAGGAAATTAGAATATAAAGGACATTTTGTTTGGAAATGTAAATTAGGATAAAAAGGACATTTTTGTTAGAAATTGTAAATCAGAATAAAAATTATAGAAATGAAGATTACATCTTTATTGACCTTTTATATGCAATAAAAAGAAGTAGAGAATTAGAAAAGTTTTACATTTTCTTAATGTGAATAAGAATTAGAAAAGTTACATTTTTCTTAATGTAAATTAAGAATAAAAAGAAAAATACATTTTTATGTAATTAAGTTAAAGAACATAAAATTTGCATTTTTATGTAATTAAGTCAATTTCCATGTGGATTAGGCTAAAGATGAAAAATTTTCATTTATCATGTAAATTAAGATAAAGAAGAAAATTACGTTTTATGTAATTAAGTTAAAGTTTATATTTTCATGTAATTAAGATTTAAAGTAAGAAAATTACATTTTTATGTAATGAAAAGATTAGATTTTTACATTGCAAAATTATTTAATGCAATGTAGATTATATTAAAAAGAAAAATCACATTTTTAATGTAGAGTATATTAAAAAGAAAAGTTTACATTTTTAATGTGAATAAAAATAATAGAATTAAAAGGTATATTTTTATCGTCATTTTAGATGCGATAAAAAAAATTATAGAAATGAAATGTATATTTTTATCGTCACTTTAGATGCGATAAAAGAATATAATAAATATTATATATTTTTATCGTCATTTTAGAGGCGGTAAGAAGAAGTTACATTTTTCAATGTAAATAAAAGAAAAATGGGAAGTTACATTTTTATATGTAATTAGAGAAATATAGAAACTTACATTTTTTCAATGTAAATAAGGATGAAATAGAAATTATATGTACATATATTTTTTATATGTAAATAAAAGAATTTACATTTTTTAATGTAAACAAAAGAAATAAAAAAATGATTAGGAATTTACATTTTCCAATGTAAATAGAATATGAAATAAAAGTTACATTTTCAATATAATAATATATTGAAATATAAGTTTACATTTCTCAATGTAAATAAAATAGGAATAGAAATTTACATTTTTTTTAATGTAAATAAAAGGATTAGAAATTTACATTTTAAGGAATGGATTTTCATTAAAAAGAAGAATGAAACCAAATATACATTTGGTGTAAATTGAAAGAAGAAAAAAAATACATTGTTGGATATAGCATGTGTATGTGAATTATAATAAAAATAAACATTATTGTGTGCCATGTTATACCTCGATATTATATCCACGAATTTGGATATTCGATGTTAACAAAATATAGTGAAATGAAATGGATGACGGAATTATATATAAGTATATATATAGAAATTAATATCAAAGGAATCGAGTGTGGTAATTCACGTTTTAGAATTGTGTCTTTAATTGATCATACCGAAATATCCGACCGTCAGATTTTCCCAAAACTGAAACCGTTAGGTACGCCTTGGGAAGATCTTTCCAATGATATGAATAATTTTAAAATCCAACGGTTAGATTTAGAGAAATTTGTAAAACAAATTTGGGTGAAAACAGCGCCAAGGTCGCCTATTGACTTGAAGCGTCGTTAAATAAAATTCAATTATTTCTATATAAATAAAAATAAAGATTAATCGTTATAAATTAATATTAACGATAAGAAATGATTTGAAATGATATATATGCGAGAATCATTTGAAAGGTCCGAGTTCAATCTCATTTCAAATGATTATTCGTCGATCTAAGTCGAAGAGTTGAAGACGGTGATTGAAGACCGACGAGCTTCACGTCGAATGGATGAGTTACCATTAACGCCCATGATTGGGGTAGCTACCTTGAAGGGGCTACAATGGTGGCCGTCCAGACTACTTGTTGATTGTTCGGATATGCGAGGTATAAGGTGTCTCCGGTTTCGTTCAGACCTAGAACGGACTTGAAAATGGATTGTATGTCTGACGTTGTATTCCTTTATACGGTATTCGTTGATCTCTGCTAAATATATATCTGTTTGGTCTTTAACACCCTTCTCTAAGACGTATGAGCTTAGAGGTTATATACTGGTAGGAATCAATGGTACGGTACGGATTGACAATGTGGCATGCTAAGATGCAGATGATCAAGGCTTTGTTGAAAAGCAGGCCTTGTGGATGATGATCAAATCACGGCCTGTTTAGGCGTAGCTTTGTGTATAACATAACTTCACGAGCCTCACACCCCGGTATGAGTCAAAAACGGAGCCAGGGAACGCATGGAGAGCAGCACGTTTCTTTCTAGCTAGAAGTGGTGTTTGGGTTTTACACGGCACGACATTTTACTTATGTGGATGATGGAATGAGGCACCTCGGATATTAGGTCCTATAGGACCGGGAAACGTGGGTTCAGGAATTGCCAATTCGCAAAATCGTATGTGTGGACCGGCCCTGCAGCTTTCCAAGGGTTCACTGCGGGTGATCCTGAGAGATTAGCTAGAGTGTCTCGAATCGGTAAGAAGATCGTTCCTAGCCTTGACTCATGATGGAAACCCAATTCCCAATACGACCCTACGGACTTGATTGTATTACTAGTCTGGAGGCATAGTATATGGTAGCTATGCTTCCTAGGATTGATACATTTACTTTGAAATGTTTTTAAAACTTATATACACTAAAAATAATATCAAATTCGTTTTTATCATATCAAGCATTTTTGACCATTATAAGGTAAAACTCTATCCTCCGGTTTGCGTTGCATTGTGTGATGGGACTTGAGTCTTATAATGGTTTCATTTTTCTAAAAAGCATTGCGTTGTTTAACGATTTACTTTATTTTTATGCACTGGCAATCCAATGGATTAAACCCGTTCCGCGTTAGCGGCGTGGTCCTTGGATTTGCCTTATTGCTATTAGTTAAATTAGTTAAGAATTCTCACACCAGTCCCATGACTGACCTGTAGTTTGTTTCACTTGCAAACTCAGGTGCCCTCTTTTCTACACGGGCAGTAGAGTAGCTTATTTTGCAGATATATCGAGCAGGATTCTGGATTGAAGCTCAAAGCTGTGTCCAAAGTATTGATAGACTTCCGCTGTATCTATTTTATTGTTTCCGCTGTAATGTATTAAAATATTGTAATTTATCTTCCGCTGTAATTTTATTCGATGTACTCTGATATTATGTACTCTGATGTAACATTGTTAGGATGTTTATAAAAGTTTGTTGTTGTTCTAATGTGTTGTATTCCCAGAGTTAACGTGTTCGGGTTTTGAACGGTCTTGGTCGATCTAACGATCGATCGGGTCGGGCGAAACCCGATCCATTACAGGATTATGTTTGTGTTTGAGTTGTTTTCAAATGTTTATACTATTATTGTTTACGTTGGATTGCATGGTTATTAATGCGTATCCAAAATGTTTGTATTGCAATGCTATGTGTTTCTAATCAGAATATTGAATTAGAATAATTGTTTGAATTTCCAAATATTGAATCGAAATAGTTGTTTGGTCAGTTATTTGGAATAATTGTTTGCTTATTGCCACATTTATTTGGTAGTAAGCAAAAAATAGAGTGACATTTAGGATGTCGCCCATATGTTTGCATATTGCTACATATATGTAGCAGTAAGAAAACAACAAAGCGAACATTCCAATACACAGTCCAAAAGCCCAAAAAGATCGTTCGAACACTCTGTATTCACTGCAGTCACATGCCCAGCACTCCCAGATTCGTTTTAGCATTTTCTGATAAATATTTCATTAAAGTGATATATGATTCTGCCCAATCACTATAAATCATTTTCGTTGCCTTACTTAAAGCTCTCTGTGCCTTTATATAACTAATCCTCTAAACATTCGCTCCTCAATTATCACCTACATGGTGCCAACGATTATATTTAAATTAGATTTTATAAAGGGTAAGATTTTTGAAGCTAGAAACTTAGAAGTGACTTTCTTGTGATTGGAAATGCCAGCTGGGTTCACACATTTGTGTTCATTGCGATATTTCCTTATAATCCACTACTTGGATTTTTAGGCCCAATTTCATGAATTCTCCAAGGGTAACTTGCATCAACATTACAGGACTGTGTATTTGGTTTTATTTGATTTAATAGGTTTAAAAGGCACAACATGAAGAATTAACCACTCACTCAACAATTATTTGAATTTTTTCTTCTTGAAATTCATACCAACTTTAAAGTCATTTTGGATGCTCATAATTAAAAACGTCATTCTTAAAATGAAGTTCTGCAACAATTGACCTCGCCATTAATTATGCCATTCATAAGTCATCATCAAGAGATGCCTCCATTTCCACCTCATTACTATGTCGAGGCACTCTATCTTCAACATCTGCAAATCGTAGTTTAATGCTTTGTTGGTAACTTGAATGTTGTCGATCCAAGACTTATCATTCTCTGACATTGTCATTACCACTGTACCAACCTTGACTTTTTTATTACCTGTGATATAATTAAATAGCGGTTAATTTGAACTAAACTTGATTTAAGGATGTTAAATCGTAAATAAATCCTTATAATTTTTCTTGCCTTTACATAGCTTTAAGTCTCTTGTCTCTACCTCATCAGGTCGTAGGTTCTTTTAAACAAAGGGTTTACGGAAATCTCGCAGTCATCAAGGACATTCCGTACAAAAATGGGATAATTGTGGTTGAAATTATCAAAGGATCAATGCTCGGGGTCTCAACCCCCTTACCTCTCTATCATGGAAGACGATGTCATCTGCCATTGTCCTCCTTTGCTTCAAAGGAGTGGGCTTCTTCGAAAGTGTTGCACTCCTCAATCTCTGAGTGCTTTGTAGAATTCATGTACAATTCCATAGTTCGTGCACTGAAACCTACTGGATGTGGTCCTCCAGCAGTAGTATTGATTATCATTCCTTTTCCATTATCTCTAGGTTTGGAGCCGATTCTAGGAACCGCCTCACTTTTTCTGTTGGGGTCCGAAGTCCTATGCCCCTGTCCCTCGGGGTGACTTTGTTTTCATCGAGCTTACTTTCTCTTATCAACATTCCACAATATCCCGGAGATGACGACACTCGTTTGTCATGTAGTCGTATATCTCATGGAATAAGTAAAACCTCCCCATCTGAACCTCTTTCTCCATGGACTCCCATGGAGGTGGATTTTCATACTACATCACGCTGCATGGATCCAAGTAGATATCCTCCAATGTATCATTTAATGACGTATAATTGTCAAAAGTCTGAAACTAGGGTTGCTTCTTAGCATCCCCCTTTTGATTAAGGCCTCTTCCGTTGTCGTTCTTACGTTGGTTACCATTTCGCTTGTTATGATTCCTAACATTCAACTTTCCCCGAATTATCTCCAGACTATTTTACTACCTCATCGCTTTAAATTCCCTCATTCACTGTTTCGTCAACTCTCCTTTTTCGATTCTTTCTTGTCTCCTCAATTCGCAAGTGCACATTAGCCTTCCCATAAAATACGTCAAGGGTTGAGGGATGCTTCCAAGTCAAATACTTCCTAAAGTCGGTTTCAAGATCTACACCATCGACCAGTGCCATCAATATTATCCCTAAATTGGGATTGCTGACTTCGGTGATGACCGTGTTGAAATAGTCGAGGTAATCAAGCAAATCTTCACTAGCTTGAGTCATTCAGGAGAGTTCCATGATGTGTTTGGACTTGGAGGTATGGAGTCAAAATTAATTCAATTTTTTTCCCTAAATCCTCAAAATTTGGTACCGACCTCGGGGGCAGCCGAGTAAACCACATAAGTGTAACCCTATCAAGGTAGATAGGGAACTCTTCTCATTTAATGGCATTTGGGCTGCCACCGAGTTTATGAACCATATGTACCTTATTAGATGGTGGTTAAGATTGATCATGCCTGCGTAATGGTTCATCTGAGGCAAATTGAATCTTATAGGGAACTCAGCTTCCAGAATGTCATTGGTGAATGGAGTGTGACTATGACCCAATCCCCTATCTTCGCTGGTACACCCCTTGTTATCGTTCATGATCTTCCACACATGGCATTCAAATCGGGAGTACTGTGTATGACAGGTTTTGGTCTCTCAACTGGTTAATATTGGGGAATTGGGGTGTTTACAACCTAGTGTTAATGGATCTTAAGGCTATTCATACACTAGAGGTGTGTAGTGTATTTATGAATGTAATCCTATATCTATTCAAATTGCAGTAAAAAAGAAACAATTATTAAATGAAATGCAATAAAGTTAATAACACTAGGATTTTTATGCTGGTTTGGATTAACCAATCCTATATCCAGACCTACACTTCATCGTGTAGAATTTCACAATAATCGCCAGCTTTCCACGGGTGGTAAGAACACCTTTACGGTCTTGATTTTCTGGGCCACATGATACACCTTCTCCCTATCAACAACAACATACAATGGCGAGTAGTCATATCCTCAATGCAGATTCATGCGTATTTGGTACAACGATCCTATAAACCTTCAATGGCAATATATCTTTTAATTTTTTGAGGAAATAAGATGAAATCAGAGAGAGAATGATGTGAATTCAAGTACAACTCTCCGATATTTTGTGGCTTGCAAATCAATGAAGAATTAGAGTGAAATAGAGTGGATTTGCAAGAGTAACTATATAGTATTCAATGGATTTGAAGTGCAAATGTATGGAGAAGGAGCAGGAGTAAATATGAAAAGATGATGAAAAAATTCGTTTCCAGGAGCCTTTAAATAGTTGTTGAAGGGATGTGTCTTTTGGTGAAGGGATGGAGGGAAATAACTTATCATTTGAAAGTTGAAAATGTAGAAAACTGTTATATGTCGACATACCAAAACTTATATGTCGACATATAAGTGTTGCAAAATATGAACAATAATACTTATAAGTGTATCAAATTTTCTACACTTCAAATTTCCTTATATTTGTGGATTTTGGTGATTAGGTTGAGGTCAATGGTTGTTTATCTTCAAGTAAAATTGCCACGGGAACAATATATTCTAAGGTTTAACCAACTCCTCATCACTTCAAACACCTCTGTTCTTAAGTATTTTTCACTAATAGGCTTTGGTCTTCAATTGTGCCGATTATCCTTCCTTTGTTAATATTCTTCTCTTGCTCAAAATAATCTTGTTTTGTAATTCTTGTTTATTTCTATAAATGACTTCATAACATATATGATATAACTACACGACTCAAAGATATGTAGTAGTAAGTTTATATGGTTGTTGTCATCAAAATCAATACTTAGGGTATTAACAATCTCCATCTTTTTGATGATGACAACCATATAGCTATTTGACATATAAAATATAATGCCTTTATATGTGATCCAAGTAACTCTATGCACTCCCCTATCATTTCGTCTACTATATTTTATACATTCCCCCTCCCCCCCGGGTCATCAACAAAAAGGGTGAAAAGGAATTGTTTAATTTTATGTTATACAATATATAGAGTTTGCATATATATATATATATACATATATATATATATATATATATATATATATATATATATGAACAAGAGCGGAAACCAAATAAAACATAAACTAAATTTTATTAAATAAATAGATGAGTTTCTAGAGTTACCGACTTTGTTAATGCCAATTAACAAATCCTTTTCATATTTATCCACAGTTCAATAGATTTCATGCCATTATGCTTTGAGCATCTGCTATTATTTGGTACCTGAAAATAAAATAAAATATGGACATTGGTACCATTTATATTTTACGGTCCATGAGGTTAAGTTTTGGAATTCCAAACTCATGAAGAGTTTGAATGCCCTTTCAAAATATAATCATTAGATGAATGAATCTTATTAATAAAGTGATCAATATATTTTTCTTTTTCAATATTATCGAACCATTTTAGAATCCATAAGTTAATGAACGTGTTTGAAGGATTTAACTTTAACTTCCTAGGTTTAGGTTTGAACTTGATAGCCTTAACAAACTTAGTACATTGAGTACTATTTTTCTTTGATTTAGCCTTAGTGGTATATCCAAGTCCATGTTTGATCCTAGTATGTTTAGATGCAGATAATAATTTCTCTATATCACCCTTCCATTTGTTAAATTTATCAATATCAGTTCTCATTTTATCAAAATTCTTACTACGGTTAAGAATAACATTGTCTAGATGTTATTTTCTTATTCAAATCGGTGATCTATGACTTCACTGAAAGATTTTCTGATTTTAAGGACTCATTTTCACCTTTTAGGTTTTCAAATCTTCCACGTGTTAAATCCTTTCTATTTTATCTTTCAATTTCATATTTTAGACATTGTTTTCTTTACTAGCTTTTCATTAGATATTTTTAATCTATCTATTTCTTCCAAACTATTGTGGTAATTTCTCTTAAGTATTTCATATCCCTGGTGCATATCATTTAAAACACTAGTAATTCATTTATTAAAATTTCGTACCCACTCCTCCATTGCCATAAAGCATACGTTGGTCTTTTCTATTTCTGAATCACTGTCACTTGATGATGAGTCATCCAATGTTACATTAAATGCTTGTTTCCTCTCTTTATTGAAAAAAATTTGAAAAGTACTTTGGCTTCTTCAAGTTGGGACAGTCTCTTTTCAAATGATCGGGTTTATCACATTCGAAACATTTAACAACATTTCCATTTCTTGAATTATTGTTGTTAGTTTTTCGAAGTTTTTTCGTTATCCAATACTTTAGGAATTTCTTGATTTTCTTGGTAATAACTCAATATCATCGTCAACAACATCATTACCTGGTTCACCATATCGATCATTGCATTAAGTGCCAGTGATTTCTTCTTATCTCCATGATTCTCTTTTATAACTTGCAACTTTACTTCATAGGACAATAAATTACAAATTAATTCTTCTATTGCCATAGTACTAATATCATTGGCTTCTTCTATTGCCAGAGTCTTCTGATCCCATTCACTCGGAAGTGAATTTAAGATCTTTCTAACTAGGTCTTCTTCAGTAATTTTCTTTGCTAATGATATTAAGGCATGTACTATGTTTTGAAATCTAGAATACATATCAGAAATAGACTCATTTGGTTTCATTTGAAAGAGGTGAAACTAGTGAGTTAGCATAGATATCTTTGTCTGTTTTACTTTACTAGTGCCTTCATGTGTGACTTGCAGTGGGTAATGTTCCAAATATCTAAACCATTAGATTGCAAATAAAATTTCATCCTACAAGCCCAATAAGCATAATTACTGCCATCAAATAAAGAAGGTCTAGTGGTAGATTTCTCTTCTATACAAGTGTTAAAAATGTGCTACTAATGTCATTAGCCACTTAAACTTTTCAAAACCAGTTGATTAATTTTTGAAAACTAGCACTCTAACAATAATTGTTAGGGAACTGGGGTGTCTACAACCCATTGTTAATGGACCTTAAGGCTGTTCAAATGCTAAAGGGGTGAAGTGTATTTATGAATCTAATCCTATATCTGTTCAAATTGCAATCAGAAAGAAACGATTAATAAAATGTAATAAAGTAAATAACACTAGGATTTTTCTACTGGTTCAGATTAACCAATCCTATATCCAGTCCTGCATTTCACCGTGCAGAATTTCACTACAATCGCTTCCTTTCCACGGGTGGTAAGAACACATTTACAATCTTGATTTCCCGGGCCATAAGATACACCTTCTCCTTATCAATAGCAACAAACAATTGCAAGTAGTCGTATCTTCAATACAGATTGTTGCAGATTTGGTACAATGATCCGATAGACCTCTAATGGCAATATATTTCTGAATTCTTCGGGGAAATAAAATGAAATAAGATAGAGAATGATGTGAATTCAAGCACAATTCTGTGATATTGTGTGTCTTGCAAATCAATGAAGAAGTAGAGGGAAAGAGAGCGGATTTGCAAGGATAATTGGATAGTATTCAATGGACTTGAAGTGCAAATTTATGGAGAAGAAGGAGCAAGAGAAAATATGAAAGGATGATGAAAAAATTCATATTTAAATAGTGTTGAAGGGATGTGTCTTTTAATGAAGGGATGGGCGGAAATAACTTATTATTTGAAAGTTGAAAATGTAGAAAACCATTATATGTCGATATACCAAAACTTATATGTCGACATATAAATGTTGCAAAATATAAACAACAACACTTATAAGTATTTCAAATTTTCTGCACTACGAATTTCCTTATATTTGTGGGTTTTGGTGATTTGATTGATGTGATCAGTGATAAATTATCTTCAAGTATAATTGCTATGGGATCTTTAACAAGATATTCTAAGGTTCAAACAACTCCTCATCACTTCAAACACCTCCGTTCTTAAGTATTCTTCACTAATAGGCTTTGGTCTTCGATTGTTCTGATTATCCTTCCTCTGTTATTCTTCCAGTGCTTTGATTAATCTTCTTTTGTAATTCTTGTTTATCTCTGTAAATGACTTCATAATATATCTGGTATAACTGCACAACTCAAAGACATGTTAGTAGTAATGTTTATATAGTTGTTGTCATCAAAATCAATACCTATGGTATTAACAGCTAGGCCCTCCTTGTCCCCGCGTTAGGCAACGTCGCCTGGGTCGCCATCCAGGCGGTACCTTCTTGGCTATGTTGTCCCATTCGATCACCAACGCGAAGAAGGAATTACGGGTGTGTGAGTGGTTCTTAAAGCGTCACGGTTTCTTGGAGGAGGAGGATTCTGGGCTGGTAAAGAGTTCGACTCAATGTGCTTCGTGTCGACATTCTTCGACTCGATATTGTCTATCCGGGATGGCTGTTCTTGTTGAGCCGACATCCTACCGAATCGGAAATCATGCAAATTTTGAGATATGTGAAATTAGCACCGCTACTGCTGTTCCTCCCCACTCCTTTCAAATGACGAAGAGCCTTCTACTGCTTGATGGTACGAAGGGGAGGAAGCTCCTTGATTTCTAAACTTCTCCCATTGCTTTGCCATCCTATTCATATCATGTCTCATCGTAGCGTTCTTGCGCCTTTGAGCGTTTAACGCCTTGGTCGCTTTATTCAACTTGTTCGCCAACTGCATGAAGTCTCTCGAGCGGCAAAGGCTATGGTCGGGGCTTGATTCGTTGGAGCAGTGGAGGTGGTAGCAACGTTAGCAGCATTGACATCTTCAGTTCGACTCGGTATCGAACCAGAGTCTGGAGGCAGCGCAACCCTGTTTACTGCCTGATTGGCTTCATCTTGAGAACGATTAGCGGAGGGCCTAGAGGGACTAGTTGCACATTTTGACACCATTTTGCTAGGCTCGAAGGAAATGACAAAAATGCAGGAAATAAAGGAGTTGTCGGATTTTCTCTTCGAACTTGGCAAGTCAAAAAGTAGATTAAAAAATCCTTAAACGTTGAGAAATCCAGTTTTTTCAACGAAAGCACCGAAATGTTGATGCCAAAAAGTGGCACAAACACCCGATGGTTATAATAAAGAGAAATAAATGAAGAATAATAAATGAAAAATGAGAGAACAACAAGCACATACGTATTTATAGTGGTTCGGCGTTAACTCGACCTACGTCCACTTTATAATCTCCTTAATAACTTAAGAAAATTTGAGTTACTTTGTTGGAAATAATAGAAATTTCGAATACAATATTGTTTGCAGAGAATACAATGCCGTGGAGATGGCTCAATGCCAAAAGTCCTTATTTCATAGCTCTAGGGGGATATTTATAGGCCAGAGTAGTATGTGGTTCGATAAGGCCATGTGTAGATGTGGGGAATGTGGACACTGTCAAAGTGGAGTTGGAGTGCTTCTACAGGAAAGTATTTGGTCAGTTTGACATTGACTGGTTTGGTGTTGGACACGTGATAACCGATCCGAAGCTGGAGGAGGTAGTGGATGCAATCTTTTTACTACTAGAGCGTTTCTTCAGGGAGAATATCTGATCGGCTCGACCACACCCGGTTCGACATATTCAAACCGAATATATGTCGACCTGGAGTATCACTGTCCATCTAGCCGGAACTTTGCACGTGCTATACTTTGTCTAATTGAAGTGCCTTGACTCAGAGTTGCCATCTTCATCGATCCAAAGTTTGTTGCTCATTCTCTTAGTCGAGCCGAAGTAACATCAAACCAGAAGCAATGTTATGCTGCTTGTCATGCTTGACTTTATGAAAATCCAAACATGCTCCACTTGAGTCCAGTGCATCGTGATTGTGAACAATTGTGATCTTGATGGTCTTGCCACATGGTAGGTCAACACTTGGTATTGTACTTGATGTATGTATGTATGTATATATATGTATATAAATATATATGTATATGACTGTGTTGTCTATTATGTGAACTATGGAATTTACTATTGTTATGTTTCGCTTTGGATCGATCTTGTAGTCACCATAGTATTGTATTAGATAAGAATTAAGTATATAGATCCATTTGAAAAAACAGCAATTTATCGGCGTACTTAATACTTATTTAATACAAGATTATGGATAGTTTCTCCTAACCAGCCTTATTCTGTGTATGAACAAACGATGTTACTCGTTAACACTCTTTCTTGATATGAGTCTCCGGGTGATGCATCACAATATCCATACTATTAACATGAGAATCGACACGTTCATCTTCACCTAAATCCATGTCCATTTTTATACCACAAGTGCGAACCCGTGCTTCGCACACGACATTCGTTTTATAGCTTTAGTGAGAAGCAGTTTAATTTTTTTATGATCCGCAAGTAATATATAAATCGTAAAATCCCAAAAAATCTTGTAATATAAATGTAAACACAAATTTTTGTCTAATTAAACATTTAAAACATAAATATTGGTTTGTGACCTGGGACGGAAGACTGATGACCACCCGTAGAGCCTGGAAAGCCGTGAGAATAGTACCGGGACGGGAGACTGACCAGGGAAGTCCTCTTGCACTTGAGTACGGGAGCCTTTGGCACTGGGTAATCTCCTTTGAAATATTGATTTGTGATGTAGTTATTAATTGTAGTGTATGTTTATATGGACCGGTGCTACACATACATGATGAAAACTATTTTTATTCTAAATCATATTGCACATAACATTCTCATGCAAAAAGGCTCCATTCGTCAACAGGAACAAAACAACACGGTTACCATTACTTGCTTCGGGAAGCTTCCAAAGGTTTGAGCCCACGTTTTTGGGTTCTACTATTTGAAATTTGAAACAAACACACATGTTCAATCATTGTTTCGGGCAGGGACTCCATGCACAAAAAACACGTACTAACTCAAACAAAAGTTTAAAGTTTTATATAACGCCAATGATGCACTGCCAAAAATATTTACTTGCACAACACTAAATTCATCAACCACCACAGGATGCGTTGAAATATTTACTACACGATAGATAATAGATAATCACCCATTGGCCAACTGTATGAGTTTTAAATCAAATATTTGAATAAACGTCATCTGTAAAATCAATATGAAATTACTTTATATGATAAAACAATCAAAGAACCTAAATCAAATGACAACAGTTAACCATGGGTCAACATGTAAAAGGAAGAAGCATACATATGATACTATGAAATATTTGACTATATATAAGAACAACACGCCTCTTGATCTCCCTCGACTTCAAAAAATACCATCAAAAATACACCAATAGTCATCATGTGAACTTTTTGTTGATCAATAAGGCACTCAATTGACTGCATAAATAAATTGGAGATTTATTAGAGAACTGGTTAAATATAGCTTGATTCTTTAGAAAGTTTCAGTATGTAGTAAATGCAGTGATCGAAAAGAGGATCGTGAGTACATTAGCGATTAAAAGAACATAGTTTCATCATCATAATTCTCCAAATCATAAAGTTATTAGATGAACAAAGCTCTAATCAAACCAAGTTAATGGATTAATCGAAGGCTGATATTGGAGTTTGGATTGAAAATTGAATCATTAAGTATATTATAGCATGGTAAGCTTAAGGTATATTTATGTATCCTGATAAGCCTAAAAATATAGTATAAGATTATATTTGATGCTTTGCAGCTCTGGAAGGCAAACAAAATTTGCACATGCTCATAAGATGTCTATGAATATGTTGTTTTATAAGCATATACAGAATGATATTAGCATAACACTAAATAATATGCACTGCTTTTTTTTTATTAACTAAACCAAATTAGGTCTATGAAAATAATATGTGAACCTTATGTGAACATCGACATTAAGTAATTTGAATTTCATATATTTGTGAAAATCACTAAATGAAATTAAGATAGCATACATAATATAATTTTTTATTTAAATCACTAAGAATAACAATCAAAAAACATATCTCATATAGGATGCTAATTACTATTAAACTCAAGTGCAAAGATCCTAGGTAGTGCATATTCAAAAAATACTGATTGATTCAAACACCAAGCCTTAACATTAAATGAATTTTGATCAAGGATGACATAAAAAAAACCATTTGACTTCAAGTAACGAAAGCCACATGTATTCGAATTAGATAAGAACCAGTAAGCATATAAATAAATCATGACATGGCTAACTTGATTATCAAAGTATTGATTGCAAAATATAAAATTCATGCATGCTAAAGCAAAGGAACTGGTAGAAAAAGATGAGAGAGAGGCAAACGTTCCTTGTAAAATTGGTATAAAACTGAAACTTGCACGGTGATGTGATAAACAAAGCTTGCTTCCAAGATTGGATAGTGTAAAAAAAATACAATTAAATTAATGGAGAAAAGCAAAATAATAAATATGCAGATAAAGATTTGCCAAAATGTTCCTTCTAGTTATTGTTCTCACTAATCCATGTCGCTAAACTTAGGAAGTGTGATACTGAAGAATATTGACCAAAGTTGAATGTAAGTGTTGAATATGAAAATCATATTGTTGCCACTTGCTTGTACATGTGACTATTCGACTGCCATATTATTTTAAATTTATCTAACAAAGAACTAATTATATATTATAACTCAATTTATAATAATTGAATTTGACACAAGAATGAATCATATAGATATGTGTAATGGCGTGTATAGAAAAGAAACTCAGCAATTAACATAAAGAAGAGAAATAAAAAAATAATAAGCAAAGAATAAAGCTTACTGGCTGGTGTTTATTAATTTCAAGAAAACCAAATTTTACCACTTATATGTGATACTTGATTTTTATTTTAATCCGTTGCAAATAAGCTACATAGATTAAAATAAACTTCCCTTTATCCTGAAAACCACCAAATATATCTAATCTTTAAAAAATATAAGTAAAATTAAGTTTTAAATATATACAAGACCAACAATTTGCAAGCAAGATGCAAATAAAACTTTTACAATTTTGGTTAGAGTGCACAGGAGGAAATTACCTAAACCTAATTTATAAACGATGTGGATTCATGTCTCAACGATATTTTATCCAATACTGAGATGTTGTCATATGAAAAATAGTGATACTGAGATCAACTGGGAAAAAAATGTAGTGTTTTCAAAAATTGTGGATGGCTAAGTGAAAATAAACTTGAGTTAACCTTCATAGACACACGTATTAAGTATATCTGTAAAGGTAATGAAAAACCTAGCTGTATACTGACCAAGAAGAATCAGAGTTTGATTTATTTGACAGAACAGAAGAATCTAGGATGACATGATGAAGGGGAAATGAAAATTTGAGCAGTTTCAGGGAACAAAGGCCGGAAGATGCATCTCCAAACCCCGTCAATGGTTTGATTATTTCTAAATAAAGCAGAAATCAAAGGGGATAGATGTTAAAGTTTAGCATGACCAATGAGAACATGATAGTTGTACTCATGGAAAAAATAAAAAATGGGCAGAGGGACTAAATGTTAAAATGCTAGTTATATGACTAAGAACACAACACTAAGCTGAGATAAAATTATGCAACTAAATAATATAATTATGTAGTTATTATATACATTCTTGTATAAGCATAAGTCATCATATTGGTATCGACATATATAATTTGTCACCCTTATATATAATAATAAAATTATATTTAAAAATTTATGCATCATCCGATAATGTTATTTATAGCTAAAAATAGTATCCTTTCCCTTACATTTTTTTTCCATTATTTCACATCTTGGTATTTGTAGCATAATGTGATTAGCCTTTATCTTGATTAGCCTGTCACTGATTAGCTTAGTGAATTTGCTCCATATTGGCTCTCCAGTATCGTTTTCATCTCCCAAATTACACTAAACGTAACACTACTATATCCAACCTTTGAGTTTAGGAGCAGTTAGTTCTACCTATTACACACACACACATGCTTAGGCATATACATATAAAGACACACAAAACAATTTTTTTTTCCTTTTTTAGAATTGCTAGCATTACTCCTCAGATAGCCATTGTCAACATATAGGTGATTTAAAAGTAAACAGAAAGATCCTTTAAAAGTTGATATCTCACAATTTCTGTGATCTTTATATTTCAATAAGTGCAAGGATATGCATAGGGAAACATGTCCTATAGAGCTTAATCATGAAGTTTGAAGAAGCGATAGCATACCCACGATAATACGAAGAATGCGGAATGATAATAAGCCAATATGAATTAACAAAAGATAAGCTAGAATATAATACTCAATCTGAAGGTAAATGTAAAGTGGAAACTGGTATGAGTTCTAAACTAATTAAGAGCTACTCATGGACAAAGCTCTCGGAATTGTTTTACTAAGAAAGCAACTAATTTGTTTACCAAGCATGCTTCACGGAGCAGAAGAAAACTTGAGCAGTTTTACCTAGATCACCTCTGAACTAATTAAAGTGGAAAAAGTACCGTTTCATTTTACTTTCCCATTATGTTTTCTTTGCGCTAATGAATGAAGAAAATGCAATAAGGATAATATTTACATGCTACAGAAGGAAACTTAACCTAAGATCATATTAATCATATCATTATATGTCTAACAGCCACAACCTGGAAATCACTCCAATTGTAGTCAGTCATCTTCACCGAATAGTCACTTGGGATAATGAGAAACAAAACTTAACATAAACAAAGGCTTAAGAATATCACCTTTATTTTACAATTTCGTCTTTTGAGTATTGTTTGTTGGAAGAACAAATAATGCGAATTGAAAGATTACAGTTTGCCATGAAATTTACTATCACACGTTTATTGTCTATCTGTACCGCATCGGCTATTTGAGGCATTTTATTCATAATCAACCAAAATATCATAGGAATTACAAAAATCGTGCAAGTGGCAAAACATTTAGTTTTATGTTAGACATATTATAATATAAAATTAACATAGTTCAAGGTCGAACTCGATCATGTACGAATGGAAATCCTCATTTTATAGAACAGATCTAAAATCATCGAACTCCTGTTCAAATTGATAACCGATGTGGATTTAAGTCTCGATGATATTTTATCCAATACGGAGATGTTTTTGATATGAAAAATGGTGATATTTAGATCAGTTATGTGAAAAAAAATCAAGTGCTTGTAAAATTGGGGATGGCTAGGTGAAAATGAAATTGAGTAAATATTCATAGACAGGAATCAATTATATCTGTAAGGAGAAGGAAAAACTTACTTGTGTATTCTCCAAGAATCACAGAATGATTCATTTGATAGACCTGAAGAATCTAGGATAACATAATGAAGTGGAAATGAAAATTTGGGCAGTTTCTTGGAATAAAGGCCTGAAGATGCATCTCCAATCCCCATCGATGGTTTAATTATTTCTGAATAAAGTAGAAACTAAGGGGATAGATATTGAAGTTTATGAGAACATGATAGATTTACTCATGAAATTTTGAAAAATCGGGAAATGGACTAAATGGAAAAATGCTAGTTAGATGATGAAGCGCACACACACACACGCAACACGCACGCACGCGCGGGCACACACACACACGCACACACACACACATAAGGAATAAGCAAAAATACAGAGGTTTGGTGAAGTTGAAGTTGATAAGCATGTTTGTAGATAATGCTTGATCCTAGTATTATAAAAGTTATTTACTATATAGCAAAAATTGAAGAATGCAGGAACAAAAGTTTAGAAACAGGAAAGACAGGTTGAATGAACAAAGAGAAGCCACAACAGTTGAAATAAAAATAAAAATAGATAACCTGGACTGAGAAGCCAAAACAATGATAGCTTGAAATTCTAATGTAGATCTTATAATTTATCCAACTTCAATAAATTTCATGTTCTCCAATACTTGAAGGCTGCTATTCTAGTTTTGTCAATCCCTCAATAACCTACCAAGAAGTTATTATCGTTAAAGAAAAGATAATTAATATATGCATAGAGACATATAATGTTGTCACTTGCAATAACATGGAGTTTGATCCTCTTATAATATGTTAAAATTGTGCATTATTAAGCCAACGTCATATGTGTATAAACTATTGCTAACCATATGAGAAAATTGAAATTCCTTCAAATCAACTCAAAAATTATGGAAGGTTGAATCAAAAGAGAACTAAATAACTGTAGCAACTTATCATACTTTAAGAGATAAAGTTAAACTTACAGACAAACTTTTACCTCCTGATCTGATCTCAGGTCTCTTTTATATTCTTTAAAGCCTTAGCTGCCGCATCTTTATTTAATTTTCAGTCTGTAACATGGATATGATGTACAATGATCAGTAACTATAATATGTATAATAGCATTAATCAATTTCATGAACTTCAATACATGAAGGCTGCCACTCTTATTTTTGCCCATATCTCAGTTACCTACAAAGAAGTTATTATTGTTTGGATAAGAGAATATATTCTTGGGGACATAGGATGTTGTCACTTGTAGTAACATGGAATTTGATCCTTTTATAATATGTTAAAACTGTGCTTTATGATAACTCAACGAAGTGCGACTATTATATTTTCCAATGAAGATACCATCAATATTAAAATTATGCTCTATAACAAATTAATGCTTGAGCTAATTGTCGAATCTTCATAAATTAGATATCTACCTCCTGAACAATTTCATGTTAGTTATGCCCAAAACCAATATACCATATAACAATGAAATCAAATTTTAATTTGTACATATGGTTGAAAAAAGAAGCAATGACTGAATTATAAAAATATTGTTGCAGGTTTCAATAAGCGCTAATGAAACAAATTGCGTAATAAGTCATGTATATCAGTTGACTTTATAAAGTGCATTTAATTTTCTTAATATTTACACATAGGACATACTTTTTTAGTTGATTTCCAAATAAACGATCTAACAAAAATTCAACTTCAAACAAAGTATAATCAAAGTTAAGTCTGGTAGTTCAAATTAATTATAGTGCAAGAAATCAACGATCCATATTTATTTATTTACAATCAAAGTTAAGTCTGCGAGTTCATATTACTTATAGTGCAAGAAAGCAACAATCCCTACTAAAGTGCAAGTAATATATGGCTAACTGTAACGACCTAGAAAATCTGAATCAATTTAAAAATTTTAAATTGGCTAAAATAATGGATTTTAAATATTTAAAATTAATATTTTAAATAATAGCGATGAAAAGTGAGTTTGAATCGACAATTGAAAACGAATATAATTAATTCTAATTATAAACAAGGCCTGAAAAGGCGCTGTAGTTACAAAAATTGAATTCAAACTTTGTCGGACTGTACCGGGTGCAAAACAAAACGAATTTGAGTGAAACCAAAAATATTTAAATCTGTTAGTGAATACCTTTCTAACGAATCTGAAAAATCGAAGTTTTATAGCGGAAAGCAAAAGTTATGGCCAAATGAATTTTCAGAAAGGTCGCTATGGAAATTACATAGCCCCTGAAATTGGCCATTTTGCAAACGACCTCGGAATTCGACGAAACCACTTTTGTTGGATCCAGGATGTGAAGTTATTGTCAGATTTCAAATTTCATAATTTTTGAAGCTAGTATGTGAGCGTGGCAAAGGAAAACGTGTTTTGGTCAATTACAGTTAAATTGGATCGACTAGAAATGTGCCTTTTTGCAAACGGTCTCAGAATTCGACGAAACTAGCTTTGTTGGGACCGTATCGTCAAAACATAGCTAGATTTATTTTTCTGGAATTTTTAGAATCAGTTTGTGGCCCTGGCAAATTGAAATGTACGTTCAAATGGAATATTGAATGTTTTATATTTTAATTTGAAAGAAAACTGACTGAAACAGTCGAATAGGCCTACGAAACATATCCCATTGTGTTCGGAATGGGGGTAAAACGCTAGTGATGACAGTCGTTGGGTTTGAATTGGTGTTCGTATGTGATAAGGGGTATTTTCGGATTTTTAAAAATATATAAATAGACAAAAAAATATGATTGGTCCACGCGTTCTCTTTCTTCCCCGATCCACCCAGTCGAACGGCGAAAAAGCATTCCAAACTTCCTGGCTTGATTTCTCTCAATCCACACATTAAAACCACATGCCCCAGTTACGAATTTTGTAGAGGATAACACGAGCTTCAAATCCATACCAGATTTGCATTTTTTCGAAGCGTATTTGGGGAGAACCACCTCCCCGAAGTTCCGAACATCATCGCGCCGCGCCGCCTAACTCCGGCTACCGAGTTTGCCTGCGCCGCCACCCTTAGACGCGCCCCTCTTCCCTCTTTCATGTGGTGTACTCTGATCGGCTTCAGGTTGCACAGATTGGAAGATAAATCACGACCTAGTTTTGAAGATTTTCAGAGAGGTACGGCCTTGTATATTTAAAACTGATTTCAACAGTTTTAAAGTGTTGCAAACTTTGAAAAATCATATCTTTTTCATACGGTAACGAAATTCGATGAAACAGGAAACATTGGACCCGTGAGGACGCCTTCTACATTCTAGAAGAGACCGCGTATTTTTCTGAGCCTTCTGTTATTTTTGGTGGAGTGGAACCCAATGTGAGATTTCTAATTTATAAACGATATGTAAAACGACGATGTATATATAGTCGATGTATGAGTTATATAAGCGTTGTACACCTCTTGTATAAGCGTTGTATAAGTTGTACATTCGATGTATAAGTTGTATATGCGTTGTAAAAATTATATATGTGTTGAAATAGAAGTGAAATGCTATATATATATATATATATATATATATATATATATACACGCCCCTCGTCCACAAACCATGGACGATATTTATTGGTTGTGATTGGTGTGAAAATTGATTGATAGCGAATGGTTGATTGGAATTGTTTGTGGTTGATATTGATTGATTGTGGTTGAAAAATACCCGTTTGTGGTTGAGAAATATTTGGTTGAAACCACATAGGATTAGTTTGTGGAAATGAAATAAATATACATGCCGCCTGCGTGCGAACTAGATGCATGATTCCCCATTGTCGAAAACCGCGAGGTTTTAAGGTAGAGCGAAGAGTCGTACTAGGGACGGTCCCGGTTTTAACTACCCTGCCGTTATGCTGCCGAAATTTTGAATAATATTCATGTGTTTGAATTATTTTCATTTGTTGAAACTATATTTATTCGTTGAATAGAAAACCTTCATGTGTTGAGTCGATATTCATTCGTTGGATAGAAATTCATGTGTTGAATGGTATTCGTGTTTTAAATATAAAAATCACATTTTTTATCTATATATAGAAACTATAGAAAACCTTCATGTATTGAATCGATATTCATTCGTTGAATTGAAATTCATGCGTTGAATGGTATTCGTGTTTTAAATATAAAAATAACCTTTTTATCGATATATACAAACTATAGAAAACCTTTATGTGTTGAATCGATATTCATTCGTTGAATTGAAATTCATGTGTTGAATGGTATTCGTGTTTTAAATATAAAAATCACCATTTTATCTATTTAAATAAACTATAGAAAACCTTCATGTGTTGAATCGAAATTCACCCGTTGAATTGAAATTCATGTGTTGAATGGTATTCATATTTTGAAAGAAATTGCTTTATAATAAAAATCCCGTTTTTAACATCAATATGAAATGTATAAAATCATCTTGTTTTGAAATAAATTGTTTTATAATAAAAATCCTATTTTTATCACCTATATTAACTATACAAAATAATAGTGTTTTGAAATGAATTACAATAAAAATCACATTTTTATTATATAAATGAATTGTTAAAAATAGTGAAGTGTTGAAATAGAAGACGGTTAGATAAAAACATCATTTTTATCAAATGTATGAAAAGAATATAGTTTTTGAAATCGAAGAATCGATATATATATATATATATATATAAATAGAATTGAAATATATCGAATAACGACGCTGCAGTTCGTATTTTGAAACCGTGATTTCAAACGATTATACTGAGAGATCCGACCATCGGATTTTCCCGAAACCGCAACCGTTGGGTTCGCTTTGGAAAAATCTTTCCAACGGCACCAACTTTGTAAAAATCCAACAGTTGGATTGTCTGGAATGTTTAATTCAAATCTGAAGAAAAACAGCGCCAGAATCGATTATATATATATATATATATAATTATATTTAATCGAATAACGACGCTGTAGTTCGTATTTTAAAATCGAAACTTCAAACGATTATACCGGGAGATCCGACCGTCGGATTTTCCCAAAACTGGAACCGTTGGATTCGTTTTGAAAAGATCTTTCTAATGATGTAAATTTTGTGAAGATCCAACGGTTAGATTTTCAGATATGTGTAAATCAAATCTGAAGAAAAACAGCGCCACGACCGCGTTATGGCCCGAAGCGTCGTTTTGAATAAATTGGCTATTTTAAAATAAATAAAAATAGCGATAAATCGTTATAAGATATTATAAACGATATGGATGTGAAATTTAGAAATTAACTGAAGGTTGGCTAAGTCGAATGGTTTCCTGGGTGTTGATCTGATGTTGGTTTCGGCCTTCGGGGTTAATATTTGGGAAATCGTTCTCTTACTGATTGACGGTTAGTGACTAATGAATTGAAATGATGCGTGTGTATGTTAGTGTTGCACTTGTTTATTATACATGCGAGTTGCTCAGAAAGACCGGGTTTATCCCATTTGGAATAACTTAATAGACGATAAGAAATCGAAGATGAAGACGGTGGTCGAAGACCGGAGATCTTCACCTCGTTTGGATGGTAACCGAGGTCCTGATTGGGAGGCATCCCGAAATATGGATAATGAGTGGTGATCGTCCAGACGTACGTGGTGATCGATGGGTTTGCGAGGTATTTAGTGCCTCCGGTTTCGTTCAGACCCAGAACGGACTTGCAAATGGACAGTATGTCTAACATTGGAATTTATTCTGTGTGATTGATAGCCATCAGTTGCACGGTGTGAATTGCCCATGTGGCATGCTAAGATGCAGTGATCATGGCTTTTGTTGAAAAGCAAAGTCTTGTGGTGATGATCAAAGCCCCGCCTGTGTGGCGTAGCTTTGTATATAACGTAAAATCGCGAGCCTCACACCCCGGTATGAACCAGAAACGGGAGAGGACCTCAGGGGAGGACGTGCGTTTTCTTTCTACCTAGAAGTGGCGTCAGTGGTTTTACACGCCCTGACGAGTTTGACTTATGTGGTTGTTACTGTTGCGAGGCGCCTCAGTTAGATCGGACGATTCGGGTCCGGTGGAGTCATTCGTTGGCTCATTTACGCCCCAAAGGGCGGAGGGACGCATTGTTCAGGCATTATAATCCACTTCGTGTGGACCGGCCCTGACGATCCAAGGTACAGTTGCGGCTGTGCCTGAGACATGGGCTAGACTGTCTCGAAGTCGGTAAGGACTATCTTCTGCCTTGGTTCACGACGGAAATCCAATTTCCAAATATGACATCGTGCGATTTTGATTGTATACCTATATATGGCGACATAGTGGTATGGGGCATTAATGCCGTCTATGATTGATAGTTATGATTTGAAATTGTTTTCAAAACATATAAACACTAGCAATAATATCAAATGCCTTTGTTTTATTCGTATCAAGCATATTTGGCCGTTATAAGGTAAAAACTCTATCCTCCGGTTTGCGTTGCATTGTGTGATGGGAACTGAGTCTTATAATGGCTTCATTTTTATAAAAAGCATTGCGATGTTTAAAAGAATGATTTGTTTTAAAGCACTGGCAAACTAATGGAGTAAACCCATTCCACGAAAGTGGCGTGGTCCTGTGATTAGCCATATTATAAATGTGTTGAGTAGATTTCTCATACCAGTCCCATGACTGACTCGTAGTTTGTTTCACTTTCAAACTCGGGTGCCCCTTTTTCTACACAGGCAGCCTTGTATTCAGGTTTAGCTGGCTCTTTCTGGATAGCTGGAGCTGAAGATGGATTCTATCATTTATCTATTTTATGTTGTTCAGCTCCTATTGTACATATTATGTTTGTTTTCCGCTGTAGACATTTATGTATAGCTGAACTGTATTTGTACTAAGTATGATCCTATATACTGTGTAACTCTGATGATTACGTTTATCCAGTATATTCTATTGTTCATAATTTGGTGTATTTATTTAATTTCTGTTCTGCTATTATCTGTTTCCGTGTTATATTCCAAGGATTACCCTTGTCGCCGTCAGTACGGGGTTTGGGGTCGTCTCACTAACCAATATATCATCTGATCTACAAAAATTGAAGATACATCAATCATACATGAATAAGGAAGCTTGTCATCCCCACACACGTTTCAGTTTAACACAGGTACGAAAAAGAAAGTTACGATGCAGAGGAAGAAAAAATTCTTATGGAAAACAAACAATATAATAAGTTTGACATAGGTAAAAGATGATGCAAAAATCATGCAATGAAATTCACAATAACGCAAAACATAAAATATGTGCTCTAGGATTCCACTATAGAAAACCTGTATTATAAATAAGTACATACCTGGTGACTACAACTAATGTAATAAACAACTTGCATTAAACATGATTCCATGATGAATACATTATACATCAAAACAACAATAAGCATACATATACATCATAGATGATTTTAAAATTCAAAGCAATAGAGTTTTGAAATCTATAGTAGAGCTAACTTATTGTCAATCAAGCCGGGGTCCTAATCAAATTCTTTTTAAACACATTCTGCTAACCATGTGCTTCGCTTTGGCGTAGCAGTCTATTCTGTATTCCCTGTATTTTTTATTTATCTTCAGACTCTAGGCTTTTCAATTCTAAGTTCCCCTATTACCTTCTTTCCCTTGCCTAAATTTCATCAGTCTAACGATAGCATAAAGTATAAGGCATAAACTTTCGTAAAACTACTACTCTAGTGAATCTTACTGAAAGTGGTAATATATGTAGCTATTCGTTATGAGTTGTCGTGCTTTAATTAAATTCCATGATTAATAGCAATAATGCGTATGTAAGTTCCATTAGCTTATTTCAAACCAAAAAAGGGTTTAAATTTTAGCTTAACTTACTAAACCAACCTTTTCGAAACTGAAGCTGCCTAAGCACACCTACACCAAGCGCCAGATCTACTCTTTTTGGTAATACTCGTAAAATGAACTGTAAATAGTCAATCCCTCCGTACATATCTAAAAATGTGTTAATTATGAACAGAAGTTTTATAATTAACCGTTAAAGAGAAGTTTTATAATTAACTGTTTTCTCAATCCAAAAAAAGTTGAATAATCAAGAACAGAAGTTTTATAACCCACTGTTAAAGGTGCAAGTAGTAACCACATCCTTAATATTTCTTATGTTTTCAGTGTCCAAATTATTTATACATATACTTAATACACACACACATATAGAAAATTGTGTTGAATAGAAAAATATCTGTTGTCACAATAATAAAATAATATAAGCATCAATGAAATAAACAACATTGGAAAAAAAATCCTACAAATTAAGAAGCAATGGAAAAAATAGCATGCCTCAAATTAAAACTCAAAAGATATAGAACTAAGAATGTAGGAAGAAAAATTAGTTATCAAATTACACTTTAAAATCAATCTATAAATAAGACAGAAATGATAGAGAAAAAAGATTATGCAATAACAATGATATTTCAGATAATCAAATTTAAAAACAATGTAAACATATTCGTTAATACAATAACACTTTCAATCCCCATACCTCAACAACTTAATCAAAAAAAGGTCACAATTCGAGTAATATTAAAATGATTAAAAAAAACTAAAAACAATAATATGGAACTGGAGCACTGAATAAGACGGCTTGTGTTTTATTTGCTGTAGATAAATGGTATATGTTTAGTTGTCAGTTATAATTATGAATTAAAAAAACCAATATTTCAACAATTTTATCTTTCCAAAAGAATCAAGTCAAAAGGCAAGCTGTTACATGAAATGTAGTAAGCTCACCATAAAACATTACCAGTTGTAAGTATTGTTTTCTACATTTTATATCATAGGTTGTGTATTCATTAAACATGTAAAGAAAACAATTAATTAAGACAATGGTTGAAGAAATGCCAACCTCAAACAAAATGAAACAAACACTACTGGTAATGTTCACCACCATAATTTTTATTGGCAGTCATGTCGGCTATCATACTAAAATGTTTCAGGGCTTTGGTAACCATGGTTGTTATTAGATTCCATATTATATCTAGAGTCGCCCATCCTATGTCTAAAATATGACTAATGTACATAAAAGCATCTAAATAAACTAAACATATTTATACAACTCCAAAATCATATGAATTGGAAAAAGCAGCAAAATAATAGGTGTTTTTCTCGTTTTACGTCTTAAACAGTACAATACCAAATACGACAGCTTCAATAGATCAATTCAAACAAAATACACATGCTGATATAATTAATTAAATACATAAAACATGAATATTGCTCTGTTTTAACACAAAGTTATTTTAAAAAAATATTCCTTTAATTAAGTTGCTCTATCCTTTTATCATTAAAATATGAATAAGTTTGAAATTCAATGTGCATTTGGAAAGCGGACAATATCTTAAGTTCAATGATAATTTTTCAAACTTTATCATCGAAGACATTATGAATACATATGTGTGTGTATGTGCATGTGTGTGTATATTAGAAATGATGTAAAGCAATGATTATGGAGAAAAAGTGCGTACAACAATGATAATGGAGTTTACTACTTATTTTTTTATAAAGTCAGAGGATTATAAAGAGAAGAATGGCCACCTACCTTTCTAAACTTGGACCAGATTTGGCGACATTTGGTCATGAAGGAAAAAAGAGTCTGCTCTTATTTATGTTATTTCACGTTGCTTTTGAGTTGAGTTTATATTTATATACAATGGATTATAAATCCATGACATTTGAGTGTGTTTGAGTAAAATACAACCGCAGGGTGGTTTAATCATAACATTTGATTTATAGTGAAACAAATTTTCAACTTGGGCATTTTAAAGATGGTTATGTTTCTACTTTGGTTTACCACGTGTTTATCATTATCCATACTATAATTTAGAGAGATACTAAATTCTAAAGTTATAATGCATTATATACATTAGAAACAATTGATAAAAAATTATATTTATCATTAAAAAAAAAAAAAAACTAAGCACTGCTCTGTGTGTAGCACATTGTTTACCGTTCAATAAACAAAAAGCAATAGCTTTGATATCATAAGTTGTTAATTCATACATAGATTATGAGTATATACATAGGTGATGATATCACCAGATAGCTTTGATATCAATTATGTATGTACCGAAAGATGTACAAAGGAAAACTTATCATATATCTATCATTGAGGACATCATGGAAAAAAACGTAGCATGTACATGTTACATCATTTATTCACAAAAAGAAATGATTTTGTAGTTCTTCCATTACATTAATGGACTAAGATACTAATCCAAATGCACAACTCTAATTCTCATTTAGTTGTGTAATAAAGTTGTGTATCAGTCATTTGCATTTGCAATACATACAACACCGTCAATGCATAAGAATTTTTTTTTCCTCCTCTTGCCATATATGGGCATTACAAACCCTTAAAACAAAATAAAGGTCTCCACCGCAGTCATCCATAAAAGTTGGAAAATATCCTTCTAAAGCAACTAATTTTAATTCTAATAAACTATAAATAAAATAACTTCAATTGTACACATAATTAGATCTGATAAGTTGCAAAACTGTATGCAAAAGAGCACACCACTTAAATTTCATTTAGGAAAAAATTGAATTGTATAAATTTTGTAAATTTAAAATTTAAATCGAACAATACAGTAGTAGGTTCAAATTCTGATTTTGGTATCCGAAATAAAGCAAAGCTTTTAAATCCTTTATTTTCAAATTTAAGGTAGCAACAACTATAATCAAGCATTTCCAACGAATGGCGCCAACAAATTGTCATGGGGAAAAAAAAACCAAAACATGTACTTATTACATCGTATATTTTCAAAAAAGTAAGGATTTTATAATTTTCTTACGTAGCATTAGCGGATTAATACACTAATCAAATTGCACAAATTTAATTTAGTTAAAATACTAAAACAATGTGCTTACAATTTGCATACATGCTTGTGTTTTCTCCCCTAACCATTTCTTTGCAATGTCGACCCTTAACACCAAATAGAGAACTTAATTGCAATAAAAATACAAAGCAAGGATGCAAAGCATAGATAAAAGTGCTAACTTTCCTACATATATTGTATAATTTAAAATAATGTAAACAACCATAAATATAAGAAAATATCCTTCATAAAAATCGAATCTTAATACTAATAAACTATAATAGAATAACTTCACTCTGGAAATATAATTAAATATGATAGATTGCAAAACTAAATGCCAATGAGAGCACAACTTAAATTTTGTTAAGAAATCCAGCTTGAGTTGTACACATTTTGTAAGTTTGAAATATTAAAGAAGAGGACGCATTAGCAAGTTCAAACTTGCATTTTAAAATTTGACTGAAGTCAAGATTTTAAAACCTTCATTTACAAATTTAAGATAGGGATGCCTATCCAATTCACATAGCTATAACAATTTGATGGGAAAAGAATTCAATAAATGTCCTCAAAATGTACACCACATCCAAGCTGTAAGTATTCTCCAGTAAAAAAAAAAACACTAATTCATAAATCCTAAAAAATTACCTTCCAAAATATTAAACCTTAAAGGTAATGAACTATTATTGCAATCAGTCCACCTTGTAATCTTCTTCAAATGTAAACTAAACATTACAGAACATACGATTTGAAATTTGATCTGAAAAGCTTTTGCACCGTGCAAATTGTTCAAGGGTGAAACTCTAAATAGAACGACGACTCAGTAAATCATTTTTTTTAATTAAAAGCAGAAAACTTGCATCATCAAAATTGAATGAAAACCTCAATAAAGCAACCGTGAGAAATGTGTAAATTTGAAACCTGATCCTTTTATTTGTAAGAAATCTGTTGCCTAAATTCCTACATACATATTCCTTCATTTAGGGATTTTATAAGCGTATTAAAAAAAACATAACCACGCTGAATGAAACATAACTTGTAACAGCATATAGAAAAAAAGAGATGCTAATTTAGTATTAGCAAAACCATGAAGAAGTATTACCTAATAGCCAAAACTAATTAAATTGCTTAGAATCTACCAACACAACCAACAACTAAACAAAAAAGCGTTGGACTAAGAAATTAGGCTTACACAGTAACATAGAATAATAAACCCCTGCATACACTTTCCTTCATTTAGGGATTTTTAAGCATATTAAAAAAACATAACCACGCTGAATGAAACATAACTTGTAACAGCGATAGGAAAAAAGAGATGCTAATTTAGTATTAGCAAAACCATGAATAAGTATTACCTAACAGCCAGAACTAATTAAATCGCCTAGAATCTACCAACACAACCAATAATTAAACAAAAAAGCATTGGACTAAGAAATTAGGGTTAGGCAGAAAATTGATACCTTTACATGTTGAATTAGAAAGAAAGTGGTTCCAAATGGTTGCAGCCAACAGCAAACTGAATTGAATGTATTCGAAGCATCAGTGTTTCGAAAGAACAATATGGGAAGAGGCAACCGCTCTTTGAAGAGGCAAAGAGAAATCCCAATTAGGCGATGGTGGTTTTCCCTTAAAACATGTCGGCGAACAACGCATGGCTAACTGCCAATCTTTGCAGCAGGATTTATTCTCCCTCAATTACGCCGTCGATGTGCTGAGAAGAGAAGGAATAAGGATGGAAAGATACCAGCTGGGTTTAAGTGTTACTGTTGGCGGAGGAGGTCGACAAATCAAACACTTTGGGTTGCTGATACAGAAGTTCAAGACGACGGGATGGAAAGGGGAAGATGGAAAAGGTGGAAGATCGGGAATGCGTAGGGATTGGTTAAGTGGTAGCGGAATAGAAAAAATAAATCACAAATAAGACGGTTCAGCTTTAGATAAGTGCCAAAATCCAGGAAGGCTTCTGAGAGCTCGGTTGCTAACTCAGTAACTATAATATAGTATAGATCAGTAGTCTCGTTTGATCGTATGTCTAAGTTATTTACTTCAATGTTAAACTATGTAGCAATATCATGAATGTAATATCTGAAGTTCACAAAAACTTTTCTTTTTAATATAACTTTTAGAGCTACAACCATAAAAGTTAGTTGTATAATACTCACATAACTCTGATCATATGGTATAACTTAGACAATATGGGATACACAAAAAGCGACATGAAAATTTGAAGGTTCAACACTGCTAAATGGTGTTGGTCGATGTGTAACATGCTACATATAAAACATTACATCTTTCAACTACTGAATAACATAAATTGATATAAAACATAAAAATTTATAAAATATCTTTCACCTTTCAATCATATATGCAAAGTTACCTTGAGTCGACTAAGGATAACCATAGTGAATACCGTGTTGATAACTCATATATGACAGATATCCAAAATAACATTGTTGTTGACCGTAATTCACCGTAAGTGTAACAACCCGTATTTTCAATAACCTGTAATAACATAAATCGAGGCAGAATTTAATTCTAAAATGGGAATCAAGGGAAACGGGCTATGCCATTGTGTTCGTCTCGGAAAAATACGCGAAATAGAGTCCGAGTTTTCGAAAATCGGAGTCCGTATGACCAAGATATGGCCTCGCGAAGTTTCACGAAAATTCCCAAATTAAAGTATACTTAATTAAGTGAAATGGGTTGTGTAGATATATATATATATATATATTGATATATATATATATATATATATATAATTGAAAATTTAATAAATAAATATGCAAAAATGCTCAAAACAGCGAATTGGGAGAGGGGAATAACCGAACCGGCCGATTTTTGAAGTCGACCCGAGCCCGCTGGGTCGACTAGGGGTTAATCCAGGGTGTTTGGCTGTCAACCCGTGGGCCGATTCGCTCAAGTGCAGATTTTGCATTTGAATGGTTCTCATGGTCCATCTTTAATCTAAAGGCCCTAGATGGTTCCTACACTTGACTTCTTCCCCAAGACATGCTTTGATGGCTTGGATTGAATCTAGGGTTAATCCTATGGCCTAAAACACTTGCCTAATCTATAAATAAGACCCTAACCTACCCTAATTCATTCATAATTAAACCTAGTGACTAAACTATGGCAAAATGCTAGCTCTCATGGCCTCCACTAATTTTATGAAGAGGGTTGCATACTAATCACTCTCTAATCAACTTCTAATCCCTTCTTAGCATCTTAATCTTCTTCATTTGGTGTTCAAAGTTGCTAGTTGTGAGTTTCTATCACTTTGATGATCTTTTGGTAAACTAATTAGATGAGATGTGATGAGATTTATGGTTTTGTATGTGGGTTAATGAGCTTTGAATCATATGATATGATGTTAGCATTAATCTTATGTTTATGCATGTTGAGTATGTAAGCTTATGCAAGTTTAATATGATGTATGTTATGTTTGCATGATGCTAAATATGCAAGTTGTGGGCTATGTAATCATATGCATGTTATGCAAGTTCATGGTAATATGCTATGCAAGTTACATGTTTGTTAATATGCAAGTTACATGTTTGTTAATATGCAAGTTACATGTATGTAAATATGCAAGTTACATGTTTGTTAATATGCAAGTTACATGTTTGTTAATATGCAAGTTACATGTATGTAAATATGCAAGTTACATGTTTCTTTATATGCAAGTTACATGTTTGTTAATATGCGAGTTACATGTATGTAAATATGCAAGTTACATGTTTATTAATATGCAAGTTCATGATGACACATTATGCAAGTCTATAAGCTAATATGCAAGTTTGTTATGCAAAATGAATATGTAAGTTATGTGACATATTATATGCAAGTTATGTGACATGTTATGCAAGTTCATATGCAAGTTATGTGTTTGTTAATATGCAAGATGGCACCTTTGAAACATGTTCATTCATATGCAAGTTGACACCTTTTATATGTGTTATATCATGAACGAAATTACGTGGGAACGATGGGGTAATTAAATGCATAAGTTAATAAGATTGTGTGAAATTAATATAATTATGCATAACACAAAATAAATAAACATAGTATGGGAATTTGCCTATTTGGTTAGGTGTACCCATACTATGTGTTGGGAATTTACCTATTGAGTTAGGTCTACCCCATGGGAATTTACCTATTAAGTTAGGTCTACCCATGTTAAGAAAACTTGATTAATTAGGGATAGTTAATATAAAATTATGAGGGTGATTAATTAGGTGTAATTAATTGACTAAGACACGAGGTTGGACTCAGTTGTAGCGTAAAACTGCCCGGACCCAACCGGCTTAACCAGTTGCTACAAATGTTAGCCCAATGTGAGAGGTCTTAGGCACAAACTAAATACGTAATTAATGTAAAGACACGAGGTTAGACTCTGTTATGACATAAGGCTGCCCGGACCCAACCGGCTTAACCAGCGGTCATAAAAGACAGTCTAATGTGAGAGGTCTTTACAAAGGTTACGTTCTTAATTAATTAATTAAGAAACACTTAACCACATTAGCATGTAGAGGGACATGAGGGGTTAAGTGGGTGCCTCGGGTGGCATGAGAAAATCTAGTGGTTGCCTTGGGTGGCAATAGAAAATACGATTAGAATACTTAACCAAAATAGAACATGTAATTAAAACATGATTAAAGGGTTAAGTGGGATATACTAGAAAAAGGGACAAGCTTAGGTGGGTAGCTTGTGGAGGCCCATTTCAACCAGTAACCCATACGTATCTTTGTGGGCTCGACCCATGTCGAGGACGGGACACGCATACTGGGCTTGACTGTAAGAGGCAAACGGGTTAGCGGTGGCAACGCAAGTCCAACGGGCTTCATATGCGTGAGTGGGCCCGGGCTGGTAGGTAAGCCGTTGTTGCATCGAGTAGATATAAGCCGTGCACCTTTAGTTTCATCAGGTTGCCACATTGGGGAATGATACATCCCACGGTGGGGCCAGCACGGGTATCTACGTTAGGGAGCCGATCGAATGGGAAGTAGTGTGTACACCTAGTGGATTGTAGGGCCCCGTGGCGCCTACTTGGTCACCTAGGGGTACGCAGGTACTAATTAGTAAATTTTATAAGTCCTTGGGTGGGATCAACCTTTAAGTTAGGAACGACTGGTGTGGTGCAGTTTAGTAATTTACCTTAGGGAGGGTAGATGCGTCTTTATCCTTTATCTTCGTTTAGTTGACTGCTTAGGGTAGCCATTCATCCCTATATGTTACCGTATATCAGTTTATGTCTTCTCTGGTTACTTTAACGATTGTATTGTTAAAGTTATAGGACTCGCTCAGACTTATGTCTGACCCCGTTGTTTTTATCTTTTTCCCAACCCTCAGGTCCTACGGTGGATCCTAGCAGTAGTGGAGCTTGATCGGATTGCTGTTCCAGTCTTTAGGAGCTTGGATAGATGTAAAGCTCCAGTTATCCAGTTATCTTTTCTTTTGTTTGGCTATTGTATGAGAGTGGGATTATGTACTTCTTTATTTTGATGGATATTGTACTTGACCTTTATTGTGGTTTTATGATGTAACCAGACATGTTTTACTTCCGCTGTTATGAGATGATGTTTTAAAGTTTCAAGTACTATTTATATCTGTCTTGTTGTAATTTTTCTGTTCTATATTCACTAAAATACTCCACCGATGCTATGGCATTCCCTTAGTGAGTGATCATAGCGGGAGTGGGGTGTTACACGTGGTATCAGAGCTTAAGGTTACCAGAACAGATAAAATTTTTGAGAAAAACTACTTTCTAAGAGTATTTTCGAAGAAAGTATTTTTAAAAGCATGTCTTCTAAGAGAAAAAGTTTTTGAAAAAGAAAAGCATAATCCCCAATAGCCATATCTTTATCTTTCGGAATCTCCTTTTTGAATCTTTCCTCTTTCGTTTCAGCATGGCTGAAGATCTTAACATCCCGGAGGGTTTAGTTATACCACTATGGTATAGGAGGTTGCAAGAGGCTAGGGCCGCGGCTGCGGGTCCGGCCAATGCTACTACACCAGAGACAACCGCTCCTCCTCCTCAGCCTAGAGTGGATAATTTTGCTAAGGTTTGCAAGGAGTTCAAGGCTATAGGAGGAAAACCTTTTCTTGGTTCAGAGACTTTCGTAGAGGCTAGAGATTGGCTTAAGGAAGTGGAAGAGTTGCTAGATATCTTTGAAGTGGAAGAGGGAAAGAAAGTCAAGTTGGCGGCTTGGTTAATGAAGGGAGAGGCCTCATTCTGGTGGGAGGTCACTAATGGAGAACGCCCTGTTGACTCTTGGGCAGATTTTAAGCAAAGGTTTGGGGCTAAGTTTCTCTCAAGGGCGGAAGAGAATCTGTTTATGGAGAAGTTCTTGAATTTCAAGCAAGGGAATCTCACGGTGAAAGAATATGTCAACAAATTCAATCAATTAGCAAGGTTTGGCATAGAGTTGGTGAATACACCGGAGAAGAAGGCTTTGAGGTTCGTTAGAGGCTTGAACGAACCATTGCAAGGAATAGCTATGACTCACATTCCTATGGGGGCCACTTTTGAGAAGCTTGTCTACATGGCACTTATGCATGAGGATGATAAGAATTCTAAGGCACCAGAGAAAAAGGGGGATCAGAAGAAACCGCAACAGCAACAACAAGGCAAGGGCGGAAAAGGCAATGGTGACAAAAAGAAGACGAAGAAGAAGTGCTTCAATTGTGGAACACCAGGACACCTCAGTAAGGATTGTCGCAAAAAGAAGAAGACCGGTTGCTTTCATTGTGGTGAAGCAGGGCATCTTGTGAAAAACTGCCCAAAGAAGGGGCAGAAGACGGGGTCTACCTCAGGAGGCCAGGTGCAAGCTCTTATAGCACCACCTCAGTCAGGGGGGCAAGTTCAGGTTCTCTCAGTTCCACCGATTCAGCAGAGAGGTAGAACTATTTCCGTTGAAAGTCTGGTTTTTCTGTTTGATCATCCAGTTCGTACTTTGTTTGACTCTGGCGCATCGCATTCTTTTATCTCATCATCGTTAGTTGAGTCACTGCACTTAGACACCAGTCTAGTTGATGATCCCTTGGTTGTCTCAAACCCAATTGGGGGCTCCATATATCTGTCTATGATATGTTTGGGTTTGAAGATTTCTATACTTAGCGTTGAGTTTAGATGTGATGCTTTTGTATTGGGCTTCACGGGCTATGGGTTGATCTTGGGCATGGACTGGTTATCCAGTAATGGTGCCGTTCTTGATTGCGAAAGGAGAGTTGTCAGGCTCATGACCCGCTTGGGTAACACTCTCGAGATCTCTTGCAATCCCATGGAATCTGTTTTGCTAAGTTATCTTGAATCGCTCGATGCTTCGGTCGAAAGTTTGTGTTCTGTCAGAGTAGTCCGGGAATATCCGGATGTGTTTGAAGAAGTAAAGGGTTTGCCTCCGAAGCGGGAGATAGATTTCCGAATTTATTTGGTGGATAATGCCAAACCAGTGTCTTTGCCAGTACGCCACATGGCTCCTCGTGAGAGAAGAGAACTTCATAAGCAAGTAGGGGAGTTGCTTGAGAAGGGGTTCATAAGGCGAAGTATATCGGAGTGGGGAGCTCCAGTAGTGTTTGCCACGAAGGCGGATGGGTCCCTCAGACTTTGTGTGGATTATAGAGAACTTAATAAGCTCACGAAGAAGAATAGACACCCATTACCGAGGATAGATGATCTCTTTGATCAGTTGGTTGGCGCGTCAGTATTTTCGCAGATGGACTTAGCTACAGGGTTTCATCAGTTAAGAGTGGCGGAGGACAGTATAGAGAAGACTGCTTTCCGGACTCCGGATGGTTTTTATGAGTGGCTAGTAATGCCATTTGGGTTGACAAACGCCCCCGCATACTTTGTTGATCTCATGAGTAGAGTGTTCAGAGAGTATCTGAATAAGTTTGTAGTAGTTTTTGTGGATGACATCTTGGTCTTTTCCAAGAATGAAGAAGAGCATGCCTTACATCTCAAGGAAGTGTTGGAGACTCTTCGAGCGCATAGTCTTAAAGCTAAATTCTCTAAATGCCATTTTTGGAGAAGAGAAGTGCGATTCTTAGGGCATGTGGTCTCTAAGGAAGGGATAGCTGTGGATCCCGCAAAGATAGTATCTATCCAGGATTGGAAAGTTCCTAGAAATGCTACCGAGGTAAGAAGTTTCTTGGGGTTGGCAGGATATTATAGGAAGTTCATCAAAGACTTCGCGAAGATATCAGCCCCATTAACCCGCTTGACGAAGAAGAATCTGGTTTTCTCATGGGATGTAGATTGTGATGATGCTTTCCGACGGTTAAAGAGAGCTTTGACCACCGCTCCAGTTTTAGTGCTTCCAGATGGGAGTAAGCCGTTTGTTGTTTATACCGATGCTTGTGGAACAGGATTAGGCGCAGTCTTGATGCAGGAGGGAAGGGTAATAGCCTATGGAGGGAGACAATTGAGAGTGCATGAGAAGAATTACCCTACCCATGATCTAGAGTTGGCCGCGATTGTTTTCGCACTTAAGTCTTGGCGCCATTATCTTCTTGGTGAGAGATTCGAGTTGTTCACCGACCATAAATCATTGAAGTACTTATTCTCTCAGAAGGATTTAAACTTAAGACAGCAAAGGTGGATGGAGTTCTTAGCATCCTATGATTTCGAGATAGCGTATACCCCTGGTAAGGGTAACGTGGTGGCAGACGCCTTAAGTAGAAAAAGGCTATCTTTGAGTCCATTGTTTGTGGAACGACGAAGCTTGGAGTTTCTTTCTTTGTTTGACTTCAGACCTTCTATTGATTTTGTACCTGGTTTGTTGGCATCCTTGGAGGTTAGACCTACTCTTTTGAGACGGATTGGCGAGGCTCAGCGAGACGACCCACAGTTGGTTGTGTTGGTAGAGAAGCTTATAAGAGGGGAGTCGTCCAGCCATTTGGGTAGATACACCATAGATGATAAGGGATGGTTGCATAGAGACGGTAGACTTTGTGTACCGCAAGATGAGGGTTTGAAGAAGGCTATTTTGGATGATGCACATCGTTCAAGAATGACTATTCATCCCGGTGGAGACAAAATGTACCAAGACATGAAGAGAGTTTTCTTCTGGGCCGGTATGAAGAAAGATGTGGCCGAGTATGTGGCTAGATGCTTAGTGTGCCAACAAGTTAAAGTGGAGCAAAGGAAACCCGGTGGGTTGCTACACCCATTGGAAGTTCCACAGTGGAAGTGGGATAGTGTCTCGATGGATTTCATCGACGAGTTACCGAGATCGAGGAAGGGCAATACGGGAATTTGGGTTGTGGTAGACAGACTTACCAAGAGTGCCCATTTTATACCCGTAAAGAGTAAGAGGACCGCTCCATGGCTTGCTTCAGTCTATGTTAGAGAGATTGTTAGATTGCATGGCGTACCATCCAGCATTGTGAGTGATCGAGATCCTATTTTCACTAGTGAGTTTTGGAGAAGTTTGCAAGAGGCGGTAGGGACTCGGTTGTGTTTGAGCACCGCATATCATCCTCAGACGGACGGTCAGACCGAGAGGGTGAACCGTATCTTAGAAGATCTTTTGAGGCTTTGTATCTTGGATTTTGGAGGTACATGGGAAGAACATCTTCCTTTGGTGGAGTTCGCATATAATAACAGCTTTCAGTCCAGTATTGGTATGGCTCCTTTCGAAGCTCTTTATGGAAGGCCTTGTCGATCTCCTACATGTTGGTGGGAATCTACGGATAAGATCTTGCTTGGGCCGGATATGGTTAGAGAGACTTCAGAGAAGATTGATTTAATTCGAAAAAGGATGAAAGCAGCGCAAGATAGACAGAAATCTTATGCGGATCGGAGAAGGACGGATCTTGAGTTTGAGGTTGGGGACATGGTTTTTGTCAAAGTATCTCCATTGAGAAATGTTGTTCGCTTTGGGTCCGTAGGGAAGTTAGCACCGAGATTTGTTGGGCCGTTTCCTATTAAGGAAAGGATTGGACGGATGGCATATAGGGTGGAGTTGCCCGACAGACTTAGTGGTGTTCATGATGTATTCCATGTATCACATTTGAGGAAGTGCTTACATGAGACCGCGGAGGTGGTAGAGCCGAGCTTGCTTAGAGATGTAGAGGTAGAGCGTGATGCGACGATTCGACGAGCTCCTACTCGCATCCTTGGGTCAGAAACTAGGAAGTTGAGGAACAGAGAAGTTCAGCTAGTTAAAGTGCAATGGGGAGATGACGAAAGCAATGCTACTTGGGAGACGGAAGCAAAGATGCGTTCTTTGTATCCATTTCTTTTTGAGAGTATGTCTTTTAACTTCTCCTTTATTGCTTGTCTAGTACTTATCTTATCTTTAGTATATCCTCTCGCTAATACCTATGACCTTTAGATAGGGTAAAACCTATGGTTGAAACATGTGTTTGAAACATGTTATGGTTGATGGATGCATATGGATGCAATTGTTTGCTAGTGGTTGCTCGTGGATGCATATACACACACATTAGGCACTAGATCGGCTCAGTCACTTCATGTTGCATATTGCATAAATGGATGTGGTAGTTAGATTGATGAATGTATCATGGCTGTGTTATCATATGGATGATGCATTTTTGTGTATGGTTGTGCACGCATGTAGAAATTTGTATGTGTCAATAGGGTTTCGCATACATATTGGATGCATGGCACTATCATGGTTTGCATTAAGGAGGTTTACTGTATCAGTAACCGCCTGATTTTCGCATTAGGTAAGTACATATACACACACTTTTGCATATATCCATCCAGCATTTAGAATCTTGTAAGGACAATGATTGCTCGTGGATGATGCTTTGAGTAGATGGATGATTGGATGGTAGGATACGTTCTTCCTAACTTGAAGATTTCGGGGACGAAATCCTTTAAGGAGGGGAGAATGTAACAACCCGTATTTTCAATAACCTGTAATAACATAAATCGAGGCAGAATTTAATTCTAAAATGGGAATCAAGGGAAACGGGCTATGCCATTGTGTTCGTCTCGGAAAAATACGCGAAATAGAGTCCGAGTTTTCGAAAATCGGAGTCCGTATGACCAAGATATGGCCTCGCGAAGTTTCACGAAAATTCCCAAATTAAAGTATACTTAATTAAGTGAAATGGGTTGTGTAGATATATATATATATATATTGATATATATATATATATATATATATATAATTGAAAATTTAATAAATAAATATGCAAAAATGCTCAAAACAGCGAATTGGGAGAGGGGAATAACCGAACCGGCCGATTTTTGAAGTCGACCCGAGCCCGCTGGGTCGACTAGGGGTTAATCCAGGGTGTTTGGCTGTCAACCCGTGGGCCGATTCGCTCAAGTGCAGATTTTGCATTTGAATGGTTCTCATGGTCCATCTTTAATCTAAAGGCCCTAGATGGTTCCTACACTTGACTTCTTCCCCAAGACATGCTTTGATGGCTTGGATTGAATCTAGGGTTAATCCTATGGCCTAAAACACTTGCCTAATCTATAAATAAGACCCTAACCTACCCTAATTCATTCATAATTAAACCTAGTGACTAAACTATGGCAAAATGCTAGCTCTCATGGCCTCCACTAATTTTATGAAGAGGGTTGCATACTAATCACTCTCTAATCAACTTCTAATCCCTTCTTAGCATCTTAATCTTCTTCATTTGGTGTTCAAAGTTGCTAGTTGTGAGTTTCTATCACTTTGATGATCTTTTGGTAAACTAATTAGATGAGATGTGATGAGATTTATGGTTTTGTATGTGGGTTAATGAGCTTTGAATCATATGATATGATGTTAGCATTAATCTTATGTTTATGCATGTTGAGTATGTAAGCTTATGCAAGTTTAATATGATGTATGTTATGTTTGCATGATGCTAAATATGCAAGTTGTGGGCTATGTAATCATATGCATGTTATGCAAGTTCATGGTAATATGCTATGCAAGTTACATGTTTGTTAATATGCAAGTTACATGTTTGTTAATATGCAAGTTACATGTATGTAAATATGCAAGTTACATGTTTGTTAATATGCAAGTTACATGTTTGTTAATATGCAAGTTACATGTTTCTTTATATGCAAGTTACATGTTTGTTAATATGCGAGTTACATGTATGTAAATATGCA
Source organism: Allium sativum (assembly GCA_030737875.1). NCBI lineage: Eukaryota > Viridiplantae > Streptophyta > Magnoliopsida > Asparagales > Amaryllidaceae > Allium > Allium sativum. The sequence continues at coordinate 899,039,996 of CM060918.1, forward strand.
AGTTACATGTTTATTAATATGCAAGTTCATGATGACACATTATGCAAGTCTATAAGCTAATATGCAAGTTTGTTATGCAAAATGAATATGTAAGTTATGTGACATATTATATGCAAGTTATGTGACATGTTATGCAAGTTCATATGCAAGTTATGTGTTTGTTAATATGCAAGATGGCACCTTTGAAACATGTTCATTCATATGCAAGTTGACACCTTTTATATGTGTTATATCATGAACGAAATTACGTGGGAACGATGGGGTAATTAAATGCATAAGTTAATAAGATTGTGTGAAATTAATATAATTATGCATAACACAAAATAAATAAACATAGTATGGGAATTTGCCTATTTGGTTAGGTGTACCCATACTATGTGTTGGGAATTTACCTATTGAGTTAGGTCTACCCCATGGGAATTTACCTATTAAGTTAGGTCTACCCATGTTAAGAAAACTTGATTAATTAGGGATAGTTAATATAAAATTATGAGGGTGATTAATTAGGTGTAATTAATTGACTAAGACACGAGGTTGGACTCAGTTGTAGCGTAAAACTGCCCGGACCCAACCGGCTTAACCAGTTGCTACAAATGTTAGCCCAATGTGAGAGGTCTTAGGCACAAACTAAATACGTAATTAATGTAAAGACACGAGGTTAGACTCTGTTATGACATAAGGCTGCCCGGACCCAACCGGCTTAACCAGCGGTCATAAAAGACAGTCTAATGTGAGAGGTCTTTACAAAGGTTACGTTCTTAATTAATTAATTAAGAAACACTTAACCACATTAGCATGTAGAGGGACATGAGGGGTTAAGTGGGTGCCTCGGGTGGCATGAGAAAATCTAGTGGTTGCCTTGGGTGGCAATAGAAAATACGATTAGAATACTTAACCAAAATAGAACATGTAATTAAAACATGATTAAAGGGTTAAGTGGGATATACTAGAAAAAGGGACAAGCTTAGGTGGGTAGCTTGTGGAGGCCCATTTCAACCAGTAACCCATACGTATCTTTGTGGGCTCGACCCATGTCGAGGACGGGACACGCATACTGGGCTTGACTGTAAGAGGCAAACGGGTTAGCGGTGGCAACGCAAGTCCAACGGGCTTCATATGCGTGAGTGGGCCCGGGCTGGTAGGTAAGCCGTTGTTGCATCGAGTAGATATAAGCCGTGCACCTTTAGTTTCATCAGGTTGCCACATTGGGGAATGATACATCCCACGGTGGGGCCAGCACGGGTATCTACGTTAGGGAGCCGATCGAATGGGAAGTAGTGTGTACACCTAGTGGATTGTAGGGCCCCGTGGCGCCTACTTGGTCACCTAGGGGTACGCAGGTACTAATTAGTAAATTTTATAAGTCCTTGGGTGGGATCAACCTTTAAGTTAGGAACGACTGGTGTGGTGCAGTTTAGTAATTTACCTTAGGGAGGGTAGATGCGTCTTTATCCTTTATCTTCGTTTAGTTGACTGCTTAGGGTAGCCATTCATCCCTATATGTTACCGTATATCAGTTTATGTCTTCTCTGGTTACTTTAACGATTGTATTGTTAAAGTTATAGGACTCGCTCAGACTTATGTCTGACCCCGTTGTTTTTATCTTTTTCCCAACCCTCAGGTCCTACGGTGGATCCTAGCAGTAGTGGAGCTTGATCGGATTGCTGTTCCAGTCTTTAGGAGCTTGGATAGATGTAAAGCTCCAGTTATCCAGTTATCTTTTCTTTTGTTTGGCTATTGTATGAGAGTGGGATTATGTACTTCTTTATTTTGATGGATATTGTACTTGACCTTTATTGTGGTTTTATGATGTAACCAGACATGTTTTACTTCCGCTGTTATGAGATGATGTTTTAAAGTTTCAAGTACTATTTATATCTGTCTTGTTGTAATTTTTCTGTTCTATATTCACTAAAATACTCCACCGATGCTATGGCATTCCCTTAGTGAGTGATCATAGCGGGAGTGGGGTGTTACAGTAAGAGATGGAGTACTGAAGCTCGACGATGCATTTCCATGACTAGTTCTATTGTCTCCACTCTTCTAATATAGTCTTCAGTTTTATGGTTAATTACTTGTGGTGCTTTGAGTCGTACTTGCATCAGTCCACTCTTTAAAATAAACAACTCTATGAATTTTGTTATCGTTGAAAACATTAAGTCTACATCATCATCGCCTATTTTATTGACTTTCGATCATGAATCCGTAAGCCAATTACACACTAAATTTATATTAAATTCTTCAGATGTTATATTCATCCATTTATACATCGACTCTTTGGATTCAACCATGTTGAGGCCTTTGACGATTTCCACCTATATGATCCTCCAATATATTTTTTGAGATTATCTTCGTCTGTCACCAATTAACTCATCATCAAAATAACATACCATTGAAACAATTAAGTGCCACTTTAGGAAACAAGAATTTACTAATTTGATAACAAACCAAACATCAAACCATGCAACCATAAACATTACTGAATTAAGTTTTGGAAAAAAAAACATAACTTTAAGGATAAATATGAAAAATAAGATGTTAATCTTCAAGTAAATATACTTTCAACTAATATGAGATTTCATGCGAAAATAAATGTTTGAGCTAAAATTTGTTTTTGTATTGAATGAGTTTATGTTTGAAGCGAGGGGGAAAAAGAGGGATTGACAAAAAGTATTTAAATTGGACTTCGACGATATCTGAAATAACCCGATTTCAAATACCGCTAATTAAAAAAAAGCTACGTGCAGCTATGTTTTGAAATAGGCCCAAATAATATTTTTCCCCTTGTCAAGGATAAAGGCAAATTTTATTTAGACCACCAAAATAGCTGAGTTGCCCCTTTTTTTAGTTTAAAATTTCGTTGGCTCGCTGAATATTTTTTTTACACGTTTTCATCAACCACGCAGTGCGGGTGTGGGGATTGTGATCCATCCACGCAGTAGGCCTACGATGTTGATATCATTAGCTCGTAGGGGCCCTACGAAATTAGCAACATTACCTTATAAAGTCTCTACGAGGTAAGCAACATAACCTTGTAGTGACTCTACGAGGTAAAAAGTATTTTGATTATACAAAATTCTTTTAAAAAAAGGATTTATTGTAAAAAATAATACGAATTTTAACGCGTCTTCCCATAATAATCCCAAATTTGGATTATTTCTGAATAATCCGAAGTTTAGGGGGTGTCTTCTCATATTAACCCCGATGACCTCCTAACGTGTTATTTTGGGATAAATATGGGAAGACACCCCCAAACGTCGGATTAATATGGGAAGAACCAAGTAAATGGGATTAATATGGGAAGATACACCTCAAACTTCAGATTATTCAAAAATAATCCAAACTTGAGGTTATTATGGGAAGACACGTTAAACTTTGATTATTCTTGACAATTAGTCCTAAAAAAATCAGGGGGCAAGTGAGTTTTTTTGGTGGACTGAAAAGAATTTGGGGGTAAAAAAGAGGTTCCAAACGATGTTCTGCCACAAGCGACTCTCGAGGCCTACGTTCTAGGGTTTTTTGAGGAGCATAATAGTGAAGAAATGTCGTCATTTGGATCACTGAAGTTTGCGGTTTTTGATAAGGAAGAGAGGAGACGGTAATCGACGCTTATCGTTCTTGTTTATGTTGTCGCTTATCAATTCTTGTGTTACAATTTTGTCTTTCAATTTGTGCCGCAGGCAATATCAATCATATATTAAAGGCCTCAATGCTTATGATCGGCATAAAAGGTTCATGAAAGATTATGGTATGTCTAATTGACTATTTTCTCGTCATTTTTGACCATTTTCTTGGGGTCACAACTACTATAGTCATTTGTGATATGTATCATCAAGATATGTGCGTATGACACATCTAAATAACTTAATCTACAGTATATTAGACATGGATTAGAGTAATAACATAGCTAGGGTAAATTCTATTCATACACCCATAATTTCTTAACATAAACCAATGTTTTAATAAGAAAAACTATATTATCCATGTACTTAATTGCATTTTCAGCCCTTTTCTCATAATATATCAAATTAAAACTTCATAATCAATAATATTTGATTAATTCTAATAAATTTATGAAGTTAATAAATCCTAAAATATCAATTAAGGCAACTTTTACAACTAAATACTCTAATGCGAGTGTGTTCAGTCTTCTAAAATTAAAAGTGATCAAAAAAATAAAACAATCAAATAATTTAAAATACTAGTATTAAAAATTAAAGTTTTTTTGTAAAAATTTTAGGTAAATATATTGCAATGAATTCCCAGTTTTATGTAATTTAGTTTTAAAGTTAAAGAGGAAAGGTGATGAAAATATAAAAGGGTAATTTTGTGAAAGATATGATGTATGAAAAGAAATTTTTGGTGTATGCTATTTTATTTCATTTTACGATGTGTGGTAAAGAATTATAGGTGTATGAATAACATTAGCCTGTAACTAAAGTAGCAGATAAGATTTTCGATACATATTTCCTATGTATTTATTTCATGCAATAATACTTCTATTATAGATCATCTCACTTTCTATACAACAATTGTGCAACAAAAACTAAGCCATTAAACAAGGTGAATTTGGCTAGAGAAGGAACCTAAAACAAAAAGACAAGATCAATAAAAATGTAATAAATAACAAGATATTCAAAAGTGAGCATAAATTAAGGTAGAACAAAATTTAAAATAATTAAAAAGATAATAATAGTGATAGTGATAGTAATAGTAATGAATAAATAAACCATGATGTTGTCGCATATGAAAATAATAATAATAATACTAGTAGTAATAGGTACCGACGACCAACACTACATTTTATGCTCCTATACACTGGTCCTATCATCTAAAACTAATAACACTTTTCTCAAACTAACCAAAAGCTCAAGCCTCTGACGCATGGATCACTAACTTCCATGCGCTCCTGTTTGACAGCAGCTCTTCAGATATACTCCAAATTTTCAAGTCTTTTTTTACTACTTCTCCCATGCTATCGGTGGTCGACCTCTACCTTTTTTGAAGCATTCGTTGCGGCCCATAATTCCACCATGCATAGGTGCATTGTGAGATATTCGTTGGAGATGTCCAGACTATCTTAGGCAGTGTTGAAATAACTTCTATTCAACTGGTGCCATAGTAGTTAAGGCGCTAAGGCTCAAGCATTTGAGCCTGGGGCTTTTTTGAGCCTTGGACTTTTTTGTGTGCCTTTTATATGGGTTTGATATGCTATTTTACTAACTACAAATTAATTTTTAAACCATATTTTATAATTCATTCAATTATTTACATATTTTATTAATAAGATTTGAGTTTTAAACCGTATTTTATAATTTGTTGAACAATCAAAATTTTAATTTAACTATTTATAAACAAAATTTTGAATTTAACAAAAAAAGCCTCAAACTATAAAAAGGCGCACTCAAACTACAAAAAGGCGCAAGCCTTGAGCCTTGAATTTTTTTGCGGTTAGGCGCGTCTAAGCGCACGCCTTGATAATTATGCCTGGTGCAACTCCAAGTATGCCCCGAATATCATCATTTCTGATTCGGTCCCATTTGGCATGCCCATAACTCCATCTCAGCATCGTATCTTTGCTACACTTATCTTCTGGACGTAGGTATGATTGCTATTCTATAGAACTTTCCTTTAATTTAAGCCTTTGTGAGATTTTTCTGTCATAGAAAATACCAGATGCTAGTCGCCTTGATAACTATGCCTGGTGCAACTCCAAGTATGCCCCGAATATCATCATTTCTGATTCGGTCCCATTTGGCATGCCCATAACTCCATCTCAGCATCGTATCTTTGCTACACTTATCTTCTGGACGTAGGTATGATTGCTATTCTATAGAACTTTCCTTTAATTTAAGCCTTTGTGAGATTTTTCTGTCATAGAAAATACCAGATGCTAGTCGCCATTTCATCCATCCTGCGGGAATTCTAAAACTAACATCTTCATCAATCTCACCATCAAACTGCAACATAGATCCTAAATATCGAAAGGATTCCTTCTTTGGTACTAGATCGGCCTTGGTGACCTCTCCATCATCTGATTTGGCATCGCTGAACTCGCACTTCATATGCTGTTTTAGTTTTGCCAAGGCTAAAACCCTTCGATTCTAAAGTTTCCCCCCACAACTTCAAATGTCTATTAACCCCTATTCTACTCTCGTCAATCAACATGACATCATCAGTAAAGAGAGACACTAAGGAATCTCCCTTTGTATGCCCTATGTGACTTCTTCCATCACTAAGGCAAAAACATAGGGGCTCAATGCATACCCTTGATGTAATCCTATGCTAATGGAAAAATTACCGGTTTCACCATTACATGCTCTGTCATTAGTCACAACCTCATCGTATACATCCTTGATAAATGTAATGTACATTGTTGGGATCCTCTTCTTTTCTAACGTTCCACCATATTTTTTTTGGTACTTTGTCATAAGCTTTCTCCAAATCGATAAAGTCCATATGTAAATTTTTTTTGCTCCCTAAATCCCTCCATAAGTTGCCTTATCGAGAAAATTGCCTTTGTGGTTGATCTTTTAACATGAAACAAAATTGATTTTTTGAAACGCTTGTCAGTCATCTTACGTTATTAGAAGACTCTCTCCCGCTGGTTTATTATATGACTTATAACCTTAATTCCTCTATAGTTTGTGTACATTTGAATATCTCATTTATTCTTGAAGATTAAAACTAAAGTGTTTCTCCTTCACTCATCTGGCATCTTATTTGATTTGAAAACTATTGAACAATTTAGTTAGCCAGGTTATCTCTGCATGTCCAAGACATCTCCACACCTCAATGTGGATGTCACGCCCTACCAATTTGCCTGTTTTCATCTGTTTCAGTGCCTCCTTTATTTTAGTTTCTTGAATTCTCCGAACTAAACGTTTATTCGTGTTGTCGACAAAATTTTCCAACTCGATCAAAAAGCTATCGCTTTCTTCATTGAAAAACTTATCGAAATATTCTTTCTGTTTATTTTTTATCACCAAAAGTTTATCATCCTCATCCTTAATGCGATTAACTTGGCTGAAGTCTCTTGTCTTCCTCTTGTGTAGCTTCACTATCCTATGGATGTCTCTTTCACCCTCCTTCGTACATAACCTTTGATAAGGATCATACGTCCGATCCCATGTTTTATTCATCGCTCTCTTTGCGGTCTTCTTTGCCTCTTTGTACTTTTGCATGTTGTCCTTGCTCCTGTGATAATGCAGACATTTGTAGCATTCCTTTTTGATAGCCTTTTGCACATCAGTGTTTCATTATCACGACTTTTTAAGCTCTTGTTTATTTTCTTTTGTTATCCCAAATAGTAGCCACTTTTCGTATACATGTGTCATTTGCTTTTCCTTCTATATTACATGTCCCTTCTTTCATTACTCTATCCTTAAACACCCGTGGGGCGTCTTCTTTGAGTTTCCACCATCTCATCCTATTAATCTTAGTTTCCTTATCCTTCAACTTCCGAAGACGGAACACATGTACCAAAGCTAATGTTATGAGACGACACGTTCTCCATGTATGATTTTGCAATCCACACATTCTCGTATATCGTCTCTTCTAGTAAGAACCAATTTAATACGGCTAGAATGTTGGTCACTACTGAAGGTGACCAGATGTGATTGTCTCTTTCTAAAGAAGGTATTAGCAATCACAAGATCATAAGAAATAATGAAATTTATTATTTCTTCTCCTTCTTGGTTTCTACTGTCGTATCCAAAACGATCATGCACTCTCTCAAATCTTTCACTGGTTGAGCCAACATAGCCATTGAATCTTACACTTTAAAAGTTTCTTACTACTAGGCGCATCTTTGAGCATGACATCTAAATCTTTTCAGAAATTCATCTTAGCTTCTTCACTTAGGCCACTTGTAGGGCATAGGTGCTAATGACGTTTAGAACCGCATCACCAACTGCCAGCTTGACTAGGATGATCCTGTCCCAATGTCTCTTGACGTCGACCACTTCATTCTTAAGGCTCCTGTCAATCAGTATCTCTACCCCGTTAAAAATCACATCTCACTTTATATAATACACAAATTATTATATACTTATTATTTTATGTTTTTTTGCCTCCACACGTTTGGTTTTCTGCATGCGTCACTGGTATTGCTGAAGAATATGTAGTGCATTTACTAGTCAAAATAGAACTGGTGAATATGATTGAAAGAAACCCTTTTTATAGAAATACGAGTGTTTTTATTTGTCTTATTTATCAGTTTTATTTTACGTAGTAAATACGTTGGTTTTTGCACATTTGAAGTTTAAATTTTAGGTAGACCAATTTTGTGGCTATGCATGCTTTGCTTTTCAAGTTGTAAGAAGCTGAAATGGGACTAGAAGAATTACAACATATGATGATACATCTTTTAACTGAAAGTAATGTAAAACTTCTTCTGAGGTGGCTATTAAATGAACTATTTTTTGGAGGTGAAAGCAAATAAAATCTTGTGTTCTAACACCTAAAATTCATGTGTGTCATCAATTATTTATTTTTGCAATTTTACAGTAGATATGATGCTCCTGATAGTGGAAACAAGAAAAGTTTGATATTTATTTAATTATCATGACCCCTTTATCACCCCTGCTCGCATTCTCTTATCCCAAAACACGGTCCTTTATATCCCCTCTTACCATACAATTGTCATACCCAGCTTATGTTTACCGACTGTTTAGTTTTATACATTTAACGTGTTAAAAACTCAAAATTTTACGATTCAAATTAAATACTTTTAATCATGATTTGGTTCTCGAATTTTGATTCAAAGCTCGATTTAAACGCAATTGAAAAACATTCAATTTACGTTGAAACAATGAATATTGCGGTATTTACTGAAGTCCAAAGTTTAGTTTTGTTTGTTTCCTACGTGAAGTAAAGATGAAATAAGAAACACATGTGGATTTTAGATTTAGATGAAAAATCTCAAGTATCAACCAATTTCAAATATAAATTACTACGTTGGAAAGATTCACCAATGCTTTTGCATACTCAACTGTCATTTTGTATTTTACATAGATTGAAATCTATAGCATACATTGTGTGCATTTGTGTATCATAATATAAACCTTTGAATCCACAATGTGTGATTTGAATTCAATTTCAATATAAGGTTTGGACTTTATAATGTACGATTTAGATATCATTTTTGATACCTTGTTTGGCACGGTCAATTTATAATTTGTATCACGATAAAATCATTGATATTTTTTCAATGACAAGCATTTGGACAAATATTTACTCGTATGATAATACGTCACTGACTAAGGAAATGGTTTCATTTGGCCAGACAATTATTACTTCACTTTGCAATGTTTCACCAAACAATATTTAATTTGTTTAGGAATGTTCTACCAAACAATCTTTAATTCATTCGGCGTAACATTGCTGATTAAACCGTGTGTATTTGGAAGTGTTCATGTTTAGTAGCCTGTAAGTCCATATAGTCAAAAGTTCTATAATTCAATTATAAGTTATCCAATTCAATTAAAATTCTTTAGCCTATACTGAGTCGCTCTTCATTTTTTTTTTTTTAAAAGAATGAGAATTAGGTGTTAAACTATTTAGTCTATACATCTAAAGATTATTTATAGAGTTCATTGAAAAGTTCTCACATTTTTCAATAAAGGACGACACACACTTAATAAATAGTTTATGTCAATAAATATATGTAGATAAATGCGAATGATTATCTGTATTATAATAAAATGGATTTATGATATAAGACCCATCGGTGTATGTCGTTTCAACTGTTCCCAAAAATACCCAAGTACCCTTTTAATATTTTCACTCTATCGCATATCTACACCAAGGTTATCACGACGCCAAGTCGAGCCAATACCGTCTAGAAGACTAGTCGACAAATATCCTGACTAGTCGTGACTAGTTGACAAGTCTTTTATATACGTATATTTATTAGACTTAAATATATAATATAATTAGATATAATTATAATTTATAATAAGTTCAAATTCAACAAAGGTAACATAATAATAGGTTCAAATTTAACAAATATCTATAATAGATCCTAGTCACAACATAATAATACCCATTCGATTAGTGGCGAGGTGCGAGGAGGAGATGATGAGGAGCAGCGGCGAGGTGCGAGAAGAAACAGTTAGTTTTTTTTGCTATCGATGTTATCGATCTCGTCTGGTACAAATATCGATCTTGTATGGTACAAATATCGATCTCTTCTTGTGTTTTATCGATGTCGACCAGAGAAATTAGGGTTTGTGGGCCGGCTTAAACCCACTCTCGTCGAATTGAATAAGTCGACTGTCGTCGAACTTGATCGACCGACTGGTCGATTTGTCGTCGACGTGATAACAGTGATCTACACCACGATCATGCCTGTGCAATCGTGTTTGTCTTATAGTTATTTCCATAAATGGAATGTCTTGACATTATATTATAGAATCATACATGATTAATCCATCCATTGATCGCGGTATCTTTCTCGTGCTATCTCTATTCCTTGCTTTCGAGTCAAATTTGTGTGTTATACTACGAATAGTTATTGCTTATGAAATATCAAGAATAACATCCTTCATGTTTTGCATCATTTTTTTACTTCGTAAAATGATTCTAAGATTTTAGTTGTGTGCTATTTTGAGTTTTTTCTTGACATCTTGTGGTATTGTATTACAAGACATAGTCGGATCATATTTGTGTTTATGAGGTAAGTTTATAAGCATTCTCATGAGTAACCACCCTAGTTTTAAATCTTGGATTTCAGTCATGTTTCGTCTGGAAGATTTTATGAATCTGATCTTGTATCGGGTTGAATCTCGAAAGAGATAATTGTATATTGGATGTTCTTATCAGAATTACATCTCGGACCCTAAAGCGTATCTCATGATGATCTCGGATTATATGATATTTTTAGTATGGATTTACGTTCAAGTATGCAGCTAAAGCCATAAATACCAATTACAAAAATAATTTTAACTTGATTGGTTTTCAAGTTCAGGCTATTTGATATTTTCTATATTAGTTTACAGTCATGCAAGCACACACATAATCTTTTAAAAAAGAATATAAAGATGAAATGTTGAATTCATTAAATCAATTTCTTTTAACAGAGAACATGTAAATTTGTAAACTATTTTAATTTGACTAACATCGTTGTTTTAAACCGATAAATATATATTTCTACAAATATACAGTGTATTGACTAACAAACTATGTTGAACAAGAATGGAAAATGATCTAACAAGATTTTGAAACATAGAATTAAGCAGAAAATACCAAGGCCCAACATACAAAAATTGAAACAAGTACAAAGTTTTGAATTTTGTTATGAAATTGGTAGTTAACGGTTGTGAATTTATTAAAAAAAAAAGTTATAATCGAAAAGGTATTAAAAATACAAAGAACATAGGAATTCGAGTGGAAGAAGTACTAAAGAAGGAAATAACACAAAGTAACTAAGGTGCAGAGAGTTTTAGCAAAATGAACTGAACTTGAAGTAAAAGCTTACTGGATTTGAGTATGAAGGACCTCGTTTCGGGAAAAAATGGGCATTTCAATTGAGAAAGAAAAACCATATACGTGTATTCGTGACTTGTATGTAGAAAAAAAATGAATATTTGGAAATGGAATTATTGTCCAAATTGTTGAAAAAAATATACTATGCATGCGTACGTCACAATATTTGTGAAGTCAACAAAAGGAAGGTTCAGATATAACTTGAGGTGTATAGTGGATTTATAGTACAGTGTGTATGGTTTGCAGTTTGTATGCTTTATTATGACGTAACCTGAGTAGATAGCAAACAGTTTCCAAAGCAGAGATAATGAAGAGGCTTTATTTTTTTTGGGTATTACATCTATGAACATTCTGTAGATGGCAAGCATAGCAAGTGCTACATAGTAAATTGATAAAAGCCTTATTTTCACCTATATTTCAGCTTTATGAGTTTTTTATGTGCTCTCCAAGTTATGTATTCTGTTATTGGCATTCGTTACTAGAAATTGATACTTTCAAATCACTCTGATAGATTACCATATTACCTTGTCGTATTGTTCAATACACATGAGAACACGAGGAGGTTGTACATAATTTTACTTGTGGAGTTGATCACTTACATACTCATATTTGGAGCGGATCATGAAGCTCATTAGTGTTTGGCATGCTGGTCAATTAATTTGATACGTTGTTAAAATCTGCCATCATCTCATTTAATTAACATTATGCACTCTGTATAACGCTTCAAACATTTGATTTCACCTGTCGTATCCATAATTTATATAATTTTCTGCATTTTTTATATATCTTTCTACGTGGAATCTGTAATGATGGCTATTAGTCTAGGAGATCAGTTGTTATTGAATTCAGTTTTGTACATATATCACCCTCTATATTGTTTAACACGGTATTTGCATTTGGCAGTTGATATTTATGGGAAGGAGAAAAAGGCACACGATGCTTTACCCATCAAAACCGACAAGGACACAATAAAGGAGGGATACAGGTTGACTTATCCCTACGATTTTGTTTATTCATTCTTAGTGTTGTAATGCTGCACAGATACTGCTTTTGTTGTCTACCTTCATTATGGGTTAACCCGAAGATGGACTTAAAGATCCGAGATGTCCATCCGAGCCGAGATAGTCACGAAATGGACTTAAAGATCTGAGATGTATTCATCTCATCCGAGATCATGTTCCATACGAGATATTGTCTATGAAATTCGCTAGACAAGACGCGGTCAAAACCCGAGATTTAAAACCCTGGTCAATGGTACTTTTTTTATTGGACTAGTATCGGTTTTCGCGATTTGAATGAAATATGAACATGATGGATGCAAAATTACAGGTAAACTAATTAGTTATAACTAACCGTGTTTCAAACTTGGCAAAAAATGCAACCCCGTATCACTTGTACAAAATTAGCCGATGTTATCATTTTTGTCAGGACATGATTGAAGGTTGTCACTGATTGCATTTTCCTTTTACTATAGTGACTATACTTTTCGGGTTTGGAAATTTCCCAAGAAGTCACCTTAAGAAAATGAACGAGGTAAGGTTAGCTCAGTAGATTTACTGTAGGGCCAGTGTTTTTTCAAACATCTCCATTTACTATTATATCCATCTTCCCTTTGCCTACCTAATTAGTACGTAAACAGACAGGACAATATTTTATTGTTGGTTCTTTTAATTATCTGTCACATAAAATTTTGGTGGCACTGTAATAAGAACATAACAGTACACTCTGCATTTATCAGTAATGTGGTAATGAGCATTTGGAACATATGTATGTGTCTTTCTCGCTCACACACACATCAATGTTTTATAATGCAAAAGCGTACACAACACGTTATTCTTCTTGCGAGACAAGGCGCAAACCTCAAAACGTTGAGGCGTAAGTTTTTTTTTTGGATAAACATTGAGATGTAAGTTATTATTGCTTTGTTATTATCAATTTTTGATTGATATCACAGTTAATCATATAAAACTGTAAATAAGTAACATTATGACCACTTAACTTCCAAGTGTTCATTCACAATCATTCTTTATAATTTTTCATAAAAGTATAAGTAATATTATAACTAAATAAAATTCGATCACTTGATATATAGACACACATGCATGTATGCATGGGTCCATTGTTGTGAAAGACACACCTAGGCGCATGGCACGGCGTGGAGTGGCTTTGCGTCATTTTTGCTTATGGCGCAAATGAAAAGGCACGCCGAATGACACGGGGCGCAAAATGACTTCCTTTTCTTTCTTCTTATTGGTTTGTTGTTTTTTCGCATTTCAAACTGCAATAACTACCGCTACAAATACTTTTACCATCACTACAACCACCATCACTACTACTATTACTTTTATTATTATAAACGTGAATAACTTTGTTAACATCTGTTTTTCAGTTATATGACAACATAATTACATCATTATTATTTCCTATTCGATTATCATCAGCGAGTTAATAATCCTACAAATTAATTAGCTGAACTTAGCATTCTGGTATTTAAAACTGACGTATGTTTTATTATCCAACATAGTTTAGATTCATTTTATTATTGTCAGAATAATATAATGTAATGTGTAAAAGATCGTAAAATATTGTCTAGCATAGATGCAAAAGCAAATGAATGAGAATGAGGACCTATGAAGTATGAACGATAAATTAAAAGAAACAACTTTGGAGAAGAAAAATCATTCTTAGAAAATAAACAGTTAAGCAACTCTGAAACATACCCTTGAATATGAAAATATTTGCATTTATGTGAATATGTCCAATATCTTTGTACGATTTGTCTGCAGCATAAAAATATTTTATGATTTGTTATTTGTTAAATACAATCAAGCAATAAAAGAAGGTATAATATCCGTGACACCATTGATCCAATATCTCTGAATGATATTGATGAATTGTAATGAATGGTTAACGGGAAATATGGATGATGCATCCGACATTGAAGATGAGTTTGTATTTGACGATGATGATGACTTACTTGACTTGGGGTGTTACTGCTAGTGCAACAGGAGTGGAGAAAGCTAGATATTCAAGTAGAAGAACATCCGTGTAGAGAGGTTTTTCAGCACCTGCTTCGGCTCCTTCACGTATTCACGAAGAATAAACAAATCGAAATGATACAGACGAGGAAGATGCTGAAGCTTGTGAATATGATGATGCAGATATTAATTTGGAAAATTTAATTCCTGGATCATATTCATATTTCTAGTTTATCAGTTCTTCTTCTTCTTCTTGGGTACCCAATGCCAAAGGCTCTCGTACTCGAGCGCGAGAGGACTTCCCAGGTCAGTCTCCCGTCTCGGTACTATTCTCACGGCTTTCCGGGTTCTGCGGGTGGTCGATTAGTGCGCACAACCTTTCCCTTACATATGTGAAGAGGCCGGGACTCGAACCTGCACGCTCCAGATTACCAGCCGGGTAACCTTACCGTTGCGCCAGACATCACCTTATATCTCTAGTTTATTAGTTATATGTATTATTATTTTGGATATGAAAACTATTGTGCTTGAAATTCTATGTTTTTTGTTTTTTGTTTTTTTTTTGTAAATGCATAAAAATCTTTGTTGCATATGTTTTAGCAAAAAATGTTAATTTTTTAAATTTTTTTGTTGAATGCTAGATTTATTAAAAAAATTAAACATGCACAGAGGACGGGCGCCATTTGCCGTGCCATTCTCCAAGACTACAAGAGAGATTTTTCGTCTTTGTGCGCCATGTGCCATTAATAACACTGCATGGGTCTATATAGTTTGTATATCATTGTTTTAAGAGCCGCAAGCGTACGCGAGGCGTAAGCCTGAGAACGTTGAGGCGTCAGCTTTTCGGATTAAAAAACAAAACATATAATGAAAGTTGAAATAAAATAACATATAATGTCAAACTTTAAATAAGAAGCATAATGCATTCATAAAGTTCGAAGCACTTCAAAATAAATCATCAATAAGCATTTGAAGTTTTGCTTATCTCTTCGGTTTACACTATGCATTGCGATATAGAAAAAAACTCAATAAAAAAGAAAACAAAGCTTCTCAATTTTAGCATGTGGAGAAGTCAATTTCGACTACTGGAATCTACTCAATTGCAGGAGCATTAATTTTTTACCTTGTTTCAGCATTCAAAAGTAGATATCGAATGAGCAAACAATAATAAAAGAAAACTGGTTTTGCTTGAGAAGCTTATGCATCACTGGATTTCCTAATTGAGATGTTAGTGTTTTTATTTTTTTATTTTTTTTAAAAGAACATTTGTGCACTTCAACCATCCGAGGCGTACGCCGTTGGAGTAAAACGTCTTTTGACCTTGCTTTGAGTCATGCCTCACGTACTTTTTAATATACTAATGTGTGTATATATATGCATGCGTGTGTATATATGTCTATATGTGTGTGTGTGTGTGTTTGTGTATATGCGTGTCTTTCTCTCTCTCTCTCTCTCCCTCTGTCTCTGTCTCTCTCTCCCTCCCTCTCTCTCTCTTTCTCTCTCTCTCTCTCTCTCTATATATATATATATATATATATATATATATATATATATATATAGAGGAAGGTTTTGGAGCATCCCCTTTAGCACTTATATCGT
Organism: Allium sativum; assembly: GCA_030737875.1. Lineage (NCBI taxonomy): Eukaryota > Viridiplantae > Streptophyta > Magnoliopsida > Asparagales > Amaryllidaceae > Allium > Allium sativum. Next base: position 899,056,060 of record CM060918.1, read on the forward strand.
AATATCTTGAATTACACTATTCAAATGTAACAAAATTTTGTAGATGTTCAATCAACATATAGAGGATCATATATGTAAAATTTGGACTTGTTTTGATATATATATATATATATATATATATATATATATATATATATATATATATATATATAGTCTTCTCAAAATCTTCACTGAATTATTCACCATTTGAGGATCATATGTAAAATTTGAACTTATTTTGATATTTGTAGCCTTCTCAAAATCTTCACTGAATTATTCACTGTTTGAACATATATGAATTGATCTACGAATTTTTGTTACATTTGGAGTAGTGTAACTTAAGTACGTTAGGTAGGGCTGTCAAATTTGTATGAGTCTGTCTGTGTCTATTGTTGAAAAGCATCCGTTCGATTTTTATTTAGGGTACAAATCATGATAACACAATTTGTACGAGTGAGAACCTTGTCCGGTTTTTTGTTCGTTTAAATTCGTTTGAATTTCTTATAATTCAATATATCCACTATTGTCTTCAAAATATCCATGGCTAGTTGAGTAAAAATTTGTAAAATGCTTGGACCTTAGTACAAAATGATAAAAATGATGCAATTGATAGAAACATCATTAAAAAGGAAAAAATCTGATGTAAATAACCTGTCCGTCAGTGTCGGTTTCGAGTCCGTGACCTAAAAACGTTTGTTCGTGTTCGTCTGAATATTTTCAGGATATGAGTTGGACACTAAAATTTATACGAACGTAAATCTCATTCGATCCGTGTTTGGTTCGATTCCATTTTGGATAGAAATTGAACATACCTCCGTCCGGTTCGGTCCGATCGATTTTACACCCTTGACGACAGGGATGCTTCAAAACTGGAGTGTCATTGAAATTTCTCATATATATATATATATATATATATATATATATATATATATATATATATATATATATATATATGATTCAATCCTTTGAAGTATTTGTCTTTTATTTTTACCTTCCTCGGTTTGTCTTTATTTTTTTTACTTCTGTTTTTTGAAATGATCTTTGGTCGTTCCTAGTGGAATAGCAGTAGCAAATCATGCAAGTTATTCTTTAATTCATTTTTCTTTCCACCAATTTAAACCGATTCAAAAAAATTCAGTTGGAGGTTCAGTAATGACAACATAGAAAATTTCTTTAAATAATAGTTGAGAAATCCATTATGTATCTCTGTTGTTGTTTCAAAAGCTTCTTAGTTGGTCATATCGATATTGAAATTGAAAAGTTAAAAAAACATCAACTTTCCATTAAGCAATTAAAGTTTATCAACATTTATTAGTGTTAATGTTTTTCCTAGCGAGGGTGAAAAAATTGTAGAGTTGCATGCCTTAGTAGCTTGGGGGCTGTGCGTTTTGTATGATTTGTATGTCTCAAGTTGCCGAGGTGTAAGCGCCAAAGGTTTTATAAAGCCTTTTTGAGAAAGCTTCCAGGCGTTTCTATCTTCCCTTGCGAGGCGCTCCTCAAGATGAGCATCGAGGCGGATTTTTTATGTATGCATGCATGGATGTATGTTTGTATTTAATCATTGATCTGTAGGCAAATGTTTGTGTAATTAAACTATACTAGTACCCTGGATCTATAACCAAACATTTGTGTAATGGTTACCACTAGCAGGGGAACCATTTGAGTCTTACCACTGATGTATTTCCCTTGTACAACCCATGATGAATCAAGTGGAAGTTACTTCCGGATGTGCTCCGGCCTCCGATAGTAGCAGGGGCCAATAAATTAAAACCCATCCTTTATTAGATTTATGAGGTTCGGCTTTATAAACGTGCTTTTTGCGGTTGAAAGTCCACGTACTGTGTACAGGCCCGGCCCAGGAGGAAGCCTACCTAGCCCATGGGTTGGGGCAACCCCCTAGGCAAGGGCAACAAAAACTAGAAAATATTAAATTTGTAGAGGATACAAGAGCTAGTTGCCCAGTTGATTATTGGTAAGAAGGTTGTGGTGGTTAGTTGATTTCGCAGCCTCATTATAGACCATGGATCAAGTCTGGTCAAAGGGCAATGTTGTTCTTTTTTCTTTTTGCTTGAGTTAAGCAATTGGTTCTAGGCAAAAATGGGCTTAGGCAGCATATCACAAGGGCTGGCTGTGACTGTAATAATGCCTATGTTGTCAGAGATTTTGCTTAGGTTCCACCTGAGCTCTGTTTTTAAGCTCGGTTTCAGTTTCCTAATGGTCTGGTTTCGTAAAGTGTTCTTGAAGTGCCTGCTTCCCCTCACATAGCATCATGTTATGGATTGCACTATCTTGAACTTTCCAAGCTCCGGTGCTTACTCGATAGGTTGATGCATTGGCACATAAACATGTGTGTGTGTGTGTGTGTGTGTGTGTGTGTGTTGGTGTCAAAATGTTTTTTAACTTGTTATAAGAAAACTGTTATTCTACAGCGTACTTATCATATGCTTATATTTCCATGTGCACGTGCATTGCATATGTTATCTATTCAAGTATTAGTCAAAGCTAAAAGGATAGTCATATGGATTACTGGGATTTGTTCCATGACTATCGGATACTAAAGGACAACATAAAAAACAAACTATTGATTTGGTACTGGTAGGTCAGAAGTTTTTATAGTCATTTCTTGTACGATATAAGCTTCTAGCACAGCAACGAATATTTAAAACTCATAGTGTGACCTTTGATAAATCATATGATTAATAATCTGTAGTGTTAACTATGATTCTCTTTGCTATTCACACTTTCCTCTCCGAGGTTGATAAGAGGGATGGGATATTAATTTTTTTTGGAAAAAGAATGTGTATCAGTGTATGCATCACTCTTGGAAATAATAGGTAACTATGTGTTTAAATTGATAGAGAAATAAGAGAATATCTCATTTGAAACAAATACGACGAGAAGGAAAAAAAAGTGGCCATATTGGGTTGAAGGTTGGTGTTCGAAATCTGTTCATGTGAAAACCAATATGCGACTGCAATGATGGTAATCTGTGTCAAAATTATGTGGTTGTTGACTACTAACTACATATGTAGGCTTGTAGAACACAGATAAGGTTCATTGTTATTACACTTTCTTCTTTGAAGGCATGTAATTTTTCCTTTTCTTTGATCTTTCTATTTTTCTGTAAAGATTTATTCTGTCTGAAGACGATGATATGGATTCAACATGGGAGAAAAGGCTAGTAAAGCGATATTATGACAAACTTTTCAAGGAGTATCCTTTGATCATGTTATCAATTAACTTCTCTTTTGAGTAGAGCACATGTGTTATATCTTCTATTTATTTTTTCAATCATCAGGTGACCTATATGTGTTTTTAGTTAAAGGATTATTATACATTCATGCTTAGCTAATGCAATAGATATTGTATAGCAGACATGTCAAGATACAAGAAAGGAAAGGTAATTATTATTCCTGTTACATATATTGATCATTTCTAAGAATAGTATTTCAATTTGTCTCTTGCATGCACACATTCAAAAGTTCAAATATAGACTATTCCTGGTAAAATGAGTGTCATGTGCTACAAAGCTCCCAGTGTTTGTGTGAATCAAGTTTTTACTTGTCCCTTTCAGATCAGAATTAGTTACTAATGGACTATTCTAACGATTACCGTTACCATTTGACAAATACCGTTACTGTACCGTTTTTACTGGTAAGCCGGAATTGCTTACCGTTACCGATCGACTGATATACCAATAATCTGGTAACCGTTACACTAGTAATGGTAAATCACCGTTTGTCCATCAAAATTTATATTTTTGACTTACTTTTTGTGTGCAGTGCATCTTTACTGTACTATGTGTAGTGTTAGTTCAAAAAAGAAAACTAAATGAGAAAGAAAATAGTGTAATTGGAATTATTTTACCTGATAATTGAACTAAATATAATCATTTATTTGGTTTTAAATGCATGTAATAAAGCATATCAAATGAATATGCATGTTTTTTTAATTAACTGGTAAAGTTACCGTTACCGCTGGTATTGAAGAAACACTACCGATAATTTACCGTTAAAATTGGTAAATTTACAGTTACCATACCATTATAACTGATATACCAATTTCAATAAAAAATGGTTACCGATCGATTGGTGATGGTATGGTAATGACCGTTACCATAACAGCCCCCTGTATTGGAGCCTAATATTAAAAATATTCAGGTTACAGAATATATAATCAGATGGGTTTGGTTTCTGAGGATAACTTGTATGGATGAGAATCTGAAATAATTGTAGCAATTGCAGGCTACAAATTAAAAATATACATGTGTTTCCCATAATTACTTCTGTAAATCATTCATATAAACAATATCAGGTTATAAAGTCTTCTTTTAAACGTTTTCTCTGATATTTCACTTTACAATAGACAATTTCGAAAGAGTATCTTAATCCATGTCCCATTTAGTTCGTTATGCATGGTAATTTATCGGTTATATCATAATAAAGCACCCGGGCACCAACAGCATAATACATTATTGTTATTGAGTTTAAAGTGGTACATTACTTTATAACAGTAAATAAATCTTTGGGTTATTACGTTGATTTGTTAATATTGTCGATGAGGGCAACACTGCAGTATTACAGTTATTCATCTGTTTACCACAGTGTGAATTTTACGCTGTTTCATCTTCTATGGGCAGATAAAATAATGACCGATGCGCAATTAGTGCTATCTTTCCCCCATTATTAGATTAATTGCCATATATACATATAGGATACTCATTATTTCTTGTGAATAGAATAAACAAAAGTGAGGTTCAAGGCAGTAATATTTCTTAGCGCCACATGTGTGTGTACCGTGTCCCTGTGTATAAGTTAACATATATCTATGATACTTACAAGGATAAATGACCTTGTTTACATATTTATTTCTGCAGATTGGTTTGAGATGGAGAACAGAAAAGGAAGTCATGTCTGGTAAAGGTGATAGAAAGTTCCAATGTATTTTCAGCATATGCATGCCATGTTTGTTATTTAACTCGAATGTACTATACATATTCAAGACTTGACAACTTTTTAATTAATAAAACCTTTGTCCGATTCTTTTGCTATCTAATAAATAAGATGTTGCTAATGATGAAATAGCGAAAGATTCTTTTGCTATCTAATAAATAAGATGTTGCTAATGATGAAATAGTGAAAGAATATTGTTAGGTAATGTTATAACCATATGTATAGAAATGTCAGTAGTTGCATTCTCATTTCAATGTAAATATTGACTATGACATGGCTTTCGTTTTCATACGAAATACAGGTTTATGAGTCAATTTTGTTTTCACTTACACATACTTAATTCTCTTGTACGTGCAGTATATGAAATTCGAAAAGTGAATTGTTTACGTAGAAAAGAAATCCATTTTCATGGTTCAAACACAGACACAAACAACAATTTTAAAGTTTCCTAACTTTATCGTGCATGGATGCCTTCCCTACGTTGGTGACTAAATATTTGCACATTGGAGAGTCAACATATTTCTTACTTTTCTTAAAAACCTAAAACCTAGGAGTACATCTGAAATCCACCTGTAATTAAGCTGTTGACAATATTTACTGGTGGTAGGTTTCCTTTTGATTGAATAATTTTTTTATTGAACATATACACATACCTTTTCCATCAACCATGATATCATATGCGAAAAATCTGAGCATAATTTTTATTTTTGACTTATTATATTAATTTATTATTTAATAATTCTTGTAAGTAATGGACCACCTTTTTGGTTTCAAGATACAAGTACCATGTTAAACATCGTGACATGTCTAACCAAAAAATAGAGATCAAACGAAGCCTAATAAAGCATATTTGGCAGAGCATCATTGGGTTTGATACTGTGAACTTTCCAGCTTGAGCTTGGATTTAAGCATCAATTATTTTTACATGAACTTGGATGTTCAAAAGCTGGACCATTTTTGTTCTCCATATACACATATATATGCATATACATATACATATATATATATACATACATACACACACACACACATATATATATACACATATACATAAATACATACACACACACAGATATATATATATATATATATATATATATATATATATATATATATATATATATATATAGGGAAAGCCTATTTAGACCCAAAATTTTGATTTGCACCATTGGATCGTCCTATGAATTTCACCTTTCCATATAAAGGCTAAAAGATCCAATGGTTGTGGCTTTGTGTTTTTCTGTGTCCAAATAGCCGTCACATCCCTAATAGGTTTGGAAATTCACGTCACATCCCTAATGGGTTTGATCCTCTGGCTCACATCCCTAATAGGTTTGGAAATTCACGTCACATCCCTCCCTTAAAAGTTTATAAATTAGGTCCCTATTTTTCGAGAAATCATAAAAAAATCACGTAAATTCATAATTAAATACAACTAATCGTCATCAAATTCAGGCGTTAAAACCACCAAAAAACAATTAAAAAAAAAAGCGAAAACTGCAGTATATTGCATCAAACGATGCATATATTTGCAATTTATGCATACATTTCTGCATAAATTGCAGTTATGCATCAAACTGCAGTATTAATGCAGAAATGTATGCAGTAATACTGCAATAAATGCATCGTTTGATGCATTAATTCAATACTGACCTGTTTTTTCAAGCATACATCTTTTATGCTTACATTTCAGCATTTATAAGCAATAATTGCATACATGTCAGCACATATTCATAAGCCTTCACCCGTTTTAACTTTTATGCATACATTTCAGCATATAATACAGAATAAATGCATACATTTCAGCAACAATTCGGAGTCCATGCGTATTAGTTCATCTTTATATGCATACATCTCAACAAGTATAACCAATATATGCATACATGTATGTATATATTCACCTAGATTTTTCAATATAAACTGTGGTGTATGCATATATTGAGTATTTATGCTGAGATGTATGCATTTTCTTTTAGATTGCTTCTGGGAATATTTGCGATTTTTTTTTTTACATAGCAGCACATATTTTTTTTTGAAAAACACGTAAGTGCGAAAATAGGGACCCACTTTGCATGGAAACTTACAGGGGGAGGCCGCTTGAATTTTGAACAATTTTAGAGATGTGGCTAATTTTCACACACACACACACAATTTTAGAGATGCCGTTTTAGAGATGTGGCTACATGCCGTTTTTGTTGCATCTCAAATTCTCTTGATTTCAACTAGGGCCGGACAATTTTACTATATTACCACTCATAACCATTACCTACCACTACCAATTTAAATGGTACCGAAAAAGTTGGTAACCGATTTATTTGGTTCTGTTTGTCGAACCGCATGGAATTATACGGTACGGTAAGTAACTGACTACTAAATACGATAATTACCATACCTAGCACATATCTTCGTACACATACATACATACATACATACATACATATATATGTATATACGTGTGTGTGTATGTATTATATTTTTATTATATAACATCACATTTGAAGTATACTAACTAAATATAAAATCTAGCAAAATACTATTATGTTTTCAAATTAAACGCAATTCTTATCGTATATTTTTTTAAAATAATATGATTTTGTATAATACTGTAGCTTTTTGTTCCAAATGTACTTTTATTCTTGAGAGAACAAAATAAAATTGATAAATAATCATATAATAAGAAATAACAACTCTTAATACTAATTCTTTCAGCATGAAAAATTGAAAAAACATAGTTATCATACTTGTAAAAGGTAAAAATCAATTGCCGACCTCTACCAACTGTTGCCAAACAAATCGAATCATCGGTTTACCGATTATTTTGGTTGGTAATGGTACGATTTTTCCATTGCCATATATATCAGTATGGTATTGGTTTTGAATATGAATTTTTGGTACCGAACCAAATCCAGTCCCACTTGTCAGTTCATTCTATTACTTAATTTGTTACATTTGGTTGAAATTAGGAGATTTGAGGTGTACCAAAAATGATGTGTAGTAGATCCTTGTCCATATATACATACATAAATATATGCATACGTGTATATATATGTATATGTGTATGTGTGTCTGTTCAGTGACACCTCAAACAGTGCAACACCCCAACCTCAATTTCCACAACAATTTCCGTTCTAACAGTAGTTCCTTCTCTTTCTTCCCACTACCTCTATTCTTTAAATCAGAACTTGCAGTAGCAATTAGAGGCATTTGGTGGTGCTGCACTATTTGGGGTGTTATTGGACACTTCGCTCACACACATATATAATGATTAGTGATGCTTGAAGATCTTTTGTCTAATGTGCTTGGCAACCCAATATTTTTATATTTGTGACAGGGCAATTTGTTTGTGGTAACAAAGAGTGCAGTGAGAAAGAGGATTTGGGGAGTTATGAGGTAAATTTCACCTATATTCTGCTTCTAAGAGCGTTCTATTGCCTAAAAGAGTTGGGAATAAATTGATTAACAAATAGGAAATCACTGAAACCATGTATAGTTTATTAGAGCATCTACAATCGATACAACGTTGAAAATTCAATGTTTAATCGGTCTAGAAAGCTCAGTGGTTAGACGCTCATAAAATGGATGCCCAAACCTCCCCCCATCCTGTATGCAGTAAACATTCTATAGGTACTGTTATGTTTTACTATTTGCATTTTTGTAGTTATATTATTGTTGTATGATAATGGTTATTTCCATCTTTGTAGTTATGGTTATGTTATTTATAGTCATATTGTTGCATGACATAGTTATTTCCATCTTTGTAGTTATTTTTATGTTATTTGTAACATGTTTAGTTATGGATATTTCGATCTACGCAGTTACTGTTTGTTCATATTATTCCTTTTTATATCAAACTACACTGCTTAAAGCGTAAATTCAGTAAATAAAATGGTAAATCGATTAACGTTATAGAACTGCATACATAGTAAATTGATAAGAACCATTAAACCATTAAACGTACAACACAAATAAACTACACGTTACGTTGAATATGCGGTTCTTCTAAAGCATTTCTAAGACGTATTCTCCTATTCCAAGTCATTTGCATATGTGATGCCCCTTGCACATAAACAGTGGTCCACCCATTCCAAATAGTTGCAGCCGTTCGACCAAAATGGACAGAGCCAAATTCTACGGTTAATATTTTCTCCATCTGACCTTACGACTACCTCCACCGCATACCGGTGGTGGCAACTAACAGGGTACGAGTCAGCCTCTTAATCATATGAAGGCTGAACAACTGAAGCTCGGCGTATTTATTCATACAGAGGTTGAACAACTGAAATTGTTCTGTCGCTTGTTGAAATGGAGGTTGAGCAACTAAAACTTAAATCTACCTCTTGTTTGTATAGAGGTTCAACAATCTCTTGAAGTCTTAGTTGGTTAAGATCAACGAACTCACAACAGAAGTCCTTGTAGTGTTGTTCTTGATAATAGATAAGCCAATATTAATTGGTTCATGGACTATCCGATGGTTTGTGGACTGATCAATCGTCATAATTAATAGATGAAGGTCATGACGGCATTGCTGTGAGTACGCAAAGACATGATGAAGGATATCATTTGAGTAAAGAATTGTGAAGAAGAAAGAGATTGCAGTTCATATTTGTATATGTAAAGGTGTTTGAATGCAAATTTGTGTTTTTGTGCGTGTGAGGAGACAACTATTGAAATGACTACACACTGCATACTGCTAAAGCTTTTGAAATGACTACACACTGCATATTGTAGAGTAATAAAGATTCTGATTTGACAGTACAAGCTATCTTACAAGAGGAAAGTATTGGACATTTTTCCAATTCGGTTCATCAACCAATGGAGAAAGACTCTAAGATGGGGACGAGAGCATCATTAGTTGACATGGTCGGAGCAACAATCCCAATATCCCTTGATTGGTCCTGCTTTCCGACTTCTTGCAGCGTCTACTTATCCTATAAGGCTACACACCTCAATCCCTCTTATACTGAGACCCTAGTTGTCTAACTCATTCATAAGCTATACCGAAACCTTGTGCCTTAAATTCTTGTATTAATACACCGAATTGTCAACATCAATGGTATACACAACAGTGGGAGAGTCGCTTGGCTACAACGAATGACGTTGACATGACATTGTAGCATATTTGACTCCATCCATATACTTGTTTGAAAGGACTATCCAATTGTAAAATATTATTTTGTTTTTGTTAATTTGACAATAAATTTCAAAACTAAAACGACCACCATCACTTGGTCTTCTTCATAGTTACTCGCACTTGTGAAAGCGTACATCGAAGTTGATCGCATGCATGAAATTATGTTGTAAACAGATGTGCTTATAAGCCATGAAATATTTTAGAACATGGCGAATGAAGCTTACAACATTCATCCTGACTGCTCGACAACACGGTTATATGCAGAGATCAAAAAAGCATATGGCGTTTTTATGGGAGAGTGTGATCGTTATCGCAAGATTATCGAGGAAGTTGAAGAAAACATTTTTCAATCAAGACGTTCTACTTTAGACTCGCGTTACCCACCGGAGTGATCGAAATTCATCTGTTATGAAGCTTATGAACTTCGTTATGGTTCACGCTTTTTGGCTTTGAATAACCATACTGATATAGGTGGTTTGTCTTTTTGTACCTTTAGTGTTTAGCAGCCGAATATTTTCAGCATCTCATGTAGTGTGTTTTTGCGTTGTAGAATGTTTGGTATGAGTACTGGATATTGTTTAACAATGAATATTCAAGAAACTTTAATGTCCCTAGTTTTTAAAACAATTGGTTTAATTACTTCTGTAGGTTTGGTTAACGAACTACCAAACCACAATATTTGTGAAATTTTGATTTTGACATTTTTGAAAATTCACAAGGCAAATTCACGATCCTTCACTTTCGTTCGAAAGCTATAGTCTAGTAGATCATGAAAATTTTAGTTTTAAAGAATTTCGACTTATTTTGGATCATATATCAATTTGAACTTCAAATTGGAAAACTACGAAGTGTCACTGCTCGACGACCTCGATTTAATTAAATTTAAATAACTCGTCTAAAGTTCTTTATTTCACAGTACATAATGCACACTAATGAAGTTTCTGATTTGACGGTACATAATCTACACTAAACTGCAATATGGCTACGTCTGAAGTGACCAACTCGTACAAGTTACGAATCAGTGGATAAATAAAACAATGTGGCTACAGTATCTGATGTGACCAGACATTGTCACACCTTATCTCCACTCGTACAAGTTACGAGTTAGTGTATATGTAGTCAAGGTGCTCGCCTAGGCGCCAAAAAGCCCTAGGCGCCAGCCTAGGGCTTTTTCCCTAGGCGAGGCGCCAAAGCCTCAGAAAAGCGCTGGTTCAAAAAAGCGCGCCTCAGTGCAGTTATTTTGTTTTAAATTCAGTTTTTTTCCCAGTATGCAGCTTATAAAATTAAAATTGCAGTCCTTTATTTGGTTTATGATGATGTTTTAATCTGAATATTGCATTTCTATGCGCTTTTTAAAAGCCAAAAATTTGAGTTTTATGCTATTTTCTAAATGCAGTTTTTTCTGCTGTAAAACAGCAAAACTGGTGCTCAAGGCCTAAAAACTCACACAAATTTTCGTTATATACGTTTTACTTATTCCGCATGGAATTTCTACAATTTAATTAGATTTTATGTGAATGAACCATAGCTATGTAGACCTATTCCTAATAGATTGATCCCAAAATAGCATATCCAAATTATAAGAAATCCTATATAAGCTACAGGTGCCGAATTTGTACCGTGTAAACTTCGATTTGTTCTAGTATGTGAATAAATTGCGAATATGGTCCGAGTAATAAATGCCCAAGTTTCCTTGGGGGCGCCCAAAAAAGCCCTAGGCGCCAAAAAGCGCTAGGTGCCAGGCTGGGGCTTTTTTGCCTTGACTACCTTGAACAAAACAACGTGACTACAATATCTGGTGTGGTCAGACATTGTCATGACCTGTCCCCACTCGTACAAGTTACGAATTAGTGGGTAAACAAAACAGCGTGGTTACGGCATCTAATGTGACCAGACACTGTCACGCCTTGTCCGCACTCATACGCAAGCATGTGATTGAAAACTCTTGTATAAGCATCAACATAGCAAATTTGTTCTTCATAACTTGATCTTATCATATTCAATTCACTAATCAATCTTTGTCAATAACGATGTCTGACAGTTAACGCAAAGCTGTAATGCTTAGCGATAGCGATTCTAAAGAAGAAGCCTATGAACAAACACATCAACAAGAAGAAGAGGAACTGTGAAAAATACAGTTCAACTTTTGGAAAATATGGTGGCTTAGTCTTTGGCTGGAAATACATCAACCGTAATCATAATTCGTTCCACAAAACACTTACGAAATATTACTTTGCTCGTGATCCAACATACGGTTCACGACAATTCAGAATGAGTCGTTCATTGTTTTGTAGAAATCTTGAAAATATTCAATTGAATAATAATTACTTTGTTTTTAAGTAGGATGCTGTCAAAAAGCACGGTCTTAATTGGCATTAAAAGATGACCGCAACTTTGCGTATACTAGCATATGATACACCTGCCGACGTACTCGATGATGCATACCGTATTGGGGGAGTATGACATTAGAAAATGTAGAGCACTTCTGCCAGCCTATCGTGGACATTTATGGGGCTGAATATCTAAGTTTTTCAAAGGAAGCAGATGTCACTCAATCGCCTGAAATGCACAAAAGCAAAGACTATTCAGGAATGCTTGGAAGCCTAGATTGTATGCAATGGAAATGGAAAAATTGTCCCAAAATTTTTCATTATGCATACAACGGCAAGGAGAAAAGACCAACAGTAATCCTTGAAGCAGTCACAGCTCATGATTTGTGAATTTGGCATGCATTTTTTGGAATGTTCGACCCTAATAACGACATAAATGTTGTTGAATGATCTCATTTGTTCAACAATTTGGCATAATGAATATCAACTACTTCATCTTTTACTCTTGGACATAACGCATATGATCATGGAAATTATCTAGAAAATAAAATTTATCCTAAATGGAACACAATTGTAAAGAATTTTGCAAATCCAATAACAGAAAAACAAAAAAAATTGCTGTAATGCAAAAAGGACAACATAGAAAGAGGGCCCTTCAAGCAAGATTTGCAATGACGAGTAATCCATGTAGACTATGAAAGAGATCAAAAATGGCTGTAATTATGTTTTATTGTATTGTTCTTCATAATATGATCATTAAAAATGAAAGGGGTAAGGATTACCTCAATTATGAATATTATGGAGCTAGGCAACCGTGTGGATCGTTCCGTGATAATACACTACGAGCTGAAGGAGAGTACGCAATTTATGTGGATGATCATGAAGTGTATCGCAACACGACTATTCATAATAAGCTTCAAAAAGATTGAATGGGTCATATTTAGAATTCTCATGGAAATCAGTAGTTCTTGATGGTGACCCCTTCTTTAATTATGCGTGTTTGCATTATTATTTATTTTCGTAAAGTGTTGCATGCTATGTTATGGTATTTGTACTATTTTTTTTGTTTTGAAATATAAACATTTTGCTAATTGAAGTATTAATTGAATAAAACGATAAACTATTTAATTTTTAAAATGTAAATGCTACATGATTTGAAACATTACTTGGAGGTACAATTTGCAATCACTTTACTAATATGTTTAGCTTCGGACCTACTCTCTACAATGCGTTGCTTGTATTCCATTCAGTATTGCATTGAATTTATAGGAGCATTTCAAGAATTTGGTCATTTATAGCCATTGAAATTCAAAAATCGGTGTAGTCAATAGCGAATAGCGCAAGGCTTGCGCTATAGCGCGCGCTATTTGGTTCACTTTTTTTTTTTTTTTTTGCATTTTTTTAATAACTAATCAAGTATATATCTAATTGAAATTTAATTCTATGTTATTGCATATTTCATGTCATATCCAAACCCTTCAATACTCCAAGCACAAAAACTATCATATTTATGCATGTGCTAAATATTTGTTGATGTAAAATGCAATTATATTAGAGAAAAATTATTAATTTTGTATTATGTACATTAAAAATAATTGATGACTTATAATATATTTATCTTATAGAATTTAAAATCTAGTCTTATATGTGTGAATTATGATAAAATTTATTCTTGTTTTGTGAGTAATGATGGTAAAATTATACAAACAAAATGCGTGAAAAATACAATTTTGCATAAACCGTAAAATATTTTCTAATGATAAGAATAAGTAAGAATATAAACAGCAAAAAGCAACGAAGTAAAAATAAAAGATGTCAAAAACTATAATTATAAGTAAGTTATTTTGTGTTTAGAGATCTCATTTAGAAGGGGGAAATATTTTGATACTTTAAGGGTAGCAAAAAAAAATTATTGTCTAGCATACTAGACATATTGGTATTGCTTTTAGATATTGCATGCATGTTTTTCTGATGATGCTCAAACAAACAAAAGAGTCCCTATTGTTTCTAAATATTGGATCTAATAGCCTAAATCAAAGAACATAGATATAGAATGGTGTATCTGGACAACAGTCCAACCAAGTCAAGTTCTCAGTAAAAAAAAAAATTTGTGAAATGCGTTGATAAAACATGATGGAACACTAGCTAAAGCAATATGCAAACCATAGAAGGAAAAAGCATGCATGCAAAATCAGAAAATATTGTAGATATGGTTGCATCTCGATGGATCTAGGCTTTAATTACTGTACAAAATAAAAAAAATCAAATAGAGATCTATTCTGCGCTATGCGCTATTTTGCATTTCGATTAAATAGCGCGCTATTTATCCACTATAGGGAACCCTTGCGTTATTTTAGGTTCCATAGCGCAGAGCTTGCGCTACGCGCTATTTGACGCTATGGCGCGCGCTTTGATAACACAGTAAAAAATATGGCCATTTATAACCGCTGTAAGCTGAAAATGTGTTCGTTATAGCCGTTGTAAGTCGAAAATGTGTTTGTTTATAGCAGTTGGGGGTAGATTCTCGGGAGACAACCAGTTGGTAGGTGAGGCTTCTGGCGTCCATTTTATGGCGCCCATGAGCTGTGGCACCCATAAAATGGGTGCCCAGAAGCAGTTCAGCATTCCGAATTGCAGCCTGAATGTTAGTGCTGTCAATGAGCACCGAAAAATGCGATATCTGTCCGTGTCTGTATATGAAAATATGGAATATATCCGTTATTCAAGATGCATATACGAATATCCGAAATCCATCTGAATATGAATATAGTTATAGTGGTATTCGTATCTGAAAAATATCCGTTCGATTTTCTGAAGTCTGTTCATATATATAACGTTTAATTTACCTAAGTTTAAATTACTATATAATTTTTCTTAAAATAACTTAACTAATCTCAACTATTGGATTATATACCCATACCCTAAAAAACGAATGTTGTATTTGTATTAGGTATTATGCAACATTTTAAGTTACGTGCTCATTTATTTTGTAATTTGTGATATGGTTATAATTAAGACATGATTATGTATGTGTTTCTATGATTTAAGTTTTGTCTTACTTTAGTCTTAAGGTTGTGCTTTTCATATTTTGGACATTTTCTCCTAGAATATTTGTTGTATGAAATTTGTATGATTATAATTTTTAATTAGATATATTTAGCTTTTAAAAAATATTTTATATGTCAAATTTGCATGTGAATGATGTATTTGTAATTTTTTGTTGTTTTATTTTCGAATACAATCGCATCCGATGTGCATTTTTAAGTTTCGGATAGAGATATTTTCATATATTTCTATTCACTAAGACAGATACAGATATTCTTAAATTGGTATCTGCGGATATCAGATATGGATGCAGATACAAATTTTTATTTTCGAATGCGGATACAAATATGAATTATCTGAATGCATCCGCTTACTGCCCTAACTGAATATTAAGCTGAATATACAGGTTGAATCCAATGACTGGAAGTTATTTTCTAAATATTAATGGTGAATTCTCACCATTGGAGATGCCCGTAGTATTTTGTTTAAATGTAATTGTATTGTCAATCAGAGCTCTTCATTTCTTTGAAATGTTGTTACTTAGAATGGTATTATCAACCTGAACTCTTCATTATTTTCTCAAGTTCTTAAAATATGTCCTTTGTCCTTGCATATTTCGATTTTAGTCCAGTGGCAGCAACTTCAAGCTAGGCCGCCTTGGCATTATAAGTCTGTTTAATAAGTGTAAGCCATTTCTAGTTATTTAGAATATGATTGAACTAAACTCATCTGTTTGGCATACGAAATAAAGATGCGATTTGGTGCAATTTTTAATGCGTAATATGATGAATCAACTCTATATAAATCGAAGTACACCCAAGGCTAACAGAAATATGTAGATAAAATGAGCTTCTGTATTAATATCAGTGTTTTCAAAAACCTAAGTGAGGCACGCCTCAAGGCACATTCATTGAGGGGTTTATTGATAAAAACGTAAGCCTCAACCTTTTGAGGTGTGGAAAACGTACACAAACAGAAAAATGTGAGAAAGCGAAAAAGTTTTTTGATGCTTGCACTTTTTTGGAAAGAAAAAATTATTTGCTGCTGCTTTTAATTATTTTTTGCTGCTGCTCATTTCTTTACTGCTTCAAACTCGTTATGAAAAGCGATGACAGAGGTTTTCTTCTTCAATGAATCAAAGGCGATTCCAAAACTGGATTCTAAGCCGATTTCAAGTCTTGGAATCGGTTCGATTCCAGACTTGGAATCGAAGTTGATTCCAGTATAAGAATCAATTGATTCTCATAGAGAATCAATTCCGGTTCACAGTTCAAAATGATTCTCGTCGATTTCGACGTTTTCGTGCTTTGTGAGGCTGCTTGAATTATAATTGCTTCTCCTTATTTAACTGCTCATGTTTTTATACGGTAGCTTGACAGTTTGATAACAATGAGCAAAAGAGATATTAGCTTGGAAATGGTTGAAAGAATTACCGAAATGCTCGAGTCACGTATGTTTTTTCTCCCGAAAAGCTTACGCCTCGCTTCGCAGACATGAAAACACCTCATATACTCTTTCACATTTTAAAACATTGATTAATATATACTTGGAAAAGACCTACGTAGACCTGGAGCTCTTAGCAACAAATGGTTATTAAAAATTAGACTTGTAAAAACGTTCGACAACTCAAAATGCTTGAATAACCTTTTTTTAAAAAAGTTGCAATTATATACAGGATAAGAAATAAATAGCTGTCTCGAGTTAAACCCCGATAATAATGCCCGGGGAGAAAAAGTTACATGACGGGGGATCAATCTTCATAAATCAATTGTCATAAAATACTTAGTAAAACTATTTAACGATTACAATTGTAGACTTTTTAATCGCTTAAAAGAACGTGAATACCCTTTTTTTTCTAACTGTAAAATTACCCCTTTATAGTTGACAATCAATACCTGCCAATTTATAATACTTAAAAACTATAGAAACAATAGTTCTTGATTAATTAATAAAATAGTTCCATTAAGTTTAGCATCGCGAACGAGAGTTTATCACAATCCATAAAGTGGACCATCAAGTTGTCAGAAATTTAACTTCAATGTATTGTGAAATATTCCTACTAACCCTGCATAACTTGACATGTATAACATTGGACCGGCTCTTCATGGGTTGGAATATTTCATGTGACATACTACTTTGTGCTACATATGCTATATACAAATAATTGTTTATGCTTAATCTATCCTCGTGTGAGTGTCATTTTTGAAAAGTAGGGCGATGAGCTATTTCAGTTAATTATTACTTTACCAGTTCACATAAACCATTACTTTACCAGTTCGCTTTCTTTACTCTGTCCAAACGTTGTTCGCTTTTTTCAGTTGATTATTTTTTTGTTTATATTTGAAATACTGGCCATTTGAATATTAGAGGTTTGTTACCCTTCTTAATTGGCATCTTTAGGTAAACTTCTGTTATCTTGAGGCAGGAGAGAGTAAACAAGCTCTTGTGAAATTGGTTGCTTGCGAAAGGTGAGATACAGAATAATAATCAAGCGTTGTTTTCTGATAATCCAAATACAGTGCATACATATAGGTTGATGTTTTCCCAAAATATATAGTATTCCACTATGGTTAGAATTTAAGTTTGTCATATTATATGCAAGATTTTGCTAGCTATTATTTTGTACAGTATGCACAACTTATTTTGTCTATGTATGCACAATTGTAGAAGGTGGATTTTGTCTTTTCTTAAAAAGACAGTCTAATGCAAGTTACTTGCTTTTTTATTATTTCAAACTAAACCATGTTTTGTAGTTAATCGTAACTGCTTATTTTCATTTCTTTTTTAAATTTAACTGCTAAAATCTTTAGAAATTCTAAATAAACCATGTCAATCTCTATAATTTTTATACAAGCCCAAAGTCGTCATGTATTTTAAGTAAGCTTTCAAAAACCAAGTATACATAAATGTCACCTAATTGACCATCCCCAGAGCCTGGAAAGCCGTGAGAATAGTACTAGGACGGGCGACTGACCTAGGAAGTCCTCTCGCGCTTAAGTACGGGAGCCTTTGACACTGGGTATCCACCACCTAAATGTCACATAATGCCAAAAATCTATCATTTTTTTGATAACCCAGTGGTTTTAGAATTTGTATTAAATGTACATTCTCTTACAACTATATTCTTACATAAACATGAACTTGTGCAATAATTATTGATTTTTTTGGCATATGTCAAATGCGTTTGATATATGCAAACAATATGGTAATGCGAAGCGCCTGAAAATAATAGCAACAATATAGCTTTGGAAAATATTCAAAATTTGTTAAGGGGTAAATACCATCTACCATTTGGTGCGGGAGTACTTTCTCAAAATTGCTTATCCAATAAATGTTCCCATACCGAACCTAAGAAATAATTGGCGGTGTGTGTAGTTCCGCACTGGCACCTAGTACACTAAGTTTGCACTAAAATAGTAACACAGTCTTGTGATCAGCTCCAAGTTCCATAGCTAACAGTGCCCATCTTCTGGTTTTGTTTATGAGGGTTGGCGGATGTCGCTGAGTTTGAAAAAATATTTCTATGATGTTCAGAGAGTGGTGGAATATAATAGTACAGATCATATTTGCTGTCCTGGCATAATAGTGTTTTTTTAACCTTAATCTTCTATCACTGCTTACATATTTTGCATGTTACTGGAATAATACTTTCTTTTTTTGATGACATGCTCACTTAAAGATGTGCAGAAAAACTCATGTATAAAAAACAGAGAGAAAAAGGGCAATTAGACAAAAGGGCAGGAATGGACAGCAGGAAAAGGTGTGAACATTGTGATCTGAATTGGGTTTCCATGTGACTAGCGATAACGCTTTATTCCTTCGACATTTGTTAAAAATTTCCACCTGATATTGAGCTTTTCATTTTTTTAATGGAATTTTAGAGTAAGAGACCA
Source organism: Allium sativum (assembly GCA_030737875.1). Lineage (NCBI taxonomy): Eukaryota > Viridiplantae > Streptophyta > Magnoliopsida > Asparagales > Amaryllidaceae > Allium > Allium sativum. The sequence continues at coordinate 899,075,390 of CM060918.1, forward strand.
GCATCTTGATGCCAAAACTGATGATGAGTACAACATGAATGGCGACAAAAGAAAAAAAGGTATATCATCCGTTACATTACTAAGTGAATTTTAAACTTTGTCATTGAGTCATAGGATGTGCGGTACAAAATGCTAGTGTATTGAAGCTAAAATCTTTCAATTGAGAGCTTATAATCATGATGCTGAGTAGAAATCTGAAATCCGAATGAGCAGTCCAGTAACACACTAAACACCCAAATCTTGTTTCAAAGTCATTCACACCACTTAAAATACCCAACTATTTTTATTATCAATGACAACAAAGTAATCAACATTTAATTTCCATGTTGTTAAAATATTTATTAGCATTTTTGGTAATCCTGGTTGCGAATAGATTTAGTCATTATTATGAATGGAATTTGATATATTCACCTGTAACTACTTTGTACATTGTATGCCATTACTTCCTTTATGTGATAGTAGTATTACATGTTAAATTAGCGGTTTCCGGTTTCTGCAGCATTTAGGATGGAGTTTGCGATCTCTTTAGTCCACAAATGTACATTTAAACATTGGTCCATATTAAAGCTTCATTATTATAATGCTAAAAGCGTCCATATTAACGCTTCATTATTATAATGCTAAAAGCCAAATTGCTTTACCTTGGTTTAGTCGTTTTCTCCTCTTATAACCAAACTTTTAGTTCTTTTTCTTTTCAGTCCAAAAATGAAACATAATAATTTCACATCATATATTTCTCATGGGACTAGGAATGACATTTTTTTTCTCTTTCTTAAATTGCTTATATTTATGTTGATCCTTTGGGAGATTCAGATCAAAACTGCTATGCACGACGCAATAACTTCATTCTTAAGTATTCCAAATCATGAACGTTGTAACAACCCCACTGCTACTATATTATTAAAAAACATTACAATTAATGTTGTTCTAATAACATAAAGAATACCACTGGTAAGGGTGATCAAATATGAATATATCTTTTTTACTCTAACACCGACATGTTTTCATTACCATTACGGGGATCTGAACTGAAAATTTGACGTGTACAGTGTTAATTCAAAGTAATAAACATACCGATTCAAAATATTCAAAGCACTGTATAATATAAATAAATCAGAGTTAGAGTCACAGATCATAGTGGAATAATATACATCATATCAAAATATTGTATCAGCTACACAATGATTGCTGAATAATATACATGATAGCTTTTTCTAAATGTCGATATATACGATGGTTAAGTAAACTAAACAGTCAAAGATATTATACTCCAGTGCTAGCACAAAATCCGATGCCAATGAGTCCTTATACCTATAGAGTCTCGGTCTGACCCGAGTATTTAATAATAAACAGGCCAGACTATATTTAAATAGAGGGTGAGATGCTAATATAAAAAAATATATGACTTAACCATAAAATAAGTCATCTCAATGTGCTCCTAAACAATTTAATAATAATAAGGCATACCAAACCAAACTACAATATCAAATTTATATAATGTATGACTTAACTGTAAGTCATAATAAAATATGTCTGAATCCAATAGTCATAATAAGGCATATCAATCAAAATCATTATCTCATAAACCGTTATCGTAAAAATATGACTTGATAATAAGATAAACCATAATAGAAATTTGCCTAAAACAAAATAATCATAAATAGGCATATGCATAAAATCACCATCTCATAAATCCATATCATGTCTACATCGGACCATTATAAAAAATATGGTGATAACAATTCAAATATCTTTCAAGTCGAAATATACTAAATATTATTCCAAAAATCTTTGAAGAAACAATCACTACTAATGAAATAATAATGATAGTTATCTATTTGTTTAAAAATAGCAACACAGAGTCTAACAATCAAATAGTCTGACGCAATCTAATATACCAAAAAGACTCTGTCGCATAGTGTAATAGTCTAAACTATTTAGACTACTATGCGAATTTACCTAAACCAACTAAATAGGTAAACATCGTCTACTGTACATCAAATAAACTGAATGTTATTAGTCATCTATAGACTAAAATGCATATAACATCTGTCCTAAGGAAAAAGGGCCGCCATATTAAACCCTCCAAATAGATTTGCTTACACAAACCTAAAATGTATCGACTCTCAAATCGATGAAATATGAGTTGTTGTCCCTCAATGATCTCTCGCTTAAAAATCAAATCCGAATACCTTAAGACGATACAACTCTAAATGTTAACTATTTTCACTTAAATAATCACAAGAATTTTCATTATCAACTTCTCTAGAGTTAATCAAAAACCTAAACTTCCATAAACTTAGAAACCTAAACTTCCCTAGACTTAATTAATCAGAAACCTAAGACTAATGAGCTCCCCACGATGTCTAAAGTCCTCTCTTCTGCGCTATTAAGATTACGTTTTGCGCCAGATAAGCAAAAAGTAAATTCAGTTATTTACTAGTAATTTACACTCAAACTCTATTTTACAAGTTATAATAATAAGCGAAAAAATTGTAAAAAAAGTCCTATACCGATCCTACAATTCAATCGTTTATTAAAACTCCTTATTTCATAGAAAAGCACGAAATTCAATAGAAATTGAATCCAAAGATTATTTCATAAGAAAATATGAAATCTCACTAAAATGTCAAATCCATAGCAGATAAAATAAAATAATTTTAAAGTAATATTTCCTAAAATATAATTTTCCACAAAACCACTATTAAGTCCTTAAATTTCACTTAAATAAAAGTGGTTTATTTACAAGGGAGGCTTTTGAATACTTCTAAGACTGTTTAAACCATGGTTCGAAAACTCGGTTTCGGTTTCGGTCATTTGAAAATTTACTAGTTTCGGACGGTTTCGGCGGTTTCGGCAGTTTCGGTTTTTGTTTCGGTTTCGGTCCAAAAATCAAACATTTATATATGCAGTGTCCATTAGTATGCAATGTCCATACATTACAATTTACAGCCAGTACAACATATGCAGTGTCCATTTATATAAAAAATGCATTGTCCATTTGGTCCAGTATATAAAGCCAGTACTGTGAAGATTTTGAAATCCAGAAAACGGCCCATATTTAAAAATATACATTAAAGCCAATACAGTGTTCAGTACTCAGTCCAGCATATACATAAAAAGAAACATTCACATAGATTCATTAACCAACGCGTCAGAAACATTCACGTGAACTAAACAAACGCGTCGACCACTATATTTTCTCCCCTTTCAAACATTCACGTGAACTCCCCTTTTCAGAAACTTTCACGCAAATCACGAAAGAGGGAAAATGAAAAAAAAAAAACCAAATTCGAAGGCGGCAAAAAAAAATAGGGGATTCAATAAATCACCTCAAAGTCGATTTTGAAATATGAAAGCGGTTTGGAGTTCGATTTGCAGCTCGATTTTCTATTTTCTGTCTGATTTTGAAAGTCGGTCTCGGTTTGCAGCTCGATTTTGAAAGTCGGTCTCGGTTTGAAAGTCGACTTGGGGAGAATTTTGAATCCACTGAAGATTATTGAGGATTGAAGAAAGCGTGGTAATTTATTCTCTCTACTCGTTTATTTATAGCCAAACTTTTCACGGATGTTGCTTTTTCTTTTGCTTTTCGAATTCACGAGTGCTTTTTTCTGTCTGATTTCGCGATTTTAGGGTTTTTTCTTTTCTTTTTCTACTTGTCTAACCGGAACGAGATTTTTCGACGTTTCCGGCTCGCCCTCTGCCGGAACCGGTACGAGATGAACGGCATCTCGCGGTTCCGGACGAGATTTCATACCATGGTTTAAACCTCTTTATAACTAAAATATTTTAGAACTGAAATTATTACTCTCATAATATACAACAACAACAAAGCCATATATCCCAATATGGATATAATTTATAAAATAAGTCCTTAAATTACTCTTATAATATAATTTATAAAATAAAGCTATATTTTATCTTTTACTTCTATTTTTTTTAAATTTATATACTTGAAATAGTAAAATTTAAAAGAGTTTACAATTTAATGTTACTTATTTTTAATAACCTTTAAATAAAATTTTGAAATAAGAAATGAAGATATAATATAATTTAACTATATTTTATAAACAAAATCCCAATATGGATAAAAAGTGAAGAAATCTGATTAAGAGATTTTTTTTCGAACATTTAAAACATGACACATCAAAAATAGAGCCAATATCACTCTGTAACATTAATTTTATTTTTACCTGTATGTCATTTCATAGTTAATCATTGATTCAATTTCGATGCTCAAACACATATTCGACCTATTCATCCATCAAACAAGTTAAAAATCTAGCACGTGATTTATCTCTATCCAATCGCAAGTAAAATTCTATGCAATTCATAAACGATTATTAATAAATCAGACCAAGCTTGCCTAGAAGAACTGTTATATAGATATAGTAGAGTGAGTTACGAATAACTCACGTTAATCGGTTTTCGAATCGTTGAAACATCCGTATTGATCTCGATAAACACCAAAATCTCAGACGATTCTTTGCCTAGACCCATGCTTAACATCATTGCATCGCTGTAGCAAAGGCCGACTGCATCACTCAAGTGCTCGTCGCGCTTCCTCTACGCATGAGTCAAATCTCATCATCACGAACCCCAATGTTGCCCCTTCAATCTGTAGCGCTCAACCACATCAAATCGTTGAACTTTCCTATGCGAGCACCTCCCCCTTCGCTTTGTCGATGACAACACCGTGCACCGGTGCCCTTCTCTCAATCGCTGCCACCTTGCCTCGTTCTATACCCCAAGTTGTCATCCCAAGCATAGGAGAGGTGCACACGATTCTAATCGGCTGCCTCATGAGTATCGCAAGCCCCGCTAGTTGTTGCCTAAAGTCGTGAAACCAAACAAAGCTCACGATTTTTATTTTTATTTCCGATTTGTGCTGTGCAATTTAGGAATTTGGCTTTTGGAAGAAAAGAGGGTTTTGGCTTCTAAAGGTAAGAATGATGTAAAAGAAAATTCAATTGTTCAACTGTGGAATTATAGTTTTAAGCTAAGGAATTAGGTTACGAATTGATTTATTCTTAGGCTATTGTAGTTGAAATCTCTAAGGCCCAAAAAATCACTTCTTTAACTTTCAATTGTTCACTTCGCTTAAGGGTCAACTAATCAAAATTTCAAGTAAGAAATTCAATTTTTCAAAGCTTTAATCCATATTTTTGAATTTGACTTTTATTTATATTACTGAAATATCAAAATTATGAATAACTTTCGGTTCAAATATTAATAAATTCAAACCATTTATTTAAATTTATCCTCTCAATTAAATCTTTTAAATTCATAATTAAAATATATTAATCAACTATTAATTAGATGATTATTATTAGGGTTGTTATGGACCTTCCCCTTATGAAAATTGCGTCCTCACAGTGCCCTATAGGGAGATGTCAACTAAACTTTAGCATTAACTCTCTTTTGAAATCAACAATCCAATTGAAACTTGTTTAATTTTCTAATTGGTTAATATTGAAACCAAACTTATAGTATGCTATAATATTTAATAGATCCATTTATATTTCTTTCGCATACGACAATTCTTCTAAAAAAATTTCTAAGTGTTAAGATTTTTGAAATTTTTCGATAGTCTCCTTTGTACAGACAAACGGGTTAAAAGTTATGACTATACTAGTTCACAGTGCCCTATAGGGAGTCGTCAAATAAACTTTAGCATTAACTCTCTTTTGAATTCAACAATCAAATTGAAACTTGTTTAATTTTCTAATTGGTTAATGTTGAAACCAAACTTATAGTATGCTATAATGTTTAATAGATCCATTTATATTTCTTTCGCATACGACAATTTTTCTAATTTTTTTTTTAAGTGTTAGGATTTCTGAAATTTTTTGATAGTCTCCTTTGTACAGACAAACGGGTTAAAAGTTATGACTATACGAGTTCAGTTTTGGTGAATGTTCATTTGGGGACAACGATGAATATTTATTGAATTTTATGTTTAAACCTTTGTGGATTTCATAACTTTGGAAAATGAGGAACACAAAAGTTGTTCCTTATTAAAATATCTTCAAATAATTTTTTTTTTGTCAGAACGGACAATAGAACTATAAGTTATTGTCAAAATGGTACACTACTAAAATTTTAGAATATATTGTGTAGTGTATTAATTTGTGGACTAACATCCACAACTTCATTTTCAAGCGCAACACCGTGTAGTCAAATTATGATTTATATTCTACACAAAATTGTAATAAATCATGTTGATAATACTGAATGAAACAACAATTTAAAATAAAAACAGACAGTTACAACAAAATTAGTTACTTCCATTTTTATTACAAAATATCTGAATTAGTGATGCTTGTCGAGCTTACTATCTGAGATTTGCAAATAACCGAAAAGCTTTAATATAAACTTACACTAGATATACTCTTATTTCAGCAAACATTATCTACAAATTCAATTCTTGCGCTGTGATTACTTGCATGAGTATTTCTATGTCAGCAACATATCGTTCCTAAAGGTCCTAATGTTACTTATTCAATTATATTCCCTGTTTCAGATTTCGAAAATATCGTTCGAGATCTTGTTTTGGGCTCTTTTCGAAATGAAACAACATATCTTGTTATAAATCTCCTTTCAAATATATCACTCGAGATATTACATTATCGAAGGATGTATCGATCGAGACAAGATACTGGAATATCGTCCGAGATCTTAGGTTTTCTAGTTAAAATTTGAATCCGTGCCTGAACCATAACAATAATTAAAAAACTCAAATCTAGCCACGATGATCTCTTGCTGCATGTAAATGATCATATCGTATTTTCATATATGTTCTACAATGCTTACGATTTTTATAGTCTTTTTTATATACATGTTACCTATGAAATTATGTATTATATATTTTACTTATATGTTGAACTTTTTAATATTTTTACTATTTTTTATGTTTTATGTTTAACAGTAATTCATGTTCATAGATCATATGTTGTAAGCACTAATATATTTGAATTGTGTTATATTTCTATTTTAAACATATTACGATTCAAAGTATGAATGATCGTTCGTAAATTAAGAACAATAAAGTGATTTTGCAATTCATGTTTAAGTTACTATGTTTATAATAACATTGATAAAAATCATTGTGTAAGAATATCATTTTTTAACATATCATGTGCTTTGATATTGTTTTGATATGAATTTTCAGACTCGAGATGAAAATCTGAGATAAACCCCCCGAGTTAGACTCATCTTATCCAAGATCTCCTCAGATACGAGATCAAGTCTCTAAAATTTAGGAGACGAAACACGACCAATATTCGAGATTTAAAACCTTGATTATATTAATAACGATGATTTGGAGTACACCACAAAATAGTTCAAACTAATCAACATATAAATGTGTATGTGTGTATGTGTCTATATATACATACATACATACATATATGTATATACATATATCATGTGGAGTATCAAAGTGGCGACTATGTATTTTTCCTACATCTTACGGATATTATTATTATTACTATTATTATCCAATCTACATATGGATATGAGTATATAATTAAACTCAAGCTAAAGAAGATCAATTCAGATGATTTGTTAAGTATATGAATCAATCAGAGTCCTTTGAAATGACCAATCTATGTGATAACCGAGAAACCATCAAATTAAGAAACCAAACATCAGTAAACAGCGGATTAAAGAAAGTGGCAAAAATCAGAAAGTAACAACAAGATCAAAACAACGGGCAAGGGAAGAAACACGAGGACTTAAAGCATGTAGATTATATAAGACTTGCATGCAGTTTACTAAATTATTACGTTAACAATCATCCATCCATGTATGTATCTATCATTGTTAATCTTTTCTCTAGAAAATTATGACTAAACGCAGAGCTTTCAGTTATAACAATGCTTCAATCCAGTTAACGATAGTGAATGTGTCATTATGGAACCTTAAATATCAAAGCAAGTCACAAAAGATGGAATTACAATAAAACTTGCACAAGATAATAATTAAGGAAAGAAATAGTAGTTTGTATTTACAAGTTTTAATAGTCCTAATAAATGAGTTCTTATTAAGGAAAAACGGAACTAGTTCTTTACTTCCAATCAGTTTTGCATTTTGAAGCTATAAAGAACAATGAAAAAAGAAGTGATTTTCTAAAATAAGAAGACCATACTCCATATCTTTTTGAAATGTATAACAAAAACAAAACTTATCAACAAGTTTGTTGACTATCACGGGCATATCATCAACAAAGAAAGCATACCTGCAATTTTAACAAAATAGTATGCAAGGAGATCGTTTTTTACTAAAGCCAAGGTAAAGCTAGACAAGCTGATAGAAATAGAAGTAAGGGATGCCATATTTCATATAAATAATGATTACAGTCCAAAAACAGATGGCTGTAATGCAAATTTCTATAAATTTACAAGGACCTTATAGAGGAGTTAATTCAAGTGATCTCTCATGTATTTATGGCGAGGAAGATCACCAAAGAAATAGACTTATATTACCTAATCTTTAAGTTGAAACTAATTTCCCCATACTCGAAATTTAATAACTCGAAAATCCATTTCTAATAAAAATTATATATATTTATATAAAACCTAAATGATTTCTTTCTATGCTCAATAACTTAAATTTTATTTCGGTGCATAGTTTTTTTTCCATAAAAAGTCTCTTATTCAGCTTTAATAATTTAGGAAAATTACTTCACATTCATAATTCGGAGTATACAATTTTTAATAACTTATATGAATTATAGTTCTATAACACTTCACATTTTCTTTCCAAATATAGTTTCTAATATTCATTCCTACTTCAATATAATGTGCATTAGCATCTAGAATATTACATAGAAAATTTGTTTTCTTAGGTTTTTCCCCCTCCAGTAGTTCAACCTCATTCTAATTACCTTATTTTATTTATCAAAATATTCTAATGCATTTCCTTTAGAAAATTTGATTTGTACACTTCTATGAAAGTTTATTTTACCTTCAAAACAATCTTTCTAAATTATCTTCTACACAAAAATATTATATATTTACTATATATCATATTTGAGGACAATTTACTGCCTAAATACCTTGTTTTAATCTCTTGTACTAGCGTTTAAGAAATTCCTATCAATAATGTTGATCGAGCTTATTCACCAGAATTCTTAAAGCACTAATCGAGCAATTTGACACTAAATTATTTTCTATAAGATATACATATATATTCTAATATTTAATATCTTTGTGAATTATTTGATTGTCTATCTACAATAATGTAATCAAATTTCATATGTTTGTTTGTCCAATATCGAAAGATTTCAATTCAAATATATGCTTGCTTTTATTAAAACTCTTTCAATCAATCCTTAAGTTATCTTAGAAATAATCCTAAGCTATATAAGATCTAATATATATCTAATGATCAAATCTCACTTTAATAAAAGTGAGTTCCAATATTTAGTAAACTTTCATAGCAATAATTTATATGATATTATTATAACTTTTTAAATACGTTCCAATGATTATTCCCAATAATCATTTATGTTCCTATCCCTAATTAGTTAATTAAATTTCTAACTACTGCATATCCAAGAAATGAGACTAAGCCATTTTGGTTTAGATCTCGACTCTATGAAAATTATATTATATACTATTTTAATCTAGCTCTAATACTAAGCTGTGACGACCCCACCGTTATACCCATATTATTAAAGAACATTATAGGTAATGTTGTCTAATTACATGGAGATTACAACTGGTTAAGGGCGACCGAATGTGAATATATCTTTAAACTAACATCGGCAAGTTTTCAATACCATTATGAGGATCTAAACTGAAAATTTGATATGTACAGTGTTAATTCAAAGTAATAAGCACGTCGATTTAAAATATTCAGAATATGGTATAATATAAATAAATCAGAATCAAAGTCACAGATCACAGTAGAATAATAATACATCATATTCAAATACTGTATCAGGTGCACAATGACTCCTAAGTAATATATATGACACCTTTTCCTAAATGGCAATATATACAATGGTTAACTAAACAGTCAAAGATAGTCTACTCCAGTGCTAGCACAATATCCAAAGTCAATGAGTCTCTCTACCTGTAGAGTCTCGGTTTTACCCGAGTATTTAAAAATAAACGAGTCAGATTATATCTAAATAAAATGAGAGATGCTTATATCAATAATATATAATTTAACTATAAAATAAGTAATCTCAATGTACGCTTAAACAATTTTGTCATAATAAGGCATATCAAATCAAACTGCCATTTCAAATTTATATAATGACCGACTTAACAATAAATTAAGTCATAATAAAATATGTCTGAATCAGATAGTCATATTAAGACATATAGGTCAAAATCTTTGTTTCATAAATACAGTATCATACAAATATGGCTTGATTAAAAAAACCATAATAGAAATATACCTAAAACAAAATAATCATAAATTGGCATATGCATCAAAATCACCATCTCATAAATCGATATCAAGTCTCCAATAGAATATCAACAAAAATATGATGATAACAATTCAAAATTCTTCGAAGTCAAAAAATACTAAACATCACTCCAAAAATCCATGAAGAATTAACCATCACTAATGAAATAATAATTGTAGTCATATATCAGTTCAAAAACAACGACACGAAGTCTAACAACCAAATAGATTGATTCAGTCTATAAACCAAAAAGACTAAACATTGCCTATTGTACACCAAATAAACTGATAGGTATTAGTCATTTATAGATAAATGCATATAACACCAGTCCAATGGGCAAAATGGCAGTCATGTTATACCATAACAAACCTAAATTTTTCAAATAGGTCTATCCAACCAAATCTAAAAATGTACCGACTCTTAGGTCGATGAGAAATGAGTCCTCGTTCCTCAGGGATCTATCGGTCTGAAAATCAAATTCGAACACTCTAAGATGATACAACTCTCTAAACGTTAATTACTGTCACTTTAGTAATTACAAGAATTTAACTGACTATCCCATACCAGAAAGTAAATTCATGTATTTACTAAAAGCTAGTAATTTCCACTTAGATTCTGTTTATCAAGTTATAATAATAATCAAAGGAATTGCAAAGAGTCCCGTATCAATCCTACAATTCAATCGTTTATTAAAATTCCTTATTTCATAGAAGAATACGAAATTCAATAGAAATTGAATACTAAAATTATTTCATAAGAGAGCTTGAAATCTCAATAAAAGCTCAAATCCATAGCAAATAAAATAAAAAAAATTTTAAATTAATATTTATGTTTCCTAAAATATAATTTTCCATAAAACCTTAAATTCTAAAATTTTACTTAAGAAAAAGTGGTTTATTTATAAAGAGGCTTTTAAATATCTTTAAGATGATTTAAACCTCTTTATAATTAAAATATTTTGAAACTGAAATTATTGCTCTCGTTATATTACTTATAAAATAAAGCTATATTTTATCTTTTACTTATAAAATGTTCCAAAATTTATATACTTGAAATAGTAAATATTAAAAGATTGTATAATTTTATATTACTTATTTTTAAAAGCTTTAAATAAAATTTAAAAGTAAGAAATTAAGATATAATACAATTTAACTATATTTTATAAACAAAATCCCAACAGGTATAAATGGGAAGAAATCTCATTCAGAGATTTTTACAAACATTTATAAGATAACACATCAAAAATAAAGCCAACATCGTTCTATATTCATAATTCCATAATATGGAATTATTTAATAACTGGAGTTGTTTTCCGACAACTCCGATTGCTAAACTATTACATAGCCATTATATTACCTAGCCACAGAAATCAATTATGTTTTTGATGGTTTTTCTACTCCTATGTCATTTCATTAATCATTGATTCAATTTCAATGTTTCAAGCGTATAATCGACCAATTCATCCATCAGATAGATTAAAAATCTAGCATGAAATTTCTCTATCCAATCACAATTGAAATTCTACGCAATTATAAACGATTATAAATCAAGCCAAGCATGCCTAAACGAATGGTTATATAGATATAGCAGAGTTAGTTACGAATATCTCACCTTAATCGATTTTCGAACCGATCGAAGCATCCATATTGATCTCAATAAACACCAAAATCTCATATGATTTGCCGTCCAAGCCCAAGCTTAACATCACCGCATCGTGCAGCTAAGACCAACTACATCACTCAACTTCTTGTCGTGCTCCCTCTACACTGCGCCAAATCGCATCATTACGAACCCCAACGTTGCCCCTTCAATATGTAACGCTCAACCAGGCCCGACCCGAAGAATTTGATGCCCCAGCCCAATATGTAGATGTGGGGTAGAAATTTTTTGTCAAAAACAAAACATTCATGCTGGATTCGAACCCAACACAACGCATAGAAAGCAGTACAACTTATCACCGAACCAACCAACCAATATTTATTCTTGAAGCAAGATTTTTTATATTCTATTATAATTAAACAAAAATACCACTACATCTTGACCTTGACCCAATGGTTTACCCAGCCCATAGCCTTGGTAGGCTGCCCTCTGGGTCGGCTCTGCGCTCAATCATGTAGCAACGTTGAACTTTCCCATAGAAGCACCTCCCCCTTTGCTTTGTCGGTGACAACACGGTGCAGCAGTGGCCTTCTCTCAATCGCCGCCACCCTGCCTCGCTCTACATCCCAAGTCGTCATTGCAAACATAGAGGCACACATGATTCTAATCGAACGCCTCATGACCATCACGAGCCCCACTGGTTGATGTTTGAAATCGTGAAATTTAACAAAGCTCGCAAATTTTGTCTTTATTTTGCATTTGTGCTATGCGATTCGGGAATTCAGCTTTTCGAAGAAAAGAGGGTTTTGGCTTCTAAAGGTAAGAATGATGTAAAAGAAAAATAGACTGTTGTGCCGTTGGATTAAAGTTTTAAGCTAAGAAATTAGGTTAGGAATTGATTTACGTTCTTAGGCTATTGGGCTTGAAATCACCGAGGCGCAAAAAACCACTTTTTAATTTCACTTTAAGGGTCAACTAATTAAAATTTCAAACAAGGAGTTCAAATTTCGAAGAATACTTTATTCCATATTTTTGAGTTTGACTTTTATTGATATTATTGAATATCAAAATTTCAAATAACGTTCGTTTCAAATATTAACGAATTCAAACCAATTATTTAATTTTCACTTCTCAATTAAATCAATCAACTGTCAATTAGATGATTATTATTAGGATTGTTACAAACGTGCTCAAAAAATATTAGCAAAATTGTAGAATACATTCTTTATTTATCATCACTAACATGTAGGGATTACTGAAGATGTTGACTGCATGATTACTATGTAAACCAAGAAGCACATGGAATTTTTCATGCTAGCTAACATGTTTCATTCAAGTAGAAACTATGAATAATATATTTTTTCAAGATTTTATTTTTTCCAAATGTTGGGAAGGGACTCAAAAAGTTTTTGCATTGTATAATCATATAAATAATGATAGTATGATCAATGGGAGGCAATTACTTGCAATGGGACATGCCTGATTTTTACTAAGTTAAAACGTGGATGGTTAACTGGGTCAGTAAGAAAGAAATACCCAATAGAGAATCAAGTCAACCATATAGATAAGTGATAAATGATAAAGAGAACGACGACTTTCTAGTATCAGTTCGTTCTAAATTATTTAAACCACTACAAGTTTTAAATTTAGTTCCATTATGCTTAAATTTTTGCTAATTGGTGAATAAGATAAGATGCGTATGTTAAATGGGTAGAAAATCAGCTGTACCCATTTGCTTACTTGTTAGTGGATTGAGTCGGCCTGTTTCGCTGAAAGGTACTGTTATAGTTCTTTTAAGGATCTATTTATATATTACTAGCCCTAATTAGATGTTATTTTTTCGCATTTCTATTTATTTTTTAGATTGTAAATTCGAACTAGTTTTTTTTTCCGTAAACAGTGTTAATGGTATTTGAGTTCCTTTTGACCTTTTGGAGCTTTATTTTTCAGAAAAAGCTTCATCTTATTTGTTTTTTTGGTTGTTTACAATTTTTTTTTGTTAAGTGTTCTTGGTTGCTTTTTTTTCTTTTGCTTAAGAATTATTTGTGATTTTGTCTAATTCTATTTACATTTCAATGATTTTTATTTTAATTGTAAAATAGTTAAAATTTGAATGAAATACTAGGTTTTAACTGCTTAAGTAGTTTTTTTTACTACACATTACATATTATTTTGGTTAGGGGGCGACTATTTAAACACAAAATTAGACACAAAGCCTCAGCCGTTGGATCTTTTTGTCTTTATATGGAGAGGTGTAATTCATGGGGCGATCCAATGGTCCAAATCAGTTGTATCACCATTTGTGTCAAAATTTTGTGTTAGTGTTGTCAATAGCGAATAGCGCAAGGCCTGCGCTATGCGCTATAATGTTTTTTTTTTTTTTTTTTTTTTTTTTTTGCTTACAGAAAAGAAGATCTTTAAAAAAAAAACACAGGAAAAAGGCACAAAAGGAAAAAACTGTATGTTTAAAATCTCCAAAAAGGAAAAAAAACGAAAATGCATGTTCAAAAAAGAAAAAGCAAAATAGCGCGCTATTCATGGCTGCGCTATGATAAAATAGCGCGCTATTTTTGCGCTACACGGGACCCCTGCGCTATAAGAACCAAAATAGCGCAACCTGTGCGCTATGCGCTATTTTGCGCTATAGCGCGCTATTTTGCGCTATAGCGCTCGCTATGACAACTATGTTTTGTGTCTTTTTAAACTTTTCCTTTTGGTTATTTTGTTTATTTAGGCTTTCTTGAATAAATTGACATGACGACAACCATTCTATTTTGATTTCCAGAAAGCTAGAAAGTTGAACTTCTGACGATTTTGTGAAAATTTAGTTATTTTACACTTGCTGTGATGGGTGTTTTCCTTCTTAAATTTGATTTTTTTCCCCCAATTTTGGCATGTTTTTTTTAAAGAAATTAACCTCATTTATTTTTCCATTTTCAAAAGTTTTTGCTATTATAATTTCTTACTTGCAATTCTTTCTACCCTTGTTCTTTTTTCCTGTGTACCTGGCTTTTCCAAAAATTTATCTTCGTAATATATTCGAGTGCTTGAAAATTTTGTCCTTATTTTTTAGTTGACCTTTCTCAATTGTACTATGTACATGCTCGAACTTTCATGGGAGCTTTTACCTTTTTAGGGAACATCCATCTTGTGTGTACATATATTTGTAAAATATATACGAGCCAACTAGGATTGTTAACTAGTTAGATGGACCATACAGTTGTATTCAAAGTTAAAACCCTATTTGATGAAAAGATATGATGAACTCGATCTTGATGAGATCTATATTATACACAATGAAGAATATCTTTCAATAACTTTGACGTACATGAATTCTAATTTTTTTTAATCTAGTTAATAATTTAGATGAAAATTGCGTTGATTCGTCCTTCGCAATATCTAGAATCAATGTCAAATGATGTCTCACATTTAAATGGTACGAAAGACCGTCTGTTGGAGTTGAAAAAACAAATTTCATACCAAGTTGCATCAACTCAGTCTCACAACGAAAAGATAAAATATTGTACGTTGAAGAGCATTACATGATAAACAATTTAGGTATGGGACCGCCTTAATTGAAACAATTGATAAATACATATAAGTATAAATAGTCGTAGTACACCAACTGCATTCATTTAAAATGATGAATTCATTATCTGATCTCCCAGTTCGCATATACATAATGGTCTGAATTGCCATGTACTACATCAAAATAAAGTATATACACACACATATGTAGAATATAACGGCTTTATACCTTTAAACGTTCCAGTTGTTTTGCAAGCTTATCCCCCAATGCACCTGACTTTCAAATTACTCGATCGAGCTCGCAATTGTTGTCGTGACATAAACAGTCAAAGACAAAACATAACTCAGACCTAAAGTCCTATTTAAGAGGAGCCTATCTTAAATACTATATATTATAGTTATATACAAAAAACAAAACAAAAACTCAGTAGGCACAGTCGGTCCTCTCCACAAGCATGACTTAGGAGTAACCCATGACTTCCATAAACAAGTAACAGTCTCTCAAAAGATAGGAAATCATTATATCATAACCTGCTTTTCTCCTTTAATCAACAAGTCAACATAATTGCTAAAGTGTGATTGACACATAACAATACACCATGATACAGGTGACCAAATATACAAGAGAACTTGGAATATAACACATAATAAACAATAGTAACCTTCTAACTAACACCATACACAATCCTAACAATCAAAGAAAACTAGGGAACAAGATCAAGAACTATCATCGTTGATGGTTGGATTTCAGTATGGATACCCAACATTGTCCAATGGTACCCTTTTAGTGTCTAAAACAAGCAGGTTCGGTACTTAATTGCAATATAGATCTTGAGCCATTTCCCTTGTGGTCGAACTCATGAAGGTATAACCGTGTCCATATCGGAGTATGAAAACCCGTAGCCGATATGCGTGCTGAATCATCATCAGCTACCAAAGAAAATCGTCGAGAGCCGCAATTATATTATGGATTCTCTTGAAAATCAACACCTCAAAAGAAATTGACATGCAAGTCATATCGCAACACCCGATGGTACTATGGAAGAATGTAAAACTTTCAAATAACAAACAATTTATAGATAAAGGGGGAGAGGGGGGGGGGGGGGGGGGGGAGAGAAGGAAGAACACATGCAAATAAATTAAGTGTCCATTTGGGTAATTGATAAGGCATACCGATCAAGTATTTCTATTTCAAATAAATCAAAAGGGAACAATTAATTCTTTCCAGAATTCCAGCAAACAATTCACTGGATAAGAGGGAAAGAGGCTAGAGAGAATTAGGGGTGTTACGGTTATGATAGCCGTCATTATCACCACCAACCGTAACCTTAACCGTTGTTAATGGTTGTAAATTCTAGTAACCGTCACAGCAAACATCTATGATGGGTAACCGTCGTATTCAAATTTTAAAGCATTTTGTACATATAATTCTAATTATATGTGCTATTTATGATAAACTGTAACTGTTTTTTTATAAATGTACTTATTTGTGTGTGTGTGTGTGTGTATATATATATATATATATATATATATATATATATATATATACCATGCACACATATATTATAAATTCATGAAGGCACATATTATTAATATACAAGCTATTCCTTTGACTTCAAATTACCTATTTTTATATTTGAATGTTAAATATTGTATGAAACAATCACCTATGGTTTAATGGTTAACCGTGATAATATAATTTTTCAAACGCTACTATAACCGTTTCCGTTATAGGTGGTAACCGTGTAAATGATTGGTGCGGTTGAACGATTGATGGTTCAGCCGTAACAACCCTAGAGAGAATACATGTCAATAAACAAAAAATACACTGTTTGATTTTGCGCGTTTTACAGTAAATATTGCAAGTACGAAGTTACAATTATCTGATTTTGATAAAACGAAAAATGGTATCTTAATTAAAAATTTGAGAAAAAATTAATTTTTAAAAACTTTCAAATAGCAAAATTCATAACAGATGATTTTCCTTAGAAAAGTTTCTTTTGCAATACTTCGTTGAACATATTTTAAATTTCAAATTTCATTATTTAAATTTAAATTTTAGAGTTAAATTCAATTAAACATCAATTTAAGTTCGCAAATTTCCGAGTCGTTACAAATTATTTGGAGGAACGTTGCCATCATTTCCTCCTGCATAGCCAATGTCTTCTCGTGTGTTGCAATTCTAATGTGTACCTCATCTTCGGTGATATAGAAAAACGTATTATTTTTACTGGAGGATGCCTTATGGCTGTTCTCTTATCCAGTTCCCTGAGTGGTAGTGGTAGTCCTTGGAATTTTAGTCATTGCAAATCCTTCTCAAAATCTTCCAATTGGCGGCAACTAGTATTCTCAGTGAAAAACCAAAATGTTTGCACAAACACCAATAAACCAATATCTGGATACATAAATTAATGGAGAAATAAAATGGAAAAAACTGAAAAAGTAAGAAAAAACACAAGATTTATAGTGGTTTGGCTGACTTTGTCTACGTCCACTCTAAAATGATCCTTTTTATTTGTACTGTTGAAAGATTAAAGTTGCAGTTCGTTTGAATGCAACAAAATTGATTAGCATAGTCTAACTTAAAGACGAAGAAGAAGCCCATTTTCCGTGCAGAATACCCAGAATTTATAGTTGAAGGTCACATCAGATCATATTCACATTTTGCCTGGAAAACTTCCTTACCAAGTCAAGCATCACCTGGAGTATGGACCACACTGAGCCCACTTTCAGGGATTGGTTTCGATCCCCATAAGGGTCAACATCACATCTGATTACTGATTCTTAGGGTGTGATCCCTTTGGTGGGTCCCTCATCGATGTAGGTTGGGTTGTAGATGTTCGTTGTTGAAGTCACATAGGTGAAATTTTTGGTGATCGAGCGATTTCTATTGAGTTGAAGTGTTTGTTTGTGTAGTTGAGTTATGACAGTTATGACGATCCAATCTCTATTATCGCTTATAGTCATGTAGATCCGATATGATCCACTTCCTAGAGGAAACGATAACTTCCGATTCCTTTCCTGTGGATGTGGAGAGTGCAAATCCATGTTTAGTCAATTTCGGAGAGCTATTTGAATGAATCCGCTTGATAACAGCTTCTTATCCTTATCCGTACTTGATTTCTAAGCTAACCTCTCTTCTCTTTAGGCTTCCTACTTTGGAGATTGTGAAATCCATTTAACCAAATCCAACGTATAACGGCCTTGTAAAAAAAATGACTTAACATAGGTAAACTTACTATGAATATAACTTTGAAAACCTTGTCTCGATCAGAATAAAATTCGTATAAATTCTAAAATAAACATTAATTTACTTTAATTAATTAACCATGATTACCTTCATTAACGCGAAAAACATGAGTTTTATATCGCGCAGAGACCCACACATGTGAGTTTTCATCTCCAATTTTCCCCTTTATAGCCAGCAAGTTGATTGACCACTAATTACATTGCGCTTTTCTCCGCGAGCTCTACGCGAGGGACCTCATTTTATCACTTTCGGCCTCCTCATTTAGGTCACGACTCCATGACTTGTTGCGAGAGGCCCACACACGTGAGTTTTCATCTCCAATTTCTCCCTTTA
Organism: Allium sativum; assembly: GCA_030737875.1. Lineage (NCBI taxonomy): Eukaryota > Viridiplantae > Streptophyta > Magnoliopsida > Asparagales > Amaryllidaceae > Allium > Allium sativum. Next base: position 899,094,523 of record CM060918.1, read on the forward strand.
TAGCCAACAAGTCGATTAACCACCAATTACATCGCGCTCTTCTCCGCAAGCTCTACGTGAGGGACCTCGTTTAATCACTCTCGGCTCCCCCATTTAGGTCATGACTCCATGACTTGCTGTCCTCTTCGAAAGGTCACAATTTTCCGTGGTGATTTAGTGCTTCTGTCCATAGCGCCAACGGGTGCGCGTCGCGATGAGAGCGGCAATATACTTCATTTCACCTAAAAGCTCTCCTACCTCCGACATACTGTTGCCTTTCCAACGGTGTCTAAAACCAGCCATCCCCTAGTTTAACCGCATAAGAAAGTGTCTGCATGGATTTGAAGCCTATCGTATCGCGAGTTCAATGGATCCGGTCTTGTTGGTTTTCGTGGTCTGTAACTTTAGTTCTAATTCGAAAAGAGGAGACGATTTTCGTTTGATGCTTACTTCTAAGAGAGGAGGTAAAAGTAAAGTTGATATTGAGGGGAAGGGTATATATAATAATGTTATATACATTTCATTTGATCTTTCAGATAAACTCTCGCAATCTTTGAGCTTTTACGACCACATTGTACGTCCGATTGTCACGGAACTCGTCAGCACACATCACCATATTATTTTGGTTTCGTTGGCGCTAGATTTGTGGCAATCCGAGAGTACCGCAAGACCGTGTTATCAAAGCACGCGCTATAGCGACAAATAGCGCATAGCGCAGTGCTTGCGCTAGTGTACTTAATAGCGCAAGGGTTCCCTATAGCGCCAAAATAGTGTGCTGTTTTATCTTAAGTGCAAAATAGCACATAGCTCTATATAGCGCGCTATTTTGTTTTTGTCTCTATTTTAAATGTTTGGATAGTGAATTAAGCTCAAAATAGCATGATGTTGTATTTATAACGACTCAGAGGAAAAATATCGTATAGCGACAAATAGCACATAGTGCAGTGTTTACGCTAGTGTACTTATAATAGCGCAAGGGTTCCCTATAGCGCAAAAATAGCGTGTTGTTTTATCTTAAGTGCAAGATAGCATATAGCTCTATATAGCGTACTATTTTGTTTTTGTCTCTATTTTAAATGTTTGTATAGTGAATTAAGCTCAAAATAGTACGTTGTTGTATTTATAATGACTAAGAGGAAAAATGTCGTAGAGTATGACCCAAAAGAAGAAGAAATTGATGATCGTTTAAATAATGATTAATAGTTATGATTTAGATAAAACTAGCGACTATGTTTTAAAAATTTAGAAGCATAATATAATTTCTATGTTTTATTATTGTATAGTTGAATCACATTTAACTTTTGATTTTTTTTCATTTGATATTATTTTCACTTTATAACTTTTTTTTATTTATAATTTTTTTATTAGTACTTGTTAGTATATTTTTTAAACATTTTGTATAGAAGTGTATTTTTATGCATTTTTTCTTGGTTTTATATCAGCATAATTGATAAATAGAAATAAGTTTTATTATAACTCACAATTATAAGAATAATTTCAAATTCGTAATGCATAAATATATTGTATCCATGAATTATTTTGAATGTACAATATGAGCTTATCAAATTTACTGTAATATAATTACGTTATACATTAAAAATATTCAATACATGCATAAAATATGGTAGTGCTTTTGGAGTCTTAAATGGTTAGGATATGACTCAAAATATGCCCAAAAAAATCCAGTTTGGAAAAATATATTTGATTGCTTTTTTCTTCTTAAGTGAACACAATTGCGCACGCAATAGCGCGCGCTATAGGGCATAGTGCAAGCCTTATGTTATTTTGCGCTATGCGCTGCAGTCTACACTGCTGCAAGGTGATAATTTAATGCATATCGGGTCAAAAATGTTTACCGGAAAATATAATACTCCAAATATTCATATTTCGGTCTCTATGGAAGAAGTTTTTTGGACCTAATTCCATCGTATACAAAAGTAACCTTTTTGGTCGACTTACTAATCAAACGCAAGACACTAACTTAAAATTCGTCGGTCGAAATATATCGATGCTTATATTCATTCTCAACATCTCGGACGATCCGAACTCCGGTCCCGAGTCTTAATTTGTCTTTTGTGAAAGTTGAGTTTTTAATGCATCGATTAAATTAGCTATTAAATATTTTATATTAATCAGTTGTCTAAATATTCTTGTGTATGAAAATGAGGGTTTTACAAAAATCACTTAACACGAAAGATTTGGTTTTTGACTATCAAGGAAGTCATCATATGTCGGGAAAAAGGGAAGAGGGGTGGGACACCGCACTCAGAGTTCAATAGAACAGTTCACACAACAAATATGTTGATGCTTGCTCATCAGTGTCCTAGTGTAACATTGTATATTCGTGTGTGCCCGCATGCTCCTCAGAATTGAGATTCAAAAATGTGGTACTATAATTCTAAAATGATTGATGTGACAACCTCATCTTAGAAGTATTGAAGAAATGGCTATGTAAGGCCTTTCATATGAATAGCTGGCAATTATGCCTAAGAGCATCACGACTCACGAGTTTGTAGTGTGCATTTTACAAAATGTACACACAAATTCTTGCACCGTGGAATTTTTCATGTGTTTCCGAATCAGGCATCTATTGAACAGACGCCAGGAGCCTATTCAACATATGACTGGAAATTAAAAAATATTTATTATTAATATTAGGTGTTCGTTGGTTCAGGCGTTTATTCAACAGACGCTTGTTAATATTACAGATGTAACCGATTTGCATGAAAATGTAACCAATTATAGGATCCACACTCTATTGGAGAACGAAACGGATGTACTTATTACCTTTTGTAATATTTAACCTACTTCTGGAGATGCTCGAAGATCCACAAAACTAATTCAAATGATTCAGTCAATCTAATCCCCATTGGATTTTGGGTCAAATATAACGTTGATACCATAAAGTACTTAACTGACCCTTTAGAGGACCAAATAACACAAAATGAATGTAAATATTGTTTAGTCATGACCATGGTTCAGATTTTGTCTGACATTGGAATTCTAGTTATTTTATCCGATACATCAGAATTTTGATGATTCCACCCTTGTTGGAAAAGACGTGGATCTTGGATGAGTTCCAATTATGGTACCAACAGCTAAACAGGATGAAATTTATGTTTTTATCCAAAAAAAAAAAGGAAAAAAAAATCAGCCAAACTTAAATATGAATATTGTGCTTAGGGCTGTCAATTAATACCTGAAAAATCTGATATCCGTCCGAATCCGAAAATATAAAAAATATCCGTTATCTGGCATTATCCGAAAAGCGGATATGGATATCAGATATCTGAAAAGCTTTTCGGATACGAATATGGTTAAGTGATATCCGTATCCAAAAAATATCCATCCGACTAATTGATGTAATATATATAACTCTAAACAGAAAAATAGAGTTAATAATTATTTTATACCGTTTGGATGTTACTATGATATAAATTTTTATTTACTTTTAGTGAAAAATGGTAGTTTTGGTTTTAAATTTTGGAATATTTTTGGATATGCCTATGGATATTAGTATAAAATATTGTTTCATGATCACATTTCTTTATTTTCTGGTTTTTAACAAACATTAGTATAAAAATTATTTTATGTTGATCCAAACTTTTTTATTTATACTCATAAATTAATTAATTATAGGCGGAGTGGATAAATATTTGATATCCGTCCGTTTTCGAAAATTAAGCGGATACGGATGTCCGATATCCGTAAATTAAATGGAAACAAATATTCGATATCCGAAAATAATTCCGGATAATCCTTGTTTTCTTTCAGTTTGATAAAATCAAGTTCAACTTTATCCAAAGATAGTACTGTTGGCTATTGCCATAAAAGAAGAGAGATTCATAAAACATGAAATGATGAAAGCATGGAAAAAAAAAATTGCCATATTATGCCTTGTGCCTTCTTGCCTATGGTGGAAAAAAGTTATCGAGTTCATATCCAATTTTTTTTTTTTTGACCGTATTTCTCTAAGTAACTGGTGATGCTAATGATAGCTTATGTCTATTATTATAGGGGAAGCTTCAGCAAGCCATGCAAAGACCGAATACAATGAAGAATTTGAAGAGTTCCTTGAAGGAATGTTTCCATGATCTAGGCCGTGTTTCTCCCTTCTGATTTTTTTTTTTTTTTTTTTTTTTTTTTTTTCAACTTTAGGAGTTTAAACATGTGACACGAGGCATTTCAATTTGCATCGTGGAGATGCTTCACGAGATGTCATATGTGATATAATTTCCGTGTTTATAAGTTAATATGTGATGTAGACAAATCCCTTAGGCATTATTGATCCTTCAATTTTGGTCAACTTGTATCATGAAACAAAGTTAAATGTCGGTTTGATTAGGATTTGCAGAAGAGTTGGTTTTTTCCGTATCCCTGCAAGTTAATCAAAATGGTCTTTCTCTATGCTTCAGTCATTTGAATCATCTTTTCCGCTTTTCAAAATGAGGTAAATAGTCTAGCTTATCTAACTCACCTATCTAAATCATGAAGATTTCCATGTTACGATTATGTATTCGCTGCACAATGATTGTGTACTCGCAGTGGATAAAACAGACTTTTATTTTGGATCAGTCACATGTGAACGAATATTCCATCATAGTCATTGTTCCTGCATATCTTATCTTATTATGTAGTAATGTCATGCAATGATAATTACCCAACAAACCTACACTTCCATTTTGGTCACGACCATGGTAATAAATTACATCTTTTGGGGCAAACTTTGGCGCTTAGAACATTTCTAAGATAGAGGGTTGGTTTCGGTCGATTCACGTTGGATCAACCGAAACCAACCCACAACGGGACAATTTTTTGTTTTTGTTTTAGATGGCTTAAAATAAGCTAGTTAAGGCAAAACACGTAGACTGTAATTCAACGTCATCGGATTGCAGTCCACGTGATGGTATGGATATTAATCCGTACCACTAGTTTAGTCAATTTAAAATAAGCTGGTTAAGTTTGTGGCTTATGTAGCATGTTTATTTTGAGCCGGCTATATAACTTTGAAACTCTCCTTTTTTTTTCTTCCTTCTATCTGCTTCAATCATCAAGCTTCTTTCCTTCTATCTTAAAAATTTTCAAATTTTCTAAACTTTCCTATCCGAAAATAAAATAAAAAAGACGAGCGTGGAAGGCATTCCTTGGAAGCAGGAGCAAAAGCACTGAAAATGTCAATCCAAACGAGGATGACGCTCCATTTGAAGGAAATGTACCGATCGACGATACCGGAGGACGTCATACAACGACCGTTAAGGGAAGACGCATTGTTAGATGCGATGATCATGCAGTTCTAGATCCTCATGGGGATCCGAATTTGAGATCGACAAACAGTTGGTTAATTTTCATGAACTGCCCGAAGATGAAGTGCACGTCAGCACTTGCGTCGACGCACCTGTAAGATTTATTTAACTTCTTTTTTAGTGATTATTATCGTATAAAAATTGAATAGTTCCGTATTTTATATCAAGCTGGTGGTGAACGTACACGTGACTCTTCGGTTAGTATTTTTCGTATATATAATATTATTCATGCTTACGCCACAAAGGGCATTATTCATGGATATATTCGTGATATTGGATTTGAAGACTTTTTGGGTATATTTTTTATACATACCTACATACTAATTTGCGTACTCATTTTATTCGTTTTTAATACTTTATAATTGCTTAAATAGGTATCAAAAACCTTTTAGATAATGATTTCAGTTATGTGGTGTATTGGCCGCTTGTTGATGGAAAATAACTCATAAGTTCCACTTTAGTTTTGAAAAGTTAAGTTTGTAACACTCCACACCCTTAACGTTATCTTAATATAGAATTCTGTTTAGAAATATAGAGCGTTGTAGGTATAAAGACAAAAGCACCATAGACACTAAGATTCCATAAATCATAAACAGATAAAATTTATAGCGAAAGGAGAAGACAGTTTACATTGAAATAAAAACCATTTATTTTAGCATAACCAAATGGTCTCAAATTTCGTTTTTCGAATCTTAGTCGTAATAGAACTATCATCAGATTATATAATTGTTAAATTTTTTCCAGATAGCCAAAGTAAACAACAAATTTGTGGAAAATTAAAGAAGAAAAGCATTATATCTCCAGAAGAATCTCCAAGAAAGAACGAACTAAGAAATCCAATAAGAGCTCCATCTCTAAGACTCTGGAGGGAAGGAAAAGGAATGAAGAAAATGAGAAACAGGTTAGACAAAAAGTCTTGGAGCCGTAGTGATTAAGAGCACGACAAATAAACAAAGAAAAATAGATAAAACAACAGTTCTGGTGTCATAAAAGGGTAAGTGTCTGTGTACACCTAAAAGTGAACAAATGGAATAGAGAATAACATAAAAGAGTGTCTGTTTTCATTAGTGAAGATTTGATAATGATAATTGTTTTGCACTTCTATAAACAAAATAAATAAGTAGAAAGGAATTTCCTAATTCTACCCAATCGATAGGTTGCAACGAATCATGTATAACCTATGCTTACTATGTTTTCATACCTAAACCAAATTAAGGTTTATAAGTCTTATCGGGCATATCGATTCTTACAAAGGTAATTACTCGTATCGTTGTCTCATTCCCAACCGATTCATCCCATAGAGCAAAACTGGTAGTACTCCATATCTAACTCCAATCGTGTTATCGGTAAATTTATTATCTCTTTGCATTCCAATCTAATTAAAGATTCATTGAGACGCCACTTAGTTTTAATCTTCAAAAACCATTATTTAATGATTATTCAACTTTAGGAATTAATCCTGGCTTTAACTGGGTTAAAGAACAAATGTCATTCAAACCATCATTCACGATAAACCCAAAATCAATCTTCCATTTAGAATGGAATCTTCACAGAAATCATATCAATTCATAATCAATATAAATTTCCATATCAGACTAATATTATAAGCGGAATAACGACAAACCCTTTAAATTTCATAAATAGTAAAAGTCTTCCTTCATAGAAGCTCATCTCAATTATTATTAAATCGAATTACATTCAATTCCAATTTAATTTATTCAATTGGAAAACTTCTTTAAATATTAACTAAAAGATTTATTTCGTTCTCAATCGGGTTTAAGAACAGTATTGTTAAAGTTAGCATTCACGACAAATCCAATTTGATATCAAATACAACACTTTGAATAGAAATCGTATCGATTTATATTCAATACCAAATTCTGAAACCAATAAATACCATATCTATATCTTTCAAATTCCTCAACGATGTCTGTATAATTATGGAATTCAATATTGAAATATTAGAAGATAATTTCCATTGAAATCCAATCCAATTTATATATTGGAAACTCTGGTTATACTAAACCATATTCAATCCAATACGTTATTTTAAAACCATTGGATTATTTACTCTAGATGTTAACTGCTCATTCAAATAAAAATATCTTTTATCTTGCCAAAACGTGAGTATTTCATCCAAAAATTTTCTAAATCATTAATTATTATTTAACATATATTACTTATGTTTTTAATAATTTTATTAAGACCCTTACTGTCGGTTTCCAATTTCGGTCGCCGAACTACATCCATGACGACCTTTTCCAAAATAGATTTGGACTTATATTAAAGTTAAACCGTTGGATTTCAAAACTTCTTGTTTTATTTGAAAAATTAATTTTATTACGGAACCTAACGCTTCTGATTTCAGGAAAATTTGATGGTTGGATCTCCCGGTACGTCAATTCGAAGTTACAGTTGAAACTTCGCGAATTATCGTTGCGTGACACTTCCTATTCAAGCCCAAATCGATTTATAATTTAAAAATAAATTGAAATACTTCCAAACCAATTTTATAAATTATATATAATCATCTTTCGTATTCCAGTCATTTCTTTTAAAAATCCAATATTTCAAAATTTGACTATTTTAATATTATTTTTCGAAAGCCATTATTTTACGTCCAAACTTTCCTGACAGTCATTATAAAATAAGCGGGAAACTTTCGAAAAGAAATTTCTTTTGAAATTTTTGCTTCATAGCCTAAACGAACTTCACTTTGGAAAGTTACTTACTATTCATTTAGAAAATATAACTTCGATATGCCATAAGTATATTAAATTTACTTCAAAACCAATCGCTACATTTACAAATATTCATTCATATTTCGATATCTTTGCTTCCATCCAAAATCGACATCGAAATCAATCTTTGATTTTTCTCAATGAATATTATATTATTAAAATATTCATATTTATTCTGGATTGGAATGAAATTTAACCAACCACCGTATAATTCTATTTATATGGATTTCATACATCATGTGTATCCAGTAATAGCTGTAAATAATTATTAAACATCCAATTCATATCCAAAGTGCAACTACACCCGTATAAGCCTTAAATTAAATATTTAACGCTTATGTCGGTCTGTCAATCATCCAAATACCCGTGTAAAGTTTTCAACCAATACTAGTGATTATTATCTATACACTTGGACGATGTGTAAAATTATCGTCCCAATACCCTTGTGGGGTTTACATCACAATCCATGTGAACTTATCTGCACACTTTGGAGACATGTAGGCTAATTGTCATCCCAAAACCCGTGTAGGGTTTTCATCCAATCTACAGTAATTAAATAAATTGTTCAATCAATTCAAATCAACCATAGATTCAAACAACCTATGATAACTTGGTTATCTCAAGCTATATTCCAACACAGTCAATATCACTGAAATAAGTGAATATTAATAAGTCGTTCGACTTGTAAATAGTGTTTAACCCTACAACGACCATCATAAACATTTTATCAATGTTTTAACGTGTTAGTTAAGTTAATTTCACTACCAAATTCATATCATAATTCATCATCAACTATTATAATATCAGAAAATTATTGATTTTAAAGAATGTTTTTGGTTATCGTAAGGTAAAAACCATCCGTGTTTATGTGTGGATCGGTCTTACGAATATCTTTTATTTTAAAAAAGATTTCTAAAAGTTAAACCAAGTGGTTGGAGTTTACTCACACTAATTCCGTGACTGACCCAGAGTTGATTTTATTTTGTTTTACCCTAAACTCTTGGGTGCCCATATTTGTACAGGCAGTCAAGTAGTTCAGGTATTTACAGATACCTGGAGGAGCTTGGAGCAGGTGGTTTCAACGTTAGATGTTTACCATTTATTTTCCACTGTGTTATATTGTACTATGATGATGGTATTTATATGTATACAGATAATTTTGCATTCCATAAGCTGTTATATATATATATATATATATATATATATTATTTTATTCCGCTGCGATGTGAGATTTTGTGTGTGTTTATGTTCTTTTGTCCTTTTCTTTTTCTATTCTAATATTTCTTCTTCCTATTTCTCATCCTCTAACTTCTTTCTATTAATGATTCAGTAATCTCTAGTGTTTGGTTTGTTAATATGGTATTTATATTGATAATCAGGATCGGGAAAATATCGGTTCGTTACAGTGGTATCAGATCTTAGGTTCAGCAAATACTTAGGTTTTGGTTAGTCGATATATTTATTTTTCGCTGTGTTGTATTATATCTTGCCAGTTGGAAATCTAGTATCTAATAAGAGCCCGCGATTTGATTGTATACTATGTATGTAGAGCGTGATATGCAAGCATTATGCTAGATTGCTATTTATTTTGTTTGGATACTATTATAATATCAGAAAAGTATTGATTTTAAAGAATGTTTTGGGTTATCGTAAGGTAAAAACCATCCGTATTTATGTGTGGATCGGTCTTACGATTATGTTTTCTTTTAAAAAGGATTTTTAAAAGTTAAATCAAGTGATTAGAGTTTACTCTGATGATGGTTTGTATATGTATACAAAAAATTTTGTATTCCAAAAGCTGTTATATATACACATACATACATAGATATATATATATTCTATTTTATTCCGCTGCGATGTGAGATTCTGTGTGTATTTATGTTCTTCTGTCCTTTTCTTCTTCTACTCTAATATCTCTTTCTATTTCTCATCCTCTAACTTCTTTCTATTAATGATCCGGTAATTTCTGGTGTTTGATTAGTTGATATGGTATTTGTATTGATAATCACGATCGAGAAAATGTTTGTTCGTTATAGTAGTATCAGATCTTAGGTTGAGCAAACACCTAGGCTTTGGTTAGTCGAAATATTTATTTTCTGCTATGTTTTATTATATGTTGCCAGTTGGAGATCCATTATCTAATAAGTGCCCGCGGTTTTGATTGTATACTATATATGTAGAGCGTGAGATGCAAGCATTCTGCTAGATTGCTATTTATTTGATTTAGACACTATTATAATAAAAAAGTATTGATATTAAAGAATGTTTTGGGTTATCGTAAGGTAAAAACCATCCGTGTTTATGTATGGATCGGTCTTATGATTATGTTTTCTTTTAAAATGGATTTTTAAAAGTTAAACCAAGTGGTTGGAGTTTACTCACACTATTTCCATGACTAACCCAAAGTTGATTTTGTTTTGTCGTACCCTAAATTCTTGGGTGCCCAAATTTGTACAGGCAGTCAAGTAGTTCAGGTATTTACAGATACTTGGAGCAGCCTAGAGCAGGAGGTCTCAGCATTAGATATTTACCATTTATTTTCCGCTGTGTTGTATTGTACTCTAATGATGAAATGTATATGTATACAGAAAATTTTGAATTCCAAAAGCTGTTATATATATAAAATTTTATTCCGCTGCGATGTGAGATTTTGTGTGTGTTTATGTTCTTCTGTCCTTTTCTTCTTCTATGCTAATATTTCTTTCTTTCTATTTCTCATCCTCTAACTTCTTTCTATAATTGATCCGGTAATTTCTGGTGTTTGGTTAGTTGATATGGTATTTGTACTGATAATCAAGATTGGGAAAATGTCGGTTCGTTATAGTGGTATCAGATCTTAGGTTGAGCAAGCACCTAGGCTTTGGTGTGGTTACTCACCCTAGAATGAGTTAAGTATATATATACGAGAGAGCGTATTTGTTAATTGATATAAAAAAAATTGTTTTATATTGTGTTGGCTAGTCTGTTGAGTGATTTATGAATTCTGATCGAATCGTGGGACGCTATGACGTCGATAAGAGTTTTTAAACACTTGAACAAAGGATGGACATAATATTGTTTTAAGGTGGGTAAATGAAATAATTTTACCCAAAATTCTATTTTGATATAGAACGAATAGTTTTCTAAAATTATTATGATATATGGATGTGTTGGTTGTTGTTATTATTATCAAATGAGATTATAAAATTGGAATGGTTATATATAACCAAATAGAATTTGTATAAGAATGGTATATACAGATGAGATGAACTAGAATTGGATTTAAACCGGAAATAATATAAAATACTGGATGTTTGAAAATAAATATATTTTTCTGAAGTATATTTAATGAATATAACTTTGTTTTGAAAGGATTTTTGAATAAAGATAGTTTTGAATGGATTTTGAAAGTGATAAAACACTGAACTCACTTTAGTGGCCAGAAAATAATTCAAATGGAGACTGCAGCATCATTGTGTTCATTTTCGAGTTTCTAAGTGACGAATTGCTACCATAGATAAGTTTTTGATGAAAATTTGTTTGAAAGAAAACAAGTCGCTCTGAAAAAATTCAAATATTTTGAATTTGAGATTGAAATAAATATATGTAAATATTTATGGGATTTCGAATGGATTTGAAATGAAAACCCAAGAATTTGAGTTCTGGAATTTAAATTTAACTTATGAAAGTTAAACGGATCGAAGTGAATAAAGTGATTAAAATCAATTTGAATGCATATGAATGGAACATGGTTTGGATGTGGATACATTGATTGTAAATCATTCAGATTAAATGAATGTAAAATATATGGTGTGTAATTGTAGCAACTTGGAAAATCCGAGTCAATTTAAAATTTTTATTTTGGCAATTTTAATGAATTTTGAATATTTAAAATGATTTATTTGAAATAATAACGACGAGAAATTTATTTTGAATCGAATTGGAACGAATATATTTATTTGAATCGACGTTAAAATATAAATAATTATTTTTAATTATAAAAGGAATTGAAAATGGCGCGGTAGTTTGAAAATTCGATTTCGAATTTCTAATGAATGTATAGGAATAAACCAAATTTTGGCGAAACTAAAAATATTAGAATCTATTTGAAAATATCTTTCCAATGAATCCGGAAAATCAAAATTTCATAGCGGGGATAAAAAGTTATGCCCAATTGAAGTGTCAGAATAGTCGCTATGGAAAATATAGCCCTTAAAAATGGAAATTTTGCAAACGACCTCCGTTTTCGACGAAACCACTTTTTTTGGATCCGGGATGTCAAGTTATTGCTAGATTCCAATTTTCATAATTTTCTGAATCAATATGTGAGTGTGGCAAAGGAAAAAGTGTTTTGTCAGTTTCAGTCAATTTGGATCGACCAGAAAATGACCATTTTTCAAACGGTCTCCAAATTGGACGAAATTAGTTTTGTTAGGACCATATCATCAATACGAAGCTAGAGATAATTTTTCTGGAATTTTTAGAGTCCGTATGTGACCTCAGTAATTTGAATTGTACGTTTAAAATTGAATACATAGATTTATATTTTAACTTTGATGAAAACAAATCAAAACGATCGAACTGGCTTACGATACATACCCCATTGTGTTCCGAATAGGGGTAATTAACTAGGGACGACAGTCGGTGGGTTCGATTTCGAGTTAAAAATAAAAAATTGCTTTTTAAATTTAAAATATAATAAAATATATAAAATATTATAACACCCTTCCTTCTCCTCAACACAAGTCAACCCCCCTTTATTCTTCACGATCGATTCAGATAAAAGGAAAAAAAAGCAAAAGCACTGTCGCGCTCTAGCCCACCACCGTGCGTCGCGCTCTGCCCCCCTCCCCCCGGCGATGGCGCCTCCGCCCAGACCCCCCTCTCCTCCTTACTCCAGCCCCCTCCGTTCTTCCCTCCCTCTTCCTTCAACCGACAGCCCCCCCTGAAAACCCACCGCCACTGCCTGCCACCACCAGTCAGCGAGCGCCCCTCCTCCACCTCCAATGCACAACACCAACCCCTTTTCCCGATTAAAAACTATAAGCCCCTTTTCTTTTTATCATTATTTATTTTTATTATCTTCATTTAAGTAAACTGATTTTATTGGCAATAAAAATTAGATTTTCATGGTGAACAAGAATTAGATTTTTTTTTTTTTGGAATAGAAAGATAGGATTTTTGTTAGAAGAAAATAAAGAAAGGCGATATTTTTAATTAAAGAAAGGCGATATTTTTAATCAAAGAAAGGCGAGATTTTTATATTATAGAGATAATAAAAATATGATTTTTATATTATAGAGATAATAAAAATATGATTTTTATGTTGCAAAGGTACGATTTTTAAATATATAAAAATTTGATTTTTATATATGAAGTGGCGATGTAAAAGTTGGGTTTTTATTGTGAAGAAGTGAAATAAAGATATGATTATTATTGTTTGGACGGCGATGTTTAAATATAATTCTTATTATATATAAAGCGCTATAAAAATATAATTTTTATAATGTTGTAGCAAAATAAAAATATAATCTTTTCTATACGTGTAGCGTCATAAAAATGTGATATATATATATATATATTAACATTGTTAAAAATATGATTTTTAATATAAACCGCGTGAAACAGATGGCGAAGAAACTAACCGGAAGCAAAATGGAATCCAAACCGTTCAGAGACAAAGAATGGCGAAGTGGATCCCAAATGTGAGAACTCCTCACTTTAATTTAATTTCTAGTTAGATATATATTTATACAAGGATGCAGACGGTGCTTAGCAGCACCCGACACCCGTCGTCCACAGACCATGGACGACTTGTTTGTTTGTTTGTGTTGTGAAAATTGATTGTGTGATATGAAATGGAATAAAATATTTTATAGTTAAGAATATAATTTTTAACGTGTATATGAATAAAATAAATATTTATAAACAAATCGGACGATTTGTTTATGTACACACATTTAACTGATATTGATTGGGACGATAAATTTTACACATCGCCCAACTGCACAAATAAAATCCGTTATTTGTTGATTGAAACCCCATACGGGTATTGGGATGATATATGACATACACTAGTCCCAATAGTTAGCTATATGTCGATCGATTGATTGACAGGCTGTTGTAAGCGTTAAATATTTATTTTTGATGTTTATGCAGTGTAGAATGCACAATGGATGATGGTTGATTGTGTTTGGTTGTTGTTGCGTACATGTGTTGTATGAAATCCATATAATCACATTATATGGTAATTGACTGTGTCTGATTCCAGTTCAGAAAGAATGAATATTTTAAAATAACGATTATTTTAAAATAATGAACATTTTAAAATAATATTTAGTAAAAGATCAAAAATTTGGTTTTGATGTCTAATTCGGGATGGACACGAAAATATTTAAATATATGGAGCCGTGTTGATTAGATTAACGCCGTTTTGACGTGAACGATATTTATATCGATTTTATTCATTTTTATAATGAATATCGAAAAGGAAGTGATTTCGAAATATAATGTTTTGAAAATATTATCATTTATATATCGGTGATATGGAATATTTGATTTGAAATTGAATATAAAGTTGAAACCATTTTGAAAACAAATTTAAAACGATTTATAAAACACGTTTTAATTAGAAATCGATGATATATATATATATATATATATATATATATATATATATATATATATATATATGCGGCAGTTCGCGAATTTCGACCATTGACTTCAAACAGACATTACGGGAGATCCGACTGTCGGATTCTCCTAAAACCGGAACCGTTGGGTTCGAATCGAAAAGAGCTTTCCAAAGAATTTTAGAGATTTGAAATCTAACGGTTGGATATGGAATTATGTCCAAATCAAATTTGGAAAAGGTCGTTGTAAGTGCTATTCGATGGCCGTTTATGGAAATCGACTGTACAGGCCTGGATAAAATTATTAAAAATATCAATAATTTGTGTAAAATCATAATAAATGATTTGTAAAGAATTGGGATGAAAAATTCCATATTTGAATAGATAAAGATACACTTTTATGGAAATTAACTAGTAATGAACTAGAATTATAATCCAATATTTTTAAAATTAATAAATTGGGTTTGAAATGGTTTTAAAAATAACCAGAATTTCCAATATATGAATTGGATTGGATTTGAATCGAAATTATCTTCGGTATATTTCGATATTGAATTCCGTGATTATACAGATATTGTGGAGGAATTGGAAGATATATATTGTTATTCCAATACGATATTTGTTGGTTTCAGAATTTTATATTGAATATAAGCCGATATATTTTCCATTCAGAGCCTTGTACTTAATATCAAATGGGATTTTGGGTTTGTCGTGAATGATATCTTTAATAATACCGTTCTTAAACCCAATGGAGTTGAGAAAATTAGAATCTGACTGGAGATTAGTTGAGTTGAATGGTTTCCTGGGTATTGATATGATGTTGGTTTCGGCCTTCGGGGTTAATACTTAGGGAATTGTTCTCTTACTAATTTACGGTTAGAGAATGATGGGATTTTGGGTTTGTCGTGAACTGTGTTTTAAATGGCACTGTTCTTAAACCCAGGGTGGGAAGAATAAATTTTTAATTAAGATTTGAAGAAGAATTACCAATTAACTAACATTTAATTGGAACTGAAAATAGAATGTGAATTGGGTTTGTTGTGAACTGTGTTTTTAACGACATTCGTTCTTTAACTCGATTTACTGTGAAATGTGATTTGGAATTTATAAATCTTTTTATTAAGATTTAACGGGAATTTTCCAAAGTAACACTTTCCAATTTAATATGTTAAATTGGAATTAAATGGAATTCGATTTGATAATAATCGAAGTAAGCTTCTGTAGAGGAAGACGGTTAATATATATGGAATTTAAAAGGCTTTGTCGTTATTCCATTTATATTATTGGTTGGATATGGAAGTTTATATCGATTATATATATCGATTTCTCTTTCATGAAGATTACATTGTTAATGGAATGTGATTTTGGGTTGTCGTGAATGGTATCTTTAATAATACCATTCTTAGGCCCAACGGAATTAAGAAAATAAGAAAATAACTGGAGATTAGTTAAGTTGAATGGTTTCCTGGGTATGGATCTGATGTTGGTTTCGGCCTTCGGGGTTAATACTTAGGGAATTGTTCACTTGCTAATTTACGGTTAAAGGCTAATGGAATGGAAGGTGATTTTGGGTTTATAGTGAACCGTGTTTTAAATAACATTGGTTCTTTAACCCAGTTAAAGACAGGATATGATTTCTCAAGTTAAACAATCATTAATATTATTTTTGGGAAGATTAAAACCAAGTGGAATTTTAATGAATCTTTAATTAGATTGAAATGATCGAGAATGGAGTACAACCAGTTTTACTCCAGGCGATAGTTAAATCTTTAATTAGATTTGAACGAGAAATGGTTATTGAATTTACAGATAACACCGTGGTGTTAGATACGAAGTATTACCAGTTTTGCTTCATGGGATGAATAGGTTAGGATTGGGAAATTAAACAAATGATTACTTCGGTAAGGTGCGCTAATCCCGACTAGTTTGGATAAACCATAATTTGGTTTGAATTGATATTCAAAAGAAGATTAAAGGATAAATTTGAGGAATTTCTCTTTGATAAAATTAATGGGAACCTTTCCCAACGTAAAAGAATATTTGAATAAAGGAACATTCTGGATTGAAATGAGGCGATTGTTGTGTTTTTATAACACTTGTTTATTATATACGCGAGTTATTCAGAAAGACCGGGTTTATCCCATTCTGAATAACTGATTCGACGATGTGTCGAGGATGAAGATGGTGGTTGAAGACCGGAGGTCTTCACATCGTTTGGATGATTACTTATGTCTCGATTGGGCTGCACACCCCAGACAAGATAATAAGTGGTGATCGTCCAGACGTACTTGGAGATCGACTGGATATACGAGGGCCTCTCCCCTGTATTGGACATATGGGGGAGAAATAAGGTGCCTACGGTTTCATTTAGACCCAGAACGAACTTGTGAATGGATGTGTGTCTGACATAAGATTTCATTCTGTGTGATTGATAGACATTGGTTGCCTAGCGTGAATTGCCTGTATGGCATGTTGAGATGCAAATGATCAAGGCTTCTGTTGAAAAGCAGAATCTTGTGGTTGATGATCAAAGCACGGCTTTAATATAGCGGAGCTTTGTGCAGCGTTAATTCGCGAGCTTCACACCCGGTGTGAACCAGAAACGGGAGATGACATCAGGGAGGGCATGCGTTTCTTTCTAGCTAGGAGTGGTGTCAGCGTTATACACGCCCTGACATTTTACTTATGTGGATGATCGATAGCGAGGTGCCTCAGTTATATCGGTCGTTCCGAGGATGATAGTTTGGTTGGGATATGAACAGTTTACGCCCCATAGGGCGGGGAAACGCATTGTTCGGGCATTTTAATACACTCCGTGTGGACCGGCCCTGACGATCCAAGATGCAGTTGCAGCTGTTCTTGAGGCTCAGGCTCGAGAGTCTCGAAGCGGTAAGGATGATCCCTTGCCTTGGTTCATAGATGGAAATCCAACTTCCAATACGACATTTTGCGGTTTTAATTGTAAACCTATATATGGCGACATAGTGGTATGGGGGCAATCATGCCGTCTATGATTTATACTTATGATTGAAATTATTTTGACACTATACACTTATAGTAATAATAAAAGATGAAATTTTATGTACCAATCATTCTTGGCTATTATAAGGTAAAAACTCTATCCTCCGGCTTGCGTTGCATTGTGTGATGGGACCTGATTCTTATAATAGCTTCATTGTTCTTTATTTAGCATTGCGTTGTTGTTTTATGCACTGGTATTCTTGGGTGGAAACCCGTTCTGTGTTATACGGCATGGTCCCTGGATTTACGTAACTTTAAAATAAAGGTTAATAACTGTTTTAGTTCTCACGCCAGTCACATGACTGACCTGGAGTTCATTTTTTTAACCTAAACTCTGGGTGACCTTATTTTCCATGTGCAGCCAGTAGTTTTGGTTTTGCAGATTTATATTCATAGGATACTGGTTTGCAGCTGGAATGATATTCGAAAAGCTCTGTATCCGCATATTCTTTTCAGTTGTGTTTTGTATTATTTTCCGCTGCATTGTAACTTGTAAATCTATGATGTTTAGTAATTCTGTAATGTTTATTCATACTCCGTATATTCTTGTATTCTGATGTAAATTGTTGTAATAAGCAATGAAATGTTCTTCTTTTTGTGTTCTGATTTGTCGTGTTCTCAAAGCAATCCGGGCTTTCCTTTACGAGGAAATTCGGGTCGTTTCATTTTGGTATCAGAGCTTTGGTTTACAGAGCTCGGAGAACAAGACACGTTACAACCAAACGAAAGAATTCATCAGAGATTGGATTATTAATATCCAATGAGAATGACTCGTTAGAGATAGGATCACTAGTATCCTAGAACGAGTGTGAAGAGTGAATTTTTAAAAATAAAGGCAAAAACAATTTTTGTTTTGAAAATTTAAATCAATTATTCGTATTTGAATATTATTTTTATATTGTTTTGGACAATAAATTATATAAAGATTTTGCGTATACGTCTGATACACGTGTATTTGAAGTTTTAATATACTGGATAGATATAGAATCACACTCTAGTCGCCCGTAGATGTTCTGATGGTGGTTCGAAACATCATCTGAATTTATGTTCGTGTTTTGAAAGTGAGATATCTATATATTTCCAATTAACTGGTGTGAGAACCAAAATATAGTTAGAATATACTGTTGTGAATTGGCATCGAAAACATGATTTTTGAGTATATAAAAAAATTATGAATTTGAAACGTTAATTCGATGGTTGTGTTGTATGTTGTTTGTTATCTAATAAACCATTATGTGAAAGAACGGTACATATAACCAAATTGTACCAAATATTGAACTGTATTAAAAATTGTTTGAAATTGCATACGTATACATGTACATACATTGAACAGGTCATAACAAGGAGGCTAGAGAAGAGGAATAAAATTGTTTGCCCGACAAATAGGTACATGTTTATTGTATTTCTTGGGGTTTTTGATGATTTTATGAGCCGATTGGCTAGCCGCTTGGCTGTTTCTTTTTCTTTTTTGATTGGAGAGGCCTGTGTGGCGGTTTGGGGATTTTCCCGGTGCTCCCGTACAAAGGAGGTTATGGCGAATTTTTTTGAAAATTTAGGGTGTTAGCCAAATTTTTGAAGAATTGGAAAATTCTTAGAAACTGGAAAGTTGAAGAATGAAAGCCAAACTGAAAGTTGAGTTGGTTTGTAAAACAACTTTCAGCTCTGTTCCTTTTCGAGAACGAAAAGATTTTAAGTAGGGGAGATTGTAACAACCCGAAAATCTGAGCCAATTTGTAACAACCCGGATTTTTAACTATTGAATTCTAACGCGTCTTCCCATAATAATATGAATTTTAACGCGTCTTCCCATAATATTCCCAAATTTGGATTATTTCTGAATAATCCGAGGTTTAGGGGGTGTCTTCCCATATTAATCCCAATGACCTCCTAACGTGTTATTTTGGGATAAATATGGGAAGACACCCCCAAACGTCGGATTAATATGGGAAGAACCAAGTAAATGGGATTAATATGGGAAGATACACCTCAAACTTCGGATTATTCAAAAATAATCCAAACTTGAGGTTATTATGGGAAGACATGTTAAACTTTGGATTATTCTTGACAATTAATCCTAAAAAAATTAGGGGGCAAGTGAGTTTTTTTGGTGGGCTGAAAAGAATTTAGGGTAAAAAAGAGGTTCCAAACGATGTTCTTCCACAAGCGACTCTCGAGGCCTACGTTCTAGGGTTTTTTGAGGAGCATAATAGTGAAGAAATGTCGTCATTTGGATCACTGAAGTTTGCGGTTTTTTATAAGGAAGAGAGGAGACGGTAATCGACGCTTATCGTTCTTGTTTATGTTGTCGCTTATCAATTCTTGTGTTACAATTTTGTCTTTCAATTTGTGCCGCAGGCAATATCAATCATATATTAAAGGCCTCAATGCTTATGATCGGCATAAAAGATTCATGAAAGATTATGGTATGTCTAATTGACTATTTTCTCGTCATTTTTGACCATTTTCTTGGGGTCACAACTACTATAGTCATTTGTGATATGTATCATCAAGATATGTGCGTATGACACATCTAAATAACTTAATCTACAGTATATTAGACATGGATTAGAGTAATAACATAGCTAGGGTAAATTCTATTCATACACCCATAATTTCTTAACATAAACCAATGTTTTAATAAGAAAAACTATATTATCCATGTACTTAATTGCATTTTCAGCCCTTTTCTCATAATATATCAAATTAAAACTTCATAATCAATAATATTTGATTAATTCTAATAAATTTATGAAGTTAATAAATCCTAAAATATCAATTAAGGCAACTTTTACAACTAAATACTCAAATGCGAGTGTGTTCAGTCTTCTAAAATTAAAAGTGATCAAAAAAATAAAATAATCAAATAATTTAAAATACTAGTATTAAAAATTAAAGTTTTTTTAAAAAAAATTTAGGTAAATATATTGCAATGAATTCCCAGTTTTATGTAATTTAGTTTTAAAGTTAAAGAGGAAAGGTGATGAAAATATAAAAGGGTAATTTTGTGAAAGATATGGTGTATGAAAAGAAATTTTTGGTGTATGCTATTTTATTTCATTTTACGATGTGTGGTAAAGAATTATAGGTGTATGAATAACATTAGCCTATAACTAAAGTAGCAGATAAGATTTTCGATACATATTTCCTATGTATTTATTTCATGCAATAATACTTCTATTATAGATCATCTCACTTTCTATACAACAATTGTGCAACAAAAACTAAGCCATTAAACAAGGTGAATTTGGCTAGAGAAGGAACCTAAAACAAAAAGACAAGATCAATAAAAATGTAATAAATAACAAGATATTCAAAAGTGAGCATAAATTAAGGTAGAACAAAATTTAAAATAATTAAAAAGATAATAATAGTGATAGTGATAGTAATGAATAAATAAACCATGATGTTGTCGCATATGAAAATTATAATAATAATACTAGTAGTAATAGATACCGACGACCAACACTACATTTTATGCTCCTATACACTGGTCCTATCATCTAAAACTAATAACACTTTTCTCAAACTAACCAAAAGCTCAAGCCTCTGACGCATGGATCACTAACTTCCATGCGCTCCTGTTTGACAGCAGCTCTTCAGATATACTCCAAATTTTCAAGTCTTTTTTTACTACTTCTCCCATGCTATCGGTGGTCAACCTCTACCTTTTTAGAAGCATTCGTTGCGGCCCATAATTCCACCATGCATAGGTGCATTGTGAGATATTCGTTGGAGATGTCCAGACTATCTTAGGCAGTGTTGAAATAACTTCTATTCAACTGGTGCCATAGTAGTTAAGGCGCTAAGGCTCAAGCATTGAGCCTGGGGCTTTTTTGAGCCTTGGACTTTTTTGTGTGCCTTTTATATGGGTTTGATCTGCTATTTTACTAACTATAAATTAATTTTTAAACCATATTTTATAATTCATTCAATTATTTACATATTTTATTAATAAGATTTGAGTTTTAAACCATATTTTATAATTTGTTGAACAATCAAAATTTTAATTTAACTATTTATAAACAAAATTTTGAATTTAACAAAAAAAGCCTCAAACTATAAAAAGGCGCACTCAAACTACAAAAAGGCGCAAGCCTTGAGCCTTGAAATTTTTTGCGGTTAGGCGCGTCTAAGCGCACGCCTTGAAACTATGCCTGGTGCAACTCCAAGTATGCCCCGAATATCATCATTTCTGATTCGGTCCCATTTGGCATGCCCATAACTCCATCTCAGCATCGTATCTTTGCTACACTTATCTTCTGGACGTAGGTATGATTGCTATTCTATAGAACTTTCCTTTAATTTAAGCCTTTGTGAGATTTTTCTGTCATAGAAAATACCAGATGCTAGTCGCCATTTCATCCATCCTCCGGGAATTCTAAAACTAACATCTTCATCAATCTCACCATCAAACTGCAACATAGATCCTAAATATCGAAAGGATTCCTTCTTTGGTACTAGATCGGCCTTGGTGACCTCTCCATCATCTGATTTGGCATCGCTGAACTCGCACTTTATATGCTGTTTTAGTTTTGCCAAGGCTAAAACCCTTCGATTCTAAAGTTTTCCCCCACAACTTCAAATGTCTATTAACCCTTATTCTACTCTCGTCAATCAACATGACATCATCAGTAAAGAGAGTAACTAAGGAATCTCCCTTTGTATGCCCTATGTGACTTCTTCCATCACTAAGGCAAAAACATAGGGGCTCAATGCATACGCTTGATGTAATCCTATGCTAATGGAAAAATTACCGGTTTCACCATTACATGCTCTGTCATTAGTCACAACCTCATCGTATACATCCTTGATAAATGTAATGTACATTGTTGGGATCCTCTTCTTTTCTAACGTTCCACCATATTTTTTTTGGTACTTTGTCATAAGTTTTCTCCAAATCGATAAAGCCATATGTAAATTTTTTTTGCTCCCTAAATCCCTCCATAAGTTGCCTTATCGAGAAAATTGCCTTTGTGGTTGATCTTTTAACATGAAACAAAATTGATTTGTTGAAACACTTGTCAGTCATCTTACGTTATTAGAAGACTCTCTCCCGCTGGTTTATTATATGACTTATAACCTTAATTCCTCTATAGTTTGTGTATATTTGAATATCTCATTTATTCTTGAAGATTAAAACTAAAGTGTTTCTCCTTCACTCATCTGGCATCTTATCTGATTTGAAAACTATTGAACAATTTAGTTTGCCAGGTTATCTCTGCATGTCCAAGACATCTCCACACCTCAATGTGGATGTCACGCCCTACCAATTTGCCTATTTTCATCTGTTTCAGTGCCTCCTTTATTTTAGTTTCTTGAATTCTCCGAACTAAACGTTTATTCGTGTTGTCGACAAAATTTTCCAACTCGATCAAAAAGCTATCGCTTTCTTCGTTGAAAAACTTATCGAAATATTCTTTCTGTTTATTTTTTATCACCAAAAGTTTATCACCCTCATCCTTAATGCGATTAACTTGGCTGAAGTCTCTTGTCTTCCTCTTGTGTAGCTTCACTATCCTATGGATGTCTCTTTCACCCTCCTTCGTACTTAGCCTTTGATAAGGATCATACGTCCAATCCCATGTTTTATTCATCACTCTCTTTGCCGTCTTCTTTGCCTCTTTGTACTTTTGCATGTTGTCCTTGCTCCTGTGATAATGCAGACATTTGTAGCATTCCTTTTTGATAGCCTTTTGCACATCAGTGTTTCATCATCATGACTTTTTAAGCTCTCGTTTATTTTCTTTTGTTATCCCAAATAGTAGCCACTTTTCGTATACATGTGTCATTTGCTTTTCCTTTTATATTGCATGTCCCTTCTTTCATTACTCTATCCTTAAACACCCGTGGGGCGTCTTCTTTGAGTTTCCACCATCTCATCCTATTAATCTTAGTTTCCTTATCCTTCAACTTCCGAAGACGGAACACATGTACCAAAGCTAATGTTATGAGACGACACATTCTCCATGTATGATTTTGCAATCCACACATTCTCGTATATCGTCTCTTCTAGTAAGAACCAATTTAATATGGCTAGAATGTTGGTCACTACTGAAGGTGACCAGATGTGATTGTCTCTTTCTAAAGAAGGTATTAGCAATCACAAGATCATAAGAAATAACGAAATTTATTATTTCTTCTCCTTCTTGGTTTCTATTGTCGTATCCAAAACGATCATGCACTCTCTCAAATCTTTCACTGGTTGAGCCAACATAGCCATTGAATCTTACACTTTAAAAGTTTCTTACTACTAGGCGCATCTTTGAGCATGACATCTAAATCTTTCAGAAATTCATCTTAGCTTCTTCACTTAGGCTACTTGTAGGGCATAGGTGCTAATGACGTTTAGAACCGCATCACCAACTGCCAGCTTGACTAGGATGATCCTGTCCCAATGTCTCTTAACGTCGACCACTTCATTCTTAAGGCTCCTGTCAATCAGTATCTCTACCCCGTTAAAAACCACATCTCACTTTATATAATACACAAATTATTATATACTTATTATTTTTTGTTTTTTTGCCTCCACACGTTTGGTTTTCTGCATGCGTCACTAGTATTGCTGAAGAATATGTAGTGCATTTACTAGTCAAAATAGAACTGGTGAATATGATTGAAAGAAACCCTTTTTATAGAAATACGAGTGTTTTTATTTGTCTTATTTATCAGTTTTATTTTACGTAGTAAATACGTTGGTTTTTGCACATTTGAAGTTTAAATTTTAGGTAGACCAATTTTGTGGCTATGCATGCTTTGCTTTTCAAGTTGTAAGAAGCTGAAATGGGACTAGAAGAATTACAACATATGATGATACATCTTTTAACTAAAAGTAATGTAAAACTTCTTCTGAGGTGGCTATTAAATGAACTATTTTTTGGAGGTGAAAGCAAATAAAATCTTGTGTTCTAACACCTAAAATTCATGTGTGTCATCAATTATTTATTTTTGCAATTTTACAGTAGATATGATGCTCCTGATAGTGGAAACAAGAAAAGTTTGATATTTATTTAATTATCATGACCACTTTATCACTCCCTGCTCGCATTCTCTTATCCCAAAACACAGTCCTTTATATCCCCTCTTACCATACAATTTTGTCATACCCAGCTTATGTTTACCGACTGTTTAGTTTTATACATTTAACGTGTTAAAAACTTAAAATTTTACGATTCAAATCTTGTTTCAAATTAAATACTTTTAATCATGATTTGGTTCTCGAATTTTGATTCAAAGCTCGATTTAAACGCAATTGAAAAACATTCAATTTACATTGAAACAATGAATATTGCGGTATTTACTGAAGTCCAAAGTTTAGTTTTGTTTGTTTCCTACGTGAAGTAAAGATGAAATAAGAAACACATGTGGATTTTAGATTTAGATGAAAAATCTCAAGGATCAACCAATTTCAAATATAAATTATTACGTTGGAAAGATTCACCAATGCTTTTGCATACTCAACTGTCATTTTGTATTTTACATGGATTGAAATCTATAGCATACATTGTGTGCTTTTGTGTATCATAATATAATCCTTTGAATCCACAATGTGTGATTTGAATTCAATTTCAATATAAGGTTTGAACTTTATAATGTACGATTTTGATATCATTTTTGATACCTTGTTTGGCACGGTCAATTTATAATTTGTATCATGATAAAATCATTGATATTTTTTCAGTGACAAGCATTTGGACAAATATTTACTCGTATGATAATACGTCACTGACTAAGGAAATGGTTTCATTTGGCCAGACAATTATTACTTCACTTTGCAATGTTTCACCAAACAATATTTAATTTGTTTAGGAATGTTCTACCAAACAATCTTTAATTCATTCGGCGTAACATTGCTGATTAAACCGTGTGTATTTGGAAGTGTTCATGTTTAGTAGCCTGTAAGTCCATATAGTCAAAAGTTCTATAATTCAATTATAAATTATCCGATTCAATTAAAATTCTTTAGCCTATACTGAGTCGCTCTTCAAATTTTTTTTTTTTAAAAGAATGAGAATTAGGTGTTAAACTATTTAGTCTATACATCCAAAGATTATTTATAGAGTTCATTGAAAAGTTCTCACATTTTTCAATAAAGGACGACACACACTTAATAAATAGTTTATGTCAATAAATATATGTAGATAAATGCGAATGATTATCTGTACTATAATAAAATGGATTTATGATATAAGACCCATCGGTGTATGTCGTTTCAACTGTTCCCAAAAATACCCAAGTACCCTTTTGATATTTTCACTCTATCGCATATCTACACCAAGGTTATCACGACGCCAAGTCGAGCCACTACCGTCTAGAAGACTAGTCGACAAACATCCTGACTAGTCGTGACTAGTTGACAAGTCTTTTATATACGTATATTTATTAGACTTAAATATATAATATAATTAGATATAATTATAAATTTATAATAAGTTCAAATTCAACAAAGATAACATAATAATAGGTTCAAATTTAACAAATATCTATAATAGATCCTAGTCACAACATAATAATACCCATTCGATTAGTGGCGAGGTGCGAGGAGGAGCCGATGAGGAGCAGCGGCGAGGTGCGAGAAGAAACAGTTAGTTTTTTTTGCTATCGATGCTATCGATCTCGTCTGGTACAAATATCGATCTTGTATGGTACAAATATCGATCTCTTCTTGTGTTTTATCGATGTCGACCAGAGAAATTAGGGTTTGTGGGCCGGCTTAAACCCACTCTCGTCGAATTGAATAAGTCGACTGTCGTCGAACTTGATCGACCGACTGGTCGATTTGTCGTCGACTTGTCGTCGACGTGATAACAGTGATCTACACCACGATCATGCCTGTGCAATCGTGTTTGTCTTATAGTTATTTCCATAAATGGAATGTCTTGACATTATATTATAGAATCATACATGATTAATCCATCCATTGATCGCGATATCTTTCTCGTGCTATCTCTATTCCTTGCTTTCGAGTCAAATTTGTGTGTTATACTACGAATAGTTATTGCTTATGAAATATCAAGAATAACATCCTTCATGTTTTGCATCATTTTTTTACTTCGTAAAATGATTCTAAGATTTTAGTTGTGTGCTATTTTGAGTTTTTTCTTGACATCTTGTGGTATTGTATTACAAGACATAGTCGGATCATATTTGTGTTTATGAGGTAAGTTTATAAGCATTCTCATGAGTAACCACCCTAGTTTTAAATCTTGGATTTCAGTCATGTTTCGTCTGGAAGCTTTTATGAATCTGATCTTGTATCGGGTTGAATCTCGAAAGAGATAATTGTATATTGGATGTTCTTACCAGAATTACATCTCGGACCCTAAAGCGTATCTCATGATGATCTCGGATTATATGATATTTTTAGTATGGATTTACGTTCAAGTATGCAGCTAAAGCCATAAATACCAATTACAAAAATAATTTTAACTTGATTGGTTTTCAAGTTCAGGCTATTTGATATTTTCTATATTAGTTTACAGTCATGCAAGCACACACATAATCTTTTAAAAAAGAATATAAAGATGAAATGTTGAATTCATTAAATCAATTTCTTTTAACAGAGAATATGTAAATTTGTAAACTATTTTAATTTGACTAACATCGTTGTTTTAAACCGATAAATATATATTTCTACAAATATACAGTGTATTGACTAACAAACTATGTTGAGCAAGAATGGAAAATGATCTAACAAGATTTTGAAACATAGAATTAAGCAGAAAATACCAAGGCCCAACATACAAAAATTGAAACAAGTACAAAGTTTTGAATTTTGTTATGAAATTGGTAGTTAACGGTTGTGAATTTATTAAAAAAAAAGTTATAATCGAAAAGGTATTAAAAATACAAAGAACATAGGAATTTGAGTGGAAGAAGTACTAAAGAAGGAAATAACACAAAGTAACTAAGGTGCAGAGAGTTTTAGCAAAATGAACTGAACTTAAAGTAAAAGCTTACTGGATTTGAGTATGAAGGACCTCGTTTCGGGAAAAAATGGGCATTTCAATTGAGAAAGAAAAACCATATACGTGTATTCGTGACTTGTATGTAGAAAAAAATGAATATTTGGAAATGGAATTATTGCCCAAATTGTTGAAAAAAATATACTATGCATCGCGTACGTCACAATATTTGTGAAGTCAACAAAAGGAAGGTTCAGATATAACTTGAGGTGTATAGTGGATTTATAGTACAGTGTGTATGGTTTGCAGTTTGTATGCTTTATTATGACGTAACCTGAGTAGATAACAAACAATTTCCAAAGCAGAGATAATGAAGAGGCTTTATTTTTTTTGGGTATTACATCTATGAACATTCTGTAGATGGCAAGCATAGCAAGTGCTACATAGTAAATTGATAAAAGCCTTATTTTCACCTATATTTCAGCTTTATGAGTTTTTTATGTGCTCTCCAAGTTATGTATTCTGTTATTGGTATTTGTTACTAGAAATTGATACTTTCAAATCACTCTGATAGATTACCATATTACCTTGTCGTATTGTTCAATACACATGAGAACACGAGGAGGTTGTACATAATTTTGCTTGTGGAGTTGATCACTTACATACTCATATTTGGAGCGGATCGTGAAGCTCATTAGTGTTTGGCATGCTGCTCAATTAATTTGATACGTTGTTAAAATCTGCCATCATCTCATTTAATTAACATTATGCACTCTGTATAACGCTTCAAACATTTGATTTCACCTGTCGTATCCATAATTTATATAATTTTCTGCATTTTTTATATATCTTTCTACGTGGAATCTGTAATGATGGCTATTAGTCTAGGAGATCAGTTGTTATTGAATTCAGTTTTGTACATATATCACCCTCTATATCGTTTAACACGGTATTTGCATTTGGCAGTTGATATTTATGTAAAGGAGAAAAAGGCACACGATGCTTTGCCCATCAAAACCGACAAGGACACAATAAAGGAGGGATACAGGTTGACTTATCCCTACGATTTTGTTTATTCATTCTTAGTGTTGTAATGCTGCACACATACTGCTTTTGTTGTCTACCTTCATTATGGGTTAACCCGAAGATGGACTTAAAGATCCGAGATGTCCATCCGAGCCGAGATAGTCATGAAATGGACTAAAAGATCTGAGATGTATTCATCTCATCCGAGATCATGTTCCATACGAGATATTGTCTATGAAATTCGCTAGACAAGACGCGGTCAAAACCCGAGATTTAAAACCCTGGTCAATGGTACTTTTTTTATTGGACTAGTATCGGTTTTCGCGATTTGAATGAAATATGAACATGATGGATGCAAAATTACAGGTAAACTAATTAGTTATAACTAACCGTGTTTCAAACTTGGCAAAAAATGCAACCCCGTATCACTTGTACAAAATTAGCCGATGTTATCATTTTTGTCAGGACATGATTGAAGGTTGTCACTGATTGCATTTTCCTTTTACTATAGTGACTATACTTTTCGGGTTTGGAAATTTCCCAAGAAGTCACCTTAAGAAAATGAACGAGGTAAGGTTAGCTCAGTAGATTTACTGTAGGGCCAGTGTTTTTTCAAACATCTCCATTTACTATTATATCCATCTTCCCTTTGCCTACCTAATTAGTACGTAAAAAGACAGGACAATATTTTATTGTTGGTTCTTTTAATTATCTGTCACATAAAATTTTGGTGGCACTGTAATAAGAACATAACAGTACACTCTGCATTTATCAGTAATGTGGTAATGAGCATTTGGAACATATGTATGTGTCTTTCTCGCTCACACACACATCAATGTTTTATAATGCAAAAGCGTACACAACACGTTATTTGTAATAACCCGAAAAATCTGAGCCAGTTTAAAAATTTTATTTTGGCAATTTTAGCGAATTTTGAATATTTAAAATAGATTATTTTAAATAATATCGACGAGAAATTTATTTTGAATAGAATTCAACGTATATATTATATACGTCGTCGTTAGATATAAATAATTATATATAATTTTAAAAGGAATTGAAAATGGAGCGGTAGTTCGATAATTCGATTTCAAACTTCAATTGAATGTACCGGGTGCAAAACAAACCGGATTTTAGTGAAACAAAAAACATTAGGATCTAATCGATGACATATTTCCAACGAATCCGAAAAATCGAGATTTCATAGCGGGAATCAAAAGATATGTCCAGTTGAAAATTCTGAATAGTCGTTATGGAATTCAGGCCCTTAAAAATGGGAATTTTGCAAACGACCTCGGATTTCGACGAAACCAGTTTTGTTGGATCCGCAGTGCCAAGTTATTGCTAGATTCCAAATTTCATAATTTTTCGAATCAATATGTGAGCGTGGCAAAGGAAAACGCGTTTGACCAGTTTCAGTTGATTTTAATTGACTGGAAAATGGTCATTTTTCTAGCGGTCTTATAATTCGACGAAACTAGTTTTGTTAGGACCGTATCGTCAATACGAAGCTAGAAAATATTTTTCTGGAATTTTTCTAGTTAGTGTGTGACCCCAGTAATTTAAAATGTACGTTTAAAATTCAATATAATGATTTAAATGTAAATTTGACGGAAACTGATTGTAACAGCCGAATCAGCCTACGATACATATCCCATTGTGTTCGGAATGGGGGTAAAACGCTATAGACGACAGGCGGTGGGCCTCGTTTAGAGGTCGTATGTAAAAGTCAACTTTTTGAATTAAAAAATTAAATAATAATAAAAAATAATAATATCTTCTCTCCCCTTTTAAACCCGTTGCCCCCCCAGGCCGCCGCAACCCTCCTGCCTCACTCCCCCTCTTCCCGCCCATCGCTCCACCGTGCCCTCTTCCCTCAGCCGCCGACGATGTCGCCACCCACCTCCGCTCCTCGCCCCGGCCTCCACCTCCCTCCAGCGCCTCGCGAAACCCCCTCTTCCCCAGCAGCCGACGTCCTCACTTACCCCTCACCCCCCAAATCGAGAAAGCCTAAGCCGATGCCCCCCTTGCTCCACCACATGCGACGACGAACAACTTCACCCCTCTCCTCCTCGATTTCCGCGCGAGCAGCCCCTCCCCCCTCTTGCAGTTCGACTGTAAGTGTTATTTACATGTTTTCGCTAATTCAATGTTTTTAAAATCCGTTCAATTTTAATTTATTTCACAAAATTCTGATTTTTCTTACTTATAGGACGCTAAGAGGTTTAATTCGTATAGATTTGATTTTTACTTCATATAGATTTGATTTTTAAAACAGAAAAGATACGATTTTTAAAGTATTAAAAATATGATCTTTACTATGTAGAAGATGTAAAAATATAATTTTTACATGATAGGAATATTAAAAATAGCATCTTTATTTGTGTAGCAAAATAAAGATTGATTTTTATAAGACGATATTTTGAGATGAGTAGTGAAGTAAAAATATGATTTTTAAATTGAAAGTGAACTAATAAAAATGTGATCTTTTATAGTTTTTTTAAAAATAGAAAAGATTAGATTTTTAAAGGAAGAAAGACGATATTTTTAAATGGAGAAAGGTGAGATTTTTACATATGTAGTGGGTTAAAAATATGACTTTTACATAGTAGGAACTATAAAAATGTAATTTTTATGAGATAGAGAATATAAAAATATCATCTTTGTATATGTAGCGAAATAAAAATCTGATTTTTATTTTATATACGTTGAAATAAAGTGGTGAATTTTATAAGGAGAAATCTTTATATTTGAAAAGGAGAAATCTTTATAGTTGAAAAGGCGAGATCTTTATATAGAAGATAACGATGTAAAAATATAATTTATATCTATATATTAGCGGTATGGAAATGCGATTTTTTATCCATATGGATTTGAAGTAAAAATTCGATTTTTATATATTGAATAGCGAAGTAAAAATTCGATTTTTACATATGTAGAGAATACGGGCAACGAAGATGACAAAGATGCGATAACGATGAAGATTTCTAGCAAAGAAGAGTCAAGAAGATTGGATAGCTATCAGTGAGAACTTCTCACTCAAAATTTCTTTTCTAGTTATATATATATACTAGGATGCAGACGGTGTTTAGTAGCACCCGACACCCGTCATCCACAGACCATGGATGGCTTGTTTGTTTAATTGTTTGGTTGCATAAATTAGTTAGATGATTTGATTTGAATTTGGTTGTTTGGTGAATTTGATTGATGTGTGAATGGCGTGGGCCTTCACTAGACCGGGGATAAGGCTAAGCCTTGTCCCGTTTCTAGTATCGTGCCGTTATGCTGCCGAAATTTCTAAAATATGTTAGAAAAATAAAAATATCATTTTATTGAATAAATGAACTGAATAGAAATTCAAGTGTTAAAATAAAATCTTTTAACGTTAGAAATATAATTTTTAACGTGAAAGTGAATAAATAAATATTTATAAACAAATCAGCCGATTTGTTTATATACACTGATTTGACTGATATTGATTGGGTCGATAAATTTTACATATCGCCCAACTGCACAACTAAAATCTGTGTTTGATTGTTTGAAACCCCACACGGGTGTTGGGATGATATTTGGGTACACTAATCCCAATTATTAATTGTATGTCGATCGATGGGTCGACGGACTGTGTAAGCATTGATTATTTATATTTGATGCTTATGCAGTTGTGTGGTGCACTTTGGATGATTGTTTATTGTTTATTATTGCTATTATATACATGTGTTGTATGGAATCCATATAATTAACATTATATGGTGATTGATTGGGCCTCATTCCAATCGGGAAAATAATGAATATTATAAAAGAAAATTCATGTGTTGAATATGAAAATAGTCATGTGTTGACGATGTTCATGACTTGAAAATATTCGTGTGTTGAGTAAAATATTTTAAATAATAAAAATTACATCTTTATCATATTTACAATTAGAATCTACTTTACGGTGGAGTCTAATTAAAATCAAACGATAGATACCTTAGTTTTAATAAAATATTTTACATAACAAAAGTAGTGATGTGTTGACAGTACTCATGTGTTGAGATTAGTCGTGTGTTGAAAGAAACATAGATTCATGTGTTGAATAAAATAAATATTCATTAGTTGAATAGAATAACGAATTTATTGAAATATATAAAGCCGTGTTGATTAGAGATGCGTTATTTTGACGCGAACGATATTTGTATATCGATTTTATTCGTTTTATAACGAATATTGAAATGTGATTTTAAAAATTTAATATTTTGAAAAGAAATTCAAATTAAGTTAGATTAAAATTCAAATTGAAATTTTATTGAATCAATTTGAAATGAATTCGAATCGAATAGAAAATAAATTCGATTCGAATTGAATAGAAAGTAAATTTGAATTCAAATTGAATAGAAATGAATTCAAATTGAATTAAATTGAAATTGAATTAAAACGAATTGAAATCGTTTTGAATGAAATTTAAAATGAACTGAAATTGAATTGAAATCAATTTGAAATGAATTCGAATTGAATTAAATAGAAGGTAAATTCAAATTGAATTGAATTGAAACGAATTAGAATTTGAATTGAATTGAAACGAATTTGAATTCGAATTAAATAAATTGAAATGAATTCGAATTGAATTGAAATCAAATCGATTTGAAATTGAATGTAGCGTAGAAATGGTTTTGAAAACGAATATAAAACGATTTATAAAATACGTTTTAAAAGGAAATCGACGAAATATATATAATATATATATTATATATATATATATTATATATAATGGCCTGAATAGAACATGCCGCGCCGCGGCAGTTCGTGAATTTCGACCATTGACTTCGATTTGACGTTGCGGGAGATCCGACCGTCGGATTCTCCTAAAACCGGAACCGTTGGGTTCGTATCGAAAAGAGCTTTCCAATGAATATTAGAAATTTGAAATCTAATGGTTGGATTTGGAATTATGTCCAAATCAAATTTAGAAAAGGTCGCTGTAAGTGCAGTTCGATGGCCGTTGTTGGAAATCGACTGTACGGGCCTTGATAAAATTATTAAAAATATTCATAATTTGTGTAAAATCATAAGAAATGATTTGGGAAAATTGGGCTGAGGAATTCCACATTTGAAAGGATAAAAATAGATTTTTATCGAAATGAACTAGTTTTGAACTAGAATTAAAATTAATTTATTTTTGAAATAAATAAATTGAATTTGAAAGTGATTTTAAAAATAATCAATATTCCCAATATGTGAATTGGACTGGAGTTGAATCGAAATTATCTTCGAGATATTTCGATGTTGGATTTCATGACTATACAGATATTGTTATGGGAATTTGAAAGATATGTTTTATATCGTTATTTCCAATACGATATATGTTGGTTTCAGAATTTGATATTGAATATAAGCCGATATATTTTCTATTCAGAGCCTTGTATTTAATATCAAATGTGATTTGGGTTTATCGTGAATCGTGTTTTAGATGACAGTGGTTCTTTAACCCAGTTAAAGGCAGGATGTTGATTTTTGAAAAGATTAAAACTAAGTGGAGTTTTAATGAATCTTTAATTAGATTAAAAATGTGAATTGATAACTTAAATTATCAAATCTGAAAAGTGATCGAGAATGGAGTATCACAAGTTTTGCTCCAAAGCGATAGTTAAATCTTTAATTAGATTTGAACGTGAAATGGTAATTAATTTTACCGATAACACCTTGGTGTTAGATATGGAGTATTACCAGTTTTTCTCCATGGGATATATAGGTTGGGATTGGGAAATAAAATAAATAATTACTTTGGTGTGGTTCGCTAATCCCGACTAGTTTGAAATGATATCCAAAGGAAGATTATAGGATAAATTTAGAAGAATTTATCTTGGATAAAATTAATGGGAACATTTCCCTAAGAATGTGATTTTGTGAATAAAAAAATATTCTGAATTGGAATGAGGCGTTTGTTGTGTTTGTGTAACATTCGTTTATTATATACGTGGGTTATTCAGAAAGGCCGGGTTTATACCCATTCTGAATAACCGATTCGCCGAGATGTCGAAGATGAAGACGGTGGTTGAAGACCGGAAGTCTTCACATCATTTGAGTGATTACTGATGATCTTGATTGGGCTGTACACCCAGGATGAGGGAATCAGTTGGTGATCGTCCAGACGTACTTGGAGATCGATGGATATGCGAGGAAAGTGCCTCCGGCTTCGTTCAGACCCAGAACGAACTTGTAAATGGATTGTGTGTCTGACATTGGATTTTATTCTGTGTTGATGGATCTCTATTAAATATACATCTGTTTGGCGGCAGAGAATTTATTCTCTTGCTTAACGCCCTTCTCTGAGACGTACGAGCTCAGAGGTTGTATATCGATGGACATCAGTCGCATGGAATGAATTGCCAGTGTGGCATGCGTAAGTGGCAATTGATCAAGGCTTCTGTTGAAAAGCAAAGTCTTGTGGTTGAGGATCAAAGCACAGTCTGTGTGGCGTAGCTTTGTGTATAACGTGAATTCGCGAGTCTCACATCTCGGTATGAGTCAAAAACGGGATACGGACCCAAGGAGTGCACGACGTTTCTTTCTAGCTAGGGTGGTGTCAGTGACCTACCAGCCCTGACATTTATATACTTTTCACCTGTGTGGTTGTTGGATACGAGGCGCCTCGGATATAGGTCTGTAAGGACCGGGAAACGTGTGTTCAGGAATAACTAATCCTCAAAAGTAAGAGAGGACCGGCCATGGAGGTTCCAAAGGATCATAGTGGGGTCCTGAGGCATTGCTAGAGTGTCTCGAACGCGGAGAGGAGCTTGCCCCTTGCCTCGGCTCATGACGGAAATCCAATTTCCAATACGTGATATTGCGGTTTTAATTGTAGAACTAGTATGGCGACATGATATTTGGTACCCATGTCGTCTATGATTGATATTTATGATTGAAAATGTTTTGACACTATACACCAATGATAGTATCAAATGATTTGTTTTAAACGTATCAAGCATTATTTGGCTATTCTAAGGGAAAACCCTATCCTCCGGTTTGCGTTGCATTGTGTGATGGGACCTGGGTCTTATAATAGCTTCATTTTTCCAAAAAGCATTGCGTTGTTTTGTTATATGCACTAGTATTCTTGGGAGGAAACCCGTTCCGTGTTATACGGCGTGGTCCCTTGAATTACTATCTTTAAAGTAAAGTTTTAAATAACTGTTTTAGTTCTCACACCAGTCACATGACTGACCTGGAGTTTATTGTTTTAACCTAAACTCTGGGTGCCCCTATTTTTCGCACGGGCAGCTAGTAGTTTTGGTTTTGCAGATTTATATCCACAGGGTCCTGATTTACAGCTGGAACGATGCTCGGAAAGCTCTGTATCCGTGCATTACTTCTAATTGTGCTTTTGTATATTTTTCCGCTGCTATGTAATTTTTTGTAATCTCTGACATTTATCGAATGTAATTTATTCATTTATACTCTGTATATTCTTGTATCTGATGGAATTATTGTAATAACAATGAAATGTTCTTCTGTATGCGTTCTATTTTGTCGTGTCCTCAATTCTATCTGTGCTTTCCTTCACGGGGAAGTTCGGGTCGTCTTATTATTCTTCTTGCGAGACAAGGCGTAAACCTCAAAACGTTGAGGCGTAAGTTTTTTTTGGATAAACATTGAGATGTAAGTTATTATTGCTTTGTTATTATCAATTTTTGATTGATATAACAGTTAATCATATAAAACTGTAAATAAGTAACATTATGACCACTTAACTTCTAAGTGTTCATTCACAATCATTCTTTATAATTTTTCATAAAAGTATAAGTAATATTATAACTAAATAAAATTCGATCACTTGATATATAGACACACATGCATGTTTGCATGGGTCCATTGTTGTGAAAGACACACCTAGGCGCATGGCACGGCGTGGAGTGGCTTTGCGTCATTTTTGCTTATGGCGCAAATGAAAAGGCGCGCCGAATGACACGGGGCGCAAAATGACTTCCTTTTCTTTCTTTTTATTGGTTTATTGTTTTTTCGCATTTCAAACTGCAATAACTACCGCTACAAATACTATTACCATCACTACAACCACCATCACTACTACTATTACTTTTATTATTATAAACGTGAATAATTTGTTAACATCTGTTTTTCAGTTATATGACAACATAATTACATCATTATTATTTCCTATTCGATTATCATCAGCGAGTTAATAATCCTACAAATTAATTAGCTGAACTTAGCATTTCGGTATTTAAAACTGACGTATGTTTTATTATCCAACATAGTTTAGATTCATTTTATTATTGTCAGAATAATATAATGTAATGTGTAAAAGATCGTAAAATATTGTCTAGCATAGATGCAAAAGCAAATGAATGAGAATGAGGACCTATGAAGTATGAACGATAAATTAAAAGAAACAACTTTGGAGAAGAAAAATCATTCTTAGAAAATAAACAGTTAAGCAGCTCTGAAACATACCCTTGAATATGAAAATATTTGCATTTATGTGAATATATCCAATATCTTTGTACGATTTGTCTGCAGCATAAAAATATTTTATGATTTGTTATTTGTTAAATACAATCAAGCAATAAAAGAAGGTATAGTATCCGTGACACCATTGATCCAATATCTCTGAATGATATTGATGAATTGTAATGAATGGTTAACGGGAAATATGGATGATGCATCCGACATTGAAGATGAGTTTGTATTTGACGATGATGATGACTTACTTGACTTGGGGTGTTACTGCTAGTGCAACAGGAGTGGAGAAAGCTAGATATTCAAGTAGAAGAACATCCGTGTAGAGAGGTTTTTCAGCACCTGCTTCGGCTCCTTCACGTATTCACGAAGAATAAACAAATCGAAATGATACAGACGAGGAAGATGCTGAAGCTTGTGAATATGATGATGCAGATATTAATTTGGAAAATTTAATTCCTGGATCATATTCATATTTCTAGTTTATCAGTTCTTCTTCTTCTTCTTGGGTACCCAATGCCAAAGGCTCTCGTACTCGAGCGCGAGAGGACTTCCCAGGTCAGTCTCCCGTCTCGGTACTATTCTCACGGCTTTCCGGGTTCTGCGGGTGGTCGATTAGTGCGCACAACCTTTCCCTTACATATGTGAAGAGGCCGGGACTCGAACCTGCACGCTCCAGATTACCAACCGGGTAACCTTACCGTTGCGCCAGACATCACCTTATATCTCTAGTTTATTAGTTATATGTATTATTATTTTGGATATGAAAACTATTGTGCTTGAAATTCTATGTTTTTTGTTTTTTTTTTTTGTAAATGCATAAAAATCTTTGTTGCATATGTTTTAGCAAAAAATGTTAATTTTTTAAATTTTTTTGTTGAATGCTAGATTTATTAAAAAAATTAAACATGCACAGAGGACGAGCGCCATTTGCCGTGCCATTCTCCAAGACTACAAGAGAGATTTTTCGTCTTTGTGCGCCATGTGCCATTAATAACACTGCATGGGTCTATATAGTTTGTATATCATTGTTTTAAGAGCCGCATGCGTACGCGAGGCGTAAGCCTGAGAACGTTGAGGCGTCAGCTTTTCGGATTAAAAAACAAAACATATAATGAAAGTTGAAATAAAATAACATATAATGTCAAACTTTAAATAAGAAGCATAATGCATTCATAAAGTTCGAAGCACTTCAAAATAAATCATCAATAAGCATTTGAAGTTTTGCTTATCTCTTCGGTTTACACTATGCATTGCGATATAGAAAAAAACTCAATAAAAAAGAAAACAAAGCTTCTCAATTTTAGCATGTGGAGAAGTCAATTTCGACTACTGGAATCTACTCAATTGCAGGAGCATTAATTTTTTACCTTGTTTCAGCATTCAAAAGTAGATATCGAATGAGCAAACAATAATAAAAGAAAACTGGTTTTGCTTGAGAAGCTTATGCATCACTGGATTTCCTAATTGAGATGTTAGTGTTTTTATTTTTTTATTTTTTTTAAAAGAACATTTGTGCACTTCAACCATCCGAGGCGTACGCCGTTGGAGTAAAACGTCTTTTGACCTTGCTTTGAGTCATGCCTCACGTACTTTTTAATATACTAATGTGTGTATATATATGCATGCGTGTGTATATATGTCTATATGTGTGTGTGTGTGTGTGTTTGTGTATATGCGTGTCTTTTTCTCTCTCTCTCTCCCTCTGTCTCTGTCTCTCTCTCCCTCCCTCTCTCTCTCTCTCTCTCTCTCTCTCTCTATATATATATATATATATATATATATATATATATATATATATATATATATATATAGAGGAAGGTTTTGGAGCATCCCCTTTAGCACTTATATCGTAATATCTTGAATTACACTATTCAAATGTAACAAAATTTTGTAGATGTTCAATCAACATATAGAGGAACATATATGTAAAATTTGGACTTTTTTGATATATATATATATATATATATATATATATATATAGTCTTCTCAAAATCTTCACTGAATTATTCACCATTTGAGGATCATATGTAAAATTTGAACTTATTTTGATATTTGTAGCCTTCTCAAAATCTTCACTGAATTATTCACTGTTTGAACATATATGAATTGATCTACGAATTTTTGTTACATTTGGAGTAGTGGAACTTAAGTACGTTAGGTAGGGCTGTCAAATTTGTATGAGTCTGTCTGTGTCTATTGTTGAAAAGCATCCGTTCGATTTTTATTTAGGGTACAAATCATGATAACACAATTTGTACGAGTGAGAACCTTGTCCGGTTTTTTGTTCGTTTAAATTCGTTTGAATTTCTTATAATTCAATATATCCACTATTGTCTTCAAAATATCCATGGCTAGTTGAGTAAAAATTTGTAAAATGCTTGGACCTTAGTACAAAATGATAAAAATGATGCAATTGATAGAAACATCATTAAAAAGGAAAAAATCTGATGTAAATAACCTGTCCGTCAGTGTCGGTTTCGAGTCCGTGACCTAAAAACGTTTGTTCGTGTTCGACTGAATATTTTCAGGATATGAGTTGGACACTAAAATTTATACGAACGTAAATCTCATTCGATCCGTGTTTGGTTCGATTCCATTTTGGATGGAAATTGAACATACCTCCGTCCGGTTCGGTCCGATCGATTTTACACCCTTGACGACAGGGATGCTTCAAAACTGGAGTGTCATTGAAATTTCTCATATATATATATATATATATATATATATATATATATATATATATATATATATATATATATATATATATATATATATGCGTATATATGATTCAATCCTTTGAAGTATTTGTCTTTTATTTTTACCTTCCTCGGTTTGTCTTTATTTTTTTTACTTCTGTTTTTTGAAATGATCTTTGGTCGTTCCTAGTGGAATAGCAGTAGCAAATCATGCAAGTTATTCTTTAATTCATTTTTCTTTCCACCAATTTAAACCGATTCAAAAAAATTCAGTTGGAGGTTCAGTAATGACAACTTAGAAAATTTCTTTAAATAATAGTTGAGAAATCCATTATGTATCTCTGCTGTTGTTTCAAAAGCTTCTTAGTTGGTCATATCGATATTGAAATTGAAAAGTTAAAAAAACATCAACTTTCCATTAAGCAATTAAAGTTTATCAACATTTATTAGTGTTAATGTTTTTCCTAGCGAGGGTAAAAAAATTGTAGAGTTGCATGCCTTAGTAGCTTGGGGGCTGTGCGTTTTGTATGATTTGTATGTCTCAAGTTGCCGAGGTGTAAGCGCCAAAGGTTTTATAAAGCCTTTTTGAGAAAGCTTCCAGGCGTTTCTATCTTCCCTTGCGAGGCGCTCCTCAAGATGAGCATCGAGGCGGATTTTTTATGTATGCATGCATGGATGTATGTTTGTATTTATTTAATCATTGATCTGTAGGCAAATGTTTGTGTAATTAAACTATACTAGTACCCTGGATCTATAACCAAACATTTGTGTAATGGTTACCACTAGCAGGGGAACCATTTGAGTCTTACCACTGATGTATTTCCCTTGTACAACCCATGATGAATCAAGTGGAAGTTACTTCCGGATGTGCTCCGGCCTCCGATAGTAGCAGGGGCCAATAAATTAAAACCCATCCTTTATTAGATTTATGAGGTTCGGCTTTATAAACGTGCTTTTTACGGTTGAAAGTCCACGTACTGTGTACAGGCCCGGCCCAGGAGGAAGCCTACCTAGCCCATGGGATGGGGCAACCCCCTAGGCAAGGGCAACAAAAACTAGAAAATATTAAATTTGTAGAGGATACAAGATCTAGTTGCCCAGTTGATTATTGGTAAGAAGGTTGTGGTGGTTAGTTGATTTCGCAGCCTCATTATAGACCATGGATCAAGTCTGGTCAAAGGCAATGTTGTTCTTTTTTCTTTTTGCTTGAGTTAAGCAATTGGTTCTAGGCAAAAATGGGCTTAGGCAGCATATCACAAGGGCTGGCTGTGACTGTAATAATGCCTATGTTGTCAGAGATTTTGCTTAGGTTCCACCTGAGCTCTGTTTTTAAGCTCGGTTTCAGTTTCCTAATGGTCTGGTTTCGTAAAGTGTTCTTGAAGTGCCTGCTTCCCCTCACATAGCATCATGTTATGGATTGCACTATCTTGAACTTTCCAAGCTCCGGTGCTTACTCGATAGGTTGATGCATTGGCACATAAACATGTGTGTTTGTGTGTGTGTGTGTTGGTGTCAAAATGTTTTTTAACTTGTTATAAGAAAACTGTTATTCTACAGCGTACTTATCATATGCTTATATTTCCATGTGCACGTGCATTGCATATGTTATCTATTCAAGTATTAGTCAAAGCTAAAAGGATAGTCATATGGATTACTGGGATTTGTTCCATGAGTAACGGATACTAAAGGACAACATAAAAAACAAACTATTGATTTGGTACTGGTAGGTCAGAAGTTTTTATAGTCATTTCTTGTACGATATAAGCTTCTAGCACAGCAACGAATATTTAAAACTCATAGTGTGACCTTTGATAAATCATATGATTAATAATCTGTAGTGTTAACTATGATTCTCTTTGCTATTCACACTTTCCTCTCCGAGGTTGATAAGAGGGATGGGATATTAATTTTTTTTGGAAAAAGAATGTGTATCAGTGTGTGCATCACTCTTGGAAATAATAGGTAACTATGTGTTTAAATTGATAGAGAAATAAGAGAATATCTCATTTGAAACAAATACGACGAGAAGGAAAAAAAAGTGGCCATATTGGGTTGAAGGTTGGTGTTCGAAATCTGTTCATGTGAAAACCAATATGCGACTGCAATGATGGTAATCTGTGTCAAAATTATGTGGTTGTTGACTACTAACTACATATGTAGGCTTGTAGAACACAGATAAGGTTCATTGTTATTACACTTTCTTCTTTGAAGGCATGTAATTTTTCCTTTTCTTTGATCTTTCTATTTTTCTGTAAAGATTTATTCTATCTGAAGACGATGATATATATGGATTCAACATGGGAGAAAAGGCTAGTAAAGCGATATTATGACAAACTTTTCAAGGAGTATCCTTTGATCATGTTATCAATTAACTTCTCTTTTGAGTAGAGCACATGTGTTATATCTTCTATTTATTTTTTCAATCATCAGGTGACCTATATGTGTTTTTAGTTAAAGGATTATTATACATTCATGCTTAACTAATGCAATAGATATTGTATAGCAGACATGTCAAGATACAAGAAAGGAAAGGTAATTATTATTCCTGTTACATATATTGAT
Organism: Allium sativum; assembly: GCA_030737875.1. Taxonomy (NCBI): domain Eukaryota; kingdom Viridiplantae; phylum Streptophyta; class Magnoliopsida; order Asparagales; family Amaryllidaceae; genus Allium; species Allium sativum. Next base: position 899,136,824 of record CM060918.1, read on the forward strand.
CATTTCTAAGAATAGTATTTCAATTTGTCTCTTGCATGCACACATTCAAAAGTTCAAATATGGACTATTCCTGGTAAAATGAGTGTCATGTGCTACAAAGCTCTCAGTGTTTGTGTGAATCAAGTTTTTACTTGTCCCTTTCAGATCAGAATTAGTTACTAATGTACTATTCTAATGATTACCGTTACCATTTGGCAAATACCGTTACTGTAACGTTTTTACTGGTAAGCCGGAATTGCTTACCGTTGCCGATCGACTGATATACCAATAATCTGGTAACCGTTACACTAGTAATGGTAAATCACCGTTTGTCCATCAAAATTTATATTTTTGACTTACTTTTTGTGTGCAGTGCATCTTTACTGTACTATGTGTAGTGTTAGTTCAAAAAAGAAAACTAAATGAGAAAGAAAATAGTGTAATTGGAATTATTTTACCTGATAATTGAACTAAATATAATCATTTATTTGGTTTTAAATGCATGTAATAAAGCATATCAAATGAATATGCATGTTTTTTTAATTAACTGGTAAAGATACCGTTACCGCTGGTATTGAAGAAACACTACCGCTAATTTACCGTTAAAATTGGTAAATTTACAGTTACCATACCATTATAACTGATATACCGATTTCAATAAAAAATGGTTACCGATCGATTGGTGATGGTATGGTAATGACCGTTACCATAACAGCTCCCTATATTGGAGCCTAATATTAAAAATATTCAGGTTACAGAATATATAATCAGATGGGTTTGGTTTCTGAGGATAACTTGTATGGATGAGAATCTGAAATAATTGTAGCAATTGCAGGCTACAAATTAAAAATATACATGTGTTTCCCATAATTACTTCTGTAAATCATTCATATAAACAATATCAGGTTATAAAGTCTTCTTTTAAACGTTTTCTCTGATATTTCACTTTACAATAGACAATTTCGAAAGAGTATCTTAATCCATGTCCCATTTAGTTCGTTATGCATGGTAATTTATCGGTTATATCATAATAAAGCACCCGGGCACCAACAGCATAATACATTATTGTTATTGAGTTTAAAGTGGTACATTACTTTATAACAGTAAATAAATCTTTGGGTTATTACGTTGATTTGTTAATATTGTCGATGAGGGCAACACTGCAGTATTACAGTTATTCATCTGTTTACCACAGTGTGAATTTTACGCTGTTTCATCTTCTATGGGCAGATAAAATAATGACCGATGCGCAATTAGTGCTATCTTTCCCCCATTATTAGATTAATTGCCATATATACATATAGGATACTCATTATTTCTTGTGAATAGAATAAACAAAAGTGAGGTTCAAGGCAGTAATATTTCTTAGCGCCCCATGTGCGTGTACCGTGTCCCTGTGTATAAGTTAACATATATCTATGATACTTACAAGGATAAATGACTTTGTTTACATATTTATTTCTGCAGATTGGTTTGAGATGGAGAACAGAAAAGGAAGTCATGTCTGGTAAAGGTGATAGAAAGTTCCAATGTATTTTCAGCATATGCATGCCGGAACGAAATCTCCTGTCCCCTCTATACCCAGCCAACGAAGACCCTGATTTCCACCTTTTTGCAATTAAGTCCGAGGACTTAATTGCAAAAAGGTGAAAATCAGGTGGTCCTGATTGGCTGGGTATAGAGGGGACATGGGTTTGGAGATAGGAGATTTGCTCTCATGCATGCCATGTTTGTTGATGTACTATACATATTCAAGACTTGACAACTTTTTAATTAATAAAACCTTTGTCCGATTCTTTTGCTATCTAATAAATAAGATGTTGCTAATGATGAAATAGCGAAAGATTCTTTTGCTATCTAATAAATAAGATGTTGCTAATGATGAAATAGTGAAAGAATATTGTTAGGTAATGTTATAACCATATGTATAGAAATGTCAGTAGTTGCATTCTCATTTCAATGTAAATATTGACTATGACATGGCTTTCGTTTTCATACGAAATACAGGTTTATGAGTCAATTTTGTTTTCACTTACACATACTTAATTCTCTTGTACGTGCAGTATCTGAAATTCGAAAAGTGAATTGTTTACGTAGAAAAGAAATCCATTTTCATGGTTCAAACACAGACACAAACAACAATTTTAAAGTTTCCTAACTTTATCGTGCATGGATGCCTTCCCTACGTTGGTGACTAAATATTTGCACATTGGAGAGTCAACATATTTCTTACTTTTCTTAAAAACCTAAAACCTAGGAGTACATCTGAAATCCACCTGTAATTAAGCTGTTGACAATATTTACTGGTGGTAGGTTTCCTTTTGATTGAATAATTTTTTTATTGAACATATACACATACCTTTTCCATCAACCATGATATCATATGCGAAAAATCTGAGCATAATTTTTATTTTTGACTTAATATATTAATTTATTATTTAATAATTCTTGTAAGTAATGGACCACCTTTTTGGTTTCAAGATACAAGTACCATGTTAAACATCGTGACATGTCTAACCAAAAAATAGAGATCAAACGAAGCCTAATAAAGCATATTTGGCAGAGCATCATTGGGTTTGATACTGTGAACTTTCCAGCTTGAGCTTGGATTTAAGCATCAATTATTTTTACATGAACTTGGATGTTCAAAAGCTGGACCATTTTTGTTCTCCATACACACACACACACACACACACATATATATATATATATATATATATATATATATATATATATATATATATATATATGTATATATATACACACACACATATACATAAATACATACGCGCGCGCGCGCGCGCACACACACACACCTATTTAGACCCAAAATTTTGATTTGCACCATTGGATCGTCCTATGAATTTCACCTTTCCATATAAAGGCAAAAAGATCCAATGGTTGTGGCTTTGTGTTTTTCTGTGTCCAAATAGCCGTCACATCCCTAATAGGTTTGGAAATTCACGTCACATCCCTAATGGGTTTGATCCTCTGGCTCATATCCCTAATAGGTTTGGAAATTCACGTCACATCGCTCCCTTACAAGTTTATAAATTAGATCCCTATTTTTCGAGAAATCATAAAAAAATCACGTAAATTCATAATTAAATACAACTAATCGTCATCAAATTCAGGCGTTAAAACCACCAAAAAACAATTAAAAAAAAAGCGAAAACTGCAGTATATTGCATCAAACGATGCATATATTTGCAATTTATGCATACATTTCTGCATAAATTGCAGTTATGCGTCAAACTGCAGTATTAATGCAGAAATGTATGCAGTAATACTGCAATAAATGCATCGTTTGATGCATTAATTCAATACTGACCTGTTTTTTCAAGCATACATCTTTTATGCTTACATTTCAGCATTTATAAGCAATAAATGCATACATGTCAGCACATATTCATAAGCCTTCACCCGTTTTAACTTTTATGCATTCATTTCAGCATATAATACAGAATAAATGCATACATTTCAGCAACAATTCGGAGTCCATGCGTATTAGTTCATCTTTATATGCATACATCTCAGCAAGTATAACCAATATATGCATACATGTATGTATATATTCACCTAGATTTTTCAATATAAACTGTGGTGTATGCATATATTGAGTATTTATGCTGAGATGTATGCATTTTTTTTGAGATTGCTTCTGGGAATATTTGCGATTTTTTTTTACATAGCAGCACATATTTTTTTTTTGAAAAACACGTAAGTGCGAAAATAGGGACCCACTTTGCATGGAAACTTACAGGGGGAGGCCGCTTGAATTTTGAACAATTTTAGAGATGTGGCTAATTTTCACACACACAATTTTAGAGATGCGCTACATGCCGTTTTTGTTGCATCTCAAATTCTCTTAATTTCAACTAGGGCCAGACAATTTTACTATATTACCACTCATAACCATTACCTACCACTACCAATTTAAATGGTACCGAAAAAGTTGGTAACCGATTTGTTTGGTTCTGTTTGCCGAACCGCATGGAATTATACGGTACGGTAAGTAACTAACTACTAAATACGATAATTACCATACCTAGCACATATCTTCATACACATACATACATACATACATACATACATATATATATATATGTATATACGTGTGTGTATATGTATTATATTTTTATTATATAACATCACATTTGAAGTATACTAACTAAATATAAAATCTAGCAAAATACTATTATGTTTTCAAATTAAACGCAATTCTTATCGTATTTTTTTTTAAAATAATATGATTTTGTATAATATTGTAGCTTTTTGTTCCAAATTTACTTTTATTCTTGAGAGAACAAAATAAAATTGATAAATAATCATATAATAAGAAATAACAACTCTTAATACTAATTCTTTCAGCATGAAAAATAAAAAAAACATAGTTATCATACTTGTAAATAGGAATGGCAATGGGGCGGGTTGGGGCGGGTTTCTCGTGCCCCAGACCCGACCCAGACTTTTTAAACCTCGCCCCAGACCCGCCCCGTAGACCCGGTGCGGGTCTGGAATTTCGCCTCGTACCCGAAACCCGTACGGGTCAGGGTAGACCCGACCCTCCCCGCGACCCGGTGATATTTTGTTCTAGTGTACACAAATTTATATATTTATATTTTTTTATCACTAAATGATAAATTATATACATATTATAATGTGTTCACAATGACAAGAGAATATTATTAAATGAGTTGTAAGATAATAGTTCAAAATGTATGCATTTGTTATTGTATGATTATCATTGATGCCACTTAATACAATGAAAATTTTATGGTTTGTCAATTGAAAGAATATAATATTCAAATTATAACCATGTAAATCTAAGAAGATTAACAAGTAATAGTTATAGTTATAAAGTGTTTGAATGATGTTTCGATCATGCGGGTCGGGTTGGGGCGGGTTAGCCATGCCCCAGACCCGACCCTAGACCCGGACCGCCAAAAGCGGGTCGCGGGTCTACCCGCCCCGAAGACCTTATGGGGTGGGTCTAAATGGGTCAAAACAGGGGCGGGTCAAGCGGGTTTGGACCCTAGACCCGCCCCATTGCCATCCCTACTTGTAAAAGGTAAAAATCAATTGCCGACCTCTACCAACTGTTGCCAAACAAATCGATTCATCGGTTTACCGATTATTTTGGTTGGTAATGGTACGATTTTTCCATTGCCATATATATCAGTATGGTATTGGTTTTGAATATGAATTTTTGGTACCGAACCGAATCCAGTCCCACTTATCAGTTCATTCTATTACTTAATTTATTACATTTGGTTGAAATTAGGAGATTTGAGGTGTACCAAAAATGATGTGTAGTAGATCCTTGTCCATATATACATACATAAATATATGCATACGTGTATATATATGTATATGTGTATGTGTGTCTGTTCAGTGACACCTCAAACAGTGCAACACCCCAACCTCAATTTCCACAACAATTTCCGTTCTAACAGTAGTTCCTTCTCTTTCTTCCCACTACCTCTATTCTTTAAATCAGAACTTGCAGTAGCAATTAGAGGCATTTGGTGGTGCTGCACTATTTGGGGTGTTATTGGACACTCCGCTCACACACATATATAATGATTAGTGATGCTTGAAGATCTTTTGTCTAATGTGCTTGGCAACCCAATATTTTTATATTTGTGACAGGGCAATTTGTTTGTGGTAACAAAAAGTGCAGTGAGAAAGAGGATTTGGGGAGTTATGAGGTAAATTTCACCTATATTCTGCTTCTAAGAGCGTTCTATTGCCTAAAAGAGTTGGGAATAAATTGATTAACAAATAGGAAATCATTGAAACCATGTATAGTTTATTAGAGCATCTACAATCGATTCAACGTTGAAAATTCAATGTTTAATCGGTCTAGAAAGCTCAGTGGTTAGACGCTCATAAAATGGATGCCCAAACCTCCCCCCATCCTGTATGCTGTTGACATTCTATAGGTACTGTTATGTTTTACTATTTGCATTTTTGTAGTTATATTATTGTTGTATGATAATGGTTATTTCCATCTTTGTAGTTATGGTTATGTTATTTATAGTCATATTGTTGCATGACATAGTTATTTCCATCTTTGTAGTTATTTTTATGTTATTTGTAACATGTTTAGTTATGGATATTTCGATCTACGCAATTACTGTTTGTTCATATTATTCCTTTTTATATCAAACTACACTGCTTAAAGCGTAAATTCAGTAAATAAAATGGTAAATCAATTAACGTTATAGAACTGCATACATAGTAAATTGATAAGAACCATTAAACCATTAGACGTACAACACAAATAAACTACACGTTACGTTGAATCTGCGGTTCTTCTAAAGCATTTCTAAGACGTATTCTCCTATTCCAAGTCATTTGCATATGTGATGCCCCTTGCACATAAACAGTGGTCCACCCATTCCAAATAGTTGCAGCCGTTCGGCCAAAATGGACAGAGCCAAATTCTACGGTTAATATTTTCTCCATCTGACCTTACGACTACCTCCAGCGCATACCCATGGTGGCAACTAACAGGGTACGAGTCAGCCTCTTAATCATATGAAGGCTGAACAACTGAAGCTCGGCGTATTTATTCATACAGAGGTTGAACAACTGAAATTGTTCTGTCGCTTGTTGAAATGGAGGTTGAGCAACTAAAACTTAATCTACCTCTTGTTTGTATAGAGGTTCAACAATCTCTTGAAGTCTTAATTGGTTAAGATCAACGAACTCACGACGGAAGTCCTTGTAGTGTTGTTCTTGATAATAGATAAGCCAATATTAATTGGTTCATGGACTATCCGATGGTTTGTGGACTGATCAATCGTCATAATTAATAGATGAAGGTCATGACGGCATTGCTGTGAGTACGCAAAGACATGATGAAGGATATCATTTGAGTAAAGAATTGTGAAGAAGAAAGAGATTGCAGTTCATATTTGTATATGTAAAGGTGTTTGAATGCAAATTTGTGTTTCTGTGCGTGTGAGGAGACAACTATTGAAATGACTACACACTGCATACTGCTAAAGCTTTTGAAATGACTACACACTGCATATTGTAGAGTAATAAAGATTCTGATTTGACAGTACAAGCTATCTTACAAGAGGAAAGTATTGGACATTTTTCCAATTCGGTTCATCAACCAATGGAGAAAGACTCTAAGATGGGGACGAGAGCATCATTAGTTGACATGGTCGGAGCAACAATCCCAATATCCCTTGATTGGTCCTGCTTTCCGACTTCTTGCAGCGTCTACTTATCCTATAAGGCTACACACCTCAATCCCTCTTATACTGAGACCCTAGTTGTCTAACTCATTCATAAGCTATACCGAAACCTTGTGCCTTAAATTCTTGTATTAATACACCGAATTGTCAACATCAATGGTATACACAACAGTGGGAGAGTCGCTTGGCTACAACGAATGACGTTGACATGACATTGTAGCATATTTGACTCCATCCATATACTTGTTTGAAAGGACTATCCAATTGTAAAATATTATTTTGTTTTTGTTAATTTGACAATAAATTTCGAAACTAAAATGACCACCATCACTTGGTCTTCTTCATAGTTACTCGCACTTGTGAAAGCGTACATCGAAGTTGATCGCATGCATGAAATTATGTTGTAAACAGATGTGCTTATAAGCCATGAAATATTTTAGAACATGGCGAATGAAGCTTACAACATTCATCCTGACTGCTCGACAACACGGTTATATGCAGAGATCAAAAAAGCATATGGCGTTTTTATGGGAGAGTGTGATCGTTATCACAAGATTATCGAGGAAGTTGAAGAAAACATTTTTCAATCAAGACGTTCTACTTTAGACTCGCGTTACCCATCGAAGTGATCGAAATTCATCTGTTATGAAGCTTATGAACTTCGTTATGGTTCACACTTTTTGGCTTTGAATAACCATACTGATATAGGTGGTTTGTCTTTTTGTACCTTTAGTGTTTAGCAGCCGAATATTTTCAGCATCTCATGTAGTGTGTTTTTGCGTTGTAGAATGTTTGGTATGCGTACTAGATATTGTTTAACAATGAATATTCAAGAAACTTTAATGTCCCTAGTTTTTAAAATAATTGGTTTAATTACTTCTGTAGGTTTGGTTAACGAACTACCAACCCACAATATTTGTGAAATTTTAATTTTGACATTTTTGAAAATTCACAAGGCAAATTCACGATCCTTCACTTTCGTTCGAAAGCTATAGTCTAGTAGATCATGGAAATTTTAGTTTTAAAGAATTTCGACTTATTTTGGATCATATATCAATTTGAACTTCAAATTGGAAAACTACGAAGTGTCACTGCTCGACGACCTCGATTTAATTAAATTTAAACAACTCGTCTAAAGTTCTTTATTTCATAGTACATAATGCACACTAATGAAGTTTCTGATTTGACGGTACATAATCTACACTAAACTGCAATATGGCTATGTCTGAAGTGACCAACTCGTACAAGTTACGAATCAGTGGATAAATAAAACAATGTGGCTACAGTATCTGATGTGACCAGACATTGTCACACCTTATCTCCACTCGTACAAGTTACGAGTTAGTGTATATGTAGTCAAGGCGCTCGCCTAGGCGCCAAAAAGCCCTAGGCGCCAGCCTAGGGCTTTTTCCCTAGGCGAGGCGCCAAAGCCCCAGAAAAGCGCTGGTTCAAAAAAGCGCGCCTCAGTGCAGTTATTTTGGTTTTTTTGTTTTAAATTCAGTTTTTTTTCCCCAGTATGCAGCTTATAAAATTAAAATTGCAGTCCTTTATTTGGTTTATGATGATGTTTTAATCTAAATATTGCATTTATATGCACTTTTTAAAAGCCAAAAATTTGAGTTTTATGCTATTTTCTAAATGCAGTTTTTTCTGCTGTAAAACAGCAAAACTGGTGCTCAAGGCCTAAAAACTCACACAAATTTTCGTTATATACGTTTTACTTATTCCGCATGGAATTTCTACAATTTAATTAGATTTTACGTGAATGAACCATAGCTATGTAGACCTATTCCTAATAGATTGATCCCAAAATAGCATATCCAAATTATAAGAAATCCTATATAAGCTACAAGTGCCGAATTTGTACCGTGTAAACTTCGATTTGTTCTAGTATGTGAATAAATTGCGAATATGGTCCAAGTAATAAATGCCCAAGTTTCCTTGGGGGCGCCCAAAAAAGCCCTAGGCGCCAAAAAGCGCTAGGTGCCAGGCTGGGGCTTTTTGGGGCCTTTTTGCCTTGACTACCTTGAACAAAACAACGTGACTACAATATCTGGTATGGTCAGACACTGTCATGACCTGTCCCCACTCGTACAAGTTACGAATTAGTGGGTAAACAGAACAGCGTGGTTGCGACATCTAATGTGACCGGACACTGTCATGCCTTGTCCGCACTCATACGCAAGCATGTGATTGAAAACTCTTGTACAAGCATCAACATAGAAAATTTGTTCTTCATAACTTGATCTTATCATATTCAATTCACTAATCAATCTTTGTCAATAACGATGTCTGACAGTTAACGCAAAGCTGTAATGCTTAGCGATAGCGATTCTAAAGAAGAAGCCTATGAACAAACACATCAACAAGAAGAAGAGGAACTGTGAAAAATACAGTTCAACTTTTGGAAAATATGGTGGCTTAGTCTTTGGCTGGAAATACATCAACCGTAATCATAATTCGTTCCACAAAACACTTACGAAATATTACTTTGCTCGTGATCCAACATACGGCTCACGACAATTCAGAATGAGTCGTTCATTGTTTTGTAGAAATCTTGAAAATATTCAATTGAATAATAATTACTTTGTTTTTAAGTAGGATGCTGTCAAAAAGCACGGTCTTAATTGGCATTAAAAGATGACCGCAACTTTGTGTATACTAGCATATGATACACCTGCCGACGTACTCGATGATGCATACCGTATTGGGGGAGTATGACATTAGAAAGTGTAGAGCACTTCTGCCAGCCTATCGTGGACATTTATGGGGCCGAATATCTAAGTTTTTCAAAGGAAGCAGATGTCACTCAATCGCCTGAAATGCACAAAAGCAAAGACTATTCAGGAATGCTTGGAAGCCTAGATTGTATGCAATGGAAATGGAAAAATTGTCCCAAAATTTTTCATTATGCATACAACGGCAAGGAGAAAAGACCAACAGTAATCCTTGAAGCAGTCACAGCTCATGATTTGTGAATTTGGCATGCATTTTTTGGAATGTTCGACTCTAATATCGACACAAAAGTTGTTGAATGATCTCATTTGTTCAACAATTTGGCATAATGAATATTAACTACTTTATCTTTTACTCTTGGACATAACGCATATGATCATGGAAATTATCTAGAAAATAAAATTTATCCTAAATGGAACACAATTGTAAAGAATTTTACAAATCCAATAACAGAAAAACAAAAAAATTTGCTGTAATGCAAAAAGGACAACATAGAAAGAGGGCCCTTCAAGCAAGATTTGCAATGACGAGTAATCCATGTAGACTATGAAAGAGATCAAAAATGGCTGTAATTATGTTTTATTGTATTGTTCTTCATAATATGATCATTAAAAATGAAAGGGGTAAGGATTACCTCAATTATGAATATTATGGAGCTAGGCAACCGTGTGGATCGTTCCGTGATAATACACTACGAGCTAAAGGAGAGTACGCAATTTATGTGGATGATCATGAAGTGTATTGCAACACGACTATTCATAATAAGCTTCAAAAAGATTGAATGTGTCATATTCAGAATTCTTATGGAAATCAGTAGTTCTTGATGGTGACCCCTTCTTTAATTATGCGTGTTTGCATTATTATTTATTTTCGTAAAGTGTTGCATGCTATGTTATGGTATTTGTACTATTTTTTTTGTTTTGAAATATAAACATTTTGCTAATTGAAGTATTAATTGAATAAAACGATAAACTATTTAATTTTTAAAATGTAAATGCGACATGATTTGAAACATTACTTGGAGGTACAATTTGCAATCACTTTACTAATATGTTTTGCTTCGGACCTACTCTCTACAATGCGTTGCTTGTATTCCATTCAGTATTGCATTGAATTTATAGGAGCATTTCAAGAATTTGGTCATTTATAGCCATTGTAATTCAAAAAATCGGTGTAGTCAATAGCGAATAGCGCAAGGCTTGCGCTATAGCGCGCGCTATTTGGTTCACTTTTTTTTTTTTTTTTTTTTTGCATTTTTTTAATAACTAATCAAGTATATATCTAATTGAAATTTAATTCTATGTTATTGCATATTTCATGTCATATCCAAACCCTTCAATACTCCAAGCACAAAAACTATCATATTTATGCATGTGCTAAATATTTGTTGATGTAAAATGCAATTATATTAGAGAAATATTATTAATTTTGTATTATGTACATTAAAAATAATTGATGACTTATAATATATTTATCTTATAGAATTTAAAATCTAGTCTTATATGTGTGAATTATGATAAAATTTATTCTTGTTTTGTGAGTAATGATGGTAAAATTATACAAACAAAATGCGTGAAAAATACAATTTTGCATAAACTGTAAAATATTTTCTAATGATAAGAATAAGTAAGAATATAAACAACAAAAAGCAACGAAGTAAAAATAAAAGATGTCAAAAACTATAATTATAAGTAAGTTATTTTGTGTTTAGAGATCTCATTTAGAAGGGGGAAATATTTTGATACTTTAAGGGTAGCAAAAAAATTGTTGTCTAGCATACTAGACATATTGGTATTGCTTTTAGATATTGCATGCATGTTTTTCTGATGATGCTCAAACAAACAAAAGAGTCCCTATTGTTTCTAGATATTGGATCTAATAGCCTAAATCAAAGAACATAGATATAGAATGGTGTATCCGGACAACAGTCCAACCAAGTCAAGTTCTCAGTAAAAAAAAAAAATTTGTGAAATGCATTGATAAAACATGATGGAACACTAGCTAAAGCAATATGCAAACCATAGAAGGAAAAAGCATGCATGCAGAATCAGAAAATATTGTAGATATGGTTGCATCTCGATGGATCTAGGCTTTAATTACTGTACAAAATAAAAAAATCAAATAGGGATCTATTCTGCGCTATGCGCTATTTTGCATTTCGATAAAATAGCGCACTATTTATGCACTATAGGGAACCCTTGCGTTATTTTAGGTTTCATAGCGCAGAGCTTGCGCTACGCGCTATTTGACGCTATGGCGCGCGCTTTGATAACATAGTAAAAAATATGGCCATTTATAACCGCTGTAAGCTGAAAATGTGTTCGTTATAGCCGTTGTAAGTCGAAAATGTGTTTGTTTATAGCAGTAGGGGGTAGATTCTCGGGAGACAACCAGTTGGTAGGTAAGGCTTCTGGCGTCCATTTTATGGCGCCCATGAGCTGTGGCGCCCATAAAATGGGTGCCCAGAAGCAGTTCAGCATTCCGAATTGCAGCCTGAATGTTATTGCTGTCAATGAGCACCGAAAAATGCGTTATCTGTCCATGTCTGTATATGAAAATACGGAATATATCCGTTATTCAAGATGCAGATACGAATATCCGAAATCCATCTGAATATGAATATAGTTATAGTGGTATTCGTATCTGAAAAATATCCGTTCGATTTTCTGAAGTCTGTTCATATATATAACGTTTAATTTACCTAAGTTTAAATTACTATATAAATTTTCTTAAAATAACTTAACTAATCTCAACTATTGGATTATATGCCCATACCCTAAAAAACGAATGTTGTATTTGTATTAGGTATTATGCAACATTTTAAGTCACGTGCTCATTTATTTTGTAATTTGTGATATGGTTATAATTAAGACATGATTATGTATGTGTTTCTATGATTTAAGTTTTGTCTTACTTTAGTCTTAAGGATGTGCTTTTCATATTTTGGACATTTTCTCCTAGAATATTTGTTGTATGAAATTTGTATGTGTAATAACCCGGAAAATCTGGGCCAGTTTAAAAAATTTATTTTGGCAATTTTAGCGAATTTTGAGTATTTAAAATAGATTATTTTAAATAATATCGACGAGAAAATTTATTTTGAATATATAATTCGAACGTATATAATTATATACGCCGTCGTTAGAATATAAATAATTATATATAATTATAAAAGGAATTGAAAATGGCGCGGTAGTTCGATAATTCGATTTCAAACTTCAATTGAATGTACCGGGTGCAAAACAATCCGGATTTTAGTGAAACCAAAAACATTAGGATCTAATTGGGAATATCTTTCCAACGAATCCGAAAAATCAAAATTTCATAGCGGGAATCAAAAGATATGTCCAGTTGAAAATTCTGATTAGTCGCTATGGAATTCAGGCCCTTAAAAATAGACATTTTGCAAACGACCTCGGATTTCGACGAAACCACTTTTGTTGGGTCCGTGATGTCAAGTTATTGCTAGATTCCAAATTTCATAATTTTTCGAATTAATATGTGAGCGTGGCAATGGAAAACGCGTTTGACCAGTTTTAGTTGATTTTAATCGACTGAAAATTGGCCATTTTTCAAACGGTCTCAAAATTCGACGAAACTAATTTTGTTAGGACCGTATCGTCAATACGAAGCTAGAAAATATTTTTCTGCAATTCTTCGAGTTCGTATGTGACCCCGGTAAATTGAAATGCGTGTTCAAATTCAATATATAGAAGTATATGTTGATTTTGACGAAAACTGATTGTAACGATCGAATCAGCCTACGATACATATCCCATTGTGTTCGGAATGGGGGTAAAACGCTATGGACGACAGTCGGTAGGCCTCGTTTCGAGGTCGTATGTAAAAGTCAACTTTTTACAAAAAAAAAATAAATTAAAAATAAAAAACCTCTTTCCTCTCCCCTTAACTTCTCTCTGCCCCCCCAAATCATTATTTCAATCGATTTCAGAAGAAAAAAAAGGAAGCCGCAGCGCGGCAACGCCGAGCCCCCCCCCCCCCCCACCGTCGATGAGCCGCCGCCGCCCCTCCTCATCTTCCTCCTCTTCCCCTCGCCTGCGACATCGAGCCCCCCCTGGCCTGCGACATCGAGCCCCCTGGCCTGCGACATCGAGCCCCCTCGCCTACGACATCGAGCCCCCCCGCGCCCCCCTTTTTCCTTGCGCCACCGCGCGACGAAGCCCCTCCCCCCCTCTGCCTGCTGCTGCCGACCGAAGACCCCTCTTGCTTCAGTGATGCCCTCCGGTCACCTATAGCCCCTTGTGCCTCTCCTCTTCGAATAACGGTGAGTCTCCTTTAAATCTGATTTTATTTAAAATGTACTACCCTATTTAAATCAGTTCTTAGTTGGAATTCGGTTTTTATAAATTAGTTTTCTTTTCTAAATTCAGTTTTATATAAGAGGCGACCTAAAGTCCTGATTTTGTTTATAGATCCGTGAGAAAAGATTAGATTTTTAAAAATAGAAAAGATTAGATTTTTAAAAATAGAAAATATCAGATTTTTAAAAATAGAAAAGATTAGATTTTTAAAGGAAGAAAGACGATATTTTTAAATGGAGAAAGGCGTGATTTTTACTTATGTAGTGGGTTGAAAATATGATTTTTATGTTTAGACATGAAATAAAAATATAACTTTTAGATTTTATAGATAGTAAAAATATCATCTTTATATATGTAGCAAAATAAAAATGTGATTTTTATAGTGATGAAATTGAAAAGGTAAAATCTTTATAGTTGAAAAGGCGAGACCTTTATATAGAGAATAACAAAGTAAAAATAGAATTTTTATCTATATAGCAACGAAGTAAAAATTCGATTTTTATATATTGAACAGCGAAGTAAAAATTCGATTTTTATATATTGAATAGCGAATTAAAAATTCGATTTTTATATATGGAATAGAGAAATAAAAATGTGATTTTTATATATGTAGTGACTACGGGCGACGAAAGTGATAAGATGCGAGAACGACGAAGACTTCTACAAAAGAAGAGTCAAGATGATTGGATAGCTATCGGTGAGAACTTCTCACTCTTCAATTTCTTTTTTTTTCCAGTTATATATATATACTAGGATGCAGACGGTGTTTAGTAGCACCCGACACCCGTCATCCACAGACCATGGATGGCTTGTTTGTTTAATAGTTTGGTTGTGTAGTTGGTTAGATTATTTGGTCTGAATTGAATTGTTTGGTGAAATGGAATGGATTGATTGATGTGTGAATGGCGTGGGCCTTCACTAGACCGGGGATAAGGCTAGGCCTCGTCCCGTTTCTAGTATCGTGCCGTTATGCCGCCGAAATTTCCTAAAATAAGTTAGAAAAATAAAAACATCATTTTTATTTTCTAAATGAACTGAATAGAAATTCATGTGTTAAAGTAAAATATTTTATCGTTAAAAATATAATTTTTAACGTGAACGTGAAAAAAATGAATATTCATTTACAAACCAGATGGTTTGTTTATGTACACCAATTTGAAGGACATTGATTGAGACGATAAATTTTACACATCGCCCAACTGCACAAATAAAATCTGTGTTCGATTGTTTGAAACCCCACACGGGTGTTGGGATGAAATTTGAAGTTCACTCATCCTGATTGATTAAATATGTCGATCGATTGATTGACAAGCTGTTATAAGCGTTAGATATCTATAATTGATGCTTATACAGTGTAGTGCACTTTGGATGATGGTTGATTATTTATCATTGCTATTATATACATGGGTTGAATGGAATCCATAAAATTAACTTTATATGGTAATTTATTGGGCCTCATTCCATTCGGGAAAATAAAGATCATTATAAAATAAAGGTTCATGTGTTGACAGTACTCATCCGTTGAGATTGGTCATATGTTGAACGAAATATTTTAACAATAAAATTTACATCTTTATCAATATAAAATAAAGGTTCATGTGTTGACAGTACTCATCCGTTGAGATTAGTCATGTGTTGAACGAAATATTTTAAAAATAGAAATATTTGAAATAGGAATATTTGAATAGGAAATATTTGAAAAAAGAAATATTTGAAATAGAATATTTGAAAATAGAAATATATGAAGCCATGTTGATTAGATTGACGCCATTTTGACGTGAACGATATTTACATCGATTTTATTCATTTTAAAATGAATATTGAAAAGTGATTTCGAAATCGAATATTTTGAAATGAAATTTGAATTAAATCGAATATTTTGAAATGAAATTTGAATTAAATTGATTAGAAAACGAATTTGATTTGAATTGAATAGAAAACCAATTTGAGTTGAATCGAATAGAAAACCAATTTGAATTGAATCGAATAGAAAACCAATTTGAATTGAATCGAATAGAAAACCAATTTGAATTGAATCGAATATAAAACGAAATCGAATTCAATTGAAAACGAATTGAAATGAATTCAAATTGAATTGAAATTTGAATTGAATAGGAATGAATTTTAAAACGAATTTATAAGGAAAAATTCAATTTTGATTTGAATCGAAATGGAAGTTGAAAATGTTTTTGAAACGAATTTAAAACTATTTATAAACTTCGTTTTAAATAGAAATCGATGAAATATATATTATATATTATATATATATATATATAATGGCCTGAATAGAACGCGCCGCGGCAGTTCGTGAATTTCGACCATTTATTTCAGACGGACATTACGGGAGATCCGACCGTCGGATTCTCCTAAAACCAGAACCGTTGGGTTCGTATCGAAAATAGCTTTCTAACGAATATTAGAAATTTGAAATCTAGCGATTGGATTTGGAGATACGTCCAAATCAAATTTGAAAAAGGTCGCAATAAGTGCAGTTCGATGGCCGTTGATGGAAATCGACTGTACAGACCTTGATAAAATTATTAAAAATAGTAATAATTAGTGTAAAATCATAAGAAATGATTTGGGAAAAATTGGGATGGAAAACTCCATATTTGAAAAGATAAAAATAGATTTTTATCGAAATGAACTAGTTTTGAACTAAAATTAAACCCGTTTAGTTTTAAATAAATAAATTGGATTTAAAACGGGTTTTAAACAGAATGGATTGTGGGTTTATTGTGAACTGTGTTTTAAATGACATTAGTTCTTTAACCCAGTAAAAGGAGTTTTAATGAATCTGCAATCAGATTGAAATGTGAATAGATAATTTAAATTATCAAAGTTAGAAAATGAGCGAGAATGGAGTATTACCAGTTTTGCTCCAAAGCGATAGTTAAATCTTTAATTAGATTTGGACGTGAAATGATAATTAATTTTACCGATAACACCGTGGTGTTAGATATGGAGTATTACCAGTTTTGCTTCATGGGATGAATAGGCTGGGATTGGGAAATAAAATAAATAATTACTTCGGTGTGGTTCGCTAATCTCGACTAGTTTGGGAAACCATAATTTGGTTTGAAACGACATCCAAAGGAAGATTAAAGGATAAATTTTAAAGAATTTATCTTGGATAAAATTAATGGGAACCTTTCCCTGAGAATATGAATTGGAATGAGGCGTATGTTGTGTTTGTGTAATGTTTTTAATGTACGCGGGTTGTTCGGAAAGGCCGGGTTTATACCCATTCTGAATAACCGATTCGACGATATGTCGAAGATGAAGACGGTGGTCGAAGACCGGAAGTCTTCACATCGTTTGGGTGATTACTGATGATCTTGATTGGGCTGTACACCCAAGATGAGGGAATCAGTTGGTGGTCGTCCAGACGTACTTGGAGATCGATGGATATGCGAGGAAAGTGCCTCCGGTTTCGTTCAGACCCAGAACGAACTTGTAAATGGATTGTGTGTCTGACATTGGATTTTATTCTGTGTTGATTGATTTCTGTTAAATATATATCTGTTTGGCGACGGAGAATTTATTCTCTTGCTTAATGCCCTTCTCTGAGACGTACGAGCTTAGAGGTTATATATCGATAGATATCAATCGCATGACATGAATTGCCTGTGTGGCACGCTGAGTTGCATGGATCAAGGCTTCTGTTGAAAAGTAAAGTCTTGTGGTTGATGATCAAAGCACGGCCTACGTGGCAGCTTTGTGTATAGCGTGGATTCGCGAGCCTCACACCTCGGTATGAATCAAAAACGGGATGAGGACCCAAGGAGTGCACGACGTTTCTTTCTAGCTATGGGTGGTGTCAGTGACCTACCAGCCCTGACATTTATATACTTTTCACCTTTGTGGTTTGGATGCGAGGCGCCTCGATTATAGGTCCTATAGGGCCGGGAAACGTGTGTTCTGGAATAACTAATCCTCAAACGTAAGAGAGGACCGGTCTTGGAGGATCTCAGGGTTAACCAGAGTGTGTAGTCCTGAGGCATTTGCTAGAGTGTCTCGAAGCGGAGAGGAGCTTGCCCCTTGCCTCGACTCATGACGGAAATCCAATTTCCAATACGTGATATTGCGGTTTTAATTGTAGAACTAATATGGCGACATGATATATGATAATGCCGTCTATGATTTATATTTATGATTGAAATTGTTTTGACACTATACACTTATTATAGTATCAAATGATTTGTTTTAAACGTACCAAGCATGTTTGACTATTATAAGGGAAAACCCTATCCTCCGGCTTGCGTTGCATTGTGTGATGGGACCTGGGTCTTATAATAGCTTCATTTTTCGAAAAAGCATTGCGCTGTTTATTCTATGCACTGGTATTCTTGGGAGGAAACTCGTTCCGTGTTATACGGCGTGGTCCCTTGAATTACTCTCTTTTAAAGTAAAGTCTTTAAATAACTGTTTTAGTTCTCACACCAGTCACATGACTGACCTGGAGTTTATTGTTTTAACCTAAACTCTGGGTGCCCCTATTTTCCGCACGGGCAGCTAGTAGTTTTGGTTTTGCAGATTTATATTCACAGGATCCTGGTTTACAGCTGGAATGATATCCGGAAAGCTCTGTATCCATATATCACCTTCAGTTGTGCTTTGTATTATTTTTTTTCCGCTGCTATGTAATTTATTGTAATCTCTGATATTTATCGAATGTAATTTATTCATTCACACTCTGTATATTCTTGTATCTGATGGAATTGTTGTAATAGCAATGAAATGTTCTTCCGTCTGCGTTCTGATTTGTCCTGTTCTCAAAACGATCAGGGGTTTCGAACGGTCTAGATCGGTTTAACGACTGATTCGGATCGAGCGAAATTCCTTGCCATCACAGTATGATTATAATTTTTAATTAGATATATTTAGCTTTTAAAAAATATTTTATATGTCAAATTTGCATGTGAATGATGTATTTGTAAATTTTTGTTGTTTTATTTTCGAATACAATCGCATCCGATGTGCATTTTTAAGTTTCGGATAGAGATATTTTCATATATTTCTATTCACTAAGACAGATACAGATATTCTTAAATTGGTATCTGCGGATATCAGATATGGATGCAGATACAAATTTTTATTTTCGAATGCGGATACAAATATGAATTATCTGAATGCATCCGCTTACTGCCCTAACTGAATATTAAGCTGAATATACAGGTTGAATCCAATGACTGGAAGTTATTTTCTAAATATTAATGGTGAATTCTCACCATTGGAGATGTCCGTAGTATTTTGTTTAAATGTAATTGTATTGTTAATCAGAGCTCTTCATTTCTTTGAAATGTTGTTACTTAGAATGGTATTATCAACCTGAACTCTTCATTGTTTTCTCAAGTTCTTAAAATATGTCCTTTGTCCTTGCATATTTCGATTTTAGTCCAGTGGCAGCAACTTCAAGCTAGGCCGCCTTGGCATTATAAGTCTGTTTAATAAGTGTAAGCCATTTCTAGTTATTTAGAATATGATTGAACTAAACTCATCTGTTTGGCATACGAAATAAAGATGCGATTTGGTGCAATTTTTAATGCGTAATATGATGAATCAACTCTATATTCGAAGTACACCCAAGGCTAACAGAAATATGTAGATAAAATGAGCTTCTGTATTAATATCAGTGTTTTCAAAAACCTAAGTGAGGCACGCCTCAAGGCACATTCATTGAGGGGTTTATTGATAAAAACGTAAGCCTCAACCTTTTGAGGTGTGGAAAACGTACACAAACAGAAAAATGTGAGAAAGCGAAAAAGTTTTTGATGCTTGCACTTTTTTGGAAAGAAAAAATTATTTGCTGCTGCTTTTAATTATTTTTTGCTGCTGCTCATTTCTTTACTGCTTCAAACTCGTTATGAAAAGCGATGACATAGGTTTTCTTCTTCAATGAATCAAAGGCGATTCCAAAACTGGAATCTAAGCCGATTTCAAGTCTTGGAATCGGTTCGATTCCAGACTTGGAATCGAAGTTGATTCCAGTATAAGAATCAATTGATTCTCATAGAGAATCAATTCCGGTTCACAGTTCAAAATGATTCTCGTCGATTTCGACGTTTTCATGCTTTGTGAGGCCGCTTGAATTATAATTGCTTCTCCTTATTTAACTGCTCATGTTTTTATACGGTAGCTTGACAGTTTGATAACAATGAGCAAAAGAGATATTAGCTTGGAAATGGTTGAAAGAATTACCGAAATGCTCGAGTCACGTACGTTTTTTCTCCCGAAAAGCTTACGCCTCGCTTTGCAGACATGAAAACACCTCATATACTCTTTCACATTTTAAAACATTGATTAATATATACTTGGAAAAGACCTATGTAGACCTAGAGCTCTTAGCAACAAATGGTTATTAAAAATTAGACTTGTAAAAACGTTCGGACAACTCAAAATGCTTGAATAACCTTTTTTAAAAAAAGTTGCAATTATACACAGGATAAGAAATAAATAGTTGTCTCGAGTTAAACCCCGATAATAATGCCCGGGGAGAAAAAGTTACATGACGGGGGATCAATCTTCATAAATCAATTGTCATAAAATACTTAGTAAAACTATTTAACGATTACAATTGTAGAATTTTTAATCGCGTAAAAGAACATGAATACCCTTTTTTTTCTAACTGTAAAATTACCCCTTTATAGTTGACAATCAATACCTGCCAATTTATAATACTTAAAAACTATAGAAACAATAGTTCTTGATTAATTAATAAAATAGTTCCATTAAGTTTAGCATCGCGAACGAGAGTTTATCACAATCCATAAAGTGGACCATCAAGTTGTCAGAAATTTAACTTCAATGTATTGTGAAATATTCCTACTAACCCTGCATAACTTGACATGTATAACATTGGACCGGCTCTTCATGGGTTGGAATATTTCATGTGACATACTACTTTGTGCTACATATGCTATATACAAATAATTGTTTATGCTTAATCTATCCTCGTGTGAGTGTCATTTTTGAAAAGTAGGGCGATGAGCTATTTCAGTTAATTATTACTTTACCAGTTCACATAAACCATTACTTTACCAGTTCGCTTTCTTTACTCTGTCCAAACGTTGTTCGCTTTTTTCAGTTGATTATTTTTTTGTTTATATTTGAAATACTGGCCATTTGAATATTAGAGGTTTGTTACCCTTCTTAATTGGCATCTTTAGGTAAACTTCTGTTATCTTGAGGCAGGAGAGAGTAAACAAGCTCTTGTGAAATTGGTTGCTTGCGAAAGGTGAGATACAGAATAATAATCAAGCGTTGTTTTCTGATAATCCAAATACAGTGCATACATATAGGTTGATGTTTTCCCAAAATATATAGTATTCCACTATGGTTAGAATTTAAGTTTGTCATATTATATGCAAGATTTTGCTAGCTATTATTTTGTACAGTATGCACAACTTATTTTGTCTATGTATGCACAATTGTAGAAGGTGGATTTTGTCTTTTCTTATAAAGACAGTCTAATGCAAGTTACTTGCGTTTTTATTATTTCAAACTAAACCATGTTTTGTAGTTAATCGTAACTGCTTATTTTCATTTCTTTTTTAAATTTAACTGCTAAAATCTTTAGAAATTCTAAATAAACCATGTCAATCTCTATAATTTTTATACAAGCCCAAAGTCGTCATGTATTTTAAGTAAGCTTTCAAAAACCAAGTATACATAAATGTCACCTAATCGACCATCCGCAGAGCCCGGAAAGCCGTGAGAATAATACTAGGACGGGCGACTGACCTAGGAAGTCCTCTCGCGCTTAAGTACTGGAGCCTTTGACACTGGGTATCCACCACCTAAATGTCACATAATGCCAAAAATCTATCATTTTTTCGATAACCCAGTGGTTTTAGAATTTGTATTAAATGTACATTCTCTTACAACTATATTCTTATATAAACATGAACTTGTGCAATAATTATTGATTTTTTTGGCATATGTCAAATACGTTTGATATATGCAAACAATATGGTAATGCGAAGCGCCTGAAAATAATAGCAACAATATAGCTTTGGAAAATATTCAAAATTTGTTAAGGGGTAAATACCATCTACCATTTGGTGCGGGAGTACTTTCTCAAAATTGCTTATCCAATAAATGTTCCCATACCGAACCTAAGAAATAATTGGCGGTGTGTGTAGTTCCGCACTGGCACCTAGTACACTAAGTTTGCACTAAAATAGTAACACAATCTTGTGATCAGCTCCAAGTTCCATAGCTAACAGTGCCCATCTTCTGGTTTTGTTTATGAGGGTTGGCAGATGTCGCTGAGTTTGAAAAAATATTTCTACGATGTTCAGAGAGTGGTGGAATATAATAGTACAGATCATATTTGCTGTCCTGGCATAATAGTGTTTTTTTAACCTTAATCTTCTATCACTGCTTACATATTTTGCATGTTACTGGAATAATACTTTCTTTTTTTGATGACATGCTCACTTAAAGATGTGCAGAAAAACTCATGTATAAAAAACAGAGAGAAAAAGGGCAATTAGACAAAAGGGCAGGAATGGACAGCAGGAAAAGGTGTGAACATTGTGATCTGAATTGGGTTTCCATGTGACTAGCGATAACGCTTTATTCCTTCGACATTTGTTAAAAATTTCCACCTGATATTGAGCTTTTCATTTTTTTAATGGAATTTTAGAGTAAGAGACCAGCATCTTGATGCCAACACTGATGATGAGTACAACATGAATGGCGACAAAAGAAAAAAAGGTATGTCATCCGTTACATTACTAAGTGAATTTTAAACTTTGTCATTGAGTCATAGGATGTGCGGTACAAAATGCTAGTGTATTGAAGCTAAAATCTTTCAATTGAGAGCTTATAATCATGATGCTGAGTAGAAATCTGAAATCCGAATGAGCAGTCCAGTAACACACTAAACACCCAAGTCTTGTTTCAAAGTCATTCACGCCACTTAAAATACCCAACTATTTTTATTATCAATGACAACAAAGTAATCAACATTTAATTTCCATGTTGTTAAAATATTTATTAGCATTTTTGGTAATCCTGGTTGCGAATAGATTTAGTCATTGGCAAACTCTATTTAAACCCAACAATTTGCTGAGTAAACCCAGCAAATCCGAAAAAACAAGGTGAACCCAATGTTTTGCTGAGTTCACCCATGTATTATTTAAAAAAAGACATTTTTACCCTCTCTCGTAGGACCCCTACGAGATTCTTTACTCCACCTCGTAGAGCCCCTACGAGATTCTTTACTTTACCTCGTAGAGTGCCTACGGGGTAAAGTAAAGAATCTCGTAGGGGCTCTACGAGGTGCAGTAAAGAATCTCGTAGGGGTCCTACGAGGTATGCTGAAAATTGAACAAAAAAATATTGTAAAGTAAGGGCAGTTTTGTCATCGTTTTTTTGGGTATACTCAGCAAATTCTTGGGTCCAAATAGAATTTGCCTTAGTCATTATTATGAATGGAATTTGATATATTCACCTGTAACTACTTTGTACATTGTATGCCATTACTTCCTTTATGTGATAGTAGTATTACATGTTAAATTAGCGGTTTCCGGTTTCTGCAGCATTTAGGATGGAGTTTGCGATCTCTTTAGTCCACAAATGTTGTACATTTAAACATTGGTCCATATTAACGCTTCATTATTATAATGCTAAAAGCCAAATTGCTTTACCTTGGTTTAGTCGTTTTCTCCTCTTATAACCAAACTTTTAGTTCTTTTTCTTTTCAGTCCAAAAATGAAACATAATAATTTCACATCACATATTTCTCATGGGACTAGGAATGACATTTTTTTTCTCTTTCTTAAATTGCTTATATTTATGTTGATCCTATGGGAGATTCAGATCAAAACTGCTATGCACGACGCAATAACTTCATTCTTAAGAATTCCAAATCATGAACGTTGTAACAACCCCACTGCTACTATATTATTAAAAAACATTACAATTAATGTTGTTCTAATAACATAGAGAATACCACTGGTAAGGGTGATCAAATATGAATATATCTTTTTTACTCTAACACCGACATGTTTTCATTACCATTACGGGGATCTGAACTGAAAATTTGACGTGTACAGTGTTAATTCAAAGTAATAAACATACCGATTCAAAATATTCAAAGCACTGTATAATATAAATAAATCAGAGTTAGAGTCACAAATCATAGTGGAATAATATACATCATATCAAAATATTGTATCAACTACACAATGATTGCTGAATAATATACATGATAGCTTTTTCTAAATGTCGATATATACGATGGTTAAGTAAACTAAACAGTCAAAGATATTATACTCCAGTGCTAGCACAAAATCCGATGCCAATGAGTCCTTATACCTATAGAGTCTCGGTCTGACCCGAGTATTTAATAATAAACAAGCCAGACTATATTTAAATAGAGGGTGGGATGCTAATATAAAAATATATATGACTTAACCATAAAATAAGTCATCTCAATGTACTCCTAAACAATTTAATAATAATAAGGCATACCAAACCAAACTACAATATCAAATTTATATAATGTATGACTTAACTGTAAGTCATAATAAAATATGTCTGAATCCAATAGTCATAATAAGCCATATCAATCAAAATCATTATCTCATAAACCGTTATCGTAAAAATATGGCTTGATAATAAGATAAACCATAATAGAAATTTGCCTAAAACAAAATAATCATAAATAGGCATATGCATAAAATCACCATCTCATAAATCCATATCATGTCTACATCGGGCCATTATAAAAAATATGGTGATAACAATTCAAATATCTTTCAAGTCGAAATATACTAAATATTATTCCAAAAATCTTTGAAGAAACAATCACTACTAATGAAATAATAATGATAGTTATCTATTAGTTTAAAAATAGCGACACAGAGTCTAACAATCAAATAGTCTGACGCAATCTAATATACCAAAAAGACTCTGTCGCATAGTGTAATAGTCTAAATTATTTAGACTACTATGCGAATTTACCTAAACCAACAAAATAGGTAAACATCGTCTACTGTACATCAAATAAACAGAATGTTATTAGTCATCTATAGACTAAAATGCATATAACATCTGTCCTAGGGAAAAAGGGCCGCCATATTAAACCCTCCAAATAGATTTGCTTACACAAACCTAAAATGTATCGACTCTCAAATCGATGAAATATGAGTCGTTGTCCCTCAATGATCTCTCGCTTAAAAATCAAATTCGAATACCTTAAGACGATACAACTCTAAATGTCAACTATTTTCACATAAATAATCACAAGAATTTTCATTATCAACTTCTCTAGAGTTAATCAGAAACCTAAACTTCCATAAACTTAGAAACCTAAACTTCCCTAGACTTAATTAATCAGAAACCTAAGACTAATGAGCTCCCCATGGTGTCTAAAGTCCTCTCTTCTGCGCTATTAAGATTACGTTTTGCGCCAGATAAGCAAAAAGTAAATTCAGTTATTTACAAGTAATTTACACTCAAACTCTATTTTACAAGTTATAATAATAAGCGAAAAAATTGTAAAAAAAGTCCTATACCGATCCTACAATTCAATCGTTTATTAAAACTCCTTATTTCATAGAAAAGCACGAAATTCAATAGAAATTGAATCCAAAGATTATTTCATAAGAAAATATGAAATCTCACTAAAATGTCAAATCCATAGCAGATAAAATAAAATAATTTTAAAGTAATATTTATATTTCCTAAAATATAATTTTCCACAAAACCACTATTAAGTCCTTAAATTTCACTTAAATAAAAGTGGTTTATTTACAAGGGAGGCTTTTGAATACTTCTAAGACTGTTTAAACCTCTTTATAACTAAAATATTTTAGAACTGAAATTATTACTCTCATAATATACAACAACAACAAAGCCATATATCCCAATATGGATATAATTTATAAAATAAGTCCTTAAATTACTCTCATAATATAATTTATAAAATAAAGCTATATTTTATCTTTTACTTCTATTTTTTTTAAAATTTATATACTTGAAATAGTAAAATTTAAAAGAGTTTACAATTTAATGTTACTTATTTTTAATAACCTTTAAATAAATTTTGAAATAAGAAATGAAGATATAATATAATTTAACTATATTTTATAAACAAAATCCCAATATGGATAAAAAGTGAAGAAATTTGATTTAAAGATTTTTTTTTTCGAACATTTAAAAGATGACACATCAAAAATAGAGCCAATATCACTCTGTAACATTAATTTTATTTTTACCTGTATGTCATTTCATAGTTAATCATTGATTCAATTTCGATACTCAAACACATATTCGACCTATTCATCCATCAAACAAGTTAAAAATCTAGCACGTGATTTATCTCTATCCAATCGCAAGTAAAATTCTATGCAATTCATAAACGATTATTAATAAATCAGACCAAGCTTGCCTAGAAGAACTGTTATATAGATATAGTAGAGTGAGTTACGAATAACTCACGTTAATCGGTTTTCGAATCGTTGAAACATCCGTATTGATCTTGATAAACACCAAAATCTCAGACGATTCTTTGCCTAGACCCATGCTTAACATCATTGCATCGCTGTAGCAAAGGCCGACTGCATCACTCAAGTGCTCGTCGCGCTTCCTCTATGCATGAGTTAAATCTCATCATCACGAACCCCAATGTTGCCTCTTCAATCTGTAGCGCTCAACCACATCAAATCGTTGAACTTTCCTATGCGAGCACCTCCCCCTTCGCTTTGTCGATGACAACACCGTGCACCGGTGCCCTTCTCTCAATCGCTGCCACCTTGCCTCGTTCTATACCCCAAGTTGTCATCCCAAGCATAGGAGAGGTGCACACGATTCTAATCGGCTGCCTCATGAGTATCACAAGCTCCACTAGTTGTTGCCTAAAGTCGTGAAACCAAACAAAGCTCACGATTTTTATTTTTATTTCCGATTTGTGCTGTGCAATTTAGGAATTTGGCTTTTGGAAGAAAAGAGGGTTTTGGCTTCTAAAGGTAAGAATGATGTAAAAGAAAATTCAATTGTTCAACTGTGGAATTATAGTTTTAAGCTAAGGAATTAGGTTACGAATTGATTTATTCTTAGGCTATTGTAGTTGAAATCTCTAAGGCCCAAAAAATCACTTCATTAACTTTCAATTGTTCACTTCGCTTAAGGGTCAACTAATCAAAATTTCAACTAAGAAATTCAATTTTTCAAAGCTTTAATCCATATTTTTGAATTTGACTTTTATTTATATTACTGAAATATCAAAATTCTGAATAACTTTCGGTTCAAATATTAATAAATTCAAACCATTTATTTAAATTTATCCTCTCAATTAAATCTTTTAAATTCATAATTAAAATATATTAATCAACTATTAATTAGATGATTATTATTAGGGTTGTTATGGACCTTCCCCTTATGAAAATTGCGTCCTCACAGTGCCCTATAGGGAGATGTCAACTAAACTTTAGCATTAACTCTCTTTCGAAATCAACAATCCAATTGAAACTTGTTTAATTTTCTAATTGGTTAATATTGAAACCAAACTTATAGTATGCTATAATATTTAATAGATCCATTTATATTTCTTTCGCATACGACAATTCTTCTAAAAAAATTTCTAAGGGTTAAGATTTCTGAAAATTTTCGATAGTCTCCTTTGTACAGACAAACGAGTTAAAAGTTATGATTATACTAGTTCACAGTGCCCTATAGGGAGTCGTCAAATAAACTTTAGCATTAACTCTCTTTTGAATTCAACAATCAAATTGAAACTTGTTTAATTTTCTAATTGGTTAATGTTGAAACCAAACTTATAGTATGCTATAATGTTTAATAGATCCATTTATATTTCTTTCGCATACGACAATTTTTCTAATTTTTTTTTAAGTGTTAGGATTTCTGAAATTTTTTGATAGTCTCCTTTGTACAGACAAACGGGTTAAAAGTTATGACTATACGAGTTCAGTTTTGGTGAATGTTCATTTGGGGACAACGATGAATATTTATTGAATTTTATGTTTAAACCTTTGTGGATTTCATAATTTTGGAAAATGAGGAACACAAAATTTGTTCTTTATTATAATATCTTCAAATAATTTTTTTTTTGTCAGAACGGACAATAGAACTATAAGTTATGACTATACGAGTTCAGTTTTGGTGAATGTTCATTTGGGGACAACGATGAATATTTATTGAATTTTATGTTTAAACCTTTGTGGATTTCATAATTTTGGAAAATGAGGAACACAAAAGTTGTTCCTTATTAAAATATCTTCAAATAATTTTTTTTTTGTCAGAACGGACAATAGAACTATAAGTTATTGTCAAAACGGTGCACTACTAAAATTTTAGAATATATTGTGTAGTGTATTAATTTGTGGACTAACATCCACAACTTCATTTTCAAGCGCAACACCGTGTAGTCAAATTATGATTTATATTCTACACAAAATTGTAATAAATCATGTTGATAATACTGAATGAAACAACAATTTAAAATAAAAACAGACAGTTACAACAAAATTAGTTACTTCCATTTTTATTACAAAATATCTGAATTAGTGATGCTTGTCGATCTTATTATCTGAGATTTGCAAATAACCGAAAAGCTTTAATATAAACTTACACTAGATATACTCTTATTTCAGCAAACATTATCTACAAATTCAATTCTTGTGCTATGATTACTTGCATGAGTATTTCTATGTCAGCAACATATCGTTCCTAAAGGTCCTAATGTTACTTATTCAATTATATTCCCTGTTTCAGATTTCGAAAATATCGTTCGAGATCTTGTTTTGGGCTCTTTTCGAAATGAAACAACATATCTTGTTATAAATCTCCTTTCAAATATATCACTCGAGATATTACATTATCGAACGATGTATCGATCGAGACAAGATACTGGAATATCGTCCGAGATCTTGGGTTTTCTAGTTAAAATTTGAATCCGTGCCTGAACCATAACAATAATTAAAAAACTCAAATCTAGCCACGATGATCTCTTGCTGCATGTAAATGATCATATCGTATTTTCATATATGTTCTACAATGCTTACGATTTTTATAGTCTTTTTTATATACATGTTACCTATGAAATTATGTATTATATATTTTACTTATATGTTGAACTTTTTAATATTTTTACTATTTTTTATGTTCTATGTTTAACAGTAATTCATGTTCATAGATCATATGTTGTAAGCACTAATATATTTGAATTGTGTTATATTTCTATTTAAACATATTACGATTCAAAGTATGAATGATCGTTCGTAAATTAAGAACAATAAAGTGATTTTGCAATTCATGTTTAAGTTACTATGTTTATAATAACATTGATAAAAATCATTATGTAAGAATATCATTTTTTAACATATCATGTGCTTTGATATTGTTTAGATATGAATTTTCAGACTCGAGATGAAAATCTGAGATAAACCCCCCGAGTTAGACTCATCTTATCCAAGATCTCCTCAGATACGAGATCAAGTCTCTAAAATTTAGGAGACGAAACAAGACCAATATTCGAGATTTAAAACCTTGATTATATTAATAACGATGATTTGGAGTACACCACAAAATAGTTCAAACTAATCAACATATAAATGTGTATGTGTGTATGTGTCTATATATACATACATACATACATACATATATGTATATACATATATCATGTGGAGTATCAAAGTGGCGACTATGTATTTTTCCTACATCTTACGGATATTATTATTATTACTATTATTATACAATCTACATATGGATATGAGTATATAATTAAACTCAAGCTAAAGAAGATCAATTCAGATGATTTGTTAAGTATATGAATCAATCAGAGTCCTTTGAAATGACCAATCTATGTGATAACCGAGAAACCATCAAATTAAGAAACCAAACATCAGTAAACAGCGGATTAAAGAAAGTGGCAAAAATCAAAAAGTAACAACAAGATCAAAACAACGGGCAAGGGAAGAAACACGAGGACTTAAAGCATGTAGATTATATAAGACTTGCATGCAGTTTACTAAATTATTACGTTAACAATCATCCATCCATGTATGTATCTATCATTGTTAATCTTTTCTCTAGAAAATTATGACTAAACGCAGAGCTTTCAGTTATAACAATGCTTCAATCCAGTTAACGATAGTGAATGTGTCATTATGGAACCTTAAATATCAAAGCAAGTCACAAAAGATGGAATTACAATAAAACTTGCACAAGATAATAATTAAGGAAAGAAATAGTAGTTTGTATTTACAAGTTTTAATAGTCCTAATAAATGAGTTCTTATTAAGGAAAAACGGAACTTGTTCTTTACTTCCAATCAGTTTTGCATTTTGAAGCTATAAAGAACAATGAAAAAAGAAGTGATTTTCTAAAATAAGAAGACCATACTCCATATCTTTTTGAAATGTATAACAAAAACAAAACTTATCAACAAGTTTGTTGACTATCACGGGCATATCATCAACAAAGAAAGCATACCTGCAATTTTAACAAAATAGTATGCAAGGAGATCGTTTTTTACTAAAGCCAAGGTAAAGCTAGACAAGTTGATAGAAATAGAAGTAAGGGATGCCATATTTCATATAAATAATGATTACAGTCCAAAAACAGATGGCTGTAATGCAAATTTCTATAAATTTACAAGGACCTTATAGAGGAGTTAATTCAAGTGATCTCTCATGTATTTATGGCGAGGAAGATCACCAAAGAAATAGACTTACATTACCTAATCTTTAAGTTGAAACTAATTTCCCCATACTCGAAATTTAATAACTCGAAAATCCATTTCTAATAAAAATTATATATATTTATATAAAACCTAAATGATTTCTTTCTATGCTCAATAACTTAAATTTTATTTCGGTGCATAGTTTTTTTTCCATAAAAAGTCTCTTATTCAGCTTTAATAATTTAGGAAAATTACTTCACATTCATAATTCGGAGTATACAATTTTTAATAACTTATATGAATTATAGTTCTATAACACTTCACATTTTCTTTCCAAATATAGTTTCTAATATTCCTTCCTACTTCAATATAATGTGCATTAGCATCTAGAATATTACATAGAAAATTTGTTTTCTTAGGTTTTTCCCCCTCCAGTAGTTCAACCTCATTCTAATTACCTTATTTTAT
This sequence comes from Allium sativum, assembly GCA_030737875.1. NCBI lineage: Eukaryota > Viridiplantae > Streptophyta > Magnoliopsida > Asparagales > Amaryllidaceae > Allium > Allium sativum. The sequence continues at coordinate 899,168,197 of CM060918.1, forward strand.
TTATCAAAATATTCTAATGCATTTCCTTTAGAAAATTTGATTTGTACACTTCTATGAAAGTTTATTTTACCTTCAAAACAATCTTTCTAAATTATCTTCTACACAAAAATATTATATATTTACTATATATCATATTTGAGGACAATTTACTGCCTAAATACCTTGTTTTAATCTCTTGTACTAGCGTTTAAGAAATTCCTATCAATAATGTTGATCGAGCTTATTCACCAGAATTCTTAAAGCACTAATCGAGCAATTTGACACTAAATTATTTTCTATAAGATATACATATATATTCTAATATTTAATATCTTTGTGAATTATTTGATTGTCTATCTACAATAATGTAATCAAATTTCATATGTTTGTTTGTCCAATATCGAAAGATTTCAATTCAAATATATGCTTGCTTTTATTAAAACTCTTTCAATCAATCCTTAAGTTATCTTAGAAATAATCCTAAGCTATATAAGATCTAATATATATCTAATGATCAAATCTCACTTTAATAAAAGTGAGTTCCAATATTTAGTAAACTTTCATAGCAATAATTTATATGATATTATTATAACTTTTTAAATACGTTCCAATGATTATTCCCAATAATCATTTATGTTCCTATCCCTAATTAGTTAATTAAATTTCTAACTACTGCATATCCAAGAAATGAGACTAAGCCATTTTGGTTTAGATCTCGACTCTATGCAAATTATATTATATACTATTTTAATCTAGCTCTAATACTAAGCTGTGACGACCCCACCGTTATACCCATATTATTAAAGAAGATTACAGGTAATGTTGTCTAATTACATGGAGATTACAACTGGTTAAGGGCGACCGAATGTGAATATATCTTTAAACTAACATCGACAAGTTTTCAATACCATTATGAGGATCTAAACTGAAAATTTGATATGTATAGTGTTAATTTAAAGTAATAAACATGTCGATTTAAAATATTCAGAATATGGTATAATATAAATAAATCAGAATCAAAGTCACAGATCACAGTAGAATAATAATACATCATATTCAAATACTGTATCAGGTGCACAATGACTCCTAAGTAATATATATGACACCTTTTCCTAAATGGCAATATATACAATGGTTAACTAAACAGTCAAAGATAGTCTACTCCAGTGCTAGCACAATATCCAAAGTCAATGAGTCTCTCTACCTGTAGAGTCTCGGTTTTACCCGAGTATTTAAAAATAAACGAGTCAGATTATATCTAAATAAAATGAGAGATGCTTATATCAATAATATATAATTTAACTATAAAATAAGTAATCTCAATGTACGCTTAAACAATTTTGTCATAATAAGGCATATCAAATCAAACTGCCATTTCAAATTTATATAATGTCCGACTTAACAATAAATTAAGTCATAATAAAATATGTCTGAATCAAATAGTCATATTAAGGCATATAGGTCAAAATCTTTGTTTCATAAATACAGTATCATACAAATATGGCTTGATTAAAAAAACCATAATAGAAATATATCTAAAACAAAATAATCATAAATTGGCATATGCATCAAAATCACCATCTCATAAATCGATATCAAGTCTCCAATAGAATATCAACAAAAATATGATGATAACAATTCAAAATTCTTCGAAGTCAAAAAATACTAAACATCACTCCAAAAATCCATGAAGAATTAACCATCACTAATGAAATAATAATTGTAGTCATATATCAGTTCAAAAACAACGGCACGAAGTCTAACAACCAAATAGATTGATTCAGTCTATAAACCAAAAAGACTAAACATTGCCTACTGTACACCAAATAAACTGATAGGTATTAGTCATTTATAGATAAATGCATTTAACACCAGTCCAATGGGCAAAATGGCAGTCATGTTATACCATAACAAACCTAAATCTTTCAAATAGGTCTATCCAACCAAATCTAAAAATGTACCGACTCTTAGGTCAATGAGAAATGAGTCCTCGTTCCTCAGGGATCTATCGGTCTGAAAATCAAATTCGAACACTCTAAGATGATACAACTCTCTAAACGTTAATTACTGTCACTTTAGTAATTACAAGAATTTAACTGACTATCCCATACCATAAAGTAAATTCATGTATTTACTAAAAGCTAGTAATTTCCACTTAGATTCTGTTATCAAGTTATAATAATAATCAAAGGAATTGCAAAGAGTCCCGTATCAATCCTACAATTAAATCGTTTATTAAAATTCCTTATTTCATAGAAAAATACGAAATTCAATAGAAATTGAATACTAAAATTATTTCATAAGAGAGCTTGAAATCTCAATAAAAGCTCAAATCCATAGCAAATAAAATAAAACAATTTTTAAATTAATATTTATGTTTCCTAAAATATAATTTTCCATAAAACCTTAAATTCTAAAAATTTACTTAAGAAAAAGTGGTTTATTTATAAAGAGGCTTTTAAATATCTTTAAGATGATTTAAACCTCTTTATAATTAAAATATTTTGTTGGAAATGTTTTACAAACATTATGTGAATTATTAAAAATGATTGAATAAGTGTATGAATGGCTCCTATGTTTGAGTAGTCCCACATCATGTGATTATAGGGAAGAGGCAAGGATTTATACTTGTTTCTAAGAAGTCATGTTGGGGCCTTGGGCTCCCAATACATGCATTGTTGTGAGGAGGGAGACCATGCATCATGACCACCACACACGCGCGTGCGCCCGACCGACTCGATTCGACCCGACCCGGCCCGGTTCGGTTCGGTTCGGGCTTGGGCTTTGTGGTGTAGGCACTTATATTTTTGGACCATAAAACTTAGTTGTTTTCGAACCGTTTTTTTATGGAAAAATTATTTTGCGCACCGATATTTATTCTGCAACGGAAAAGTTTTGCAACGGTAAAATAATTAATCCCCCCCGAAATTTTAGCAGATCCGATATTTTCTCCCAAAACCTAATACTCGTTCTATATATACTATTTTATCTGAGACGAGAAAAACACCGAATTTTATATTCTCTTCTTCTCAGCCGCCATTAAAACTTCTAAGAAATTTCGAGCAGTATTTTTCCAGAAAGTGCAAATCTGCACTGATTTGTTTGTGCAAGCAAATCAGTTACTATTTTAGAGGCTGTTTTATCCTAGAGGCGGCGGCGAAGGAACGAATTGGTTTGCACCTCTGACCAAATCGCCGAATCGTCTTCAAGAAAGCGACCTAGTCCGCGACTCAGCCATTGTTTTCCAACAATTTGAAGACGAACTGAAACAATGGCCTCGAACTCAACCATGGACGATTCTGCTCCTCCCTCTGCTTTTCACGGCCCTCTGTTGACTGCTGCTCCTTTCAAGTTCGAAGGTTTGCATTTCAAGCGCTGGCGTCAGAAGATGGAGTTCTTCCTCACGATCAGGAAGGTGGTGGCTGCTCTGACTGCTGAAAAACCGCAGCTACCAGACAAGCCTGACGTGACTGATGCAGCAAAGATGGCATCATGGACTGAACAGTCAAAGCAACTGCAGACCTGGACTGAACATGATTACTTATGCAAGAATTTTATACTGAATGGACTGAGCGATGATCTGTATGATTATTATAACTCAGATGAAAAGACGGCAAAGGAGATCTGGGAAGCACTAAAGAAGAAATATGACACAGAGGAGGCAGGGGCAAAGAAATACGCTGTAAGTCGCTACCTAAAGTATCAGATGACTGATGATAGATCGGTAGAGATGCAGTCTCATGAGCTTCAGAAAATAGCTCATGAGATCATCTCCGAAGGTATGGTCTTGGACGAACAATTTCAAATTGCTGTTATCATCGACAAATTACCCCCTAGCTGGAAAGATTTTAAGAACACTTTGCGACATAAGACTAAGGAATTTTCCTTAGAGAGCTTGATTACACGCCTCCGTATTGAGGAGGAAGCACGCAAGCAAGACCAGAAAGAAGAGGTGCTGATTGTCAATAACAACAGCACTAAGAAGACCACTCCCGCTGTTCTGAAACCAAATCAGAAATCATTTAAGAATCAGAACAGGCGCAACAAACAGAATGGGAATCCGCAAGGAAACCCAAAAGGACAGCAGAAACCAGCCGAAAAGAATGACTCTGGACAGTTGTTTCTATGTTACAACTGTGGAAAACCAGGTCATATGGCAAGAAAGTGTCGGAACAGGCCAAGCTCTGCACCGCAGACTAACCTGACTGAGGAGCCTCTTACGGCTATGGTTACTGAGATTCACCTTGTTGGTGGATCAGAGGGCTGGTGGGTAGATACTGGTGCTTCACGCCATGTCTGCTATGATCGTGCCTTGTTCTCTACATACACGGCTGCTGAAAATCAGAAAGTGTTGTTGGGAGACTCTCACACCACTACAGTTGCGGGGATTGGAAACGTGGAACTCAAGTTCACCTCTGGAAAAACTGTAATTCTGAAAGATGTTATGCACACTCCAGAGATAAGAAAGAATCTGGTCTCTGGCTTCCTCCTTAATAAGGCTGGTTTCACTCAAGTTATTGGGGCTGATTTGTACACTCTTACTTATAAGGGAACTTTTGTGGGAAAGGGTTATGCTTGTGAGGGTATGTTTAAACTGAATGTTGAATCTAATAAAGTGACTACTTCTGCTTACATGTTGTGTGATTTTAATATCTGGCATTCTAGATTATGTCATGTTAATAATCGAATTATTCGTAATATGAGCACCCTAGATATGATACCTAAAATGACAGAATCTGAATCTGATAAATGTGAATTCTGTACACAAGCTAAAATCACAAAGAAACCTCACAAATCTGTTGATAGAGTTTCTGAACCATTAGACTTGATTCATTCTGACATATGTGAACTTGATGGCACTTTAACTAGACAGGGACATCGTTATTTTATCACTTTTATTGATGACTGCTCTGATTTCACATATGTATATCTTATGAAAAATAAAAGTGATGCTTTTGACATATTTAAAACATTCAAAACTGAGATTGAGAATCAAGCAAATAGAAAAATTAAGAGACTTCGTAGTGATAGAGGAACAGAATATGAATCTAATTCTATTCTGGATTTCTATAAACAACATGGTATAGTACATGAGAGAACTGCACCCTACTCACCTGAAATGAACGGTAAAGCAGAAAGGAAAAATAGGACCTTTACCGAGCTAGTAGTTGCCATATTATTAAATTCTGGTGCAGCAAAACATTGGTGGGGGGGTATTTTATTGACTGTATGCTACGTTCTGAATAGAATCCCTAAATCTAAGAATAAAATTTCACCTTATGAAATTTTAAAGAATCATAAACCCAATGTCTCATACTTTAGAACTTGGGGTTGTTTAGCATATGTTCGCATTCCAGACCCTAAGAGAATAAAATTGGCAAGTAGAGCATATGAATGTGCATTTATAGGCTATGCTATTAATAGCAAAGCATATAGATTTTATGACCTTAATGCACATAATATAATTGAATCAAATGATGCCGACTTTTTTGAAACTAAATTTCCTTTCAAATTAAGGAATAGTGGGGGCACTTCAAATATGCCTATTAGAACAGAACTTAATGAAAATTCTGAAGCTGAACCTAGAAGAAGTAAAAGAGCAAGAACCATAAAAGACTTTGGTTCAGATTTTTGTGCTTTTACTATTGAGGAGGATCCTATAAACCTCCAAGAAGCCTTATCTTCTTTAGATGCCGATTTCTGGCAAGAGGCTATAAACGATGAGATGGATTCTTTAGAATCCAATAAGACTTGGCACTTGGTAGATTTACCCCCTGGTTGTAAGTCTATAGGCTGTAAATGGGTACTTAAAAAGAAATTAATACCTGATGGCACTATAGATAAATATAAAGCACGACTAGTAGCTAAAGGTTTTAAACAAAAGGAAAATATAGACTTCTTTGACACTTTTTCACCTGTAACTAGAATAACATCCATTCGGGTATTAATCTCACTTGCTTCCATTCATAATTTAATTATACACCAAATGGATGTTAAAACTGCTTTTTTGAACGGTGAATTAGACGAAGAAATTTATATGGACCAGCTTGAAGGATTTGTAGTACATGGTCAAGAACATAAAGTATGTAAATTGGATAAATCATTATATGGTTTAAAACAAGCACCTAAACAATGGCATGAAAAATTTGGTAACTTAATCATTTCAAATGGTTTTAAAGTTAATGAAAGTGACAAATGCATTTATTACAAATCTGAGAATGACATTTGCACTATTATATGCCTTTATGTAGATGACCTACTCATTTTTGGGTCAAATATTCATGCCATAAACTCAGTCAAATCCTTATTAAGTGTCAATTTTGATATGAAAGATCTAGGTGAAGCGAGTGTAATCCTTGGTATTAAGATTACTAGGTCAGAAAAGGGAATTTCTTTGGACCAATCTCATTACATTGAGAAGATACTAAAGAAATATAATTACTTTGACTGTAAACCTGCAAGTACGCCATATGATCACAGTGTAAAGTTATTTAAGAACACTGGTGAAGGTGTAAGACAGTCTGATTATGCGAGCATCATTGGCAGCCTTCGGTATGCCACTGATTGTACTAGACCCGACATTGCCTATGTCGTGGGATTATTGTGCAGGTTTACCAGTAGACCTAGTATAGAGCACTGGCAAGCTATTGAAAGGGTAATGAGATACCTTAAACGAACCATGAACCTTGGATTACATTATGAAAGGTTTCCAGCTGTACTTGAAGGATATTCTGATGCAGACTGGAATACCTTATCTGATGATTCTAAAGCGACCAGTGGCTACATATTTAGCATCGCTGGAGGAGCTGTTTCTTGGAAATCCAAGAAACAGACTATTTTGGCTCAGTCTACTATGGAGTCTGAGATGATAGCACAAGCTACAGCTAGTGAAGAGGCAGAATATTTGAGAAATCTGCTAGCTGAGATTCCCTTATGGGAAAAACCGATACCAGCAGTGTTGATACACTGCGATAGTACCGCGGCTATTGCAAAAGTTCAGAACCGTTACTATAACGGTAAGAGACGACAAATACGTCGTAAGCACAGCACTGTTAGAGAACTACTTTCCACAGGTACCGTTAGAGTGGATTACGTACGTAGTGAGGAAAATTTGGCAGATCCTTTGACGAAAGGACTGTCCAGAGAGAAAGTCCATAACTCTTCTAAAAGAATGGGACTATTGCCCTTAGATTGTTGAGTCACGCACAATGGTAACCCGACCTAAATGACTGGAGATCCCAAGAACTAGGTTCAATGGGTAATAACAAGTTGTGTAGTGATATGAGTTGAACATGCTATTTAATAAACCAAGAAGCATGTATTCCTGAAGTTATTAGAGGATGAGTTAATAGAAACTCTTAATGAGATCTATACTCTATTTGGAGTGGAGTACCTACCTTCAGGAGTGCTCTTGATAGACTCACCTTTGTGAATGTGGAAATGTGGCCGTTTCCTATGGAGTTTGGGCAAAACTTCTAGAGCATTCACTAAACTGGGATAGACGTGCAGGGCCATAAATGCACGGGCTTATCTGATTGCACTATAGAAAAGGTTGTGTGTGGTTTGATGTCAGGAATAGAGTTCAAGACTACGTGTCACTCTAGTAAAAACTGAATCTTACTCACTATGCAAAGGTTCAAGTCCTTGGACACCTATGTTTATGCACAATCTTATGTTTTTAAGAAACTGCTCGAAAATATTTTTAAAAATTCAAGTGGGGGATTGTTGGAAATGTTTTACAAACATTATGTGAATTATTAAAAATGATTGAATAAGTGTATGAATGACTCCTATGTTTGAGTAGTCCCACATCATGGGATTATAGGGAAGAGGCAAGGATTTATACTTGTTTCTAAGAAGTCATGTTGGGGCCTTGGGCTCCCAATACATGCATTGTTGTGAGGAGGGAGACCATGCATCATGACCACCACACACGCGCGCGCGACCGACCGACTCGACTCGACCCGACCCGGCCCGGTTCGGTTCGGTTCGGGCTCGGGCTTGGGCTTGCGCTTGGGCTTTGTGGTGTAGGCACTTATATTTTTGGACCATAAAACTTAGTTGTTTTCGAACCGTTTTTTTATGGAAAAATTATTTTGCGCACCGATATTTATTCTGCAACGGAAAAGTTTTGCAACGGTAAAATAATTAATCCCCCCCGAAATTTTAGCAGATCCGATATTTTCTCCCAAAACCTAATACTCGTTCTATATATACTATTTTATCTGAGACGAGAAAAACACCGAATTTTATATTCTCTTCTTCTCAGCCGCCATTAAAACTTCTAAGAAATTTCGAGCAGTATTTTTCCAGAAAGTGCAAATATGCACTGATTTGTTTGTGCAAGCAAATCAGTTACTATTTTAGAGGCTGTTTTATCCTAGAGGCGGCGGCGAAGGAACGAATTGGTTTGCACCTCTGACCAAATCGCCGAATCGTCTTCAAGAAAGCGACCTAGTCCGCGACTCAGCCATTGTTTTCCAACATATTTTGAAACTGAAATTACTGCTCTCGTTATATTACTTATAAAATAAAGCTATATTTTATCTTTTACTTATAAAATGTTCCAAAATTTATATACTTGAAATAGTAAATATTAAAAGATTGTTTAATTTTATATTACTTATTTTTAAAAGCTTTAAATAAAATTTAAAAGTAAGAAATTAAGATATAATACAATTTAACTATATTTTATAAACAAAATCCCAACAGGTATAAATGGGAAGAAATCTCATTCAGAGATTTTTACAAACATTTATAAGATAACACATAAAAAATAGAGCCAACATCGTTCTATATTCATAATTCCATAATATTGAATTAATTAATAACTGGAGTTGTTTTCCGACAACTCCGATTGCTAAACTATTACATAGACATTATATTACCTAGCTACAGAAATCAATTAAGTTTTTGATGGTTTTTCTACTCCTATGTCATTTCATTAATCATTGATTCAATTTCAATGTTTTAAGCGTATAATCGACCAATTCATCCATCAGATAGATTAAAAATCTAGCATGAAATTTCTCTATCCAATCACAATTGAAATTCTACGCAATTATAAACGATTATAAATCAAGCCAAGCATGCCTAAACGAATGGTTATATAGATATAGCAGAGTTAGTTACGAATATCTCACCTTAATCGATTTTCGAACCGATCGAAGCATCCATATTGATCTCAATAAACACCAAAATCTCATATGATTTGCCGTCCAAGCCCAAGCTTAACATCACCGCATCGTGCAGCTAAGACCAACTGCATCACTCAACTTCTTGTCGTGCTCCCTCTACACTGCGCCAAATCGCATCATTACGAACCCCAACGTTGCCCCTTCAATATGTAACGCTCAACCAGGCCCGACCCGAAGAATTTGATGCCCCAGCCCAATATGTAAATGTGGGGTAGAAATTTTTTGTCAAAAACAAAACATTCATGCTGGATTCGAACCCAACACAACGCATAGAAAGCAGTACAACTTATCACCGAACCGACCAACCAATATTTATTCTTGAAGCAAGATTTTTTATATTCTATTATAATTAAACAAAAATACCACTACATCTTGACCCTGACCCAATGGTTTACCCCAGCCCATAGCCTTGGTAGGCTGCCCTCCAGGTCGGCTCTGCGCTCAATCATGTAGCAACGTTGAACTTTCCCATAGAAGCACCTCCCCCTTTGCTTTGTCGGTAACAACACAGTGCAGCAGTGGCCTTCTCTCAATCGCCGCCACCCTGCCTCGCTCTACATCCCAAGTCGTCATTGCAAACATAGAGGCACACATGATTCTAATCGAACGCCTCATGACCATCACGAGCCCCACTGGTTGATGTTTGAAATCGTGAAATTTAACAAAGCTCGCAAATTTTGTCTTTATTTTGCAATTGTGCTATGCGATTCGGGAATTCAGCTTTTCGAAGAAAAGAGGGTTTTGGCTTCTAAAGGTAAGAATGATGTAAAAGAAAAATAGACTGTTGTGCCGTTGGATTAAAGTTTTAAGCTAAGAAATTAGGTTAGGAATTGATTTACTTTCTTAGGCTATTGGGCTTGAAATCACCGAGGCGCAAAAAACCACTTTTTAATTTCACTTTAAGGGTCAACTAATTAAAATTTCAAACAAGGAGTTCAAATTTCGAAGAATACTTTATTCCATACTTTTGAGTTTGACTTTTATTGATATTATTGAATATCAAATTTTCAAATAACGTTCGTTTCAAATATTAACGAATTCAAACCAATTATTTAATTTTCACTTCTCAATTAAATCAATCAACTGTCAATTAGATGATTATTATTAGGATTGTTACAAACGTGCTCAAAAAATATTACCAAAATTGTAGAATACATTCTTTATTTATCATCACTAACATGTAGGGATTACTGAAGATGTTGACTGCATGATTACTATGTAAACCAAGAAGCACATGGAATTTTTCATGCTAGCTAACATGTTTCATTCAAGTAGAAACTATGAATAATATATTTTTCAAGATTTTATTTTTTTCCAAATGTTGGGAAGGGACTCAAAAAGTTTTTGCATTGTATAATCATATAAATAATGATAGTATGATCAATGGGAGGCAATTACTTGCAATGGGACATGCCTGATTTTTACTAAGTTAAAACGTGGATGGTTAACTGGGTCAGTAAGAAAGAAATACCCAATAGAGAATCAAGTCAACCATATAGATAAGTGATAAATGATAAAGAGAACGACGACTTTCTAGTATCAGTTCGTTCTGAATTATTTAAACCACTACAAGTTTTAAATTTAGTTCCATTATGCTTAAATTTTTGCTAATTGGTGAATAAGATAAGATGCGTATGTTAAATGGGTAGAAAATCAGCTGTACCCTTTTGCTTACTTGTTAGTGGATTGAGTCGGCCTGTTTCGCTGAAAGGTACTGTTATAGTTCTTTTAAGGATCTATTGATATATTACTAGCCCTAATTAGATGTTATTTTTTCGCATTTCTATTTATTTTTTAGATTGTAACTAGTTTTTTTTCCGTAAACAGTGTTAATGGTATTTGAGTTCCTTTTGACCTTTTGGAGCTTTATTTTTCAGAAAAAGCTTCATCTTATTTGTTTTTTGGTTGTTTACAATTTTTTTTTGTTAAGTGTTCTTGGTTGCTTTTTTTTCTTTTGCTTAAGAATTATTTGTGATTTTGTCTAATTCTATTTACATTTCAATGATTTTTATTTTAATTGTAAAATAGTTAAAATTTGAATGAAATACTAGGTTTTAACTGCTTAAGTAGTTTTTTTTACTACACGTTACATATTATTTTGGTTAGGGGGCGGCTATTTAAACACAAAATTAGACACAAAGAGAGAGACACAAAGCCTCAGCCATTGGATCTTTTTGTCTTTATATGGAGAGGTGTAATTCATGGGGCGATCCAATGGTCCAAATCAGTTGTATCACCATTTGTGTCAAAATTTTGTGTCTTTTTAAACTTTTCCTTTTGGTTATTTTGTTTATTTAGGCTTTCTTGAATACATTGACATGACGACAACCATTCTATTTTGATTTCCAGAAAGCTAGAAAGTTGAACTTCTGACGATTTTGTGAAAATTTAGTTATTTTACACTTGCCGTGATGGGTGTTTTCCCTCTTAAATTTGATTTTTCCCCCAATTTTGGCATGTTTTTTTTAAAGAAATTAACCTCATTTATTTTTCCATTTTCAAAAGTTTTTGCTATTATAATTTCTTACTTGCAATTCTTTCTACTCTTGTTCTTTTTTCCTGTGTACACTAACTGGCTTTTCCAAAAATTTATCTTCGTAATATATTCGAGTGCTTGAAAATTTTGTCCTTATTTTTTAGTTGACCTTTCTCAATTGTACTATGTACATGCTCGAACTTTCATGGGAGCTTTTTCCTTTTTAGGGAACATCCATCTTATGTGTACATATATTTGTAAAATATATACGAGCCAACTAGGATTGTTAACTAGTTAGATGGACCATACAGTTGTATTCAAAGTTAAAACCCTATTTGATGAAAAGATATGATGAACTCAATCTTGATGAGATCTATATTATACACAATGAAGAATATCTTTCAATAACTTTGACGTACATGAATTGTAATTTTTTTTTAATCTAGTTAATAATTTAGATGAAAATTACGTTGATTCGTCCTTTGCAATATCTAGAATCAATGTCAAATGATGTCTCACATTTAAATGCTACGAAAGACCGTCTGTTGGAGTTGAAAAAACAAATTTTATACCAAGTTGCATCAACTCAGTCTCACAACGAAAAGAAAAAATATTGTACGTTGAAGAGCATTACATGATAAACAATTTAGGCATGGGACCGCCTTAATTGAAACAATTGATAAATACATATAAGTATAAGTAGTCGTAGTACACCAACTGCATTCATTTAAAATGATGAATTCATTATCTGACCTCCCAGTTCGCATATACATAATGGTCTGAATTGCCATGTACTACATCAAAATAAAGTATATACACACACATATGTAGAATATAACGGCTTTATACCTTTAAACGTTCCAGTTGTTTTGCAAGCTTATCCCCCAATGCACCTGACTTTCAAATTACTCGATCGAGCTCACAATTGTTGTCGTGACATAAACAGTCAAAGACAAAACATAACTCAGACCTAAAGTCCTATTTAAGAGGAGCCTATCTTAAATACTATATATTATAGTTATATACAAAAAACAAAACAAAAACTCAGTAGGCACAGTCGGTCCTCTCCACAAGCATGACTTAGGAGTAACCCATGACTTCCACAAACAAGTAATAGTCTCTCAAAAGATAGGAAATCATTATATCATAACCTGCTTTTCTCCTTTAATCAACAAGTCAACATAATTGCTAAAGTGTGATTGACACATAACAATACACCATGATACAGGTGACCAAATATACAAGAGAACTTGGAATATAACACATAATAAACAATAGTAACCTTCTAACTAACACCATACACAATCCTAACAATCAAAGAAAACTAGGGAACAAGATCAAGAACCATCATCGTTGATGGTTGGATTTCAGTATGGATACCCAACATTGTCCAATGGTACCCTTTTAGTGTCTAAAACAAGCAGGTTCGGTACTTAATTGCAATATAAATCTTGAGCCATTTCCCTTGTGGTTGAACTCATGAAGGTATAACCGTGTCCATATCGGAGTATGAAAACCCGTAGCCGATATGCGTGCAGAATCATCATCAGCTACCAAAGAAAATCGTCAAGAGCCGCAATTATATTATGGATTCTCTTGAAAATCAACACCTCAAAAGAAGTTGACATGCAAGTCATATCGCAACACCCGATGGTACTATGGAAGAATGTAAGACATACTCTAGATTGACATTGGAATTTTGTTCTGTTCTTACTTTAGAACCACGTTTGCAGGTCATGCCGAATTGTCAATGGCTACCAAAGAAACATATCGGGAGCTATAACTATATTGCGGACTCCTCTAAAACCTAACACCATAAAAGAAGCTGGCTTATAGGTCATGTCGCAGTACATGTTCATACAATGCAACAGTGGGTGACTTTATATTGGCACCACTGTCTCTTTCCGTCCATGCTTCGAAATCGCATGTGCAAGTTGTGTCGTCTCAATGGTACGATGGATTCCTTAAAAGACGATACCTTTTGTTTGTCTATGGATTGACAATTTAGATTCAAGATATCCTCTGTTAGCGAACTTCTTTGGAACCCCAAAGATCCAGAACGTCCTCATAGTTTTGCCTGAACGAAACCAAAAACTTTTCAAGCCTAAATAATTCAATCTCAGTAAATCATGAATCTGCCTAAATTGGAACTCTTGCCTTAATGTGCTTTTCCCTATAGTACACGCTCGTCGTACGTGGCCGTGAAACCAATCAACGTGTCGATCTTGTATTCGATTGGCTCTTGATCGCTATATTCCACATTCAGTTAGTGAAAGATACATAATATATCTCCATCACTAATATATCAAAATTTAGTTTAATTAATTTATAACCACGTCATAAATTAATTTTACTTCATCTAACTTTGTCTAATACGAATAGAATATCATATTTACATATGCATGATATGAAGCAGTAAAAAATATACAATAATATTTTTATCGTCAACACAATTACAATATTAGATAATCATACGTCCACTCCAGAAAGGCCCTTTTCATTTATATTGTTAGAGAGATTGCAGTTATAATCTGTTTGAATGCAAAAAATAAAATAACAGAGTTTGGTTCAAAAAGCAAGAAGCCTTTTTTCATGCAGTAGACCATGTATTTATAGTTGAAGATGACCTCGGATCGACCTCAATTTTCGCTTGGAAGGCCTCTTGACCAAGTCGAGCATCTCGTGGAAGTGTGGGCGACATTCGTCCTACTTTCACATATCAGTCTTGATCCCTGTGATAGTTGATTCTTGGGGTGTGATCCTTCTGGAGGGTCCCCTAATGGATGTAGGTCACGGGCTGTAGGTGTTCGCTGCTAAAGTCGCCTTAATGAAATTTGAGCAGTCAAGTGATTTTTGTTGAGTTAAGATGTTTGTTTGTGTAGCTGAGTTCGATTCGATCTTTATCCTGGCTCATATTCATGTAGATCCAATTCGATGTCCTGTCCAAGGGGACATATGTTTATATCTTTTTCCTAGGGGTGTAAATTCCTACTATTCTGTAGAGCTAATTGAGTGAATGCGTTTAATGGCTGCTTCATATCCTTATATATACTTGATTATTGAGCTAATCTATCATCTTTTCAAGCTTATTGCCAGATGGGTTAATTCAACTTGAAATGACTTTGCAAAAAGATGGGTTAATTCCTACTATTTTGTAGAGCTAATTGAGTGAATGCGTTTAATGGCTGCTTCATATCCATCCGTATATATACTTGATTTTCGAGCTAATCTATCGTTTCTTCAGGCTTATTGCCAGATTGAGAGGTCCATTTAACAAAATTCAACTTGAAACGACTTTGCAAAAAAATGGGTTAACAATTACCTCCTAAAGCATGCCTTATGAATGGAATGCGTATTTTGCATAACCCAATTCTAGAACAATCCGTGAGTGAATGTCCAAGCCAATATTGGATTGAATCCTGCAACGGTTCCAAATCGATAGCCAAATCCTGCAATCTTCTTGGATTTTAATCCAAACTCATAGTCATGCCCAAGTTCAAAACCGCGACCTCTTCGTGTCATTTGCCAAATCTTAGGTGGTTTAAAGCCAACATCCAAATCCATGACTTCTTTGGGTCCATTGTTATTTAAAATATGAAAAATCATACGGTTTGAATCTCGTTTCAAATTGAATGTCTTGCTTTACGATTCGATTTATACTTCGATTCAAATCCAGCTAATAATGCAGTTTAGAAAATCATGAAGTCTAGATGATTATATTAAATGATACTTATTTGGATTTACAATTCCTATTCTAATCATTTTCAAAAAGAACAATATTGGAACAAAAGACAACATGATGCTTTTTGAGTTTGGAAATAGATGTTGAAAGATTAAAAATCAAGTTCAAAACATGTGCAAACTCTAAAATATAGATTTTTATATCCATGATTTATGATTTAAATCCAATTTCAATTTAAAAATTGAAATTTGCGATTCACGATTCGAATCTCATTTTGAAAACCTTGTTCGGTCATTATCCAAATCCATCGATCTTACCTGATCATTATCTAAGTCCAAGATCTCTTCGAGCTAATAGTTGAGTTCGTAGCCTCGTCGGGTTGATCCATTCTCTCTTCAAAACTTTGCCAAGCACAATCCATATTTGGATGATGAATATGTCGATCATGTCGCTCTCCGATGAAGCTTCCTACTCCTTTCTCTCTGGTTCCGATACTCCGACGGGACAAATTGTGATGTTCATGGCCATTCAGAGTCGATAATAGTATAAAGTCTTCCTAAGCATAATCCATGTTTTGACGATGAGTAAGCCCTCTACGGCGAAGCGACTTACTCCCTACACTCCGGGCTTGGTACTCCAACGTGACAATTTGTGATTTCATGATATGTATAAACCGATAATAATTTCATCAGACTCTTGCCTCGGCTCTACGACGAAGCGACTTCTTTCTCTGGCCTTATGCTTTTTGACCAAGGGCTTAATCCAGTTGTGATTATTCTTTGGCCTTGATTCACCATTCGAGGGCTTGAGTTAAAGGACACAAATCGATATTGTCGCTCTTCGGCGAAGCGACTTGCGTTAATCCTCCGACCTTAACTTTTCGGTCGGGGATTTGTGATTATCCATGGTGTACGAGGGTCCATCCAATCGTTCTTCAGCGAAAGAGACTCGCAACTTGGGATTATTGCCTCGTTTCTTTGGCCGATGCAACCACGAGGTGTTTTATTCATTGCTTAACGCAAATATTGATGTATGGGTTACATTTGAGTTGCTAATATTAACGCAAAAATTCCATTAAGAAAATCTCAAATTCTTGAAATTTAATCTGTTATAATTCAATATTGAATGTCGATAAATTCAATTCATATTAAATTTCCAATTTCAACTGGAATGGTAAATTTTTCATTTTAATTTATTCTAAACTCAATACGATAGATTTTTGATTCAAATTTAATTTCATTATTAAATATGCTGACAACCAATCAACAAGCATCAAGTCAGTTTATTTTCAATATAGGATGTCGATTAATGACAGTTTGAAAAGTCAATGTAAATTTTAAATCAGTTAATGACAATTAAATAAATTAACTAGCATAGACATTTAACGTGAAGTCTGTCGATTTAATTTATATAAAGATAAATCGTGAGTTATAATACTCACCTTTTAGCTTTACCATTTTAGGTAGGTATTGATCCTCTACTTCTTCCTTATTTTCTTTTTACTTCGCTTTTTTTTAATCTCGTTTTATTAATATTTGAGTATATTAGATGTTTTGGAAGGGATAAAGAAATTTGTAAATGCCTGTATTTGAAAGAGTTGAAAATGGAAAGATCATGATATGAAGAAAAAGATCTAGAAAGAACAAAGATTTGAAAGAAAGAAAAAAAATTAAGTAGAGGAAGATTAAGAATTGAAGAGAAGGATTTGAGATAAAAATAAAGATTTGAAAGGAACAAAAAAAGAGAGTTGAAAGAAAGAAAAAAATTAAGATATGAAGAAGAAGATTTAGGGAGGAAGAGAATGGAAAAGGAAAAAGGGAGGTAGGTTAAAGGGATGAGAAGAAGGAGATGAACACAAGCTTTAAAAAATGAATAATATACAGGGAGAGAATGAGAGATAGGAAAATAACATAAAAAGCGGAAAATAAATCAATCTAGACAAAAATGGGAGGCAAGAAAAACAAAATGAGGTGGTAGGTTATTATTAATGAGAAAGTAATAGTAGGTAGAAGTTTAAATAGAAAGCTACATGAAATGGAAGAGATAAAGAATAAATAAAATACAAATCAAATAAATGAGAGACCAACAATCAAAAGCCTCAACTAATACATACAAATTTATACTCTTTTTTAATGTTTCTTTTCTTTTATACATAAACATATGTTTTTCTTTTTTAAAACCATTGATTACATTTATTTTTAATTCTTTCTAAACTAAAGGATTCCAATTTATTTAATTGTAATTAATTTTAGCACTAAATTCTAAAACAGATTTCAATTACTAGGAAGATAATAAAACAATTGTACTCTAACTATACTAATTCAAACATATTTTAAAATTACTGTACATAAACAATTGTTATGAATTTCTAATTTAATAACGTTTCATTATTACTACAACCAACATAACTAAAATACTTATCAATATTGTTAAAATTTACCGTGATAAATGTTACACTTTCTATCCTAATCCAGCCTATGTCATTAATAGGATTCCAAGTATGTATGTATTTCTGAAAAGTTTCTATTCAATTGATTAAGCAAAATAATAAGGTAATAGTTAGGGAATTGGTGCGTTGTTTCAATAAACATTTTTTTTTTTAAATTCATGGAAACAATTTACAGATAAAGAGAGAAAAAGATAAAGAACACATGCAAACAAATTAAGTGTCCGTTTGGGTAATTGAAAAGGCGGACTGATCAAGTATTTCTATTTCAAATAAATCAAAAGGGAACAACTAATTCTTTCCAGAATTCCAGCAAACAATTCACAGATAAGAGGGAAAGAGGCTAGAGAGAATTAGGGGTGTTACAGTTATGATAACCGTCATTATCACCACCAACCGTAACCTTAACCGTTGTTAATGGTTGTAAATTCTAGTAACCCTCACAGCAAACATCTATGATGGATAACCGTCGTATTCAAATTTTAAAGCATTTTGTACATATAATTCTAATTATATGTGCTATTTATGATAAACTGTAACTGTTTTTTTTATAAATGTACTTATTTGTGTGTGTGTGTGTGTGTGTGTGTGTATATATATATATATATATATATATATATATATATATATAGACCATGCACACATATATTATAAATTCATGAAGGCACATATTATTAATATACAAGCTATTCCTTTGACTTCAAATTACCTATTTTTATATTTGAATGTTAAATATTGTATGAAACAATCACCTATGGTTTAATGGTTAACCGTGATAATATAATTTTTCAAACGCTACTATAACCGTTTCCGTTATAGGTGGTAACCGTGTAAATGATTGGTGCGGTTGAACGATTGATGGTTCAACCGTAACAACCCTAGAGAGAATACATGTCAATAAACAAAAAATACACTGTTTGATTTTGCGCGTTTTACAGTAAATATTGCAAGTACGAAGTTACAATTATTTGATTTTGATAAAACGAAAAATGGTATCTTAATTAAAAATTTGAGAAAAAATTAATTTTTAAAAACTTTCAAATAGCAAAATTCATAACAGATGATTTTCCTTAGAAAAATTTCTTTTGCAATACTTTGTTGAACATATTTTAAATTTCAAATTTCATTATTTAAATTTAAATTTTAGAGTTAAATTCAATTAAACATCAATTTAAGTTCGCAAATTTCCGAGTCGTTACAAATTATTTGGAGGAACGTTGCCATCATTTCCTCCTGCATAGCCAACGTCTTCTCGTGTGTTGCAATTCTAATGTGTACCTCATCTTCGGTGATATAGAAAAACGTATTATTTTTACTGGAGGATGCCTTATGGCTGTTCTCTTATCCAGTTCCCTGAGTGGTAGTGGTAGTCCTTGGAATTCTAGTCATTGCAAATCCTTCTCAAAATCTTCCAATTAGCGGCAACTAGTATTCTCAGTGAAAACCCAAAATGTTTGCACAAACACCAATAAACCAATATCTGGGCATAAATTAATGGAGAAATAAAATGGAAAAAACTAAAAAAGTAAGAAAAAGACACAAGATTTATAGTGGTTTGGCTGACTCTGTCTATGTCCACTCTAAAATGATCCTTTTTATTTGTACTGTTGAAAGATTAAAGTTGCAGTTCGTTTGAATGCAACAAAATTGATTAGCATAGTCTAACTTAAAGACGAAGAAGAAGCCCATTTTCCGTGCAGAATACCCAGAATTTATAGTTGAAGGTCACATCAGATCATATTCACATTTTGCCTGGAAAACCTCCTTACCAAGTCAAGCATCACCTGGAGTATGGACCACACTGAGCCCACTTTCAGGGATTGGTTTCGATCCCCATAAGGGTCAACATCACATCTGATTATTGATTCTTAGGGTGTGATCCCTTTGGTGGGTCCCTCATCGATGTAGGTTGGGTTGTAGATGTTCGTTGCTGAAGTCACATAGGTGAAATTTTTGGTGATCGAGCGATTTCTATTGAGTTGAAGTGTTTGTTTGTGTAGTTGAGTTATGACAGTTATGACGATCCAATCTCTATTATCGCTTATAGTCATGTAGATCTGATATGATCCACTTCCTAGAGGAAACGATAACTTCCAATTCCTTTCCTGTGGATGTGGAGAGTGCAAATCCATGTTTAGTCAATTTCGGGGAGCTATTTGAATGAATCCGCTTGGTAGCAGCTTCTTATCCTTATCCGTGCTTGATTTCTAAGCTAACCTCTCTTCTCTTTAGGCTTCCTACTTTGGAGATTGTGAAATCCATTTAACCAAATCCAACGTATAACGGCCTTGTAAAAAAAATGACTTAACATAGGTAAACTTACTATGAATATAACTTTGAAAACCTTGTCTCGATCAGAATAAAATTCGTATAAATTCAAAAATAAACATTAATTTACTTTAATTAATTAACCATGATTACCTTCATTAACGCGAAAAACATGAGTTTTATATCGCGCAGAGACCCACACACGTGAGTTTTCATCTCCAATTTTCCCCTTTATAGCCAGCAAGTTGATTGACCACTAATTACATTGCGCTTTTCTCCGCGAGCTCTACGCGAGGGACCTCGTTTTATCACTTTCGGCTCCCTCATTCAGGTCACGACTCCATGACTTGTTGCCAGAGGCCCACACACGTGAGTTTTCGTCTCCAATTTCTCCCTTTATAGCCAACAAGTCGATTAACCACCAATTACATCGCGCTCTTCTCCGCAAGCTCTACGTGAGGGACCTCGTTTAATCACTCTCGGCTCCCCCATTTAGGTCATGACTCCATGACTTGCTGTCCTCTTCGAAAGGTCACAATTTTCCGTGGTGATTCAGTGCTTCTGTCCATAGCGCCAACGGGTGCGCGTCGCGATGAGAGCGACAATATACTTCATTTCACCTAAAAGCTCCCCTACCTCCGACATACTGTTGCCTTTCCAACGGTGTCTAAAACCAGCCATCCCCTAGTTTAACCGCATAAGAAAGCGTCTGCATGGATTTGAAGCCTATCGTATCGCGAGTTCAATGGATCCGGTCTTGTTGGTTTTCGTGGTCTGTAACTTTAGTTCTAATTCGAAAAGAGGAGACGATTTTCGTTTGATGCTTACTTCTAAGAGAGGAGGTAAAAGTAAAGTTGATATTGAGGGGAAGGGTATATATAATAATGTTATATACATTTCATTTGATCTTTCAAATAAACTCTCGCAATCTTTGAGCTTTTACGACCACATTGTACGTCCGATTGTCACGGAACTCGTCAGCACACATCACCATATTATTTTGGTTTCGTTGGCGCTAGATTTGTGGCAATCCGAGAGTACCGCAAGACCGTGTTATCAAAGCACGCGCTATAGCGACAAATAGCGCATAGCGCAGTGCTTGCGCTAGTGTACTTAATAGCGCAAGGGTTCCCTATAGCGCCAAAATAGTGTGCTGTTTTATCTTAAGTGCAAAATAGCACATAGCTCTATATAGCGCGCTATTTTGTTTTTGTCTCTATTTTAAATGTTTGGATAGTGAATTAAGCTCAAAATAGCATGCTGTTGTATTTATAACGACTCAGAGGAAAAATATCGTATAACGACAAATAGCGCATAGTGCAGTGTTTGCGCTAGTGTACTTATAATAGCGCAAGGGTTCCCTATAGCGCAAAAATAGCGTGCTGTTTTATCTTAAGTGCAAGATAGCACATAGCTCTATATAGCGCGCTATTTTGTTTTTGTCTCTATTTTAAATGTTTGGATAGTGAATTAAGCTCAAAATAGTACGTTGTTGTATTTATAATGACTAAGAGGAAAAATGTCGTAGAGTATGACCCAAAAGAAGAAGAAATTGATGATCGTTTAAATAATGATTAATAGTTATGATTTAGATAAAACTAGCGACTATGTTTTAAAAATTTAGAATCATAATATAATTTCTATGTTTTATTATTGTATAGTTGAATCACATTTAACTTTTGATTTTTTTTCATTTGATATTATTTTCACTTTACAACTTTTTTTTATTTATAATTTTTTTATTAGTACTTGTCAGTATATTTTTTAAACATTTTGTATAGAAGTGTATTTTTATGCATTTTTTCTTGGTTTTATTTCAGCATAATTGATAAATAGAAATAAGTTTTATTATAACTCACAATTATAAGAATAATTTCAAATTCGTAATGCATAAATATATTATATCCATGAATTATTTTGAATGTACAATATAAACTTATCAAATTTACTGTAATATAATTATGTTATACATTAAAAATATTCAATACATGCATAAAATATGGTATTGCTTTTGGAGTCTTAAATGGTTAGGATATGACTCAAAATATGCCCAAAAAAATCCAGTTTGGAAAAATATATTTGATTTCTTTTTTCTTCTTAAGTGAACACAATTGCGCACGCAATAGCGCGCGCTATAGGGCATAGTGCAAGCCTTATGTTATTTTACGCTATGCGCTGCAGTCTACACTGCCGTAAGGTCATGCATATCGGGTCAAAAATGTTTACCGGAAAATATAATACTCCAAATATTCATATTTCGGTCTCTATGGAAGAAGTTTTTTGGACCTAATTCCATCGTATACAAAAGTAACCTTTTTGGTCGACTTACTAATCAAACGCAAGACACTAACTTAAAATTCGTCGGTCGAAATATATCGATGCTTATATTCATTCTCAACATCTCGGGCGATCCGAACTCCGGTCCCGAGTCTTAATTTGTCTTTTGTGAAAGTTGAGTTTTTAATGCATCGATTAAATTAGCAATTAAATATTTTATATTAATCAGTTGTCTAAATATTCTTGTGTATGAAAATGAGGGTTTTACAAAAATCACTTAACACGAAAGATTTGGTTTTTGACTATCAAGGAAGTCATCATATGTTGGGAAAAAGGGAAGAGGGGTGGGACACCACACTCAGAGTTCAATAGAACAGTTCACACAACAAATATGTTGATGCTTGCTCATCAGTGTCCTAGTGTAACCTTGTATATTCGTGTGTGCCCGCATGCTCCTCAGAATTGAGATTCAAAAATGTGGTACTATAATTCTAAAATGATTGATGTGACAACCTCATCTTAGAAGTATTATTGAAGAAATGGCTATGTAAGGCCTTTCATATGAATAGCTGGCAATTATGCCTAAGAGCATCACGACTCACGAGTTTGTAGTGTGCATTTTACAAAATGTACACACAAATTCTTGCACCGTGGAATTTTTCATGTGTTTCCGAATCAGGCATCTATTGAACAGACGTTGGGAGCCTATTCAACAGATGACTGGAAATTAAAAAATATTTATTATTAATATTAGGTGTTCGTTGGTTCAGGCATTTATTCAACAGACGCTTGTTAATACTACAGATGTAACCGATTTGCATGAAAATGTAACCAACTATAGGATCCACACTCTATTGGAGAACGAAACGGATGTACTTATTACCTTTTGTAATATTTAACCTACTTCTGGAGATGCTCTGAGATCCACAAAACTAATTCAAATGATTCAGTCAATCTACTCCCATTGGATTTTGGGTCAAATATAACGTTGATACCATAAAGTACTTAACTGACCCTTTAGAGGACCAAATAACACAAAAAGAATGTAAATATTGTTTAGTCATGACCATGGTTCAGATTTTGTCTGACATTGGAATTCTAGTTATTTTATCCGATACATCAGAATTTTGATGATTCCACCCTTGTTGGAAAAGACGTGGATCTTGGATGAGTTCCAATTATGGTACCAACAGCTAAACAGGATGAAATTTATGTTTTTATCCAAAAAAAAAAAAGGAAAAAAAAATCAGCCAAACTTAAATATGAATATTGTGCTTAGGGCTGTCAATTAATACCTGAAAAATCTGATATCCTTCCGAATCAGAAAATATAAAAAATATCCATTATCTGGCATTATCCGAAAAGCGGATATGGATATCAGATATCTGAAAAGCTTTTCGGATACGGATATGGTTAAGTGGTATCCGTATCCAAAAAATATCCATCCGACTAATTGATGTAATATATACAACTCTAAACAGAAAAATAGAGTTAATAATTATTTTATACCGTTTGGATGTTACTATGATATAAATCTTTATTTACTTTTAGTGAAAAATGGTAGTTTTGGTTTTTAATTTTGGAATATTTTTGGATATGCCTATGGATATTAGTATAAAATATTGTTTCATGATCACATTTCTTTATTTTCTGGTTTTTAACAAACATTAGTATAAAAATTATTTTATGTTGATCCAAACTTTTTTATTTATACTCATAAATTAATTAATTATAGGCGGAGTGGATAAATATTTGATATCCGTCCGTTTTCGAAAATTAAACGGATACGGATGTCTGATATCCGTAAATTAAATGGAAACAAATATTCGATATCCGAAAATAATTCCGGATAATCCTTGTTTTCTGTCAGTTTGATAAAATCAAGTTCAACTTTATCCAAAGATAGTACTATTGGCTATTGCCATAAAAGAAGAGAGATTCATAAAACATGAAATGATGAAAGCATGGAAAAAAAAAAAAATGCCATATTATGCCTTGTGCCTTCTTGCCTGTGGTGGAAAAAAGTTATCGAGTTCATATCTAATTTATTTATTTTTGACCGTATTTCTCTAAGTAACTGGTGATGCTAATGATAGCTTATGTCTATTATTATAGGGGAAGCTTCAGCAAGCCATGCAAAGACCGAATACAATGAAGAATTTGAAGAGTTCCTTGAAGGAATGTTTCCATGATCTAGGCCGTGTTTCTCCCTTCTGAATTTTTTTTTTTTTTTTTTTTTTTTCAACTTTAGGAGTTTAAACATGTGACACGAGGCATTTCAATTTGCATCGTGGAGATGCTTCACGAGATGTCATATGTGATATAATTTCCGTGTTTATAAGTTAATATGTGATGTAGACAAATCCCTTAGGCATTATTGATCCTTCAATTTTGGTCAACTTGTATCATGAAACAAAGTTAAATGTCGGTTTGATTAGGATTTGCAGAAGAGTTGGTTTTTTCCGTATCCCTGCAAGTTAATCAAAATGGTCTTCTCTATGCTTCAGTCATTTGAATCATCTTTTCCGCTTTTCAAAATGAGGTAAATAGTCTAGCTTTATCTAACTCACCTATCTAAATCATGAAGATTTCCATGTTACGATTATGTATTCGCTGCACAATGATTGTGTACTCGCAGTGGATAAAACAGACTTTTATTTTGGATCAGTCACATGTGAACGAATATTCCATCATAGTCATTGTTCCTGCATATCATATCTTATTATGTAGTAATGTCATGCAATGATAATTACCCAACAAACCTACACTTCCATTTTGGTCACGACCATGGTAATAAATTACATCTTTTGGGGCAAACTTTGGCGCTTAGAACATTTCTAAGATAGAGGGTTGGTTTCGGTCGATTCACGTTGGATCAACCGAAACCAACAAACAACGGGACAATTTTTTGTTTTTGTTTTTGTTTTAGATGGCTTAAAATAAGCTGGTTAAGGCAAAACACGTAGACTGTAATTCAACGTCATCGGATTGCAGTCCACGTGATGGTGTGGATATTAATCCGTACCACTAGTTTAGTCAATTTAAAATAAGCTGGTTAAGTTTGTGGCTTATGTAGCATGTTTATTTTGAGCCGGCTATATAACTTTGAAACTCTCCTTTTTTTTTTTCTTCCTTCTATCTGCTTCAATCATCAAGCTTCTTTTCTTCTATCTTAAAAATTTTCAAATTTTCTAAACTTTCCTATCCAAAAATAAAATAAAAGAGACGAGCGTGGAAGGCATTCCGTGGAAGCAGGAGCAAAAGCACTGAAAATGTCAATCCAAACGAGGATGACGCTCCATTTGAAGGAAATGTACCGATCGACGATACCGGATGACGTCATACAACGACCGTCAAGGGAAGACGCATTGTTAGATGCGATGATCATGCAGTTCTAGATCCTCATGGGGATCCGAATTTGAGATCGATAAACAGTTGGTTAATTTTCGTGAACTGCCCGAAGATGAAGTGCACGTCAGCACTTGCATCGACGCACCTGTAAGATTTATTTAACTTCTTTTTTAGTGATTATTATTGTATAAAAATTGAATAGTTCCGTATTTTATATCAAGCTGGTGGTGAACGTACACGTGACTCTTCGGTTAGTATTTTTCGTATATATAATATTATTCATGCTTACGCCACAAAGGGCATTATTCATGGATATATTCGTGATATTGGATTTGAAGACTTTTTGGGTATATTTTTTATACATACCTACATACTAATTTGCGTACTCATTTTATTCGTTTTTAATACTTTATAATTGCTTAAATAGGTATCAAAAACCTTTTAGATAATGATTTCAGTTATGTGGTGTATTGGCCGCTTGTTAATGGAAAATAACTCATACGTTCCACTTTAGTTTTGAAAAGTTAAGTTTGTAACACTCCACACCCTTAACGTTATCTTAATATAGAATTCTGTTAAGAAATATAGAGCGTTGTAGGTATAAAGACAAAAGCACCATAGACACTAAGATTCCATAAATCACAAACAGATAAAATTTATAGCGAAAGGAGAAGACAGTTTAAATTGAAATAAAAACCATTTATTTTAGCATAACCAAATGGACTCAAATTTCATTTTTCGAATCGTAGTCGTAATAGAACTATCATCAGATTATATAATTGTTAAATTTTTTCCAGATAGCCAAAGTAAACAACAAATTTGTGGAAAATTAAAGAAGAAAAGCATTATATCTCCAGAAGAATCTCCAAGAAAGAACGAACTAAGAAATCCAATAAGCGCTCCATCTCTAAGACTCTGGAGGGAAGGAAAAGGAATGAAGAAAATGAGAAACAGGTCAGACAAAAAGTCTTGGAGCCGTAGTGATTAAAAGCACGACAGATAAACAAAGAAAAATAGATAAAACAACAGTTCTGGTGTCATAAAAGGGTAAGTGTCTGTGTACACCTAAAAGTGAACAAATGGAATAGAGAATAACATAAAAGAGTGTCTGTTTTCATTAGTGAAGATTTGATAATGATAATTGTTTTGCACTTCTATAAACAAAATAAATAAGTAGAAAGGAATTTCCTAATTCTACCCAATCGATCGGTTGCAACGAATCATGTATAACCTATGCTTACTACGTTTTCATACCTAAACCAAATTAAGGTTTATAAGTCTTATCGGGCATATCGATTCTTACAAAGGTAATTACTCGTATCGTTGTCTCATTCCCAACCTATTCATCCCATAGAGCAAAACTGGTAGTACTCCATATCTAACTCCAATCGTGTTATCGGTAAATTTATTATCTCTTTGCATTCCAATCTAATTAAAGATTCATTGAGACGCCACTTAGTTTTAATCTTCAAAAACCATTATTTAATGATTATTCAACTTTAGGAATTAATCCTGGCTTTAACTGGGTTAAAGAACAAATGTCATTCAAACCATCATTCACGATAAACCCAAAATCAATCTTCCATTTAGAATGGAATCTTCACAGAAATCATATCAATTCATAATCAATATAAATTTCCATATCAGACTAATATTATAAGCGGAATAACGACGAAGCCTTTAAATTTCATAAATAGTAAAAGTCTTCCTTCATAGAAGCTCATCTCAATTATTATTAAATCGAATTACATTCAATTCCAATTTAATTTATTCAATTGGAAAACTTCTTTAAATATTAACTAAAAGATTTATTTCGTTCTTAATCGGGTTTAAGAACAGTATTGTTAAAGTTAGTATTCACGACAAACCCAAATCCAATTTGATATCAAATACAACACTTTGAATAGAAATCGTATCGATTTATATTCAATACCAAATTCTGAAACCAATAAATACCATATCTATATCTTTCAAATTCCTCAACGATGTCTGTATAATTATGGAATTCAATATTGAAATATTAGAAGATAATTTCCATTGAAATCCAATCCAATTTATATATTGGAAACTCTGGTTATACTAAACCATATTCAATCCAATACGTTATTTTAAAACCATTGGATTATTTACTCTAGATGTTAACTGCTCATTCAAATAAAAATATCTTTTATCTTGCCAAAACGTGAGTATTTCATCCAATTTTTTTCTAAATCATTAATTATTATTTAACATATATTACTTATGTTTTTAATAATTTTCTTAAGACCCTTACTGTCGGTTTCCAATTTCGGTCGCCGAACTACATCCATGGCGACCTTTTCCAAAATAGATTTGGACTTATATTAAAGTTAAACCGTTGGATTTCAAAGCTTTTTGTTTTATTTGAAAAATTAATTTTGTTACGGAACCTAACGCTTCTGATTTCAGGAAAATTTGATGGTTGGATCTCCTGGTACGTCAATTCGAAGTTACAATTGAAACTTCGCGAATTATCGTTGCGCGGCACTTCCTATTCAAGCCCAAATCGATTTATAATTTAAAAATAAATTGAAATACTTCCAAACCAATTTTATAAATTATATATAATCATCTTTGGTATTCCAGTCATTTCTTTTAAAAATCCAATATTTCAACATTTGACTATTTTAATATTATTTTTCGAAAGCCATTATTTTACGTCCAAACTTTCCTGACAGTCATTATAAAATAAGCGGGAAACTTTCGAAAGGAAATTTCTTTTGAAATTTTTGCTTCATAGCCTAAACGAACTTCACTTTGGAAAGTTACTTACTATTCATTTAGAAAATAAAACTTCGATATGCCATAAGTATATTAAATTTACTTCAAAACCAATCGCTACATTTACAAATATTCATTCATATTTCGATATCTTTGCTTCCATCCAAAATCGGACATCGAAATCAATCTTTGATTTTTCTCAATGAATATTATATTATTAAAATATTCGTATTTATTCTGGATTGGAATGAAATTTAACCAACCACCGTATAATTCTATTTATATGGATTTCGTACATCATGTGTATCCAGTAATAGCTGTAAATAATTATTAAACATCCAATTCACATCCAAAGTGCAACTACACCCGTATAAGCCTTAAATTAAATATTTAACGGTTATGTCGGTCTGTCAATCATCCTAATACCCGTGTAGGGTTTTCAACCAATACTAGTGATTATTATCTATACACTTGGACGATGTGTAAAATTATCGTCCCAATACCCTTGTGGGGTTTACATCACAATCCATGTGAACTTATCTGCACACTTTGGAGACATGTAGGCTAATTGTCATCCCAAAACCCGTGTAGGGTTTTCATCCAATCTACAGTAATTAAATAAATTATTCAATCAATTCAAATCAACCATAGATTCAAACAACCTATGATAACTTGGTTATCTCAAGCTATATTCCAACACAGTCAATATCACTGAAATAAGTGAATATTAATAAGTCGTTCGACTTGTAAATAGTGTTTAACCCTACAACGACCATCATAAACATTTTATCAATGTTTTAACGTGTTAGTTAAGTTAATTTCACTACCAAATTCATATCATAATTCATCATCAACTATTATAATATCAGAAAATTATTGATTTTAAAGAATGTTTTTGGTTATCGTAAGGTAAAAACCATCCGTGTTTATGTGTGGATCGGTCTTACGAATATCTTTTATTTTAAAAAAGATTTCTAAAAGTTAAACCAAGTGGTTGGAGTTTACTCACACTAATTCCGTGACTGACCCAGAGATGATTTTATTTTGTTTTACCCTAAACTCTTGGGTGCCTGTGAAAACCCGTAACTTCCCCGGTTGGGAAAGCACGGATAGTTCGAGAACAAGCCACAGAATAATGCAGACGGAAGAACATTTCATTGTATATTACGACAATGCATCAGATTACAAGAATATACAGAGTATAAATGAATATTACACAGAAATATCAGAGATTTAAATTACATTTAAATGCATCGCAGCGGAAAATAATACAATACACAACTAGAAGAGATATACAGATACAAAGCTTTCCGGATATCATTCCAGCTGTAAACCAGGATCCTGTGAATATAAATCTGCAAAACCAAAACTACTAACTGCCCGTGTCGAAAATAAGGGCACCCAGAGTTTAGGTTAAAACAATAAACTCCAGGTCAGTCATGGGACTGGTGTGAGAACTAAGACAGTTATTTTTCTTTATTTTAAAGTTAGGTAAATCAAGGGACCACGCCGTATAACACGGAACGGGTTTCCTCCCAAGAATACCAGTGCCTAAAACAAACAGCGCAATGCTAAATAAAGAAAAATGAAGCTATTATAAGACCCAGGTCCCATCACACAATGCAACGCAGCCGGAGGATAGGTTTTTCCCTTATAATAGCCAAACATGCTTGGTACGTTTAAAACAAATCATTTGATACTATTATAAGTGTATAGTGTCAAAACAATTTCAATCATAAATATCAATCATAGACGGCATGGGTACCATATATCATGTCGCCATACTAGTTCTACAATTAAAACCGCAATACACGTATTGGAAATTGGATTTCCATCATGGTGGCTCCTGATTCGAAAGATCGATCGCGTAGTGCAATTCCCCATGGCTTACGTCCCAGCAAGAGAAAACACCGTCTGCACATCCGCACTTTTGGGACCAGAGTATCACCGCGACTTACGTCCCAGCGAGAGAAAACACCGCTTACTCTATATATCCCTGAGCACTAAGCTCATCTCGGTCGACCGAATCCACGACACCACTAAGGTGTCCATCCACTAAAAAGCATACTGATCAAACCATCAGTTTACCACCATACCGAGGTGTGAGGCTCGCGAATCAACGCTTTACACAAAGCCATGCTATATCAAAGCTGCGCTTTGATCATCATCCACCAAACTTTGCTTTTCAACAAAAGTCTGGATCACTGCATCTCAGCATGCCATACTATCAATCCATATCGTACCACTGATTTCTGCCAATATATAACCTCTGAGCTCGTATGTCTCAGAGAAGGGCGTTAAGCAAGAGAATAAATTCCCCGCCGCCAAACAGATATATATTTAGCAGAGATCAACGAATACAATATAAAGGAATACAATGTCAGACACACCATCCATTTACAAGTCCGTTCTAGGTCTGAACGAAACCGGAGGCACTTTCCTCGCATATCCGTCGATCTCCAAGTACGTCTGGACGACCACCGACTGATTCCCTCATCTTGGGTGTACAACCCAATCAAGATCATCAGTAATCACCCAAACGATGTGAAGACTTCCGGTCTTCGACCACCGTCATCATCTTCAACTTTTCGTCGAATCGGTTATTCAGAATGGGTATAAACCCGGCCTTTCCGAATAACCCGCGTATATAGTAAACAAATGTATATACTATTATAAACACAACATACGCCTCATCCCAATTCAACAGTTACTAACCGTAAATTAGCAAGAGAACAATTCCCAAATATTAACCCTGAAGGCCGAAACCAACATCAGATCAATACCCAGGAAACCATCCTTCTTAGTTAACCAACAGTTATATTCTAAATTTCACGTTCTTAGGGAAAGGTTCCCATTAATTTTATCCAAGATAAATTCTTTAAAATTTATCCTTTAATCTTCCTTTGGATGTCATTTCAAACCAAATTATGGTTTTCTAAACTAGTCGAGATTAGCGAACCACACCGAAGTAATTATTTATTTTATTTCCCAATCCCAACCTATTCATCCCATGAAGCAAAACTGGTAATACTCCACATCTAACACCACAGTGTTATCGGTAAAATTAATTACCATTTCACGTTCAAATCTAATTAAAGATTTAACTATCGCTTTGGAGCAAAATTGGTGATACTCCATTCTCGATCTTTTCAATCTAATTAAAGATTCATTAAAACTCTACTTAGTTTTAATCTTTAACTGGGTTAAAAAATCAGTGTCATTTAAAACACGGTTCACTATAAACCCAAAATCACATTACATTTCAATCAGACCCTAACCATAAATTAGCAAGTGAGCAATTCCCTAAGTATTAACCCCGAAGGCCGAAACCAACATCAGATCAATACCCCAGAAACCATTCAACTTAACTAATCTCCAGTTAATTTTTGATTTTCTTAACTCCTTTGGATCTAAGAACAGTATTATTGAAGATACGGTTCACGACAACCCAAAATCACATTCTATTAATTATCGGGTTAAAGAACAAGTGTTATTTAAAACACTGTTCACGATAAACCCAAAAATCAATATCAATTCAATTCCAATTAAATATTATTTAATTGGTGCACTTCGTTAAATCTAAATAAAAAGATTTAATCTTTTCCTCAACTGGGTTTAATAACAGCGTTAATGAAGACGCCATTCACAACAAACCCAATTCACATTTGATATTAAATACAAGGCTCTGAATAGAAAATATATCGGCTTATATTCAATATCAAATTCTACGACCAACAAATATCGTATTGGAAATAACGATATATATATATCTATATCTTTCAAATTTCCATAACAACATCTGTATAATCACGAAATCCAACATCGAAATATTCCGAAGACAATTTCGATTCAAATCCATTACAATGAAATCATTGGAAATTCTGGTTATTTTCGAAACTATTTCAAATCAAATTTATTTATTTAAAAATAAATAGAATTTTAATTCTAGTTTAAAACTAGTTCATTTCGATAAAAATCTATTTTTATCTTTTCAAATATGGAGTTTTTCATCCCAATTTTTCCCCAATCATTTCTTATGATTCTACACAAATTATTACTATTTTTAATAATTTTATCAAGGCCCGTACATTCGATTTCCATCAACGGCCATCGAACTGCACTTACAACGACCTTTTCCAAATTTGATTTGGACATAATTCCAAATCCTACCGTTAGATTTCAAATTTCTAATATTCGTTAGAAAGCTCTTTTCGATACGAACCCAAAGGTTCCGGTTTTAGGAGAATCCGACGGTCGGATCTCCCGCAATGTCCGTTCGAAGTCAATGGTCGAAATTCACGAACTGCCGCGGCGCGACGCGTTCTATTCAGGCCATTATATATATAATATATATATTATATATATTTCGTCGATTTCCTTTTTAAAACGAATTTTATAAATCATTTCAAATTTGTTTCAAAAACATTGTCCACCTTTATTTCAAATTTAAATCAAAATTGAATTTTCCCTTATAAATTCTTTTTACATTCACTTCTATTTGATTTCAATTCAAATCGATTTCAATTCTATTTCAATTCGTTTTCAATTGAATTCAATTCAATTCAGATTTGTTTTCTATTCGATTCAATTCGAATTCGTTTTCAATTCAATTCAATTCGAATTCGTTTTCTATTCAATTCAATTCGAATTCGTTTTCTGTTCAATTCAATTCGAATTTGTTTTCTATTCAATTCAATTCGAATTCGTTTTCTATTCAATTCAATTCGAATTCGTTTTCTATTCAATTCAATTCGAATTCGTTTTCTATTCAATTCAATTCGAATTCGTTTTCTATTCAATTCAATTCGAATTCGTTTTCTATTCAATTCAATTCGAATTCGTTTTCTATTCAATTCAATTCGAATTCGTTTTCTATTCAATTCAATTCGAATTCGTTTTCTATTCAATTCAATTCGAATTCGTTTTCTATTCAATTCAATTCGAATTCGTTTTCTATTAAATTCAATTTGAATTCGTTTGAATTTCAATTCTTTTCAAAATATCAGATTTTGAAATCACTTTCGATATTCATTATAAAATGAATAAAATCGATATTCATTATAAAATGAATAAAATATATAAATATCGTTCACGTCAAAATGGCGTCAATCTAATCAACACGGCTTCATATATTTCTATTTTCAAATATTCTATTTCAAATATTTCTTTTTCAAATATTTCTATTCAAATATTTCTTTTTCAAATATTTCTATTCAAATATTTCTTTTTCAAATATTGAATGAAGCCCAATCAATTACCATATTATGTTAATTATATGGATTTTCTACAACACATGTATACAATAACAACGATGAATAATCAACCATCATCCAAAGTGCACTCTACACTGTATAAGCATCGAATATAAATATTTAACGCTTATAACAGTCTGTCAATCAATCGATCGACATACAACTAACTATTGGGATTAGTGTATGTCATATATCATCCCAATACCCGTGTGGGGATTTCAAACAATCAAACACAGATTTTATTTGTGCAGTTGGGCGATGTGTAAAATTTATCGTCCCAATCAATATCAGTCAAATGTGTGTATATAAACAAATCGTCCGATTTGTTTATTTTTATTTCCTTTCATATACGCGTTAAAAATTCTATTTTTAACTATAAAATATTTTTAACTATATAAATATTTTATTTCATTTCACATCACATCATACAATCAACTACACATCAAAATCATACAAACAAGCATACAAGCCGTCCATGGTCTGTGGACAACGGGTGTCGGGTGCTACTAAACACCGTCTGCATCCTAGTATATATTATTAACTAGAAAACAAAATTAAAAGGTGAGAAGTTCTCACCGAATAGCTAATCCAACGCCACGACTCTTCTTAGGTAGAAATCTTCGTCGTTCTCGCCCTTTTGTCAATTTTCACTGCCCGTATTCTCTACATATATAAAAATCACATTTTTACTTCGCTATTCAATATATAAAAATTGAATTTTTACTTCGCTATTCAATATATAAAAATCGAATTTTTACTTCGCTATTTAATATATAAAAATCGAATTTTTACTTCGTTATTTAATATATAAAAATCATCTTTTTAATCTGCTATTTCTATTTTAAAAACAATGCGATATATATATTTTCAAAACATTACGATATATATTTTCAAAACAATTTCTATATATTTTAAACTTTACTATATTTATTCTAAACTTTACTATATTTTTTTTCAACAATGCTAATTTTTGTATTTAAAATCAATTCAAAATTATATTTTAAAACACTTCAAGTTTATATTTTCTAAGCCATGCAAATTTTACTTTTCGAAAACAAAGATTTTTATTTTATTTCAAACATTCTATATAAAAATCCATATTTTATTTTAACACAATACATAAGTTAAATAAAATAAATGAATAAAAAGCAAAACCTTTCACTGTAAAGCTTCTTCTCCTTATTTCATGATACAGGAAATCAGCTCCATTAAGCTCGCCACTAGGGCTCCTCCTCGTGCGAGAACCAAGGCGTCGTGCTCTGATCGGAGGCCACCATCGGAAGCGGCGCAACGCCCTTCCCCCACGCTGGTGACATCCCTCATATCGATGGTCGTTCCCTCTCCAGAAATCGATTTGAACTCACGGACTTTGAGGCAAAATTTCCCAGGCCTCACGAAATGAAAATCCATCTACCCCATATGATATTGAAGAACGCGCAAAGCCCTCCCACTCCTGTGCTGAATTCAAGATTTAATTTGCATTTGTTTGCAAGGATTTCTGCGATGAAACCCAGAGGATTTCCACCGTTAGAAATAAAGAGGGAGGTGGCATTTTCTTAGCGTTGACCACGAATGAGGAAATATTAGGGTTTGACCCCTTCTTTACTTATATTTTTATATATTATAATATTCTTTAATTCAAAATTTTATTGTTAATCGATCTGAACACCAAATAAGCCCCAACGACTGTCACCCCCAGCTAATTACCCCCATTCCGAACACAATGGGATATATTTCGTAACCCATTTCAGCTGTTATGATCAGTTTTCGTCAAAATCAACATATAACTCTATATATTGAATTTGAACGCACATTTCAATTTACCGGGGTCACGTACTAACTCAAAAAATTCAAAAAAAATATTTTCTAGCTTTGTTTTAACGATACGGTCCTAACAAAACTAGTTTCGTCAAATTCTGAGACCGTTGGAAAAATGGCCAATTTCCAGTCGATTAAAATCAACTGAAACTGGTCAAACGCGTTTTCTTTTGCCACGCTCACATATTGATTCGAAAAATTACGAAAATTGGAATATAGCAATAACTAGACAACACGGATCCAACAAAAGTGGTTTCGTCGAAATCCGAGGTCGTTTGCAAAATTTCCATTTTTAAGGGCCAGAATTTCATAGTGATTATTCAGAATTTTCAACTGGACATATCTTTTGATTCCCGCTATGAAATTTCGATTCTTCGGATTCGTTGGAAAGATAATCACAAATAGATTCTAATATTTTTTATTTCACTAAAATCCGGTTTAATTTGCACCCAGTACATTCAATTGAAGTTTGAAATCGAATTATCGAACTACCGCGCCATTTTCAATTCCTTTTATAATTTAAAACAAATATTTATATTCTAACGACGATCTATATAAATATATTCATTCGAATTCTATTCAAAATAAATTTCTCGTCGTTATTATTTAAAATAATTCATTTTAAATAATCAAAATTCGCTAAAATTGCCAAAATAAAAATTTTAAATTGGCCCAGATTTCCGGGTTATTACAGTGCCCATATTTGTACAGGCAGTCAAGTAGTTCAGGTATTTACAGATACCTGGAGGAGCTTGGAGCAGGTGGTTTCAACGTTAGATGTTTACCATTTATTTTCCAATGTGTTATATTGTACTCTGATGATGGTATTTATATGTATACAGAAAATTTTGCATTCCAAAAGCTGTTATATATATATATATTATTTTATTCCGCTGCGATGTGAGATTTTGTGTGTGTTTATGTTCTTTTGTCCTTTTCTTTTTCTATTCTAATATTTCTTCTTCCTATTTCTCATCCTCTAACTTCTTTCTATTAATGATTCAGTAATTTCTAGTGTTTGGTTTGTTAATATGGTATTTATATTGATAATCAGGATCGGGAAAATGTCGGTTCGTTACAGTGGTATCATATCTTAGGTTAAGCAAATACTTAGGCTTTGGTTAGTCGATATATTTATTTTTCGCTGTGTTGTATTATATCTTGCCAGTTGGAAATCTAGTATCTAATAAGAGCCCGCGATTTGATTGTATACTATGTATGTAGAGCGTGAGATGCAAGCATTATGGTAGATTGCTATTTATTTTGTTTGGACACTATTATAATATCAGAAAAGTATTGATTTTAAAGAATGTTTTGGGTTATCGTAAGGTAAAAACCATCCGTATTTATGTGTGGATCGGTCTTACGATTATGTTTTCTTTTAAAAAGGATTTTTAAAAGTTAAATCAAGTGATTAGAGTTTACTCTGATGATGGTTTGTATATGTATACAAAAAATTTTGTATTCCAAAAGCTGTTATATATACACATACATACATATATATATATATATATATTCTATTTTATTCCGCTGCGATGTGAGATTCTGTGTGTATTTTTGTTCTTCTGTCCTTTTCTTCTTCGACTCTAATATTTCTTTCTATTTCTCATCCTCTAACTTCTTTCTATTAATGATCCGGTAATTTCTGGTGTTTGGTTAGTCGATATGGTATTTGTATTGATAATCAGGATCGAGAAAATGTTTGTTCGTTATAGTAGTATCAGATCTTAGGTTGAGCAAACACCTAGGCTTTGGTTAGTCGAAATATTTATTTTCTGCTATGTTTTATTATATGTTGCCAGTTGGAGATCCATTATCTAATAAGTGCCCGCGGTTTTGATTGTATACTATATATGTAGAGCGTGAGATGCAAGCATTCTGCTAGATTGCTATTTATTTGATTTAGACACTATTATAATAAAAAAGTATTGATATTAAAGAATGTTTTGGGTTATCGTAAGGTAAAAACCATCCGTGTTTATGTATGGATCGGTCTTATGATTATGTTTTCTTTTAAAATGGATTTTTAAAAGTTAAACCAAGTAGTTGGAGTTTACTCACACTAGTTCCATGACTAACCCAAAGTTGATTTTGTTTTGTCGTACCCTAAATTCTTGGGTGCCCATATTTGTACAGGCAGTCAAGTAGTTCAGGTATTTACAGATACTTGGAGCAGCCTGGAGCAGGAGGTCTCAGCATAAGATATTTACCATTTATTTTCTGCTGTGTTGTATTGTACTCTGATGATGAAATGTATATGTATACAGAAAATTTTGAATTCCAAAAGCTGTTATATATATAAAATTTTATTCCGCTGCGATGTGAGATTTTGTGTGTGTTTATGTTCTTCTGTCCTTTTCTTCTTCTATGCTAATATTTCTTTCTTTCTATTTCTCATCCTCTAACTTCTTTCTATAATTGATCCGGTAATTTCTGGTGTTTGGTTAGTTGATATGGTATTTGTACCGATAGTCAGGATTGGGAAAATATCGGTTCGTTATAGTGGTATCAGATCTTAGGTTGAGCAAGCACCTAGGCTTTGGTGTGGTTACTCACCCTAGAATGAGTTAAGTGTATATATACGAGAGAGCGTATTTGTTAATTGATATAAAAAAATTGTTTTATATTGTGTTGGCTAGTCTGTTGAGTGATTTATGAATTCTGATCAAATCGTGGGACGCTATGACGTCGATAAGAATTTTTAAACACTTGAACAAAGGTTGGACATAATATTGTTTTAAGGTGGGTAAATGAAATAATTTTACCCAAAATTCTATTTTGATATAGAACAAATAGTTTTCTAAAAATATTATGATATATGGATGTGTTGGTTGTTGTTATTATTATCAAATGAGATTATAAAATTGGAATGGTTATATATAACCAAATAGAATTTGTATAAGAATGGTATATACAAATGAGATGAACTAGAATTGGATTTAAACCGGAAATAATATAAAATACTGGGTATTTGAAAATAAATATATTTTTCTGAAGAATATTAAATGAATATAACTTTGTTTTGAAAGGATTTTTGAATAAAGATAGTTTTGAATGGATTTTGAAAGTGATAAAACACTGAACTCACTTTAGTGGCCAGAAAATAATTCAAATGGAGACTGCAGCATCATTGTGTTCATTTTCGAGTTTCTAAGTGACGAATTGCTACCATAGATAAGTTTTTGATGAAAATTTGTTTGAAAGAAAACAAGTCGCTCTGAAAAAAATTCAAATATTTTGAATTTGAGATTGAAATAAATATATGTATATATTTATGGGATTTCGAATGGATTTGAAATGAAAACCCAAGAATTTGAGTTCTGGAATTTAAATTTAACTTATGAAAGTTAAACGGATCGAAGTGAATAAAGTGATTAAAATCAATTTGAATGCATATGAATGGAACATGGTTTGGATGTGGATACATTGATTGTAAATCATTCAGATTAAATGAATGTAAAATATATGGTGTGTAATTGTAGCAACTTGGAAAATCCGAGTCAATTTAAAATTTTTATTTTGGCAATTTTAATGAATTTTGAATATTTAAAATGATTTATTTTAAATAATAACGACGAGAAATTTATTTTGAATTGAATTGGAACGAATATATTTATTTGAATCGACGTTAGAATATAAATAATTATTTTTAATTATAAAAGGAATTGAAAATGGCGCAGTAGTTTGAAAATTCGATTTCGAATTTCTAATGAATGTATAGGAATAAACCGAATTTTGGAGAAACTAAAAATATTAGAATCTATTTGAAAATATCTTTCCAACGAATCCGGAAAATCAAAATTTCATAGCGGGGATAAAAAGGTATGCCCAATTGAAGTGTCACAATAGTCGCTATGGAAAATATAGCCCTTAAAAATGGAAATTTTGCAAACGACCTCCGTTTTCGATGAACTCACTTTTTTTGGATCCGGGATGTCAAGTTATTGCTAGATTCCAATTATCATAATTTTCTGAATCAATATGTGAGCGTGGTAAAGGAAAAAGTGTTTTGTCAGTTTTAGTCAATTTGGATCGACCAGAAAATGACCATTTTTCAAATGGTCTCCAAATTGGACGAAATTAGTTTTGTTAGGACCATATCATCAATACGAAGCTAGAGATAATTTTTCTGGAATTTTTAGAGTCCGTATGTGACCTCAGTAATTTGAATTGTACGTTTAAAATTGAATACGTATATTTATATTTTAATTTTGATGAAAAAATCAAAACGATCGAACTGGCTTACGATACATATCCCATTGTGTTCCGAATAGGGGTAATTAACTAGGGATGACAGTCGGTGGGTTCGATTTCGAGTTAGAAATAAAAAGTTGCTTTTTAAATTTAAAATATAATAAAATATATAAAATATTATAACACCCTTCCTTCTCCTCAACACAAGTCAACCCCCCTTTATTCTTCACGATCGATTCAGATAAAAGAAAAAAAAAGCAAAAGCACTGTCGCGCTCTAGCCCACCACCGTGCGTCGCGCTCTGCCCCCTCCCCCCGGCGATGGCGCCTCCGCCCAGACCCCCCTCTCCTCCTTACTCCAGCCCCCTCCGTTCTTCCCTCCCTCTTCCTTCAACCGACAACCCCCCTGAAAACCCACCGCCACTGCCTGCCACCACCACCAGTCATCGAGCGCCCCTCCTCCACCTCCAATGCACAGCACTAACCCCTTTTCCCGATTAAAAACTATAAGCCCCTTTTCTTTTTATCATTATTTATTTTTATTATCTTCATTTAAGTAAACTGATTTTATTGGCAATAAAAATTAGATTTTCATGGTGAACAAGAATTAGATTTTTTCTTGGAATAGAAAGATAGGATTTTTGTTAGAAGAAAATAAAGAAAGGCGATATTTTTAATCAAAGAAAGGCGAGATTTTTATATTATAGAGATAATAAAAATATGATTTTTATATTATAGAGATAATAAAAATATGAT
This sequence comes from Allium sativum, assembly GCA_030737875.1. Classification (NCBI taxonomy): domain Eukaryota; kingdom Viridiplantae; phylum Streptophyta; class Magnoliopsida; order Asparagales; family Amaryllidaceae; genus Allium; species Allium sativum. Next base: position 899,208,631 of record CM060918.1, read on the forward strand.
TTTTATGTTGCAAAGGTACGATTTTTAAATATATAAAAATTCGATTTTTATATATGAAGTGGCGATGTAAAAGTTGGGTTTTTATTGTGAAGATAGTGAAATAAAGATATGATTTTTATTGTTTGGATGGCGATGTTAAAATATAATTCTTATTATATATAAAGCGCTATAAAAATATAATTTTTATAATGTTGTAGCGAAATAAAAATATAATCTTTTCTATACGTGTAGCGTCATAAAAATGTGATTTATATATATATATATATATATATATATATATATATTAGCGTTGTTAAAAATATGATTTTTAATATAAACCGCGTGAAACAGATGGCGAAGAAACTAACCGGAAGCAAAATGGAATCCAAACCGTTCAGAGACAAAGAATGGCGAAGTAGATCCCAAATGTGAGAACTCCTCACTTTAATTTAATTTCTAGTTAGATATATATATACAAGGATGCAGACGGTGCTTAGCAGCACCCGCCACCCGTCGTCCACAGACCATGGACGACTTGTTTGTTTGTTTGTGTTGTGAAAATTGATTGTGTGTTATGGAATGGAATAAAATATTTTATAGTTAAGAATATAATTTTTAACGTGTATATGAATAAAATAAATATTTATAAACAAATCGGACGATTCGTTTATGTACACACATTTAACTGATATTGATTGGGACGATAAATTTTACACATCGCCCAACTGCACAAATAAAATCCGTTATTTGTTGATTGAAACCCCATACGGGTATTGGGATGATATAAGACATACACTAGTCCCAATAGTTAGCTATATGTCGATCGATTGATTGACAGGCTGTTGTAAGCGTTAAATATTTATATTTGATGTTTATGCAGTGTAGAATGCACAATGGATGATGGTTGATTGTGTTTGGTTGTTGTTGCGTACACGTTGTATGAAATCCATATAATCACATTATATGGTAATTGACTGTGTCTGATTCCAGTTCAGAAAGAATGAATACTTTAAAATAACGATTATTTTAAAATAATGAATATTTTAAAATAATATTTAGTAAAAGATCAAAAATTTGGTTTTGATGTCTAATTTGGGATGGACACGAAAATATTTAAATATATGGAGCCGTGTTGATTAGATTAACGCCGTTTTGACGTGAACGATATTTATATCGATTTTATTCATTTTTATAATGAATATCAAAAAGGAAGTGATTTCGAAATATAATGTTTTGAAAATATTATCATTTATATATCGGAGATATGGAATATTTGATTTGAAATTGAATATAAAGTTAAAACCATTTTGAAAACAAATTTAAAACGATTTATAAAACACGTTTTAATTAGAAATCGATGATATATATATATATATATATAATGGCCTGAGTAGAACGTGTCGCGCTGCGGTAGTTCACGAATTTCGACCATTGACTTCAAACAGACATTACGGGAGATCCGACTGTCGGATTCTCCTAAAACCGGAACCGTTGGGTTCGAATCGAAAAGAGCATTCCAAAGAATTTTAGAGATTTGAAATCTAACGGTTGGATATGGATTATGTCCAAATCAAATTTCGAAAAGGTCGTTGTAAGTGCTGTTCGATGGCCGTTTATGGAAATCGACTGTACAGGCCTGGATAAAATTATTAAAAATATCAATAATTTGTGTAAAATCATAATAAATGATTTGGAAAGAATTGGGATGAAAAATTCCATATTTGAATAGATAAAAATACACTTTTATCGAAATTAACTAGTAATGAACTAGAATTATAATCCAATATTTTTAAAATTAATAAATTGGGTTTGAAATGGTTTTAAAAATTACCAGAATTTCCAATATATGAATTGGATTGGATTTGAATCGAAATTTTATTCGGTATATTTCGATATTGAATTCCGTGATTATACAGATATTGTGGAGGAATTGGAAGATATATATCGTTATTCCAATACGATATTTGTTGGTTTCAGAATTTTATATTGAATATAAGCCGATATATTTTCCATTCAGAGCCTTGTACTTAATATCAAATGGGATTTTGGGTTTGTCGTGAATGGTATCTTTAATAATACCGTTCTTAAACCCAATGGAGTTAAGAAAATTAGAATCTGACTGGAGATTAGTTTAGTTGAATGGTTTCCTGGGTATGGATATGATGTTGGTTTCGGCCTTCGGGGTTAATACTTAGGGAATTGTTCTCTTACTAATTTACGGTTAGAGAATGATGGGATTTTGGGTTTGTCATGAACTGTGTTTTAAATGGCACTGTTCTTAAACCCAGGGTGGAAAGAATAAATTTTTAATTAAGATTTGAAGAAGAATTACCAATTAGTTGACATTTAATTGGAACTGAAAATAGAATGTGAATTGGGTTTGTTGTGAACTGTGTTTTTAACGACATTCGTTCTTTAACTCGATTTACTGTGAAATGTGATTTGGAATTTATAAATCTTTTTATTAAGATTTAACGGGAATTTTCCAAAGTAACACTTTCCAATTTAATATGTTAAATTGGAATTAAATGGAATTCGATTTGATAATAATCGAAGTAAGCTTCTATAGAGGAAGACGGTTAATATATATGGAATTTAAAAGGCTTTGTCGTTATTCCATTTATATTATTGGTTGGATATGGAAGTTTATATCGATTATATATATCGATTTCTTTTCCATGAAGATTCCATTGTTAATGGAATGTGATTTTGGGTTGTCGTGAATGGTATCTTTAATAATACCGTTCTTAGGCCCAACAGAATTAAGAAAATCAGAAACTAACTGGAAATTAGTTAAGTTGAATGGTTTCCTGGGTATGGATCTGATGTTGGTTTCGGCCTTCGGGGTTAATACTTAGGGAATTGTTCACTTGCTAATTTACGGTTAAAGGCTGATGGAATGGAAGGCGATTTTGGGTTTATAGTGAACCGTGTTTTAAATAACATTGGTTCTTTAACCCAGTTAAAGACAGGATATGATTTCTCAAGTTAAACAATCATTAATATTATTTTTGGGAAGATTAAAACCAAGTGGAATTTTAATGAATCTTTAATTAGATTGAAATGATCGAGAATGGAGTACAACCAGTTTTACTCTAGGCGATAGTTGAATCTTTAATTAGATTTGAACGAGAAATGGTTATTGAATTTACAAATAACACCGTGGTGTTAGATACGAAGTATTACCAGTTTTGCTTCATGGGATGAATAGGTTAGGATTGGGAAATTAAACAAATGATTACTTCGGTAAGGTGCGCTAATCCCGACTAGTTTGGATAAACCATAATTTGGTTTGAATTGATATTCAAAAGAAGATTAAAGGATAAATTTGAGGAATTTCTCTTTGATAAAATTAATGGGAACCTTTCCCAACGTAAAAGAATATTTGAATAAAGGAACATTCTGGATTGAAATGAGGCGATTGTTGTGTTTTTATAACACTTGTTTATTATATACGCGAGTTATTCAGAAAGATTGGGTTTATCCCATTCTGAATAACTGTTTCGACGATGTGTCGAGGATGAAGATGGTGGTTGAAGACCGGAGGTCTTCACATCGTTTGGATGATTACTTATGTCTCGATTGGGCTGCACACCCAAGACAAGGTAATAAGTGGTGATCGTCCAGACGTACTTGGAGATCGACTGGATATACGAGGGCCTCTCCCCTGTATTAGACATATGGGGGAGAAATAAGGTGCCTACGGTTTCATTTAGACCCAGAACGAACTTGTGAATGGATGTGTGTCTGACATCAGATTTCATTCTGTGTGATTGATAGACATTGGTTGCCTAGCGTGAATTGCCTGTATGGCATGTTGAGATGCAAATGATCAAGGCTTCTGTTGAAAAACAGAATCTTGTGGTTGATGATCAAAGCACGGCTTTAATATAGCGGAGCTTTGTGCAACGTTAATTCGCGAGCTTCACACCCGGTGTGAACCAGAAACGGGAGAGGACATCAGGGAGGGCATGCGTTTCTTTCTAGCTAGGAGTGGTGTCAGCGTTATACACGCCCTGACATTTTACTTATGTGGATGATCGATGGCGAGGTGCCTCGGTTATATCGGTCGTTTCGGGGATGATAGTTTGGTTGGGATATGACCAGTTTACGCCCCATAGGGTGGGGAAACACATTTTCGGGCATTTTAATACACTCCGTGTGGACCGGCCCTGACGATCCAAGATGCAGTTGCAGCTGTTCTTGAGGCTCAGGCTAGAGAGTCTCGAAGCGGTAAGGATGATCCCTTGCCTTGGTTCACAGATGGAAATCCAACTTCCAATACGACATTTTGCGGTTTTAATTGTAAACCTATATATGGCGACATAGTGGTATGGGGGCACTTATGCCGTCTATGATTTATACTTATGATTGAAATTATTTTGACACTATACACTTATAGTAATAATAAAAGATGAAATTTTACGTACCAATCATTCTTGGCTATTATAAGGTAAAAACTCTATCCTCCGGCTTGCGTTGCATTGTGTGATGGGACCTGATTCTTATAATAGCTTCATTGTTCTTTATTTAGCATTGCGTTGTTGTTTTATGCACTGGTATTCTTGGGAGGAAACCCGTTCTGTGTTATACGACATGGTCCCTGGATTTACCTAACTTTAAAATAAAGGTTAATAACTGCTTTAGTTCTCACGCCAGTCACATGACTGGCCTGGAGTTTATTTTTTTAACCTAAACTCTGGGTGACCTTATTTCCCATGTGCAGCCAGTAGTTTTGGTTTTGCAGATTTATATTCACAGGATCCTGGTTTGCAGCTGGAATGATATTCGAAAAGCTCTGTATCCGCATATTCTTTTCAGTTGTGTTTTGTATTATTTTCCGCTGCATTGTAACTTGTAAATCTATGATGTTTAGTAATTCTGTAATGTTTATTCATACTCCGTATATTCTTGTATTCTGATGTAAATTGTTGTAATAAGCAATGAAATGTTCTTCTTTTTGTGTTCTGATTTGTCGTGTTCTCAAAGCAATCCGGGCTTTCCTTTACGGGGAAATTCGGGTCGTTTCATTTTGGTATCAGAGCTTTGGTTTACAGAGCTCGGAGAACAAGACACGTTACAACCAAACGAAAGAATTCATCAGAGATTGGATTATTAATATCCAATGAGAATGACTCGTTAGAGATAGGATCACTAGTATCCTAGAACGAGTGTGTAGAGTGAATTTTTAAAAATAAAGGGAAAAACAATTTTTGTTTTGAAAATTTAAATCAATTATTCGTATTTGAATATTATTTTTATATTGTTTTGGACAATAAATTATATAAAGATTTTGTGTATACGTCTGATACACATGTATTTGAAGTTTTAATATACTGGATAGATATAGAATCACACTCTAGTCGCCCGTAGATGTTCTGATGGTGGTTCGAAACATCATCTGAATTTATGTTCGTGTTTTGAAAGTGAGATATCTATATATTTCCAATTAACTGGTGTGAGAACCAAAATATAGTTAGAATATACTGTTGTGAATTGGCATCGAAAACATGATTTTTGAGTATATAAAAAAATTATGAATTTGAAACGTTAATTCGATGGTTGTGTTGTATGATTGTTTGTTATCTAATAAACCATTATGTGAAAGAACGGTACATATAACCAAATTGTACCAAATATTGAACTGTATTGAAAATTGTTTGAATTGCATACGTATACATGTACATACATTGAACAGGTCATAACAAGGAGGCTAGAGAAGAGGAATAAAATTGTTTGCCCGACAAATAGGTACATGTTTATTGTATTTCTTGGGGGTTTTGATGATTTTATGAGCCGATTGGCTAGCCGCTTGGCTGTTTCTTTTTCTTTTTTGATTGGAGAGGCCTGTGTGGCGGTTTGGGGATTTTCCCGGTGCTCCCGTACAAAGGAGGTTATGGCGAATTTTTTTGAAAATTTAGGGTGTTAGCCAAATTTTTGAAGAATTGGAAAATTCTTAGAAACTGGAAAGTTGAAGAATGAAAGCCAAACTGAAAGTTGAGTTGGTTTGTAAAACAACTTTCAGCTCTGTTCCTTTTCGAGGACGAAAAGATTTTAATTAGGGGAGATTGTAACAACCCGAAAATCTGAGCCAATTTGTAACGACCCGGATTTTTAACTATTGAATTCTGAATATTTAAATTTATTTTAAATATTTTATTTGAATTATATATAATTTTTTTAAGGAATTTATTTAATAAAATAAATGGATTTTAAAATATATTGAATATTTTTTTTAACTTAGAAATAGAAATAAACATACATACATGTACGTTGAAGTGGATTACAATCCTGAATAGTGAAATTCTACCGCAGCTATCTAATATTTATGCTATATACGGTATCAAAGTAATACATGAAACCGTATCACATATTAGTGTTACTGGAATGTGCAATGTAATATAGATCTAATATTCATTTGAACATAATGCATTGTTATTAAAACAATATTTGAATTATAACTTTATTCTCATTTTATTTTTGAAGACCGGTCTTACTGTCATAACATAACCGAATGTCCAACTTTGTTTTTGTCTTTGGAAACTACCCAACTTATTTATAACCCTAACTTGACGACAAGGCTGTATCAATGAAACATGTGCCTTTAAACCATTTCTAAGCTTTGCCTGTTACCATAAAAAAAATTAAAAATAATAATTTCCTGTAATGACCCGCATTTTTCAGCGGTATAATAATTAATTTAATTATTTAAAGAGTGGTTTAGAGAATTTAAATGGTGGTTTAATTAAATAATGGTGAATATTTAAATTGAAATAATAATTAAATAATATATTTAATTCCGAAATAATCAGAATTGGCTGAAATGACGATATGGTGTGAACCGGATCATCTGTGATATTTAATTCAGTTTAGAATTTGAATTAGAATAACGAATATAGTATATAAATGACAGTTTGAATGTATAATTATATTATAATTAAAATCGAGCTCGAAATGGCGCTGTAGTTCGTAAATTGGCGATTCGAACTTCAACTGAATATACAGAAGCCGTTTAAATCGGATTTCTATGAAACAAGAAACGTTCAGAGCTGGTGAAGTATATTTTTCTAGTGGAAGAGAGAAATCGAGATTTCGTCGTGTAGATTTTGATTCATGTTCAAATCAAATCTAAGAAAAAGTCACTATGGAATTCCTTTATAATTTATAAAGGAATTATTTATATTTTAAAAAAAGATTTCATTTTAAATCGAATATCGATTTATATCGGGGTTTGAAATATCGAGCTGGAAATTCGTATAGGAATATTGTGGAGCGGTGTGGTATCGTACGATAATATACGATAATATTTATTTTTAAATATTTAATTTAATTACATTTAAATATATTTATATATTTAAATAGGTTATTTAGAGCTTTAAAAATAGCCAGTTTTGCAAACGAAGTCGGAATTCGACGAAACTAATTTTGTTGGATCCACAATGTCAAATAGTTGTTAGATTTCCAGTTTCGTGATTTTTAGAGTCACTGTGTGGCCGTACGAATTTTTAGAGTGAAAACCAGTCAGTATTTTGACGGTTAAAAATACGCTGTGTGAGCATACAGAGTCGAAATTCGACGAAACCAGTTTCATTGGGGCCGTAATGTCGAACTCTAGCTGCTTGTCCAGTTTCGCGATTTTTGGGTGTCGTGTGTGATCACATGGATTTTTAGAAAGCAAAAACAAATAGAAAATGAATAAAATAAATAAATATCCTAAGCATTGGTGATAAAAAACATGCCACATCCTCATCCTTTCCACCACACAAATACACGACCTTCCTATATAATCAGATTTGAAGCCGCCAGTGACCCTTTCTACAAACGTGAATAATATCCCTCAAGAAAATCAAAAAGAAATCAAAAACAAATGAAAGAAATTTCTATAAATCATATAACATGTATATATGAGATGGTATGGGTGTAGGCTTTAGGCTCGTACCCCTCTTGTTATGTTCGACGTCAGTATTGGGGCTTGCGATTTTTCCAGAAATTCTAGGGTTCGAGGAACCCGCGATTTGAAGCACCAATTCGAGTGGTGGTTGTGGTTTTTGGGTTTACGAGGTCAAGGAGAGTTTGTTGGCCAAGTGTCGTGGATTTTGAGGGCAGTCGAGTTCGTTGTTTTCACTGACCTGCTGTTCGACGGGTTTGTGGGGATGAGCTCGAGCCGTACGAAAGTGGAATGGGTGGAAAGAGGGTTTGAAGAGGAAGATTATGGGTATTTTTTTGGGATTTATAATTGAAAGGAGATGGAGCTGCGAGTGGAAGAACGTGATGGGTTTTGGGTTGACAATGTCGATCTGTGAACGGATTGTTTGAGGAAGAAGAGTAGCAGTTTAAATGGGGTTAAGTAAGAAGTATTTGTTTTATTTAGTTATATTTGATATAAGAAGGGGATTTGTATATATGTGTTACGGGTGTTAATGGACTGTCAACGTGAATTAACTGAAGGTCGGCTTTGTTTTACAAACTGGAGTGGAATTGAGATTTGTGGAGTTTGTTTGAATTAGCGTGATGATGGAGAGTTATTTGGAGGAGTTGATGGCAGTTATATGGCGGACGTTAGGTGAACATTGTGGTTGACGTGGGGATTTGAAAAGGGCATGTTTAATTCTTGTGGGGTTCGGAACTAAAGAGGAGTTGTACAGCAGAAGGTGGGCAGTTTAAATAGTTGGGTTATGAGCTGATTTTACAAGGTAAGGTCCATAAATTATTAAATAGATTAAGCCAGTTTGAAGAGAAAAATATATATATGAAACTTATCGATATGATAACTTATCCATACGTTATCAGAATTTCGTGGAACAAGATCCGATAGGATCGTATGGATGAGAGCTTCACAATGAAATTGACTGGAAGTGGGTTGGAGCTTGTTTGAATTTATGGCGAAATAAACTGTTTGATTCAAATCAAACAAATAGTTTATCGTTCTTTAACGATGAACTGCCAAAGTGAGTAAATCTCACTAACTCTGAACAGTTTATAATTTCATGTTGTATTTTTAGAACTGTTAAATATTGGTTGATTGACTGTGTGTTGACTGTTTGATTGAAATGCTAGTCAGTTAGTTGAATTTCTATATTGATTATGTTTAACAGAATATATCATATGGAACTGAAAGTGATGTTGATTTTATTGTGTAACATCTGTGGATGCAGGGAAACAGGTTGGAGGAATCCGATTGGATTCCCCAACAGCTATTTTACTGTTTTTCATATATTGTGATATATGATGTGATATATAATCTGTTGTCAATTATATGTGTATGAACGATATTGGAATATTTGTAAATAGGGAATATTGTTAAGGGGAATTTTAACTGAAGGGTAATATTTATAAATTGGAATAATTATAAAGTGAATTATTTATTTAGGATAAATAAATAAGATGTTATAAAATGGACTATTTACTTAGAAAATAAATAGGAGATAATAAGTGAGATAATTATTTGTTAAATAAATAGGATAAGATAATGGATTTATTTATTTGTTAAATAAATAGAATAAGGAAAGGACATTTTTATTTGTTAAATGAATAGGGTTATTAAAGGAAACATTTAGAATAAATAAATAGGATATTAAACGAATTATTTATTTAGGAAATAAATAAGTTATGATAAAGGGATATTGACTTAGAAATTGAATAAGTTATAAAAGAGATGTTAAGCAAAATAAATGGAATAAAGGATGTTCTATTTAGAAAATTAAGAGAAGAGTTAATCGAATCAAGTTAATCGAACAGAGTAGTCGAAATAGAGTTAAACCAGATTAGAAACTGACAAGAGATAAGTTAAGTTGAATAGTTTTCTGAGTATCGATCTGATGTTGGTTTCAGCCTTCGGGGTTTATACTTAGATAATTGTTCTCCTACTAGTTTACAGTCCGGGACTGATAGCTGTAAAATGATAGTGATATGTAAATAACAATGGAAATGTTTTCCAGTGTTAATAACGTATATTTCCTAAACATAGAAAATAAGGAATATATATATATGATTGATGATTGATTGATAGAATTTCCATCTGGAAATAATATCGTTGTTTGCACACCTGTTTTCTTTGATGGTTAAATCACAGACTATCAAAGTTTTTTTGACTATTTTAACGTTGTTAATATGGAGAGACCGGTTGGATTATTATCCAAAGAACCACTCTGTATTGGCATAAGCATTGTGAATAAGATAGGCCAAAGAAAATTGAAGATGGAGTAAAGTGCAAGGGCTATTGTATAAGTCTTAGATAATAGTGCCTAAGATGGATATACTGAATAGTACCTTCGGCTCATCCTGTTCCTGGATGACTTGTATGGATGAATGTCTGACAGAGTATTTCCAGAAAGGTCACGTACATTGATTTCTTCAACCGTACGAAGAGTGGAAGCGGAGAAGGAAACTTGTTTAGCTAACACGTAATGTACTGTTGTAGACGTCAATTAGTGATTTTCGATGGATCTGACAATGTGGTGTTCGAAGTGAATCTAATGCTATGATGAAACGTAACCTCAAGCCTCATCAACCGGTAAATGACAGAAATCGGGCAGGCAGCATGGCTAAGTCGGTCGCTCCGAAGTAGGGTGTATAATCACCTGATCTAGAGTTTCATTTACTTCAAAAAAAATCTATTGTTGATTCTGTCCCATTCGGGAAATGGTTGCTGATCCTAGCCGTTGGTGGTATACATTCGATACACTCAAGCGAAATGAGTGGTCGGTCATGTGTGGCCGGGTTGTAAGATTTTCTTGTTGAATCCAGTGTATTCCTCTCTAGATGTACACTAGCGAAAGGTAGTTACCTTGTCATAGTTGGAAATCCATTACCCAAAACATGCTTGCGGTTTTGATTGTATACTATATATGTAGAACGTGAGATGAAAGCCTCTCTGCTAGATGATTATTATATTGTGGTTGATAGACATTATTATAATATCAAAAGGTTTTTGATATAAAGATAATTTGGATTCTCATAAGGGAAAAACCCGTTCCGTTATACGGCGTGGTCTTATGAGATATCATTTACCTGCTTGAACTATTTTAAACTATTTTACTCACACCAGTCCCATGACTGACCCGAAGTTTACTTTGTTTTGCTTTCCCTAAACTCTTGGGTGCCCAATTTTGTACGGGCAGTCATGTAGTCGGGATTTACAGATACTTGAAGAGCTGGAGCAGGAGGCTTCAGGATCATATAGCTATAGTTTATTTCCACTGTGTTGTAAGTGATGTACTTGATAATGATATGTATATTCAAGTAAAACCTTTATTTCAAGGATATGTTATCTATTATATGTTATTCGTTCCGCTGTGAGGCGTGTTACTCTGATGTTGTGTTCTTCTTCTTCTTCTATTCTAAATTTCTATCTTATCTTTCCTCACCCTCTAATTTCTTTCATTAATCATCCGGTATTTTCGACCCTTGGATGTTCGATATGTGTTGTATATCGGATGACCAAGGTCGCCAAAAACCCGGGTCATTACAGTTGGTATCAGAGCTTAAGTTAAGTAAATTACCTTGGCTCTGTGGCGTGACTCAGTAGAGATGGGGTTAGTAATACCCTAGATTGAGTTGAGTGTATATATACGAGTGAACGTATTTGTTATTGATATAAAAATTTGTTTTATATTGTGGAGATTTATTGGTTGAGCCGTTTATGAGTTCTGGTCGATCAGTTTGATCCATTGTATCGGTAGGAGTTGGTAAACACTTGAATACGATGGACCGTCATGGTATGTTTTGAAAAGAGGGTAAATGAAATAATTTTACCCAAATTATATTTTGATATAAAGGATTTATATTGGAATGATTATAATATATTGGATATATTGGTTGTTATTATAATCAAGTAAGATTATAAATTAAGTGGTTATGTAAATAACCAGTCAGAATTCATATAAGTGAAATACGTGAAATCATATTAGTTAAATCTGAAATTTAAACCAGAAATTGAATTAAAATTCTGGAAAATTGGATAAGTGTTTGTAATGGATTTGGATTAAAAATAAGGAAAATTTAAGATCCTGGGAGATTTTAAATTGTTTTACAAGCAGTGTGAATTATATTTTTGAAATGAATTTCAAAGTGGAAATGTTTAGAAATGGTTTTATAGTATTGAACTCACTTCGATCGATGGAAAATAGATTCTGATGATGACAGCTGCATCATCAGTATTCATTTTCGAGTTGTAAGTGACGAATTACTACCAGAGATACTGTTTTGAATTTGTTTTGGGAAAGACAAGTTGTGTTGAATTTCAAAAAGGAAAATTTGATTTTTGAAAAGAGTAAACTGCTTAAAAACTCCCAGGGAAAAACTATTTGAATTAAAAACAAATTTAACAGTAATTTGTGAAAGAAAATTTGAATTAAAGTAAAGCCAGTAAAGTGGTAACTGAGATTGGATTAAAATGATATCAAGTAAGTGGGATTGATAAGAGAGTGGAATCAAGAATAAAACTTGAGTTTGAAATGAAATGTGGCTTGGATAAGCGAATGGTTGTATTGGAGATAAAAGTGATTTGGATTTGATTTGAATGATATTGGTATATGCTGAACTAGCAGCAGATGTAGAGGATATAATGATATGCCCGACGAAAAGGTACCAGTTTATATTATATATTGGGTTTGAGATTTTGATGAGCTGAATTGGCAAGCTGCTTGGCTGTTTGATTTTCTTTTGGGTTGGAGATGGCCCAGAGAGGCGAGTTGGAGTTTGACGTATTGACCAGTACAAAGGAGGGGCTGGCGAAATTTTTCAAAAAGATTAAGGCATTAGAAAATTTTCAGGATTTTTGAAAATTTTCGTTGATAAGAATTAATTAATATTTAAGTGAAATTAAATTGGTCCAGTTGGAAACTGGAGTTAAGAAGCGAACAAATAAGTCTGACCAGTCAATAGGGTTTGATTCCTACCTTAGCAATTTCGAGGACGAAATTATTTTAAGTGGGGAAGAATGTAATGACCCGCATTTTTCAACGGTATAATAATTAATTTAATTATTTAAAGAGTAGTTTAGAGAATTTAAATGGTGGTTTAATTAAATAACGTGAATATTTAAATTAAAATAATAATTAAATAATATATTTAATTCTGAAATAATCAGAATTGGCTGAAATGACGATATGGTGTGAACCGGATCATCTGTGATATTTAATTCAGTTTAGAATTTGAATTAGAATAACGAATATAGTATATAAACGACAGTTTGAATGTATAATTATATTATAATTAAAATCGAGCTCGAAATGGCGCTGCAGTTCGTAAATTAGCGATTCGAACTTCAACTGAATATACAAAAGCCGTTTTAAATCGGATTTCTATGAAACAAGAAACGTTAAGAGTTGGTGAAGTATATTTTTCTAGTGGAAGAGAGAAATCGAGATTTCGTCGTGTTGATTTTGATTTATGTCCAAATCAAATCTTAGAAAAAGTCTCTATGGAATTCCTTTATAATTTATAAAGGAATTATTTATATTTTAAAAAAAAGATTTCATTTTAAATCGAATATCGATTTATATCGGGTTTTGAAATATCAAGCTGGAAATTCATATAGGAATATTCTAGAGTTGTGTGGTATCGTACGTGAATATACGATAATATTTATTTTTAAATATTTAATTTAATTATATTTAAATATATTTATATATATAAATAGGTTATTTAGAGCTTTAAAAATAGCCAGTTTTGCAAACAAAGTCGGAATTCGACGAAACTAATTTTGTTGGATCCGCAATGTCAAATAGTTGTTAGATTTCCAATTTCGTGATTTTTAGAGTCACTGTGTGGCCGTACAGATTTTTAGAGTGAAAAGTAGTTAGTATTTTGACGGTTAAAAATACGCTGTGTGAGCATACGGAGTCGGAATTTGACGAAACCAGTTTTGTTGGGGCCGTAATGTCGAACTCTATCTGCATGTCTAGTTTCGTGATTTTTAGGTGTCGTGTGTAATCACATGGATTTTTAGAAAGCAAAAAACAAATAGAAAATGAATAAAATAAATAAATATCCTAAGCATTGGTGATCAAAAAACATGCCACATACTCATCCTTTCCACAACACAAAACACGACCTTCCTATATAATTAAATTTGAAGCCGCCAGTGATCCTTTCTTCAAACGTGAACAATATCCCTCAAGAAAATCAAAAAGAAATCAAAAACAAATGTAAGAAATTTCTATAAATCATATAACATGTAAAAACCCGGAAATTCTGAGCCAATTTAAAATTTTTATTTTGGCAATTTTAACGAATTTTGAATATTTAAAATGAATTATTTTAAAAAATAACGACGAGAAATTTATTTTGAATATAATTCGAACGTATATATTTATATACATCGTCGTTAGAATATAAATAATTATATATAATTATAAAAGGAATTGAAAATGGCGTGGTAGTTCGATAATTCGATTTCAAATTTCAATTGAACATACCGGGTGCAAAATAAGTCGGATTTTGGCAAAACCAAAAATTTTAGAATCTAGTTGAGAATATCTTTTCAACGAATCTGAAAAATCGAAATTTCATAGCGGGAATCAAAAGTTATGCCCAGTTGAAAATTAAGAATAGTCGCTATGTAAATTATACATGGCCCAAAAAATCAAATTTTGCATACGGATGAATTTGGACTCGAAACCACTTCCATTGAGTTCGAAATGTCGTTTAGAACTACGAAAAGTATAAACTTCGATATATTCCGATATCCGGAATAGTGGCAATGGGCTTGAGCTTTTCGGTTAGCAAAACATAGCCCTTAAAAAGTGAAATTTTGCATACGAGCTCAGAATCCGACGAGATAAATTTTTATGGATTCACAATGACAAATTATTGTTGAGTTCCAAAGGGCGCGTCGAACGGAAATAGTATGTGGCCGTGCGAGCTAAAACAGTTCAGGGTAAAACATGTAGTCATTTTACAAAGGAACATTATTGATACGACCTCAGAATTCGATTCTACTTTTTTTTTTGGATTCGTATCGTCTAATAATGGTTAAATCCAAGAGGGCTTGATTTTTTGAGTTAGCATGTGAGCGTGCAAGAAGAAATGGTGCGCCAAAATCGCATTTTTAGAGCTTATCTGAGCATTTTTGAGAATTTTAGCGGACGGTCAAAGGAACTCGGAATTCGACGAAACTTATTTCGTTGGACTCGTCTTCACGTCTACTATGTCGTGTCCGAAATCCGCGGCAATTGGATATCGTCGGCGTTCGGACGATAGGCGAGAAACTAGCATATAATCACTTTTCCTCCAATTCCTTCTTTTTGCATTTTCCTCTTTAACGGGCACCTCCGCCCTCCCCGTCGCTGCCGCCCCTACATCAGCCATCGCCGGCCTCCACCAGCACCGCCACCTCCCTCCGACCACCCTCCTCCTCCTCCTCTTCTCTCTCCTCTTCTCTTTCTCTCTCTCCCTTCACAAACCTAAACCCTAGGAGCCACCAGCACCACCAAGGGCCCCTCCACCACCGCCGCCGCCCACCAGCACCCTCCCCACCTCTAATCTGGTCTAGCGCCGCCACCCCCCAGCCCAACTCCGACCGTGGGCCCCGCTACACCCAAAAACTCATTTTCACCAAAAATCCCATTTTGCAAATAACACCCTGTCCTTATTTCGCAAATAACTCCCAAACCGTGCGTTTCTAGCCAAAGTTCCTCCAGACCAAAGTCGAAGAGAACGATTTTCTCTTCGATTTGGTATATGATAGTCCTATTTTGCATTGCGGAGTTGTCGGGGAAACGCGTCCAAAGTCTGCTGTCCAAACATTGTCAAAATGCTGTCATTTCGCGATTTCCGGCGAAATGGCACATTTTCGGGAGGAAGACCACTAGACGAAAGTTGTCCGGAATGGCGCGTTTAAGCTAGAAAAAGAGATGGTGTGAAGATTGAAGCTCGTTTGCAAATTCTGGAACCAGAACAGCGAATCCGGGCGTTGGCCAAAAAAAAAAGTGAGTTCTCTCCGTTTTAAAGCTCCTATGGTTTTTGACGAATGTAGTAGTATAAAAATATGATTTTTATATTATAGAAAGAATAAAAATATGATTTTTATATTATAGGAAGAATAAAAATATGATTTTTATATAGTAGAGATAACAAAAATACGATTTTTATATATTATAGATAGTAAAGATTTGATCTTTACTATATGAACAACGGTATAAAAATAGAATTTTTATCTATATAGTAGTAGTATAAAAATATGATTTTTATATACATAGCAACAATATAAAAATGTGATTTTTATATATGTAGTGACTACGGGCAGTGAAATTGGCAAAAAGGCGAGCACGACGAAGATTTCAACATAAGAAGAGTCGTGGTGTTTGGTTTAGCTAGTCGGTGAGAACTTCTCACTCTAAATTTCCTTTTCTAGTTATAAATATATACTAGGATGTATACGGTGTTTAGTAGCATCCAACACCATTGTCCACAGACCATGGACTTGTTTGTTTGGTTGTGTAGTTGGTTAGATTATTTGATCTAAATTTGGTTGTTTGGTGAATTGAAATTGGTTTGATTGATATGTGTATGGCGTGGGCTATTACTTGACCGGGGATAAGGCTAGGCCTTGTCCCGTTTCTAGTACCGTGCCGTTATGCCGCCGAAATTTTCTAAAATAAGTTAGAAAAATAAAAATATCATTTTATTGTGTAAATGAACTGAATAGAAATTCATGTGTTGAAATAAAATATTTTATCGTTAAAAATATAATTTTTAACGTGTGTGTGAATAAAATAAAATATTCATTTACAAACCGGACGGTTTGTTTATGTACACCTATTTGAAGGACATTGATTGGGACGATAAATTTTACACATCGCCCAACTGCACAAATAAAATTTGTGTTTGATTGTTTGAAACCCCACATGGGTATTAGGATAAAATACGGCATACACTAATCCCAATAATTAGTTGTATGTCGATCGATGGATCGACAGGCTGTTATAAGCGTTAAATATCTATATTTGATGCTTGTACAGTGTAGTGCACTTTGGATGATGGTTGATTATTTATCGTTGCTATTATATACATGTGTTGTATGGAATCCATATAATTAACTTTATATGGTAATTGATTGGGCCTCATTCCAATTTAGAAAATAAAGAATATTATAAAATAAAGGTTCATGTGTTGACAGTACTCATCCGTTGAGATTAGTCATGTGTTGAACGAAATATTTTAACAATAAAATTTACATCTTTATCATATATAAAATTAGAAATTAACTGGAAAATAGATGAGATGAGTGGTCTCCTGGATATTGATCTGATGTTGGTTTCGGCCTTCTGGGTTAATATTTTGGGAATCGTTCTCTTACTAATTTACGGTTGGAGTCTGATTTGAAATCAAATGATAGATACCATAATTTTTATAAAATATATTAAATAACAAAAATAGTCACATGTGAACAGTACTCATTCGTTGAGATTAGTTATGTGTTGACAAAAATATAGAGTCATGTATTGAAAGAAATATAGATTCATTTGTTGAATAGAAAATGAATTCAAAATTGAATTGGAATTCGAATTGAATTGAATATAAAACGAATTCGAATTGAATATAAAACGAATTCGAATTGAATTGAATATATAACGAATTTGAATTGAATTGAATATAAAACGAATTCGAATTGAACTGAATATATAACGAATTCGAATTGAATATAAAACGAATTCGAATTGAATTGAATATATAACGAATTCGAATTGAATTGAATGTATAAAGAATTCGAATTGAATTGAATATATAACGAATTCGAATTGAATTGAATATATAACGAATTCGAGTTGAATTGAATATATAACGAATTCGAATTGAATTGAATATAAAAGAAATTCGAATTGAATATAAAACGAATTCGAATTGAATTGAATATAAAACGAATTCGAACTGAATTGGAAACGAATTGAAATAGAATAAAAATAAATTTGAAATGAAATCAAATTGAATTGGAATTTGAATTGAATTGAAATGAATTTAAAACGAATTTATAAGGAAAAATTCAATTTTGATTTGAATTTGAAATGGAAGTTGAAATTGTTTTTGAAACGAATTTAAAACTATTTATAAAATTCGTTTTAAATAGAAATCGACGAAGTATATATTATATATATATATAATATAATGGCCTGAATAGAACGCGCCGCGCCGCGGTAGTTCGCGAATTTCGACCATTGACTTCGAACGGATATTACGGGAGATCCGATCGTCGGATTCTCCTAAAACCGGAACCGTTGGGTTCGTATCGAAAAGAGCTTTCTAACGAATATTAGAAATTTGAAATCTAACGGTTGGATTTGGAGATACGTCCAAATCAAATTTGGAAAAGGTCGCTGTTAGTGCAGTTCGATGGCCGTTGATGCAAATCGACTGTACGGGCCTTGATAAAATTATTAAAAATAGTAATAATTTGTGTAAAATCATAAGAAATGATTTGGGAAAAATTGGGATGAAAAACTCCATGTTTGAAAAGATAAAAATAGATTTTTATAGAAATGAACTAGTTTTGAACTAAAATTAAAACCCATTTATTTTTAAAATAAATAAATTGGATTTGAAATGGGTTTTAAATAGAATAGATTTGTGGGTTTATCGTGAAGGGTGTTTTAAATAACACTTGTTCTTTAACCCGATTATAAATAGAATGTGATTTGGGTTTATCGTGAACTGTGTTTTAAATGACATTAGTTCTTTAACCCAGTAAAAGGAGTTTTAATGAACCTGCAATTAGATTGAAATGTGAATTAATAATTTAAATTATCAAATTTGGAAAGTGAGCGGGAATGGAGTATTACCAGTTTTGCTCCAAAGCGATAGTTAAATCTTTAATTAAATTTGAACGTGAAATGGTAATTAATTTTACCGATAACACCGTGGTGTTAGATATGGAGTATTACCAGTTTTGCTTATGGGATGAATAGGTTGGGATTGGGAAATAAAATAAATAATTACTTCGGCGTGGTTCGCTAATCTCGACTAGTTTGGAAAACCATAATTTGGTTTGATATGACATCCAATGGAAGATTAAAGAATAAATTTTAAAGAATTTATCTTTGATAAAATTAATGGGAACCTTTCCCTAAGAATATGAAATTTAGAAACTAGCTGTAGGTTAGCTAAGAAGAATGGTTTCCTGGGTATTGACCTGATGTTGGTTTCGGCCTTCGGGGTTAATATTTGGGAAATTGTTCTCTTGTTGATTTACGGTTAGTGGCTGCTAAATTGGAATGAGGCGTATGTTGTGTTTGTGTAACATTTGTTTTAATATACGCGGGTTGTTCGGAAAGACCGGGTTTATACCCATTCTGAATAACCGATTCGACGATAAGTCGTAGATGATGACGGTGGTCGAAGACCAGAAGTCTTCACATCGTTTGGATAATTACTGATGATCCTGATTGGGCTGTACACCCAAGAGGATGGAAATAGTTAGTGGTCGTCCAGACGTACTTGGAGATCGATGGATATGCGAGGAAAGTGTCTCCGGTTTCGTTCAGACCCAAAATGAACTTGTAAATGGACTGTGTGTCTGACTTCGGATTTTATTCTGTGTTGATTGATCTCCATTAAATATACATCTGTTTGGCGGCGGAGAATTTATTCTCTTGCTTAACGCCCTTCTCTGAGACATACGAGCTCAGAGGTTGTATATCGATGGACATCAGTCGCATGGCATGAATTGCCTGTGTGGCACCCTAAGTGGCAATTGATCAAGGCTTCTGTTGAAAAGCAAAGTCTTGTGGTTGATGATCAAAGCACAGCCTCTGTGGCGTAGCTTTGTGTATAACGTGAATTCGCGAGCCTCACACCTCGGTATGAGTTAAAAACGGGATAAGGACTGCAGGGAGAGCACGACGTTTTTTTCTAGCTTTGGTGGTGTCAGTGACTTACCAGCCCTGACATTTATATACTTTTCACCTATGTGGTTGTTGGATGAGGCGCCTCGATTTTAGGTCTGTAAGGACCAGGAAACGTGCGTTCAGGAATTACCAATCCTCAAACGTAAGAGAGGACCGACCCTGAAGCATCCAAGGGTTACCCAGAGTGTGTAGTCCTGAGGCATTTGCTAGAGTGTCTCGAATCGGAGAGGAGCTTGCCCCTTTCCTCGACTCATGACGGAAATCCAATTTCCAATACGTGATATTGCGATTTTAATTGTAGAACTAGTATTGCGACATGATATATGGTACCCATGCCGTCTATGATTGATATTTATGATTGAAATTGTTTTGACACTATACACCTATAATAGTATCAAATGATTTGTTTTTAAACGTACCAAGCATGTTTGGCTATTAAAAGGGAAAACCCTATCCTCCGGCTTGCGTTGCATTGTGTGATGGGACCTGGGTCTTATAATAGCTTCATTTTTCGAAAAAGCATTGCGTTGTCTTTTCTATGCACTGGTATTCTTGGGAGGAAACCCGTTCCGTGTTATACGGCGTGGTCCCTTGAATTACTCTCTTTTAAAGTAAAGTTTTAAATAACTGTTTTAGTTCTCACACCAGTCACATGACTGACCTGAAGTTTATTGTTTTAACCTAAACTCTGGGTGCCCTTATTTTCGACATGGGCAGCTAGTAGTTTTGGTTTTGCAGATTTATATTCACAGGATCCTGATTTACATCTGGAATGATACTCGGAAAGTTCTGTATCCGTGTATTACTTTCAGTTGTGTTATATATTGTTTTTCCGCTGCTATGTAACTTATTGTAATCTCTGATATTTATCGAATGTAATTTATTCGTTTATACTCTGTATATTCTTGTATCTGATGGAATTGTTGTAATAGCAATGAAATGCTATTCTGTCTGCGTTCTGATTGGTCTTGTCCTCAAAGTATCCGCTCTTTCCTTACCGGGGAAATTACGGGTTCTTACAATTGGTATCAGGGATTTGGTTTATAGAGCTCGAGAACAAGACACATTAGAACCGAATGAAAGAATTCATCAGATATTGGATTAGTAAAATCCAATTAGAATGACTCGTTAGAGATAGGATCTGTAGTATCCTAGAATGAGTGTGAAGGGTATATTTTTCAAATGAAAACAATTTTGTGTTGAAATTTAAACCATCTTATACGTATTTGTATAATTTATTTATATTGATTTGAACAATCTAGTATATAAAGGTTTTGCATATATGCGTCATGAACGTATATTCGAAGTTTTAATATATTAGATAGATATAGAGTCACACTCTAGTTGCCCGGACATGGTCCTGATGATGAAGTATACCATCACCAGTATTTATCTTCGAGTGACGAAGGTGTGATATCTATATATTTCCATTAGACTGGTGTGAGAACCAAAACTAGATAGGTTTATTGTTGTGATTTGGCATCAAAAACATGTTTTTCTGTATATATATCAAATTATGAATTTGAAAAGCTATTTCACTAATTGATTGATGGTTGTGTTGTATGATTATTTATTTAAACCATTTTGTGAATGAATGGTGAATTTAGGCCTAATTGAACCAAATATTGAATTGTATTGTAAATTATTTGCAGATGCATGCATACACATATATATGTTTGAACAGGTAAATGGATTAGCTGTTGAGTAAAGAATTTATTAGCGTACCCGACAAATAGGTAAACCTTAATGAGTTGGATGCACACTTTTATTATTATATCAACTCCTGTGAGTGCCATTGGATGCGGAGTGCGGGTTATTCTGTGTGTAATTAATAAATGTCGCCATAGGATAGTAACAATTAATTTTGAACTACACTGCATGACATACTTCCTGAAGATGGCATACTTCTTGAGATCACATTCTTCATCATATACCACACAAGCATTTGGAGCTTGTGTGACGAGGTGGAAGATTTACCATACGAGCGAGAAGCTTGTATGGCGATGACTATATATTACAGGTTGAATTGATGACAGATATGGACTACATATTACAGGTTGAACTGATGACTGATATGGACAATATAAAATTGTAACGGTAAAATTGCCAGATTAATAAAGACCCCACACGGGTCTGGAGTTGACAATAATCACGTCTCTCTAGTCATTAGATACGGCACATGGATTATTTATTTCCCACACGGGACGAGGTGACAAGAATTTATTCTCTGGAGCAATTAAAATACACACTCCCTCAGGCTTTGACAGGGTGACGAGAATTTATTCTCTGGAGTTATTATCTATACACGCTCCCCTGTAAACACCTGATTATATCACTATAAATATGTGTATGCTTTATAGGATTTATTGGGTACCTAATACAACCCAATAAATTTCCAAACCCCTCCCCGTACAAAGGAGGTTATGGCGAAATTTTTCGAAAATTCCGGGTGTTAGCCAAATTTTTGAAGAATTTGAAAATTCTCAGAAACTGAAAAGTTGGAGAATGGAAGCCAGAATGAACGTTGAGTTGGTTTTTAAAACAACTTTCGGCTTCGTTCCTTTTCGGGGACGAAAAGTTTTAAGTGAGGGAGAATGTAACAACTCGGAAATTCTGATCCAATTTAAAGTTTTTATTTTGGCAATTTTAATGAATTTTGAATATTTAAAATGAATTATTTTAAATAATAACGACGAGAAATTTATTTTGAATATAATTCGAATGTATATATTTATATACATCGTCGTTAGAATATAAATAATTATATATAATTATAAAAGGAATTGAAAATGGCGTGGTAGTTCGATAATTCGATTTCAAATTTCAATTGAACATACCGGGTGCAAAATAAGCCGGATTTTGGCGAAACCAAAATTTTTAGAATCTAGTTGAGAATATCTTTTCAACGAATCTGAAAAATCGAAATTTCATAGCGGGAATCAAAAGTTATGCCCAGTTGAAAATTAAGAATAGTCGCTATGTAAATTATACATGGCCCAAAAAATCAAATTTTGCATACGGATGAATTTGGACTCGAAACCACTTCCATTGAGTTCGAAATGTCGTTTAGAACTACGAAAAGTATAAACTTCCATATATTCCGATATCCGGAATAGTGGCAATGGGCTTGAGCTTTTCGGTTAGCAAAACATAGCCCTTAAAAAGTGAAATTTTGCATACGAGCTCAGAATTCGACGAGATAAATTTTTATGGATTCACAATGACAAATTATTATTGAGTTCCAAAGGGCGCATCGAACGGAGTTAGTATGTGGCCGTGCGAGCTAAAACAGTTCAGGATAAAACATGTAGTCATTTTACAAAGGAACATTATTGATACAACCTCAGAATTCGATTCTACTTTTTTTTTCTGGATTCATATCGTCTAATAATGGTTAAATCCATGAGAGCTTAATTTTTTTGAGTTAGCATGTGAGCGTGCAAGAAGAAATGGTGCGCCAAAATCGCATTTTTAGAGCTTATCTGAGCATTTTTGAGAATTTTAACGGACGGTCAAAGGAACTCGGAATTCGACGAAACTTATTTCGTTGGACTCGTCTTCATGTCTACTATGTCGTGTCCGAAATCCGCGGCAATTGGATATCGTCGGCGTTCGGACGATAGACGAGAAACTAGCATATAATCACTTTTCCTCCAATTCCTTCTTTATAATTTCCTCCTTCCTCCTTTTTGCATTTTCCTCTTTAATGGGCACCTCCACCATCCCCGTCGCTGCCGCCCCTACATCAGCCACCGCCGGCCTCCACCAGCACCACCACCTTCCTCCGACCACCCTCCTCCTCCTCCTCTTCTCTCTCCTCTTCTCTTTCTCTCTCTCCCTTCACAAACCTAAACCCTAGGAGCCACCACCACCACCACGGGACCCTCCACCACCGCCGCCGCCCACCAGCACCATCCCCACATCCAATCAGGTCCAGCGCCGCCACCCCCCAACCCAACTCCGACCGTGGGCCCCGCTACACCCAAAAACTCTTTTTCACCAAAAATCCCGTTTTGCAAATAACACGCTGTCCTTATTTCGCAAATAACTCCCAAACCGTGCGTTTCTAGCCAAAGTTCCTCTAGACCAAAGTAGAAGAGAACGATTTTCTCTTCGATTTGGTATATGATAGTCCTATTTTGCATTGCGGAGTTGTCAGGAAAACGCGTCCAAAGTCTGCTGTCCAAACACTATCAAAATGCTGTCTTTTCACGATTTCCGACGAAATAGCACATTTTCGGGAGGAAGACCACTAGGCGAAAGTTGTCCGGAATGGCGCGTTTAAGCTAGGGGAAAAGATGGTGTGAAGATTGAAGCTCGTTTGCAAATTCTGGAACCAGAACAGCGAATCCGGGCGTTGGCAAAAAAAAAAGGTGAGTTTTCTCCGTTTTAAAGCTTCTATGGTTTTTGACGAATGTAGTAGAATAAAAATATGATTTTTATATTATAGAAAGAATGAAAATATGATTTTTATATTATAAGAAGAATAAAAAATATGATTTTTATATAGTAGAGATAATAAAAATACGATTTTTATATTATATAGATAGTAAAGATTTGATCTTTACTATATGAACAGTGGTATAAAAATAGAATTTTTATCTATATAGTAGTAGTATAAAAATATGATTTTTTATATACATAGCAACAATATAAAAATGTGATATTTATATATGTAGTGACTACGGACAGTGAAATTGGCAAAAAGGCGAGCACGACGAAGATTTCTACATAAGAAGAGTCGTGGCGTTTGGTTTAGCTAGTCGGTGAGAACTTCTCACTCAATTTCCTTTTCTAGTTATAATTATATACTAGGATGCAGACAGTGTTTAGTAGCACCCGACACCATTGTCCACAGACCATGGACTTGTTTGTTCGGTTGTGTAGTTGGTTAGATTATTTGATCTAAATTTGGTTGTTTGGTGAATTGAAATTGGTTTGATTGATATGTGTATGGCGTGGGCCATTACTAGACCGGGGATAAGGCTAGGCCTTGTCCCGTTTCTAGTATCGTGCCGTTATGCCGCCGAAATTTTCTAAAATAAGTTAGGAAAATAAAAATATCATTTTATTGTGTAAATGAACTGAATAGAAATTCATGTGTTGAAATAAAATATTTTTTTTTTTGAAAATTGGTTCACTTTATTATAATAAAAGCAGTACAGTAGACAGGTTAGCATACTAACCGTTACAACTAGAAAACAACAAAACAAGATATAGAAAAACATAAAATAAAAGAAACACTAAAACTAATCTAAGAGAAGACCCGGCCCATGATGAGGCCAATCCTCTTGTATCTCGCTACCACCGAGCAAATAGCTCCATAATTATACCAAAGACAACCCTACTCCAAACCCCAAAAACAGCAAAATACCAACAGCTTGTAAGATAATACTGCATAATACTCTCGTGGTTAATTTCAAACATTAAATCTGGTTGACGACTCATAGACGCCTGTGAATTCTGTCTTAATGTTGAAACTTCAAATGATAATGTAGCATGAAAGTATCCAATCTGCCGTGATCTGAAAGTCCATTGAGCCTGGAGAATTAGATATCATTGATAAACCTGGTATAGCCATGTCAGTATTGGCATTCTATCGAAAACTCATAAATGAGCAGTAAAAATCCATACGCCATTCTTTATAGGAACCTCTGCTCATAATAAATCCCAAATCCATCTAGAAGAACAATCAACAATCTACACAATCTTCAAACTCATAAACGGTTTCTCATGATTTTGAAATACCATGTAGAATATTGAAAGACAACTTGATCACATAGAGGGATTTTGGGACGGAAAAGGAAACCTAAGTTCTAATCTTCGGAACTGATCGAAGTTGTACAGATCAGGTAGTAAGGTCTGATATTTGAGTTAAACGATTTGTGGAAGTAAATTGATAGAAAACAAATGGCTTAACAACGAGAAGAAATCGTTGAAGGTTACAGATGTAAAACAAATGATAAACAGTTGGAGAAATTCTCAAACCAGATCTGAGTGCAAAAGACCGAAACCACTAATCCATACCAACACCAACCAGCTTGGTGAGAAAACTCCAGTCAAGTGGATCCATTAATTCGACACAGAAAAACTAAAGCACTGGAGTCCATAGACATAGCAATTCACGAAGAACCTTTCATCAGTTAATTAAAGGAGAATTAAATTTCCAATGGCTCATTTTCTTCTTCAAAATTCCCAATAAAACATAATTGGCACCAGAACACTGCAAATATTGACTGCTAAATGAACTTGCCGCTGATCAACAGTAACCAATTTAAAAGTATAACCCACACCATTATGAATGATATATAAATTGCACCTAGATCCCCAAATGTAGAGCAGCAAAATATATGAACATCAAGGTGTTGGAATTTATGAACTTATCCCAACCAAAATCCAAACGCATTGCTAAACGATAACATCAACAGATCGAAAACCATGAATCCCCAAGCCTCACGCAATTTTCCAATAAGAACAAAACCTTAAAATCAACCCAAACAAAATAATTACTAGGCACCGAGAGACAATAATCGAGTCTGAAATACTCTTCGGTAGACCAGATCTGCAATTAAGTTCGGATGAATCTCAAGGATCAAAGCCGTTGCGATATGAAAATCTGGGGAATACGGCTTGATCTGGAGCTGGAGAATGCGTAGATCTGGTTTTGTAGTGCGTTGATCAAACGAAACGTTGATTGCAGATTCACAAAACTGCAGTTATCTCCTTGAAGCATAGATCTAAAATAAAAGACTGGTATACAATCGTAGGAAAACCAGATCTGACTTTGGTTGGGATAGCAGATCTGGCGATGTGAATATTAGGGTTAAAAAGGTGAATTAGAAGTATCAAATCTGAAAAAAATAATGAAAAACGAAAGAATGAAAAACTGATTGACAACAGAAGGCTTATCAACGAGAAAACCTCGTTGAAGGTTGCAGATGGAAGGCGATATGAAGTAAATAAAATATTTTATCGTTAAAAATATAATTATTAACGTGTGTGTGAATAAAATAAAATATTCATTTACAAACCGGACAGTTTGTTTATGTACACCTATTTGAAGGACATTGATTGGGATGATAAATTTTACACAGCGCCCAACTGCACAAATAAAATCTATGTTTGATTGTTTGAAACCCCACACGGGTATTGGGATAAAATACGGCATACACTAATCCCAATAATTAGTTGAATGTCGATCGATGGATCGACAGGCTGTTATAAGCATTAGATATCTATATTTGATGCTTATATAGTGTAGTGCACTTTGGATGATGGTTGTTCATTTATCGTTGCTATTATATACATATGTTGTACGGAATCCATATAATTAACTTTATATGGTAATTGATTGGGCCTCATTCCAATTTAGAAAATAAAGAATATTATAAAATAAAGGTTCATGTGTTGACAGTACTCATCCGTTGAGATTAGTCATTTGTTGAACGAAATATTTTAACAATAAAATTTACATCTTTATCATATATAAAATTAGAAATTAACTGGAAAATAGATGAGATGAGTGGTCTCCTGGATATTGATCTGATGTTGGTTTCGTCCTTCGGGTTAATATTTAGGGAATCGTACTCTTACTAATTTACGGTTGGAGTCTGATTTGAAATCAAACGATAGATACCATAATTTTTATAAAATATATTAAATAACAAAAATAGTCACACGTGGACAGTACTCATTCGTTGAGATTAGTCATGTGTTGACAAAAATATAGAGTCATGTATTGAAAGAAATATAGATTCATTTGTTGAATAGAAAATGAATTCAAAATTGAATTGGAATTCGAATTGAATTGAATATAAAAGAAATTAGAATTGAATTGAATATATAACGAATTCGAATTGAATATAAAACAAATTCGAATTGAATTGAATACAAAATGAATTTGAATTGAATTGAATATAAAACGAATTCGAATTGAATTGAATATAAAACGAATTCAAATTGAACTGAATATATAACGAATTCGAATTGAATATAAAACGAATTTGAATTGAATTGAATATACAACGAATTCGAATTGAATTGAATATATAACGAATTCGAATTGAGTTGAATATATAACGAATTCAAATTGAATTGAATATATAACGAATTCGAATTGAATTGAATATAAAAGAAATTCGAATTGAATTTAATATATAACGAATTCGAATTAAATTGAATATAAAACGAATTCGAATTGAATTGAATATAAAACGAATTCGAACTGAATTGGAAACGAATTGAAATAGAATAAAAATCAATTTGAAATGAATTCAAATTGAATTGGAATTTGAATTGAAATGAATTTAAAACGAATTTATAAGGAAAAATTCAATTTTGATTTGAATTTGAAATGGAAGTTGAAATTGTTTTTGAAACGAATTTAAAACTATTTATAAAATTCGTTTTAAATAGAAATCGACGAAGTATATATTATATATATTATATATATAATATAATGGCCTGAATAGAACGCGCCGCACCGCGGCACTTCGCGAATTTCGACCATTGACTTCGAACGGATATTACGGGAGATCCGACCGTCGGATTCTCCTAAAACTGGAACCGTTGGGTTCGTATCGAAAAGAGCTTTCTAATGAATATTATAAATTTGAAATCTAACGGTTGGATTTGGAGATACGTCCAAATCAAATTCGGAAAAGGTCGCTGTAAGTGCAGTTCGATGGCCGTTGATGGAAATCGACTGTACGGGCCTTGATAAAATTATTAAAAATAGTAATAATTTGTGTAAAATCATAAGAAATGATTTGGGAAAAATTAGGACGAAAAACCCCATGTTTGAAAAGATAAAAATAGATTTTTATCGAAATGAACTAGTTTTGAACTAAAATTAAAACCCATTTATTTTTAAAATAAATAAATTGGATTTGAAATGGGTTTTCAATAGAATTGATCTGTGGGTTTATCGTGAAGGGTGTTTTAAATAACACTTGTTCTTTAACCCGATAATAAATAGAATGTGATTTGGGTTTATCGTGAACTGTGTTTTAAATGACATTAGTTCTTTAACCCAGTAAAGGGAGTTTTAATGAATCTGCAATTAGATTGAAATGTGAATTAATAATTTAAATTATCAAATTTGGAAACTGAGCGAGAATGGAGTATTACCAGTTTTGCTCCAAAGCGATAGTTAAATCTTTAATTAGATTTGAACGTGAAATGGTAATTAATTTTACAGATAACACCGTGGTGTTAGATATGGAGTATTACCAGTTTTGCTTCATGGGATGAATTGGTTGGGATTAGGAAATAAAATAAATAATTACTTCGGTGTGGTTCGCTAATCTCGACTAGTTTGGAAAATCATAATTTGGTTTGATATGACATCCAATGGAAGATTAAAGAATAAATTTTAAAGAATTTATCTTTGATAAAATTAATGGGAACCTTTCCCTAAGAATATGAAATTTAGAAACTAGCTGTAGGTTAGCTAAGAAGAATGGTTTCCTGGGTATTGATCTGATGTTGGTTTCGGCCTTCGGGGTTAATATTTGGGAAATTGTTCTCTTGTTGATTTACGGTTAGTGGCTGCTAAATTGGAATGAGGCGTATGTTGTGTTTGTGTAACATTTGTTTTAATATACGCGGGTTGTTCGGAAAGACCGGGTTTATACCCATTCTGAATAACCGATTTGACGATAAGTCGAAGATGATGACGGTGGTCGAAGACCAGAAGTCTTCACATCGTTTGGATAATTACTGATGATCCTGATTGGGCTGTACACCCAAGAGGATGGAAATAGTTGGTGGTCGTCCAGACGTACTTGGAGATCGATGAATATGCGAGGAAAGTGCCTCCGGTTTCGTTCAGACCTTGAACGAACTTGTAAATGGACTGTGTGTCTGACATTGGATTTTATTCTGTGTTGATTGATCTCCATTAAATATACATCTTTTTGGCAGGGGAGAATTTATTCTCTTGCTTAACGCCCTTCTCTGAGACGTACGAGCTCAGAGGTTGTATATTGATGGACATCAGTCGCATGGCATGAATTGCCTGTGTGGCACGCCTAAGTGGCAATTGATCAAGGCTTCTGTTGAAAAGCAAAGTCTTGTGGTTGATGATCAAAGCACGACCTTTGTGGCGTAGCTTTGTGTATAACGTGAATTCACGAGCCTCACACCTCGGTATGAGTTTAAAACGGGATAAGGACTACAGAGAGAGCACGACGTTTCTTTCTAGCTTTGGTGGTGTCAGTGACTTACCAACCCTGACATTTATATACTTTTCACCTATGTGGTTGTTGGATGAGGCGCCTCGATTTTAGGTCTGTAAGGACCGAGAAACGTGTGTTCAGGAATTGCCAATCCTCAAACGTAAGAGAGGACCGGCCCTGAAGCATCCAAGGGTTACCCAGAGTGTGTAGTACTGAGGCATTTGCTAGAGTGTCTCGAATCGGAGAGAAGCTTGCCCCTTGCCTCGACTCATGATGGAAATCCAATTTCCAATATGTGATATTGCAGTTTTAATTGTAGAACTAGTATGGCGACATGATATATGGTACCCATGTCGTCTATGATTGATATTTATGATTGAAATTGTTTTGACACTATACACCTATAATAGTATCAAATGCTTTGTTTTTAAACGTACCAAGCATGTTTGGCTATTATAAGGGAAAACCCTATCCTCCGGCTTGCGTTGCATTGTGTGATGGGACTTGGGTCTTATAATAGCTTCATTTTTCGAAAAAGCATTGCGTTGTCTTTTCTATGCACTGGTATTCTTGGGAGGAAACCCGTTCTGTGTTATACGGCGTGGTCCCTTGAATTACTCTCTTTTAAAGTAAAGTTTTAAATAACTGTTTTAGTTCTCACACCATTCACATGACTGACCTGGAGTTTATTGTTTTAACCTAAACTCTGGGTGCCCTTATTTTCGACACGGGCAACTAGTAGTTTTGGTTTTGCAGATTTATATTCACAGGATCCTGATTTACAGCTGTAACGATACTCGGAAAGCTCTGTATCCGTGTATTACTTTCAGTTGTGTTTTATATTGTTTTTTCGCTGCTATGTAACTTATTGTAATCTCTGATATTTATCGAATGTAATCTATTCGTTTATACTCTGTATATTCTTGTATCTTATGGAATTGTTGTAATAGCAATGAAATGTTCTTCTGTCTACGTTCTGATTGGTCTTGTCCTCAAAGTATCCGCTCTTTCCTTACCGGGGAAGTTACGGGTCCTTACATAACATGTATATATGAGATGGTATGGGTGTAGGCTTCAGGCTCGTACCCCTCTTGTTATGTTCGACGTCAGTATTGGGGCTTGCGATTTTTAAAGAAATTCTAGGGTTCAAGGAACCCGCGATTTGAAGGACCAATTCGAGTAATGGTTGTTGTTTTTGGGTTTATGAGGTCAAGGAGAGTTTGTTGGCCAAGTATCGTCGATTTTGAGGGCAGTCGAGTTCGTTATTTTCACTGACCTACCGTTCGACGGGTTTGTGGGGATGAGCTCGAGCCGTACGAAAGGGGTATGGGTGGAAAGAGGGTTTGAAGAGGAAGATTATGGGTATTTTTTTGGGATTTATAATTGAAAGGAGATGGAGCTGCGAGTGGAATAACGTGATGGGTTTTGGGTTGCCAATGTCGATCTGAGAACGGATTGTTTGAGGAAGAAGAGTAGCAGTTTAAATGGGGTTAAGTAAGAAGTATTTGTTTTATTTATTTAGTTATATTTGTTATAAGAAGGGGATTTGTATATATGTGTTACGGGTGTTAATGGACTGTCAACGTGAATTAACTGAAGGTCGGCCTTGTTTAACAAACTGGAGTAGGATTGAGATTTGTGGAGTTTGTTTGAATTAGCGTGATGAATGGAGAGTTATTTAGAGGAGTTGATGGCAGTTATATGGAGGACGTTAGTTGAACATTGTGGTTGACGTGAGGATTTGAAAAGGACATGTTTAATTCTTCTGGGGTTCGGAACTAAAGAGGAGTTGTACAGCAGAAGGTGGGCAGTTTGAATAGTTGGGCTATGCGCTGATTATACAAGGTAAGGTCCATAAATTATTAAATAAATTAAGTCAGTTTAAAGAGAAAAATATATATATGAAACTTGTCGATATGATAACTTATCCATACTTTATTAGAATTTTGTAACGTCCCGCATTTTTGTCGGTTCGTATTTGAATATTTAAATCAGTTTAAATATTGAATTCAGAATACAAATGGATTTATATATTAATTAAAACGAAGTTGAATGTATATAAATATATATTAATTATAATCGAGCTCAGAACGACCCTGCAGTTCGAAATTTAACGTTCTGAACTTCAACTGAGTGTACCAGACTCGTTTGGAATCGGATTTCTTCGAAACTAGAAACGTTGGAATCTGTTGAACTGTATCTTTCCAACAGATGTGAAAAACCAAGATTTCGTCGCATATACTGCAAGATATGTCCAAATCAAATATTCAAAATGTCGTTGTAGAAGCATATATCGACTGTAACGGTTATTTGAATATAACTTGATATCGGTTGCAAATCGGGACAAGGTTCTTTTGAGGCGCAGTAATAATTTAATTTTTAGAATTTTACTGTAATTTTTAATTAATTAAATATGCAACTTTTTATTTGGAGTATTTCGCACCCTGTATCGATATTTCGGGATTTCACAGAATGAGTCAAACTACCGGTATTATTATATTTTTGGGATCGTAGCACCTCGATCGTTACGATCGTATTGTTACTTCTGTCCGTGGCAGTACGTAAACGAATAAAATTTTTATATACCAGAGACCGTGAAGACTTCTCTTTAGAAAAACAAAATAGATAACTTGTTTAGTCTCGCCCCATAGAAGCACTTACTTTTCCCAGTTGTACCTGCGCATGTCCCTTCCATTTCATCACTTTTCCAAGCAACCAACATTACATGCATTCTCATTTCCAACCAAAGGAAGCCCAAGTCCATAGTATGCATGCATGTCCTTCTTTGAAGTAGGTTTGTATACCTCATAGCCTATATAAAAAAAAACGTGTATATATAAACAATTGGCCCAGAAGTACCTAGCCCTAACGTATGTGTATGCCTTGCTCTCGTAATGTCTCTTCTTTCTTAAATACATAGCATACTTTACTTGGAAACTTAAACTACCCTATAGCCAGCATCCTAGCAAGAAGCTACTAAAATATCTATAACTTAACGCCTAAGCACAGACCATGCTACACCATAACCCTATAACATACCTATTGTTTTCTTTAACTTAATGTTGCACGTCCCTATTCCTTAGTAAGAAAGGAAACACCCTCATGTCATACTCCTAGTATGCTATTCCTACCCCTGCTCTCCGTCATTTAAGGGTACAGACCATACCTTATTTCTTCATTTTTAAATATGCAGACACTTCCACCATGCTGAAGGACACAACTAGTTGAAAATATCTTTGCTAGTGAAATGACGCTGCCCTTATCTTGTTCGTACCTATATATATATATATATATAAATATATATGAGTCTCGCAAACCATTCATAATATCAAAAAACAAAACCTCCAACTTCTCCTCAAATTTAAATACTCAGCACTTATATGAAAACCGCCAAGCTACACGATGAACAAATCTATGTTGTGTTCGACAGACTGGAGCCTGCATGGTTGGTGCGTTGGAGAGAAAAACAGTAATAGGGTTTCGACGCAAGTTCTGTCTTCCACCTGCCGATACTAAGGTCGGAAATATCACGACATTAGGAAGATCTGGAGTGGAAGCATTTCATGGAGGAGGAGCTTGCTCAGACAATATACGGGAGGTACGGTTTTCAGTTGTAAAGAACGGAAGTGGAGTTTGGGTGCTGTGCGAGTGGTATTGGCAGGACGTGGCCATTCAGGAGGAATGAAGGACGTAGGGGAGAGAGAGTGGGGAGCTCACGTGTTCCTATTTGTGAAGGAAGAGGGACGTGGAGTTCAAAGTTTGGGGAGGGGAAGACAGCAAATCAAAATGTGAAGGTTTAGTAAGAAGAAACCGTACACGTGTGGACCAAGTGAGCGAACCAAAAATAAATGGCGTCGACATTGTGACAAGCGGTGGAAAGAAGGGTGGCGTAAATCTAGAATTAAAGAATCAAACAGAACTGGTCACATTGGAATTCATGGTAGACACAAATCATTATTCAACGGTTAACATGCCAAGGTGAGTAAAATCACTAACTCTGATCTATTTTAAAATATTTTAATTATATTTTAATGTTGTTTGAATGCTGTGTGATGGTCGAGTAGGTAGATTGCAATTAATTTGGTTGAATATTATATACCGTTACATATGTACACATCATCGATTGGACACTGATTCCACCGATTAGAATATCCCCTAGTATAGAGTTAGTGTAAATTTTATGTACTGACATCTGTGGATGCGGAAACCGGTTGGAGGAATCCGACCGGATTCCTTGATAATTATATGTACTGTTTGTTTTGTATGAACCCGAATTATATTTAAAACCCCATGTGAATATTGATGTTGAACGGAAATTCAACATCTATTTCGATAAATAAATAAACGATATCGATTTAGAAAGTGGTGACAGTCGACCGTAAACCCATCGTTTTGTTAAGGAGTTGATTGGCCGTCAGGCAAATCAACTAAGATAATTATTAAAATTATATTTTTATAATTAAAAAGATGGTTTAAATTTATGATAGAAGTTCTATTACAAACCAGTATTTTAAAGTTCGTTTTTATAAAATAAATAAAAACGATTGTTGATATTTAAATAAGTTTATAAAGCAGAAATTATCCAATGATTAAATATTTGGATAATTATATTTAAGATAAACAATTTAGAAATATTATTAGATTAATTATATTAATCTAATGTTAAGAAGTAATTCAAATCAGTTAAAGAATTTACTGATGGAATGAAGTTGATTTAATCAACTGTTATTTGGGAAAATGATTATCAGATTAATCGGATTTTAGTTAATCTAATGAAAACAGTTTGGAAATAAATTAATCAAGATTAATGAGATTAGTTACCCGTTTAACTTAAGAAGTTATAAATAGAATGATGGAATGAAATGAAAGCAAAGAGTAAATGTTTAAAAATAAATAATAATAAACAACGAAGATTTCAAAGGATGAATATGATGTTATAGAACCGTATTCCAAAGTAAAACAAGGAAATACGATTTGATGAATATTATAAGTAATAAAGGATTAGAATACAGACTTATATCTGTCCTAAGGTAAGAACGTTTTCGATCAAGGTCTGAGAGGTAAAAAGAATACCCCAACTTGAACGGCTTCACTATTATCGAGGAATGATATCAGTTTGTGACAGAGATAGATGTTAAGATTAGTAGAAAAGGAATATGGCAGCATATGCAAGTTTAGAACTATAGCGATAAAATAAACGTTGTTGATTTGGCTTAAGCGTAACTGTTATGTCGAGACTAGTTATAACATAGAATATTATAGCGTATGATAAGTTTGAACTATAGCGATAAAATAACGCTGTTGATAAGGTAAGGGTGACTATAATGTTGAGATTAGTTATAAAGGGAATATTACAGCGTATGACAAGTTTAGAACTATAGCAACAAATTAACTGCTGTTGATTAGACTTAAGCGTGACTTTTATATATAGCAGCACTTCCTAGGAAATGAAGCAGTTTAGTTGAAATCCACTTATTCGAAAGTGAGAAATAACGATGTCATAAGATAAGAATCAGTTTTAGAAAGAGAAATTGGTGAATCGTGTTAGAAAACAATGACAACATTTCGATGTTCAAAATGTGATTAGAATTTAAACCGTTAGGATTTGGAACTAGAATTCGACGATGTCGAAAGTATTAAAAATAAACTATTTTTAGGGATTATAATCTGATAGAATAATGAACATTTAGTTTTAAACAAATAAATGTTGATAGGATAGAAATCAGTATTTAGTTATAAACTTGATATAGATTTGATAATAAGTTGACTTAGAGACAGAGTTTATAAAGTGGAATAGGAGTGAAAAGTATGAAAGAGATTTCGGTAAACAAGATAAGGGAGATTATTACGTGAATAAAGATTTATATGATCAAGGTGTTTAGATTTCTATAAGAAGGGATAGTATTCCCATTTCAAAGGGAATAATGTTTTAAAAGTGAACATGGGGCCGATTAAAAGGTTAAAAAGGAAATTGGAAATATTTTCCAATATAAATAGGGTAGATTATCCAAGTATAGAAATAAAGAATGTGAAAACAATGGATCGAACATTGATAACGTATATTTTCTGGAATATGAAAGAATAAGGGTTTTATAATAACTGGAAATGTTTTCCAAGAGTGTAAAAGGGTAAATCGGGAGTATAGTAATATCCGGTAAGATATGAGAATTCGAATAATAAAAATGAATGTCGAATAAAAAGTGCCCGTGGTTGTGTGACGTTAGTTATACATTAGAATGGATGTTGTTTTTACTTCGATAGTTAAATAACCGACTATCGAAGTGTTTGACCATCGTTGTCAATACGGAGAGACCGGTTGGGTTATTACCCGAAAACCACTCCGTATAGGCATAATCGTTGCGAATTAGATATGCTGAAGATAATTGAAGACGGAGTTAAATGCAAGGATCGTCCAGTTATAGAATGGTGTGTTTTTGTTTGTCCAGTCCCAGGACAACTTGTATGGACGAGTGTCTGACAGAGTATTTCCAACGGTCATGCCGTTGATTTTACGAATATACCAAGTTGGTGGGGAGAAGATAACTTCTCTTTATTCTACACCCAGTGTGCATTTGTGTAATCAATGTGTGATTACGGATTTGACGATGTGACATTCAAAGTGAATCATGATCAGATGTTCTGAAGATAGACGTAGCCTCTAGCCTCACAACCAGGAAGTGACAGAAGTTGGGCTAGGCAGCATGGCTAGTTGGGTCATCCCCAAGCAGGGTGTATTGTGACCGATCTAGAGAAAATTCATATTTATACTTCTTTTCGATTCTGTATCTTCAGATGATGGTTGGATGGCCTACAACCGTGGTCATAATATATTCGCGACACTCAAGCTAAATGAGTGAGCGGTCATGTGTGGCCGGGTTGCAAGACGTTCTTGTTGAACCCTGAGTGTATCCCCTCTAGAGTACACTATTCAGAAGGTGCTCCCATACCTTGTCTATTGGAATCCATTCTCCAATAAGAGCCCTGCGGTTTATGATTTTATACTATATATATGTGGAACGTGAGATGCTAGCGTTCTGCTACTTGGATATTTAATTGCTTAGACATTACCATAATATCACTGGATTTGATATCAGAGATATTTTATAGTAAAGTTTTGTTTTTCAAAGTTAAACAGTATGGTTGGAATTTACTCACACCAGTCCCATGACTGACCCAGAGTTTATTTTGTTGTTTTCCCTAAACTCTTGGGTGCCCAAATTTGTACGGGCAGTCAAGTGTTTCAGGCTTTGCAGATTTCACTTGGAGGAGCTCGAAGCAGAAGGCTCCACCCTTAGTATTTAGAGATTATTTCCGCTATGATAAGATGTATTGTACTCTGATAATGGTATGTATATACAATACAGTTTTGTATTCAAAGTTATGTTATATAATACATTTAATTTGTTCCGCTGTGAGTTTCGTGTTTTACTCTGATTCTGTTCAGTGAGTTCTTCTTCTTCTATTCTATTAGTTCTATCTTATCTTTCTCACCCTCTTAATTCTTATATTAATGTCCTGGTATTTTCGATGCTTGAGAAATTGACAGTGTATTTATGTTGATTTTCTGGGTCGAAAATCCCCGCCATTACAGTTGGTATCAAAGCATAAGGTTAAGTGGTTAACTTGGCTCTGTGGCGTAACTCAATAGAGATGGAGTCAGTGATACTCTAGATTGAGTTGAGTGTATATATATGAGCGCGTATTTGTAATTTAGAATAAAAACCGCTTTATATTGTGTTGACTGGTCAGTCGAGTGGTTTATAAATTCTGGTCGAAACAGTAATGCAAACTGCGTCGATAGGTGTTTCTAAACTCTTGAACAGAGTAATTCGACACAGTATGTTTTGAAAAGTGGGTAAATGAAATTATTTTACTCAAAATATATTTTGATATAAAGAGAAGTATATATCTTGATATAACATATTGGATGTGTGATCATTATTTTGATCGAATAAGATTTATAATTGTGTCGGTTATATAAATAACCAATCGAAATATTATATAAGTATAATATGAAAAATCAGATGAACTGAATCTGAAATTAAAACCAAAATTGGAATTAAAACTCTGGAAACTTGGAAAAGAGTTGAAATTGAATTTGAATTAAATATATGGAATTTTAAGATCCTGGGTGAATTCAAAAATGTTTTTCCAAGCATTTTGAAAAGAATATTTTGATGAAATTTCAAAATAAAGTGTTTAAAAATGAGTTTTGAAAGTAATACAGTATTGAACTCACTTTGATAATTGGAAAATAATTCTGATGATGCTGGCCACATCATCAGTGTAATTTTCGAGTTGCTAAGTGACGGATTACTACCAAAGATTTTGTTTTTGAATTATTGTGAGGAAACAACTTGTCAGAAATTCAAATGTTTCGAATAGATATGATTTCAAATTGATTTGAAATAAATCCCAAGAATTTGAATTCTGAAATAAAGATTTGACTTATGGAATTAAAATGGTAAATGTGGAATTTAAACTGAGATAACAAAAGTGGATCAAATTTGGAACGATCCAGAATGAAAGTTATAAAAGAAAAATATTGGAGATTCAAGCTATTAAAACGAATTGATTCTTGGAGAATAAGAATCGAGTTTGGAATTTGGAGATAAAGATAACTGATTTGAGAAATAAATCGGTAAAGGAAATTGGAGTTGAAATATAATTTGGTTGGGTAGAAGGTGAAAGATTGGTTTGAGAATGGATTGATGGAAATCAACCAACGATGCTTGGATATATGTTAAATGGCAGAGATAGAGTTAAATGCCAACCAAAAAGGGTCATGTTTATATTTTATACGTGTATGAGATTTTGATGAGGCTGTTTGGAAAGCCGTTTGACTGTTTGATTTTCTTTTGAATTGGAAAAAGCCTAGAGAGGCCAGTTGTAGTAGTGCCGAATGAGCCGTGCAGAGGAGATACTGGCGAAAATTCTCTGAAAATTTAAGTCATTAGGAAATTTTCAGAATTTCTGAAAGTACATGTTAATAAGGAATTAATAATTTTAATTGGAATTAGTCAGTTCAGTTAAAAACTGAAATTATGAAGTAACCAAAAAGATTTTTAACCTGTTTATAACAGAGATTATAGCATTTTTCCCCATCTTAGCAATTTCGAGGACGAAATTATTTTAAGGGGGAAGGACTGTAACGTCCCGCATTTTTGTCGGTTCGTATTTGAATATTTAAATAAGTTTAAATATTGAATTCAGAATACTAATGGATTTATATATTAATTAAAACGAAGTTGAATGTATATAAATATATATTAATTTTAATCGAGCTCAGAACGACCCTGTAGTTAGTAATTTAACGTTCTGAACTTCAACTGAGTGTACCAGACTCGTTTGGAATCGAATTTCTTCGAAACTAGAAACATTGGAATCTGTTGAACTGTATCTTTCCAACAGATGTGAAAAACCAAGATTTCGTCGCATATAGTACAAGATATGTCCAAATCAAATATTCAAAATGTCGTTGTAGAAGCATATATCGACTGTAACGGTTATTTGAATATAACTTGATATCGGTTGCAAATCGGGACAAGGTTCTTTTGAGGCGCAGCAATAATTTAATTTTTAGAATTTTACTGTAATTTTTAATTAATTAAATATGCAACTTTTTATTTGGAGTATTTCGCACCCTGTATCGATATTTCGGGATTTCACAGAATGAGTCAAACTACCGGTATTATTATATTTTTGGGATCGTAGCACCTCGATCGTTACGATCGTATTGTTACTTCTGTCCGTGGCAGTACGTAAACGAATAAAATTTTTATATACCGGAGACTGTGAAGACTTCACTTTAGAAAAACAAAATAGATAACTTGTTTAGTCTCGCCCCATAGAAGCACTTACTTTTCCCAGTTGTACCTGCGCATGTCCCTTCCATTTCATCACTTTTCCAAGAAACCAACGTTACATGCATTCTCTTTTCCAACCAAAGGAAGCCCAAGTCCATAGTATGCATGCATGTCCTTCTTTGAAGTAGGTTTGTATACCTCATAACCTATATAAAAAAACGTGTACATATAAACAATTGGCCCAGAAGTACCTAGCCCTAACGTATGTGTATGCCTTGCTCTCGTAATGTCTCTTCTTTCTTAAATACATACCATACTTAATGTTGCACGTCCCTATTGTTTTCTTTAACTTAATGTTGCACGTCCCTATTCCTTAGTAAGAACGGAAACACCCTCATGTCATACTCCTAGTATGCTATTCCTACCCACGCTCTCCGTCATTTAAGGGTACAGACCATACCCTATTTCTTCATTTTTAAATATGCAGACACTTCCACCATGCTGAAGGACACAACTAGTTGAAAATATCTTTGCTAGTGAAATGACGCTGCCCTTATCTTGTTCGTACCTATATATATATATATATATATATATATATATAAATATATATGAGTCTCGCAAACCATTCATAATATCAGAAAACAAAACCTCCAACTTCTCCTCAAATTTAAATACTCAGCACTTATATGAAAACCGCCAAGCTACACGATGAACAAATCTATGTTGTGTTCGACAGACTGGAGCCTGCATGGTTGGTGCGTTGGAGAGAAAAACAGTAATAGGGTTTCGACGCAAGTTCTGTCTTCCACCTGCCGATACTAAGGTCGGAAATATCACGACGTTAGGAAGATCTGGAGTGGAAGCATTTCATGGAGGAGGAGCTCGCTCAGACAATATACGGGAGGTACGGTTTTCAGTTGTAAAGAACGGAAGTGGAGTTTGGGTGCTGTGCGAGTGGTATTGGCAGGACGTGGCCATTCAGGAGGAATGAAGGACGTAGGGGAGAGAGAGTGGGGAGCTCACGTGTTCCTATTTGTGAAGGAAGAGGGACGTGGAGTTCAAAGTTTGGAGAGGGGAAGACAACAAATCAAAACGTGAAGGTTTAGTTTGAAGAAACCGTACACGTGTGGACCAAGTGAGCGAACCGAAAATAAATGGCGTCAACATTGTGACAAGCGGTGGAAAGAAGGGTGGCGTAAATCTAGAATTAAAGAATCAAACAGAACTGGTCACATTGGAATTCATGGTAGACGCAAATCATTATTCAACGGTTAACGCGCCAAGGTGAGTAAAATCACTAACTCTGATCTATTTTAAAATATTTTAATTATATTTTAATGTTGTTTGAATGCTGTGTGATGGTCGATTAGTTAGATTGCAATTAATTTGGTTGAATATTATATACCGTTACATATGTACACATCATCGATTGGACACTGATTCCACCGATTAGAATATCCCCTAGTATAGAGTTAGTGTAAATTGTATGTACTGACATCTGTGGATGCGGAAACCGGTTGGAGGAATCCGACCGGATTCCTTGATAATTATATGTACTGTTTATTTTATATGAACCCGAATTATATTTAAAACCCCATGTGAATATTGATGTTGAACGGAAATTCAACATCTATTTCGATAAATAAATAAACGATATCGATTTAGAAAGTGGTGACAGTCGACCGTAAACCCATCGTTTTGTTAAGGAGTTGATTGGCCGTCAGGCAAATCAACTAAGATAATTATTAAAATTATATTTTTATAATTAAAAAGATGATTTAAATTTATGATAGAAGTTCTATTATAAACCAGTATTTTAGAGTTCGTTTTTATAAAATAAATAAAAACGATTGTTGATATTTAAATAAGTTTATAAAGCAGAAATTATCCAATGATTAAATATTTGGATAATTATATTTAAGATAAACAATTTAGAAATATTATTAGATTAATTATATTAATCTAATGGTAAGAAGTAATTCAAATCAGTTAAAGAATTTACTGATGGAATGAAGTTGATTTAATCAACTGTTATTTGGGAAAATGATTATCAGATTAATCGGATTTTAGTTAATCTAACGAAAACAGTTTGGAAATAAATTAATCAAGATTAATGAGATTAGTTACCCGTTTAACTTAAGAAGTTATAAATAGAACGATGGAATGAAATGAAAGCAAAGAGTAAATGTTTAAAAATAAATAATAATAAACAACGAAGATTTCAAAGGATGAATATGATGTTATAGAACCGTATTCCAAAGTAAAACAAGGAAATATGATTTGATGAATATTATAAGTAATAAAGGATTAGAATACAGACTTATATCTATCCTAAGGTAAGAACGTTTTCGATCAAGGTCTGAGAGGTAAAAAGAATACCCCAACTTGAACGGCTTCACTATTATCGAGGAATGATATCAGTTTGTGACGGAGATAGATGTTAAGATTAGTAGAAAAGGAATATGGCAGCATATGCAAGTTTAGAACTATAGCGATAAAATAAACGCTGTTGATTTGGCTTAAGCGTAACTGTTATGTCGAGACTAGTTATAA
Source organism: Allium sativum (assembly GCA_030737875.1). Taxonomy (NCBI): domain Eukaryota; kingdom Viridiplantae; phylum Streptophyta; class Magnoliopsida; order Asparagales; family Amaryllidaceae; genus Allium; species Allium sativum. The sequence continues at coordinate 899,250,991 of CM060918.1, forward strand.
CATAGAATATTACAGCGTATGACAAGTTTGAACTATAGCGATAAAATAACGCTGTTGATAAGGTAAGGGTGACTGTAATGTTGAGATTAGTTATAAAGGGAATATTACAGTGTATGACAAGTTTAGAACTACAGCAACAAATTAACTGCTGTTGATTAGACTTAAGCGTGACTTTTATATATAGCAGCACTTCCTAGGAAATGAAGCAGTTTAGTTGAAATCCACTTATTCGAAAGTGAGAAATAACGATGTCATAAGAAAATATAAGAATCAGTTTTAGAAAGAGAAATTGGTGAATCGTGTTAGAAAACAATGACAACATTTCGATGTTCGAAATGTGATTAGAATTTAAACCGTTAGGATTTGGAACTAGAATTCGATGATGTCGAAAGTATTAAAAATAAACTATTTTTAAGGATTATAATCTGGTAGAATAATGAACATTTAGTTTTAAACAAATAAATGTTGATAGGATAGAAATCAGTATTTAGTTATAAACTTGATATCGATTTGATAAGAAGTTGACTTAGAGACAGAGTTTATAAAGTGGAATAGGAGTGAAAAGTATGAAAGAGATTTCGGTAAACAAGATAAGGGAGATTATTACGTGAATAAAGATTTATATGATCAAGGTGTTTAGATTTCTATAAGAAGGGATAGTATTCCCATTTCAAAGGGAATAATGTTTTAAAAGTGAACATGGGGCCGATTAAAAGGTTAAAAAGGAAATTGGAAATATTTTCCAATATAAATAGGGTAGATTATCCAAGTATAAAAATAAAGAATGTGAAAATAATGGATCGAATATTGATAACGTATATTTTCTGGAATATGAAAGAATAAGGTTTTTATAATAACTGGAAATGTTTTCCAAGAGTGTAAAAGGGTAAATCGGGAGTATAGTAATATCCGGTAAGATATGAGAATTCGAATAATAAAAATGAATGTCGAATAAAAAGTGCCCGTGGTTGTGTGACGTTAGTTATACATTAGAATGGATGTTGTTTTTACTTTGATAGTTAAATAACCGACTATCGAAGTGTTTGACCATCGTTGTCAATACGGAGAGACCGGTTGGGTTATTACCCGAAAACCACTCCGTATAGGCATAATCGTTGCGAATTAGATATGCTGAAGATAATTGAAGACGGAGTTAAATGCAAGGATCGTCCAGTTATAGAATGGTGTGTTTTTGTTTGTCCAGTCCCAGGACAACTTGTATGGACGAGTGTCTGACAGAGTATTTCCAACGGTCATGCCGTTGATTTTACGAATATACCAAGTTGGTGGGGAGAAGATAACTTCTCTTTATTCTACACCCAGTGTGCATTTGTGTAATCAATGTGTGATTACGGATTTGACGATGTGACATTCAAAGTGAATCGTGATCAGATGTTCTGAAGATAGACGTAGCCTCTAGCCTCACAACCAGGAAGTGACAGAAGTTGGGCTAGGCAGCATGGCTAGTTGGGTCATCCCCAAGCAGGGTGTATTGTCACCGATCTAGAGAAAATTCATATTTATACTTCTTTTCGATTCTGTATCTTCGGATGACGGTTGGATGGCCTACAACCGTGGTCATAATAAATTCGCGACACTCAAGCTAAATGAGTGAGCGGTCATGTGTGGCCGGGTTGCAAGACGTTCTTATTGAACCCTGAGTGTATCCCCTCTAGAGTACACTATTCAGAAGGTGCTCCCATACCTTGTCTATTGGAATCCATTCTCCAATAAGCGCCCTGCGGTTTATGATTTTATACTATATATATGTGGAACGTGAGATGCTAGCGTTCTGCTACTTGGATATTTAATTGCTTAGACATTATCATAATATCACTGGATTTGATATCAGAGATATTTTATAGTAAAGTTTTTTTTCAAAGTTAAACAGTATGGTTGGAATTTACTCACACCAGTCCCATGACTGACCCAGAGTTTATTTTGTTGTTTTCCCTAAACTCTTGGGTGCCCAAATTTGTACGGACAGTCAAGTGTTTCAGGCTTTGCAGATTTCACTTGGAGGAGCTCGAAGCAGAAGGCTCCACCCTTAGTATTTAGAGATTATTTCCGCTGTGATAAGATGTATTGTACTCTGATAATGGTATGTATATACAATACAGTTTTGTATTCAAAGTTATGTTATATAATACATTTAATTTGTTCCGCTGTGAGTTTCGTGTTTTACTCTGATTCTGTTCAGTGAGTTCTTCTTCTTCTTCTTCTTCTATTCTATTAGTTCTCTCTTATCTTTCTCACCCTCTTAATTCTTCTATTAATGTCCTGGTATTTTCGATGCTCGAGAAATTGACAGTGTATTTATGTTGATTTTCTGGGTCGAAAATCCCTGCTATTACAAATTTCGTGGAACAAGATCCGATAGGATCGTATGGACAAGAGCTTCACAATGAAACTGACTGGAAGTGGGTTGGAGCTCGTTTGAATTTATGGCGAAATAAACTGTTTGATTCAAATCAAACAAACTGTTTATCGTTATTTAACGATGAACTGCCAAAGTGAGTAAATCTCACTAACTCTGAACAGTTTATAATTTCATGTTGTATTTTTAGAAATGTTAAATATTGGCTGATTGACTATGTGTTCACTGTTTGATTGAACTGCTAGTCAGTTAGTTGAATTTCTATATTGATTATGTTTAACAGAATATATCATATGGAACTGAAAGTGATGTTGATTTTATTGTGTAACATCTGTGGATGTAGGGAAACAGGTTGGAGGAATCCGAATGGATTCCTCAACAGCTATTTTACTGTTTTTCATATATTGAGATAAATGATGTGATATATATCAATTATATGTATATGGACGATATTGGAATATTTATAAATTGGGAATATTGTTAAGGGGAATTTTAACTGAAGGGTAATATTTATAAATTGGAATAATTATAAAGTGAATTATTTATTTAGGATAAATAAATAAGATGTTATAAAATGGACTATTTACTTAGAAAATAAATAGGAGATAATAAGTGAGATATTTATTTGTTAAATAAATAGGATAAGATAATGGAATTATTTATTTGTTAAATAAATAGAATAAGGAAATGACATATTTATTTGTTAAATAAGTAGGGTTATTAAAGGAAACATTTAGAACAAATAAATAGGATATTAAACGGATTATTTATTTAGGAAATGAATAAGTTATGAAATAGGGATATTGACTTGGAAATTTAATAAGTTATAAAAGAGATGTTAAGCAAAATAAATGGAATAAAGGATTTTCTATTTAGAAAATAAATAGAAGAGTTAATCAAATCAAGTTAATCGAACAGAGTAATCAAAATAGAGTTAAACCAGATTGAAACTGACTAGAGATTAGTTAAGTTGAATAGTTTTCTGAGTATCGATCTGATGTTGGTTTCGGCCTTCGGGGTTTATACTTAGAGAATTGTTCTCCTACTAGTTTACAGTCAGGGACTGATCGTTGTAAAATGATAGTGATATGTAAATAACAATGGAAAAGTTTTCCAGTGTTAATAACGTATATTTTTTAAACATAGAAAATAAGGAATATATATATATATATATATATATATATATATATATATATATGATTGATGATTGATTGATAGAATTTCCATCTGGAAATAATATCGTTGTTTGCACACCTGTTTTCTTTGATGGTTATGTCACAGACAATCGAAGTTTTTTTGACCATTTTAACGTTGTTTGTATGGAGAGACCGGTTGGATTATTATCCAAAGAACCACTTTGTATTGGCATAAGCGTTGCGAGTCATATATGCCAAAGAAAATTGAAGACGGAGTAAAGTGCAAGGGCTATTGTATAAGTCTTTGATAACAGTGCCTAAGATGGATATACCGAAGAGTACCTTCGGTTCATCCTGTTCCTGGATGACTTGTATGGATGAATGTCTGACAGAGTATTTCCAGGAAGGTCACGTACATTGATTTCTTCAACCGTACCAAGAGTGGAAGCGGAGAAGGAAACTTCTTTAGCTAACACGTAATGTACTGTTGTAGACGTCAATTAGTGATTTTCGATGGATCTGACAATGTGGCATTTGAAGTGAATCTGATGTGATGATGAAGCGTAACCTCAAGACTCATCAACCGGTAAATGACACAAATCGGGCAGGCAACATGGCTAAGTCGGTCGCTCCGACGTAGGGTGTATAATCACCTGATCTAGAGTTTCATTTACTTCAAAAAAAAATCTATTGTTGATGCTGTCCCATTCGAGAAACGGTTGCTGATCCCAGCCGTTGGTGATATACATTCGATACACTCAAGCGAAATGAGTGGTCGGTCATGTGTGGCCGGGTTGCAAGATGTTCTTGTTGAATCTAGTGTATTCCTCTTTAGAGGTACACTAGCGAAAGGTGGTTCCATACCTTGTCATAGTTGGAAATCCATTACCCAATACATGCTTGCGGTTTTGATTGTATACTATATATGTAGAACGTGAGATGAAAGCGTTTCTGCTAGATGATTATTATATTGTGGTTGATAGACATTATTATAATATCAAAAGGTTTTTGATATAAAAATAATTTGGATTCTCATAAGGTAAATACCCTTTCCATTATACGGCGTGGTCTTATGAGATATCATTTACCTACTTGAACTGTTTTAAACTGATTTACTCACACCAGTCTCATGACTGACCCGGAGTTTATTTTGTTTTGTTTTCCCTAAACTCTTGGGTGCCCAATTTTGTACGGGCAGTCATGTAGTCGGGATTTATAGATACTTGAAGAGCTGGAGCAGGAGGCTTCAGGATCATATAGCTATAGTTTATTTCCGCTGTGTTGTAAGTGATGTACTTGATAATGATATGTATATTCAAGTAAAACCTTTATTTCAAGGATATGTTATCAATTATATGTTATTCGTTCCACTGTGAGGTTCGTGTTACTCTGATGTTGTGTTCTTCTTCTTATTCTTCTATTCTAAGTTTCTATCTTATCTTTCCTCACCCTCTAATTTCTTTCATTAATCATCCGGTATTTTCGACCCTTGGATGTTCGATATGTGTTGTATATCGGATAACCAAGGTCGCCAATAACCCGGGTCATTACATTTCCCCCTTACTCAGTAAGCTTCGTACAACATACTCTCCACACTACTCAACCCGTGCGTGCCAAGTAAATGATGCCGTAAGATCCAAGCTTTGTACCCGTGGCCTGCAAGCTGCTCTACCCCTTATAAACAGTACATCTCGTTCTCCTTTTCAGTTTCAGACAGAAAAAGAAATAAAATGTAAGAAATCTGAAAACTTCTAAAATCAATCAAAAATTCGAAAAAAATATTCGATTTTCACTCTTTTGGCCTTGTTGAAAGGTGCGCACGCTACTGATATTTCATCCTTCACGGCGACGAACTAGGGTTGCAAGTTTTAGGGATTTTGGGGTTTGACGGTTTGAACAGCGTGCCTTAGGGCATAGGTTGTGAGGCTAGTTGATTAGAGAGAATGATTTCTGGCCTTGATGTGGAGTTGTGATAGCGGTGTTTATGGTGGTGGGGAGTTTCGGACAGTGGAGTTTAGTGTAATTCAGTGTTAATTCATGTCGTTGTTCATTGTAGCAACACGATGTGAGGAGTAGCGACGAGCTGAAAATGGTGAAGTACTATTGACTTTGAACTGCGAGAGATAGGATCGGACTGGGTTAGTTTTGTGATTAAAGTATAATTGCGTGATTTAAGGAAGAGGGAGCTGTGCGAACATATTTGGGAAGGAAGGTGCTGTATAGAATGAGTGTTTAGTGAAGCTTGGTTTGTGAAGGAAGGTCGGGTTTTGGTTTCAGCTAAAACGAAGGGGGAGTGTTAATTGAAAGTTTATATTTTAATTAAAGTGATTAGGTAGTTTCAACTAATTAGAAACATCCCTGCAACTGTCAAATTAGAGCCAACACGTAACCTCGGTGCCCTCTATAGCACCTGGATCCACATATTCACGGTTATCATCCATTTTCAGTGCTGTTATCCAAAGCATACCAAAATCACTTCAAGTTGGATGCCTTCAGTTAATGGAGCAGTTCTGAACAAGGAAGATACCGTCGATTGTTTTTCCAACACAATTAATTAACACATACTAATCCTTAAGTAAATTAATTATTTTTAATAAACTAATAATGGTAATTTGCGTGAAGGGGGGATGCATGCTCTAGACAAAGCCCTTTGAAGAAGAAACAAAGGGAGTGGCCTCTTGTAAATAATAACGAGAAGAATTAGAAACTGTGTATAAACGCAAGTAAGAATATTAGAATTAAGGTTAATTAAATTTAATAATTAAATTAACTAATGACATTTAATAGTATAGAAACTTTTAATTATTATGTTAATTTCATTTGTGAACAGAACTGGACGTCGTCAATTACGATGGGATCGTAATGACGAAATCTACATTGTAGAACTATTTCCGCTGAGTATGAAGCTATCGGAATTCCGTGGAAAGGAAAAATCAAACGTCTATTTGATTTTAAAACGAGACAAAAGTAGAACCGTCGACTGCAAAATGAGGTGAGTACACTCACTAACTCTGACTTGTTTATATTTTTATATAAACAAGTTTAAAATTTATTTACAGTAATTTTATACTGTGTGATGGTTGTTTGGATGAATGATTGAAAAAATTGGTTGAAATGGTTGATATAATTACATCGTTGATCGATTATTAGTTCTGATATTTCATGTTAATGTGAAATAATATCATTAATGTTGATTAACATCTGTGGATGCAGGGAAACAGGTTGGAGGGATCCAACTGGATTCCTCAACATTTATATTATTGTGTTTGCATTAGTTGTGACATATGCTTTGATATATTAACTGTGATTGATCATGTTGTGTTTAATTATCACTGGCCCTAGAATTTGGTATGTAAATACCATAAAATATTTTCGAATATAGAAAATGAAATTTGAGTTTTAAAAAGGGAATTTATTTCCAAAAATAGAAATGTAATTTCGAATAGAGTTGAAACTAAAAACATGTAAATGGAGAAAACAAGAAGTTGTATATAAACAAGAGTATAAATTGAGTGAATTATTTATCATTGAATAAATTGAAATAGAAATTCCAATTTGAATTTATATGGAAAAATGGAAAATGGTTTTGAAACCAATATTTGAAATTAATTTGAATTTAACAAATGGTATTAAATATTAGTTAATCTTCGATTAATTATAACTAAATTAATTATCGAATTGGTTAGTGTTAATAAAGTTAACTATTATTTAGTAAGCTTTTAAAAGCGATAATTATATTATTTTTAGTTAATAACAATGTTAACTATTTTTAATATAGTTAATAATAAAGTTAATTGTTATTTTAATTAATAATAATTAAAACAATGATTTTAATTGGAGACTTAATTAAGAAATGATTTAGTGGCATTATAGTTTGATTAAGGAGGTGATAAGAGTTTCATAAAGGGATTTGTAATCCAAGTTTTAAATGAGATTTAGAAATGGGATTTGTCGGTAAATGCAAAGATTTAAACAAGGCTTTTTGTTATATTTTAAATTATGAAATGAAAATTCAATGGAAAGAAACTTTTAAGGAAGATGGTTAATAGGTTAATAGAAATTGTATATAAACTAAATTTGAGTTTTAAAAAGGGAATTTATTTCCAAAAATAGAAATGTAATTTCGAATGGAGTTGAAACTAAAAACATGTAAATGGAGAAAACAAGAAGTTGTATATAAACGAGAGTATAAATTAGGTGAATTATTTATCATTGAATAAATTGAAATAGAAATTCAAATTTGAATTTATATGGAAAAATGGAAAATGGTTTTGAAACCAATATTTGAAATTAATTTGAATTTAATGAAGGGTGTTAAATATTAGTTAATCTTCATTTAATTATGTAACAGTTGGGAATTTCGCTTGATCCGAATCTATCGCTAAACCGACCAAGACCATTCGAAACCCCTGATTGTTTTGAGAACACGACATATCAGAACACAGACAGAAGAACATTTCATTGTTTATTACAACAATTCCATCAGAATACAAGAATATACAGAGTATGAATAAATATTACACATCATAAATTATCAGAAATTTAAATACATTACTGCAGCGGAAAATAATACAAAACACAACTGGAAGTAATATACGGATACAGAGCTTTCCGAATATCGCTTCAGCTGTAAATCAGGGTCCTGTGAATATAAATCTGCAAAACCAAAACTACTAGCTGCCCGTGCGGAAAATAAGGGCACCTAGAGTTTAGGTTAAAACAATAAACTCCAGGTCAGTCATTTGACTGTTGTGAGAACTAAAACAGTTACTAATCTTTATTTTAAAGTTAGGTAAATCAAGGAACCACGCCGTATAACACGGAACGGGTTTCTCCGTGCATAAAACAACAGCGCAATGCTAATTAAAGAACAATAAAGCTATTATAAGACCCAGGTCCCATCATACAATGCAACACAAGCCGGAGGATAGGGTTTTACCTTATAATAGCCAAAGAATGCTTGATACGCTAAATTTCATGTTTTATTATTACTATAAGTGTATAGTGTCAAAAATAATTTCAATCATAAGTATCAATCATAGACGACATAAGTGCCCCATACTACTATGTCACCATACTAGGCTCTCAATCAAAACTGCAAATGTCACATATTGGAAGCTGGATTTCCATCTGTGAACCAAGGCAAGCGATCGTCCTTACCGCTTTGTGACGCTCTAGCCCACGCCTCAGGAACAGAACGCATCGTCCCTTGGATCGTCAGGGCCGGTCCACCGATGTGGATTAAAATGCTTGAACACTGCGTTTCCCCACCCTATGGGGTGTCAATGAGTCCAATGACTCCATCGGCTCCACACAGTCACCGATATATCCGAGGCGCCTCGCAACCCAACATCCATATAAGTCAAAATCGTCAGGGTGTGTCAAACCACTAATGCCACTTCTAGCTAGAAGGAAACGCATGTCCTTCCTGAAGTCCTTCTCCTGTTTCTGGTTCACAGCGGGGTGTGAGGCTCGCGAATTAACGCTACACAAAGCTGTGCCACACATGTTGTGCATTGATCATCAACCACAAGACTTTGCTTTTCAACAGAAGCCTTAATCATTTGCATCTTAGCATGCCACACAGGCAGACCACTCCATGCAACCGATATCCATCAATCACACAAAATGATATCCAATGTCAGACACACAGTACATTTACAAGTCCATTCTGGGTCTGAACGAAACCGGAGGCACTGTGTTCCTCGCATATCCATCGATCTCCAAGTACGTCTAGACGATCACTAACTGATTCCCTCCTCTTGGGTGTACGACCCAATCAAGATCATCAGTAATTATCCAAACGACGTGAAGACCTCCGGTCTTCAACCACCTTCTTCACCTTCGACTTATCGTCGTATCAGTTATTCAAAATGGGATAAACCCGGTCTTTCTGAATAACTTGCGTATATAATAAACATTTGTTACACAAACACAACATACGCCTTATTCCAATTCATCAGTCACTAACCGTAAATTAGCAAGAGAACAATTCCCCAAATATTAACCCTGAAGGTCGAAACCAACATCAGATCAACACCCAGGATACCATTCATCTTAACTAATCTTCAGTTAGTTGTTAAATTTCACATTCTTAGGGAGAGGTTCCCATTAATTTTATCAAAGATAAATTCCTTAAATTTATTCTTTAATCCTCTTTTGAATATCAATTCAAACCAAATTATTGTTTATCCAACCTAATCGGGATTAACGAACCTTACTGAAGTAGTCACTTGTTAAATTTCCCAATCCCAACTTATTCATCCCACGAAGCAAAACTGGTAATACTTCATATCTAACACCACGGTGTTATCGGTAAATTCAATTACCATTTCACGTTCAAATCTAATTAAAGATTTAACTATCTCCTGGAGCAAAACTGGTGATACTCCATTCTCGCTCATTCAATCTACTTAAAGATTCATTAAAACTCCACTTGGTTTTAATCTTCCCAAAAATCAATATTAATGATTGTTTAACTTGTGAAATCATATCCTGTCTTTAACTGGGTTAAAGAACTAATGTCATTTAAACACGGTTCACAATAAACCCAAAATCACATTCTATTCCATCAACCTTTAACCGTAAATTAGCAAGTGAATAATTCCTTAAGTGTTAACCCCGAAGGCCGAAACCAACATCAGATCAATACCCAGGAAACCATTCAGCTTAACTAATCTCCAATTAGTTTCTGATTTTCTTAACTCCGTTGAGTCTAAGAACGGTATTATTAAAGATACCATTCACAAGAACCCAAATCACATTTGATATTAAAAACAAGGCTCTGATAAAATGTATCGGCTTATATTCAATATCAAATTCTACGAACAACAAATATCGTGTTGGAAATAACGATATAAATATATCTTTCAAATTTCCATAACAATATCTGTATAATCACGAAATCCAACATTGAAATATTCCAAAGACAATTTCGATTCAAATCCATTCCAATTCAATTTCCATCAATGACCATCGAACTGCACTTATAACGACCTTTTCCAAATTTGATTTGGATATAATTCCAATTCCAACCATTAGATTTCTAGTTCCTAATATTCGTTAGAAAGCTCTTTTCGATACGAACCCAACGGTTCCGGTTTTAGGAGAATCCGACGGTCGGATCTCCCGTAACGTCCATTCGAAGTCAATGGTCGAAATTCGCGAACTACCGCAGCGCGGCGCATTCTATTCAGGCCATTATATATATAATATATATATTTCGTCGATTTCCCTTTAAAACGTATTTTATAAATCGTTTTAAATTCGTTTTCAAAACGATTTCAACTTCATATTCAATTCCAAATCAAAATTGAATATTCCATATCATCGATATATAAATGATAATATTTTCAAAACATTATATTTTGAAATCACTTCCTTTTCTATATTCATTATAAAAATGAATAAAATCGATATAAATATGAATAAAATTGAATATTCCATATCATCGATATATAAATGATAATATTTTCAAAACATTATATTTTGAAATCACTTCCTTTTCTATATTCATTATAAAAATGAATAAAATCGATATAAATATCGTTCACGTCAAAATGACATCATTCTAATCAACACAGCTTTTATTCAACACATGAATGTTTATTCTATTCAACACATGAATATTTATTTTATTCAACACAAGAATATTTATTCTATTCAACACATGAATTTATATTATTCAACACATGAATTTATATTCTATTCAACACATGAATCTATATTCTATTCAACACATGAATATTTATTTTATTCAACACATGAATATTTATTCTATTCAACAAATGAATTTATATTATTCAACACATGAATTTTCATTCTATTCAACACATGAATTTTCATTCTATAATATTCTTTATTTTCCAAATTAGAATGAGGCCCAATCAATACCATATAATGTTAATTATATGGATTCCATACAACACATTTATATAATAGCAACGACAAATAATCAACCATCATCCAGAGTGCACCACACAACTGCATAAGCACTAAATATAATTAATTAATGCTTACACAGTCTGTCAACCCATCGATTAACATGCAACTAAACAATTGGGATTAGTGTACGTCAAATATCATCCCAATACCCTTGTGGGGTTTCAAATCAACAAACACGGATTTTATTTGTGCAGTTGGGCGATGTGTAAAATTTATCGTCCCAATCAATATCAGTCAAATCAGTGTATATAAACAAATCATCCGATTTGTTTATAAATATTTATTATATATACACGTTAAAAATTATATTTTTTTAGCTATAAAATATTTTCAACTATAAAATATTTTATTCCTTCCACATCACACAATAAAATTTCACAACACCTCAATCAAACAAACAAGCCATCCATGGTCTGTGGACAACGGGTGTCGAGTGCTGCTAAGCACCGTCTGCATCCTAGTATATATTTCAAACTAGAAATTAAAATAAAAGTGAGGAGTTCTCACCAAAAGCTAAACCAAACACCGCGACTCTTCATATGTAGGAAATCTTCGTCGTTCTCGCCTTTTGTCACTTTCGTTGCCCGTATTCACTACATATATAAAAATCACATATTTTTACTTCGTTTTCAAGATGATAAAAATAGCATTTTTAACACGATGTTTTCATTATAAAGATTATATTTTTATAACACTACTTCATGTACATAAAAATCAAATTTTTATTTCGTTACAACATATATAAAAATCGTATTTTTATTACGCTCCATACATAATAAAGATCCTAACTTTCTTCTACTTTTGAAAATCTTAACTTTCTTCTTTTCTTTCTATAAAAATAAAGCTTTTATCACTTTAAAAAAAATCTATTCTTTGCTTGTTTAAAAATCTTATATTTACTAGTTTAAAAATCGAACCTTTCTAGTTTGAAAATCGTATATTTTCCTAAATAAAAATCACTCCTTTCTATTATGTGTTATATATAAATAAAAATCAATTTTTTTATTCATTAAAAATCTGAACTTTCAAAGTATAAAAATTCAAACTTTTAACATATAAAATTCATAGCTTTTTACTCTTCAAAAATTATAACTTTATGTAAATAAAATTCTAGCGTTATATAATGCTGTATAAAATTAAATAAAACTGAAAATAAGAAACGATATTGTAAAAACTCACATTTTTACTTGTAAAAATTGAATCTTTGGTCGCCGGAGTGGGTTTCACGTCGGCTTTGGGTGGTGGGGAGGCGCGCAGGTGGTACTTGAGGTGGTGACAGTTCCATCAGTGGCGGAGGCGAGGTCATACGAGGTGGCGACAGCTTTTTCCACTGGTTTGGATCTTGGGGGTGTCGGATGGAGGAAGGAAGAGGAGCATAGAGGCAGAGGAGGAGGGTCGGACCATGGTGGAGGGTGCGATGCGATAGGACCGGCGGTGGCTGGATTTGGGCTCGCGCTAAGCGCTGGCGGAGGGGGAAGGAGTTCGACGCAGGGGGGAGGGTGTGACGCGGTGGAGGGTTGAGCGACGGTAGGGCTAGGCGTCGGCGGCGAACTCTGTAAGGGGTGGAGCGCGGTGCGGCGGAGCAATGAGCTGGAGCGTGTTTTTTTCTTTTTATTTAGATCTGAATCGGGAAAGAGGAAGTGAAGGAGGGGGGCTTTTTTATAAATAAAATATAATAATATTTAATTCTATTATATTTCAAAAAGTAAGTTTTTATTCCGAACTCTACTTCAAACCCAACGACTGCCTTCCCTAGCTAATTACCCCTATTCCGAACACAATGGGATATGTATCGTAAGCTGATTCGATCGTTTCTATCAGTTTATGTCAAAATCAAAATATAACTCTATATATTGAATTTGAACGCACATTTCAATTTACCGGGGCCACATACGAACTCTAAAAATTCTCGAAAAATATTTTCTAGCTTTGTATTAATGATACGGTCCTAACAAAACTAATTTCATCGAATTCTAAGACCGTTTGAAAAATGGCCATTTTGCAGTCGATTAAAATCAACTGAAACGGGTCAAACGCGTTTTCCTTTGCCACGCTCACATATTGATTCAGAAAATTATGAATTTTGGAATCTATAAATAATTTGACATCTCGGATCCAACAAAAGTGGTTTCGTCGAAAACAGAGGTAGTTTGCAAAATTTCCATTTTTAAGGGCCTAAAATTCCATAGCGACTATTCTGAAATTTCAACTGGGCATAACTTTTTATCCCCGCTATGAAATTTCAATTTTCCGGATACGTTGGAAAGATATTCTCAATAGATTCAAATATTTTTGGTTTCGCTCAATTCCGACTTATATTGAATTCTGTACATTCATTTGAAATCTAAATTTGAATTTTCAAACTACCGCGCCATTCTCAATTCGTTTTATAATTTAAAATAAATATTTATATTCTAACGACGATCTATATAAGTATATACGTTCTAATTTTATTCAAAATAAATTTCTCGTCGCTATTATTTAAAATAATTCATTTTAAATATTCAAAATTCACTAAAATTGCCAAAATAAAATTTTAAATTGGCTCGGATTTCCTGGTTATTACAATCTCCCCGACTTAAAACTTTTCGTCCCCGAAAAGGAATGAAGTGGAAAGTTGTTTTACAAACCAACTCAACTTCCATTGTTTTCATTACGGCTTAAGTTCTTCAACTTTTCAGTTTCTAAGAACTTTTCAAATTCTTCAAAAATTTGGCTAACACCCTAAATTTTCGAAAAATTTCGCCATGACCTCCCCTGCATCGGGATCTTCAGGATATTTCAAATAGCCTCCCATGGCTCTCACCAATCCAAAAAGAAAAAGAAACAGCCAATCGGCTTATAAAATCATCAAAACCCAAGAAATAGAATAAACATGTACCTATTTGTCGGGCAAACAATTTTATTCCTCTTCTCTAGCCTCCTTGCTATGACCTGTTCAGTGTAAGTACATGTATATGCATGCCAATGCAACTAATTTTCAATACAATTCACTATTTGGTTCAATTTGGCTAAAGGTTCAACATTTAATTAATCAAACAATAATCAAATAACACAACCAGCAATCATTTAGTTGATTAGCTTTTCAAATTCATAACTTTTATACATAGTCCAAAAATCAGATTTTTGGTTCCAAATCACTACAATAGGCCCTATTTAGTTTTGGTTCTCACACCAGTCTAATGGAAACATATAGAAATCCCACTTTTGTCACTCGAAAATAAATTCTGATGATGCTTCGAACCACCATCAGAACATCCGCGGGCGACTAGAGTGTGATTCTATATCTATCCAGTATATCAAGACTTCAAATACACGCGGATCAGATGTATACGCAAAACTTTTATATACTAGATTGTCCAAATCAATATAAAAATAATATTTAAATACGAATAATTGGTTTAAATTTTCAAAACAAAATTTTGTTTAAAATTTTATTTTTCAAAACAACACTCTTTACACTCGTTCTACGATACTACTGATCCTATCTCTAACGAGTCATTCTCGTTGGATATTACTAATCCAATCTCTGATGAATTCTTTCGTTCGGTTCTAACGTGTCTTGTTCTCGAGCTTTGTAAACCAAAGCTCCGATACCACATGTAACAATTGGGAATTTCGCTCAATCCGAATCGATCGCTAAACCGACAAAGACCGTTCAAAACCCCTGATTGTTTTGAGAACATGATAGATCAGAACACAGACAGAAGAACATTTCATTGTTTATTACAACAATTCCATCAGAATACAAGAATATATAGAGTATGAATAAATACTACACATCATAAATTATCAGAGATTTAAATACAATACTACAACGGAAAATAATACAAAACACAACTGGAAGTAATACACGGATACAGAGCTTTCCGTATATCGCTTCAGCTGTAAATCAGGGTCCTGTGAATATAAATCTGCAAAAGCAAAACTACTAGCTGCCCGTGCGGAAAATAAGGGCACCCAGAGATTAGGTTAAAACAATAAACTCCAGGTCAGTCATGTGACTGGTGTGAGAACTAAAACAGTTATTAATCTTTATTTTAAAGTTAGGTAAATCAAGGGACCACGCCATATAATACGGAACGGGTTTCCTCCAAAGAGTACCAGTGCATAAAACAACAGTGCAATGCTAAATAAAGAACAATGAAGCTATTATAAGACCCAGGTCCCATTACATAATGCAACACAAGACGGAGGATAGGGTTTTACCTTATAATAGCCAAAGAATCCTTGATACGCTAAATTTCATGTTTTATTATTACTATAACTGTATAGTGTCAAAAACAATTTCAATCATAAATATCAATCATAGACGGCATAAGTGCCCCATACCACTATGTCGCCATACTGGGCTCTACAATCAAAACCGCAAATGTCATGTATTGGAAGTTGGATTTCCATCTGTGAACTAAGGCAAGGGATCGTCCTTACCGCTTCGAGATGATCTAGCCCTCCCCTCGGGAACAGAACGCATCGTCCCTTGGATCGTCAGGGCCGGTCCACCGATGTGGATTAAAATGTCTGAACACTGCGTTTCCCCACCCTATGGGGTGTCAATGTGTCCAATGACTCCATCGGCTCCACACAGTCACCGATATATCCGAGGCGCCTCGCAACCCAACATCCACATAAGTCAAAATCGTCATGGCGTGTCAAACCACAAACGCCACTTCTAGCTAGAAGGAAACACATGTCCTCCCTGAAGTCCTTCTCCTGTTTCTGGTCCACACCGAAGTGTGAGGCTCGTGAATTAACGCTACACAAAGCTGTGCCACACAGGCTGTGCTTTGATCATCAACCACAAGACTCTGCTTTTCAATAGAAGCCTTAATCATTTGCATCTTAGCATGCCACACAGGTAGACCACTCCATGCAACCGATATCCATCAATCACACAGAATGATATCCAATGTCAGACACACAGTCCATTTACAAGTCCGTTCTTGGTCTGAACGAAACCGGAGGCACCGTGTACCTCGCATATCCATCGATCTCCAAGTACGTTTGGACGATCACTAACTGATTCCCTCCTCTTGGGTGTACGGCCCAATCAAGATCATCAGTAATTATCCAAACGACGTGAAGACCTCTGGTCTTCAACCACCTTCTTCACCTTCGACTTATCGTCGTATCAGTTATTCAAAATGGGATAAACCCGGTCTTTCCGAATAACTCGTGTATATAATAAACAAGTGTTACACAAACATAACATACGCCTCATTCCAATTCATCAATCACTAACCGTAAATTAGTAAGAGAACAATTCCCCAAATATTAACCCCGAAGGCCGAAACCAACATCAGATCAATACCCAGGAAACCCTTCATCTTAACTAATCTTCAATTAGTTGTTAAATTTCACATTCTTAGGGAGAGCTTCCCATTAATTTTATCAAAGATAAATTCCTTAAATTTATTCTTTAATCTTCTTTTGAATATCAATTCAAACCAAATTATTGTTTATCCCACCTAATCGGGATTAACGAACCTTACCGAAGTAATCACTTGTTAAATTTCCCAATCCCAACCTATTCATCCCATGAAGTAAAACTGGTAATACTTCATATCTAACACCACGGTGTTATCGGTAAAATCAATTACCATTTCACGTTCAAATCTAATTAAAGATTTAACTATCTCCTAGAGAAAAACTGGTGATACTCCATTCTCAATCATTTCTATCTACTTAAAGATTCATTAAAACTCCACTTGGTTTTAAACTTCCCAAAAATCAATATTAATGATTGTTTAACTTGGGAAATCATATCTTGTCTTTAACTGGGTTAAAGAACCAATGTCATTTAAACACGGTTCACAATAAACCCAAAATCACATTCTATTCCATCAGCCTTTAACCATAAATTAGCAAGTGAATAATTCCCTAAGTGTTAACCCCGAAGGCCAAAACCAACATCAGATCAATACCCAGGAAAGCATTTAGCTTAACTAATCTCCAGTTATTTTCTGATTTTCTTAACTCCGTTGGGTCTAAGAACGGTATTATTAAAGATACCATTCACGACAACCTAAATCACATTTGATATTCAATACAAGGCTCTGAATAGAAAATATATCGGCTTATATTCAATATCAAATTCTATGACCAACAAATATCATATTGGAAATAATGATATAAATATATCTTTCAAATTTCCATAACAATATATGTATAATCACAAAATCTAACATCGAAATATTCCAAATACAATTTCGATTCTAATCCATTCCCACTTTATATATTGTAAATTCTTGTTATTTCCAAAACCATTTCAAATCCACTTTATTTATTTTAAAAATAATTGGGATTTTAATTCTAGTTCAAAACTAGTTCATTTCAATAAAAATCTATTTTTATTTTTCAAATTTGGATTTTTTCATCCCAATTCATCACAAACCATTTCTTATAATTTTAGACAAATTATTACTATTTTTAATAATTTTATCAAGGCCCGTACAGTCGATTTCCATCAACGGCCATCGAACTGCACTTACAACGACCTTTTCCAAATTTGATTGGTATATAATTCCAATTCCAACCATTAGATTTCTAATTCCTAATATTCGTTAGAAAACTCTTTTTGATACGAACCCAACGGTTCCGGCTTTAGGAGAATCCGACGGTCGGATCTCCCGTAACGTCCATTCGAAGTCAATAGTCGAAATTCGCGAACTGCCGCAGCGCGGCGCGTTCTATTCAGGCCATTATATATATATAATATATATATATATTTCGTCGATTTCCCTTTAAAACGAATTTTATAAATCGTTTTAAATTCGTTTTCAAAACGATTTCAACTTCATATTCAATTCCAAATCAAAATTGAATATTCCATATCATCGATATATAAATGATAATATTTTCAAAACATTATATTTTGAAATCACTTCCTTTTCTATATTCATTATAAAAATGAATAAAATCAATATAAATATCGTTCACGTCAAAATGGCATCAATCTAATCAACACGGATTTTATTCAACACATGAATGTTTATTCTATTCAACACATGAATATTTATTTTATTCAACACATGAATATTTATTCTATTCAACACATGAATTTATATTATTCAACACATGAATTTATATTCTATTTAACACATGAATTTATATTCTATTCAACACATGAATATTTATTTTATTCAACACATAAATATTTATTCTATTCAACACATGAATTTATATTATTCAACACATGAATTTTCATTCTATTCAACACATGAATTTTCATTCTATAATATTCTTTATTTTCCAAATTAGAATGAGGCCCAATCAATACTATATAATGTTAATTATATGGATTCCATACAACACATGTATATAATAGCAACAGTAAATAATCAACCATCATCCAGAGTGCACCACACAACTGCATAAGCATTAAATATAAATAATTAACGCTTACATAGTCTGTCAACCCATCGATTGACATACAACTAAACAATTGGGATTAGTGTACGTCAAATATCATCCCAATACCCTTGTGAGGTTTCAAATCAACAAACACGGATTTTATTTGAGCAGTTGGGCGATGTGTAAAATTTATCGTCCCAATCAATATCAGTCAAATCAGTGTATATAATAAACAAATCGTCCGATTTGTTTATAAATATTTATTTTATATACACGTTAAAAATTATATTTTTTAACTATAAAATATTTTATTCCTTCCACATCACACAATAAATTATCACAACACATCAATTAAACAAACAAGCCATCCATGGTGTGTGGACGACGGGTGTCGGGTGCTGCTAAGCACCGTCTGCATCCTAGTATACATTTCAAACTAGAAATTAAAATAAAAGTGAGGAGTTCTCACTAAGAGCAAAACCAAACGCCGCGGCTCTTCATATGTAGGAAATCTTCGCCGTTCTCGCCTTTTGTCACTTTCGTTGCCCGTATTCACTACATATATAAAAATCACATATTTTTACTTCGTTTTCAAGATGATAAAAATAGCATTTTTAACACGATGTTTTCATTATAAAGATTATATTTTTATAACACTACTTCATATACATAAAAATCAAATTTTTATTTCGTTACAACATATATAAAAATTGTATTTTTATGACGCTCCATACATAATAAAGATCCTAACTTTCTTCTACTTTTGAAATTCTTAACTTTCTTCTTTTCTTTCTATAAAAATAAAGCTTTTATCTCTTTAAAAAAAACTATTCTTTGCTTGTTTAAAAATCTTATATTTGCTAGTTTAAAAATCGTACCTTTCTAGTTTGAAAATCGTATATTTTCCTAAATAAAAATCCCTCCTTTCTATTATGTTTTATATATAAATAAAAATCAGTTTTTTTATTCATTAAAAATCTGAACTTTCAAAGTATAAAAATTCAAACTTTTAACATATAAAATTCATAGCTTTTTATTCTTCAAAAATTATAACTTTATGTAAATAAAATTCTAGCGTTATATAATGCTGTATAAAATTAAATAAAACTGAAAATAAGAAACGATATTGTAAAAACTCACATTTTTACTTGTAAAAATCGAATCTTTGGTCGCCGGAGTGGGTTTCATGTCGGCTTTGGGTGGTGTGGAGGCACGCAGGTGGCACCTGAGGTGGCGACAGTTCCATCAGTGGAGGAGGCGAGGTCATACGAGGTGGCGACGGCTTTTTCCACTGGTTTGGATTTTGGGGGCGTCGGAAGGAGGAAGGAAGAGGAGCATAGGAGCGGAGGAGGAGGGTCGGACCACGGTGGAGGGTGCGATGCGGTAGGACCGGCGGTGGCTGGATTTGGGCTCGTGCTAAGCGCTGGAGGAGGGGAAAGGAGTTCGACGGGGTGGGGGGAGGGTGTGACGCGGTGGAGGGTTGAGCGGCGGTTGGGCTAAGCGACGGCGGCGGCAAACTCCGGTGGGGAGTGGAGCACTGTGCGGCGGAGCAACGAGTTGGAGCGCATTTTTTTCTTTTTATTTAGATCTGAATGGGGAAAGAGGAAGTGAAGGAGGGGGGCTTTTATATAAAAGAAAATATAATAATATTTAATTCGATTATATTTCAAAAAGTAAGTTTTTATTCCGAACTCCACTTCAAACCCAACGACTGCCTTCCCTAGCTAATTACCCCTATTCCGAACAGAATGGGATATGTATCGTAAGCTAATTCGATCATTTCGATCTGTTTCCGTCAAAATCAAAATTTAACTCTATATATTGAATTTGAACGCACATTTCAATTTACCGGGGCCACATACGGACTCTAAAAATTCTCGAAAAATATTTTCTAGCTTCGTATTGACGATACAGTCCTAACAAAACTAATTTCATCGAATTCTGAGGCCATTTGAAAAATGGCCATTTTCCAGTCGATTAAAATCAACTAAAACGGGTCAAACACGTTTTCCTTTGCGATGCTCACATATTGATTCAAAAAATTACGAATTTTGGAATCTAGCAAGAGTTTGATATCCCAGATCCAACAAAAGTGGTTTCGTCGAAAACAGAAGTCGTTTGCAAAATTTCCATTTTTAAGGGCCAAAAATTCCATAACGACTATCCTGAAATTTCAACTGGGCATAACTTTTTATCCCCGCTATGAAATTTCAGTTTTCCGAATGCGTTGGAAAGATATTCTCAAATAGATTCAAATATTTTTGGTTTTCTCAATTCCGACTTATATTGAATTCTGTACATTCATTTGAAATCTGAAATCGAATTTTCAGACTACCGCGCCATTTTTATTTCGTTTTATAATTTAAAATAAATAGTTATATTCTAACGACGATCTATATAAATATATACGTTCTAATTCTATTCAAAATAAATTTCTCGTCGCTATTATTTAAAATAATTCATTTTAAATATTCAAAATTCACTAAAATTGCCAAAATAAATTTTTTAAATTGGCTATGATTTCCGGGTTATCACAAACTATAACTAAAATAATTATCAAATTGGTTAGTGTTAATAAAGTTAACTGTTATTTAATAAGCTTTTAAAAGCGATAATTATACTATTTTTAGTTAATAACAAAGTTAACTATTTTTAATATAGTTAATAATAAAGTTAATTGTTATTTTAATTAATAATAATTAAAACAATGATTTTAATTGGAGACTCAATTAAGAAATGATTTAGTGGCATTATAGTTTGATCAAGGAGGTGATAAGAGTTTCATAAAGGGATTTGTAATCCAAGTTTTAAATGAGATTTGTAAATGGGATTTGTCGGTAAATGCAAAGATTTAAACAAGGCTTTTTGTTAAATTTTAAATTATGAAAAAAAACTCAATGGAAAGAAACTTTTAAGGAAGATGGTTAATAGGTTACTAATAGACTAAAATGTGTTAATGGTTTTAGAATGAAATCTAAACTAAGTGGTGAAAAGATGGTAAACGGATTAGTATAAGTGATTAATCCAAGCAAGGTTTAAATGAGATTTTTAAAACCAAAGTGATGACTTTAATTGAATTAAGCAAAGCACTGCATTTGAAATAAAGATTTTAAACGCAAAGGAAAACACATAAGATAGTTTGTGTTAAACATTGATAAAATGGATTTTTTTGAAAAAAATCTAAGTAAAGAGGTCTTGTTGTAAGGAAGGCGGAAAGCGGATTTTTATTCTTATATACCTTTTATCTTATGGGTTTCGACAAACAAAACGGTATATGTCTGCATTATGCAAATCCGGACATTTTGACTATCTTTTAAAAATGAACAATGGAAGCGTGTGCGTCGCACACGGTACTTTATTCAAAACAGCGACTATAACTCTACAGTTATAATAAATATTCTATAAATCTAAACAGGATTTAACGCTGCCGTTAAAATAAACGTTTTGTAACTCTAAACAGCGATTATAACGCTACCGTTATAATAAATGTTTTATAAATCTAAACAGCGATTTTAATGCTATCGTTATAATGAATGTTTTATAAATCAAATATTTGGAAACAACGATTATAACGCTACCGTTATAAATAAATGTTTTTCACTAAATGGAATGGATTCTTAGATTGAATCCGAGAGTCACGTAAGCGATGTTTTGTTTGAAGTTGTGAGCTTTGACTATTTCAAAGTTGAGAATGTTGTTCAATTAAGGTCTAAGAGGTAATTATACCCCAACTTGATTGACTTCATGATTGATAGAAAAATGGTTAAGGTTCGATAATGAAGATTGGTTAGCAATATAGTTAGTTAATAAACGATTAATGGTTTGAGTTATAATAACGATGTTTTATAACATCACGTTAATTTAAAGGATTTTGAAATGTTTTCCCCAAATAAAATAAGAGATATTTTCTACGTGTAGAAAATGAAATGAATTGGTCAACCAAGAATTAAGAAA
The DNA here is from genome assembly GCA_030737875.1 of Allium sativum. Classification (NCBI taxonomy): domain Eukaryota; kingdom Viridiplantae; phylum Streptophyta; class Magnoliopsida; order Asparagales; family Amaryllidaceae; genus Allium; species Allium sativum. Next base: position 899,273,755 of record CM060918.1, read on the forward strand.
TGAAATATGGAAGTATTTTGGATATTAATAAAGTATATTTTTTGAATATAGAAAATAAGGAACAGTGAATATATAGAATTGTTTCCTAACTGGAATAAGAGATATTTTCTCGAATAAAGAATTAGGATATTGAGAATGTTTTACAAGAATTGAGAGAGAAAATCGAGCTTTGAAAAGATAGGAAAGATAGAAATTTGGTATTGATAACAAATAAGGAATTAATATAAATAGGGGCCAGTATTGCTTTATGGTTGATTAGTAGAATTTCCATTTGGAAATAGGGTCGTTGGTTGAATGGATGTTCCTTTGATAGTTAAATCAACGACTAGCAAAGTTTTGATTTATTTTATACCTCCGTTGTCAACACGGAGAGACCGGGATCAGATTTAATATCTGAAAACCCCTATATATTGGCATAAGCGATACGAATCAACTTATGTTAAAGAGATTATGAAGACGGAGTAAAGTGCAAGGGCTGTTTTGTTAACTCTAGGTGGAAATTGGCCAAGATGGATTAATAGAATGGTGCCTTCGGTTTGTCCAGACCCAAGACAACTTGTAAGGATGAGTGTCCGACAGAGTATTTCCAAAGGGATTACGTACTTTGATTCCTTCAAACGTATGAAGTTGGTGGCAAAGAAGGGAAACTTCTTTAGCCTAATAATTTGAGTATTTTTGTGGGAATCAATTAGTGATTTTCGATGGATCTGACGATATGACATTCAAAGTGAATGGTGGCTAGATGTTCTGAAAGATAATTCAAACCTCAAGCCTTACAACCGGGAATTGACAAAAATCGGGTAGGCCACATGGCTATGTGGGTCGCTCCCATTGGGATGTATAATCACCTATCTAGGGAAATCCCATTTGCTTCTTTAATCTATCGATGCTGTCCCTTTCGGGAAACTGTTGCTGATCCCAACCGTTGGTGATATACATTCGATACACTCAAGCGAAATGAGTGGTCGGTCATGTGTGGGCCGGGTTGCAAGACGTTCTTGTTGAACCCCAGTGTATCCCCTCTAGAGTACACTGATCGGAAGGTGGTTCCATACCTTGTCATGTTGGAAATCCAATCTCCAATAAGCGCCCTACAATTTTTGATTTTATATTATTATGGAGCGTGAGATGCAAGCATTCCACTAGATTATATTTATTTGTTGTAGACACTATTATAATATCACCGGATTTGATATCAAAATGTTTTGGGTTATCGTAAGGTAAAAACCATCCGTGTATATGTGTGGATCGGTCTTACGATTATCATTTCTTTCAAAAAGGATTTTTGAAAGTTAAACAAATTGTTGGAGTTTACTCACACCAGTCCCATGACTGACCTAGAGTTTATTTTGTTTGTTTTCCCAAAACTCATGGGTGCCCAAATTTGTACGGGCAGTCAATTAGTCGGGATTTTACAAATTCGCTTGGAGGAGTTTGAAGCAGGAGGCTTCACCATTTAGCTATAACTATCATATTTTTCCGTTGTGTATTATGTTTATATCTGGAAACAGGTGTTTATAACTGTTCCAGAAATAGCTGTTGTGCTCTAATGATGGTGTATGTATATAAAGTTACTGAATTATGTTTCAAAGTTTATGTTATCTAATATATTTTATTCGTTCCGCTGTGAGTTTCTGATCTTCGTTTTCTTCTATTCTAATATTTCTTTCTTTCTATTTCTCATCCTCTAACTTCTTTCTACTAATGATTCGTTTTTTCTGTGCAATTTGTGTTAGACGTGTGGTGTTATTAGTCGACTCAAAAGGGTACGGAAATTCGGACCATTACACAATTTAAATTTTTTTATTTTGGCAATTTCAATGAATTTTGAATATTTAAAATGATTTATTTTAAATAATAACGACGTGAAAATTATTTTTAATTGAATTGGAACGAATATATTTGTTTGAATCGACTTTAGAATATAAATAATTATTTTTAATTATAAAAGGAATTGAAAATGGCGCGGTAGTTTGAAAATTCGATTTCGAATTTCGAATGTACAGGATTCAAAATAAACCGGATTTTGGTGAAACCAAAAATAATTGAATTTATTTGAAAATATCTTTCCAAGAATCCGAAAAATCAAAATTTCATTGTGGGGATAAAAAGTTATGCCCAGTTGAAATTTCAGAATAGTCGCTATGGAAACTATAGCCCTTAAAAATAAAAATTTTGCAAGCGACCTCCGTTTTCGACGAAACCACTTTTGTTGGATCCGGGATGTCAAGTTATTGCTAGATTCCAATTTTCATAATTTTCTAAATTAATATGTGAGTGTGGCGAAGGGAAACGTGTTTTGTCAGTTTCACTTAATTTGGATCGACCAGAAAATGGCCATTTTTCGAACGGTCTCCAAATTTTATGAAATTAATTTTGTTAGGACCGTATCGTCAATAAGAAGCTAGAAATAATTTTTTTCGAATTTTTAGAGTCCGTATGTGACCTCAGTAAATTGAAATGTACGTTTAAAATTGAATATATAGATTTATATTTTAATTTTGATGAAAACTAATCGAAACGATCGAACTAGCTTACGATACATGTCCCATTGTGTTCGTAACAGGGGTAATTAGCTAGGGTCGATAGTTGGTGTGTTCGATTTCGAGTTAGAAAGAAAAGTTGCTTTTGAAATTTAAAATATAATAAAATATATAAAATATTATAACACCCTTCCTTCTCCTCAACACAAGTCAATCCCCCTTTATTCTTCACGATCGATTCAGATAAAAGAAAAAAAAACAAAAGCGCTGTCGTGCTCCAATCCACCACCGCACGTCGCGCTCTGGCCCCGCCCACTCCGCCCAGACCCCCCTCTCTTCCTTGCTCTAGCCCCCTCCGTTCTTCCCTCCCTCTTCCTTCAATCAACGCGCCGCCCTCCCTGAAAACCCGCCGCTACTGCCTACCGCCACCACCGGTCAGCGAGCGCCCCTCCTCCACCTCCAATGCACAGCACCAGCCCCTTTTCCCGATTAAAATCTGTAAGCCCCTTTTCTTTTTATCGTTATTTATTTTTATTATCTTCATTTAAGTAAATTGATTTTATTGGCAATAAAAATTCGATTTTCATAGTGAATAAGAATTAGATTTTTTTTTGGAATAGAAAGATAGGATTTTTTTAGAAGAAAATAAAGAAAGGCGATAATTTTAATTTAAAAAGGTGATACTTTTAATTAAAGAAAGGCGGGATTTTTATATTATAGAGATAATAAAAATATGATTTTTGTATTATAAAGATATTAAAAATATGATTTTTATGTTGCAAAGGTACGATTTTAAAAAATATAAAAATTGATTTTTATATATGAAGTGGCGATGTAAAAGTTTGATTTTTATTGTGAAGATAGTGAAATAAAGATATGATTTTTATTGTTTGAAAGGCGATGTAAAAGTATAATTTTTATTTTACATAAAGCGTTATAAAAATATAATTTTTATAATGTGGTAGCGAAATAAAAATATAATCTTTTCTATACGTTTAGCATCATAAAAATGTGATTTATATATATATATATATATATATAATGGCATTATTAAAAATATGATTTTTAATATAAACCGCGTGAAACAAATGGCGAAGAAACTGATTGGAAGCAAAACGGAATCCAAACCGTTCAGAAATAAAGAATGGCGGAGTGGATCCCAAATGTGAGAACTCTTCACTTTAAATTATTTTCTAGTTAGATATATATACTAGGATGCAGACGGTGCTTAGCAGCACCCGACACCCGTCGTCCACAGACCATGGACGACTTGTTTGTTTGTTTGTTTGTGTTGTGAAAATTGATTGTGTGATATGGAATGAAACAAAATATTTTATAATTAAAAATATAATTTTTAACGTGTATATGAATAAAATAAATATTTGTAAACAAATCGGATATTGATCGGGACGATAAATTATTTAACTGATATTATTTAACTGATATTGATCGGGACGATAAATTTTACACATCGCCCAACTACACAAATAAAATCCATTATTTGTTAGTTGAAACCCCACATGGGTATTGGGATTATATATGACATACACTTGTCCCAATAGTTAGCTATATGTCGATCGACTGATTGACAGGCTGTTTTAAGCATTAAATATTTATATTTGATGCTTATGCAGTGTAGAATGCACTATGGATGATGGTTGACTGTGTTTGGTTGTTGTTGTGTACATGTGTGGTATGAAATCCATATAATTACATTATATGGTAATTGACTGTGTTTGATTCCAGTTCAGAAAGAATGAATAGTTTAATATAACAAATATTTTAAAATAATATTCAGTAAAAGAACAAAAATTTGGTTTTGATGTCCGATTTGGGATGGACACGAAAATATTTAAATATATGGAGCCGTGTTGGTTAGATTAACGCCATTTTGATGTGAACGACATTTATATCGATTTTATTCATTTTCATAATGAGTATCGAAAAGGAAATGAATTCGAAATATAATGTTTTGAAAATATTATCATTTATATATCGATGATATGGAATATTCAATTTTGATTTGAAATTGAATATGAAGTTGAAACCATTTTGAAAATGAATTTAAAACGATTTATAAAACACGTTTTAAATAGAAATCGACGAAATATTTATAATATATATAATATATATATATATATAATGGCCTGAATAGAACGCGCCGCGGCAGTTCGCGAATTTCGACCATTGACTTCGAACGGACATTACGGAAGATCCGACCGTCAGATTCTCCTAAACTAGAACCGTTGGGTTCGTATCGAAAAGTGCTTTCCAAAGAATATTAGAGATTTGAAATCTAATGGTTGGATTTGGAATTTTGTCCAAATCAAATTTGGAAAAGGTCACTATAAGTGCAGTTCGATGGCTGTTTATGGAAATTGACTGTATAGGCCTGGACAAAATTATTAAAAACGTTAATAATTTGGGTAAAATCATAATAAATGATTTGCAAAGAATTAGGATGAAAAATTCCATATTTGAAAATATATTTTTATCAAAATGAACTAGTTATGAACTATAATTATAATCCAATATTTTAAAAAATAAATAATTTTGGTATGAAATGGTTCTAAAAGTAACCAGAATTTCCAATATATGAATTAGAATGGATTTGAATCGAAATTATCTTCGGAATATTTCGATATTGGATTCCGTGATTATACAAATATTGTGGAGGAATTTGGAAGATATATATATCGTTATTCCAATACGATATTTGTTGGTTTCAAAATTTGATATTGAATATAAGCCGATATATTTTCCATTCAGAGCCTTGTATTTAATATCAAATGGGATTTTGGGTTTGTCGAATGGAATCTTTAATAATACTGTTCTTAAAACCAATGGAGTTAAGAAAATTAGAGTCTGACTGGAGATTAGTTAAGTTGAATGGTTTCCTGGGTATTGATCTGATGTTGGTTTCAGCCTTCGGGGTTAATACTTAGGGAATTGTTCTCTTACTAATTTCCGGTTAGAGATTGATGTGATTTTGGGTTTATCCTGAACTGTGTTTTAAATGGCACTATTCTTAAACCAAGGGTGAAAAGAATAAATCTTTTAATTAAGATTTGAAGAAGAATTACCAATTAATTAACATTTAATTGGAACTGAAAATAGAATGTGAATTGGGTTTGTTGTGAACTGTGTTTTTAACGACATTCGTTCTTTAACCCGATTTATAGTGAAATGTGATTTGGAATTTATAAATCTTTTTATTAAGATTTAACGGGAATTTTCCAAAGTAATGTTTTCCAATTTAATATGTTAAATTGCAATTAAATGGAATTCGATTTGATAATAATCGAAGTAATCTTCTGTTGAGGAAGACGGTTATTATATATGGAATTTAAAAGGCCTTGTCGTTATTCCATTTATATTATCGGTTAAATATGGAAGTTTATATCGATTATATATATCGATTTGTTTTCCATGAAGATTCCATTGTTAATGGAATGTGATTTTGGGTTGTTGTGAATGGTATCTTTAATAATACTGTTCTTAGACCCAACGGAGTTAAGAAAATTAGAAACTAACTGGAGATTAGTAAAGTTGAATGGTTTCCTGGGTATGGAGCTGATGATGGTTTCGGCCTTCGGGGTTAATACGTAGGGAATTGTTCACTTGCTAATTTACGGTTAAAGGCTGATGGAATGGAAGGTGATTTTGGGTTTATAGTGAACCGTGTTTTAAATGACATTGGTTCTTTAACCCAGTTAAGGACAGGATATGATTTCTCAAGTTAAAAAATCATTAATATTGATTTGTGGGAAGATTAAAAACCAAGTGGAGTTTAATGAATCATTAATTAGATTGAAATGATCGAGAATGGAGTACCACCAGTTTTACTCCAGGCGATAGTTAAATCTTTAATTAGATTTGAACGAGAAATGGTAATTGAATTTACTGACAACACTGTGTTGTTAGATATGAAGTGTTACCAGTTTTGCTTCATGGGATGAATAGGTTGGGATTGTGAAATTAAACAATTGATTACTTCGGTAAGGTGCGCTAATCCCGACTAGTTTGGATAAACCATAATTTGGTTTGAACTAATATTCAAAAGAAGATTAAAGAATAAATTTAAAGAATTTATCTTTGATAAAATTAATGGGATCCTTTCCCAAAGTAAAAGAATATTTGAATAAAGGAATACTTTGGATTGTTATAAGGCATATGTTGTGTTTTTATAACAATTGTTTATTATATACACGAGTTATTCAGAAAGATCGGGTTTATCCCAATCTGAATAACTGATTCGACGATGTTTCGAGGATGAAGACGATAGTTGAAGACCGGAGGTCTTTACATCGTTTGGATGATTACTGATGTCTTGATTGGGCTGTACACCCAAGACAAGGTAACAAGTGGTGATCGTCTAGACGCACCTGGAGATCGACTGGATATACGAGGCCTCTCCTCTGTATTGGACATAATAGGGAGAAATAAGGTGCCTCTGGTTTCGTTCAGACCCAGAACGAACTTGTAAATGGATGTGTGTCTGACATCGGATTTCATTCTGTGTGATTGATAGACATCGGTTGCATAGCGTGAATTGCCTATGTGGCATGCTGAGATGCAAATGATCAAGGCTTCTATTGAAAAGCAGAATCTTGTGATTGATGATCAAAGCACGGCTTTAATATAGCGTAGCTTTGTGTAGCAATAATTCGCGAGCCTCACACCCAGGTTGAAATGACCCAGCGGATTCGACGCTCGAATCTCCACAATAATACATAAAACCTGTATTACTTGCTCAAAACTCAAGTATCGAAAACACTAGATAGTTAATAGAAAGAAATTAAAGGGTGAGATAAGAAAGGAAGAATTATTAGTATAGAAGAAGAAGAGTGAGAAAACTCGCAAAGTTTAAGGGGGAATCATCCAACTTGATTTTAAAGTTCAAAATCCTTTCAAAAGAAAAGGATAATCGTAAGACCAAATCCACACATAAATACGGATGGTTTTTATCTTACGATAACCCAAAACATTTTGAAAACAATATTATTATGATAGTGTCTAAATACAAGTAAATATTAATCTAGCGGAACGCTTGCATCTAACGCTCCATCTATATAGTATACAATCAAAACCGCGGGCGCTTATTGGAGATTGGATTCCGACTATGACATGGTATGGAACCACCTGCCGATAGTGTATCTCTAGCGGCAATTACACTGGATTCATCAAGAACGTCTTGCAACCCGGCCCGCACATGACCAACCACTCATTTCGCTTGAGTGTATCGAATGTATATCACCAACGGTTGGGATCAGCAACAGTTTCCCGAAAAGGGACAACATCGATAGATTAAAGAAGCAAAAGGAATTTCTCTAGATAGGTGATTATACACCCTAATGGGTGCGACCCACATAGCCATGCTGCCTGCCCGATTTTTGTCATTTCCCGGTTATGAGGATAGAGGTTTGAATTTCCTTTTTGATAGCATGCCACCATTTACTTTGAATGCCACATCGTCAAATCCATCGGAAATCACTAATTGATTTCTGCAAAAATACTCAAGTTGTGAGGGTAAAGAAGTTTCCCTTCTTTGCCACCAACTTCGTACGTTTGAAGAAATCAAAGTATGTAATCCCATTGGAACTACTCTGTCAGACACTCGTCCATACAAGTTGTCCTGTGACTGGACAAACCGAAGGCACTCTCCTAATGCATCCTAGGAATCACCCTACAGATCATCAGCGAGTAGTCCTTGCAATCTGCAGATTCCAATCACGTCAAAATCACAAATCAAATAACTCTGGATGCATGCTAGATAGATTCGATAAGTCGTTCTTTCGCTTATGAGGATCCACGGTCTTCACTGCTTCATCTTCAATATGCATCTTTGACGATTTCGTATTTGCTGATTCAAAATGGTTTTTGAATATAAATTCGATACTGGTCTTTCCATACGAACAATCGTATTGGTCAGATTTGATAGTCCGTTATTTAACTATCAAATAAACGATCATTCAATCATGAAGATAAAATGAGTTCACCAGTTCAGTACTCAGCATCACTTGGCCATTTAAATTAAATAATTTAAACTTCTTAACATTTCGATATTTAAAAACAGTATTAACTGAAAAATAAATATTAAATCCCCTTTTTTAAAATCTTATTAAAACATTTATTCAGTAATCATTTCATTTGGTTATTTTAAAACACTAATCAGATAATCAATCCTTGTTAAAACGGTTACTTAGTCAACTCACAAACACGGTTATTTCTTTGGCCAATCCCAATTAATTCCCCTTTATAATATAATTAATTTCAATAAATTTCATTCACTTGTTTCTTAGAGACAAATTTATCCACTCTTCACCTCTATGTAAATTTCCTATTCATTTGCTTATAGATTTGATTAACATAAGTATTTGCAATATAAAACCATTTAATAATCATTTAATTTTTTTTAACAATAAACAATAAATATTTATTCCTTTTTAATATACTTTTATTCAAAATAACAGATTTAGAAATCCATTTTCAATTATAAAATAAATTTTATAACTTCATCTTTATCGATCCACAAGACGTTAAATCACTAATTTTAAAACGATTGATTTTTAGGCCAACTGCTGCCAATTACTTAACCAATACTGCCCATTAGTAAAAACAAAACAAACGTTGAATTTCTGATCAACGATCAACACCAAAATCAATCAGCCAATCTGACAGTCCATATAACGATGATATGAAAATAAATAATGTATAATATATTTGAGGAATCCAGTTGGATTCCTCAGACATGCTTTTCCTTACATCCAAATACGTTACTTCAAATAATATAATTCACTGAAATGTATAGATATAATTTCATCTATCAACAATTAACAGTAATCTGAACACATTTATATTTTTATAAACGTGACCAACAAGGTAAGTTACCTCAGTTGGGAACGATCGTTAAAATAACGATCGATTTCAATTAAATTAAACAACTATTTAATTTAATTAGTTTAGTCAATATCAACCAATATATGCAGTAATCACCCAAAATGAACAACCATAGCACACACAAGTTAAACCCGACTTATATAGATATAAGTAGGATAAAAACTGAGTGAGTAAACTCACCTTGATTTCATTTTCCGTCTGAAACAGTTCGTTTTAATTAAATTAAACAGTCATTTTAATTAATTAAAAATCTCATATGCGCTCCACTCTATTCGAACCAGCTCCATCATATTTCGTCCGTCGATAGAGTCTCCACTGTTCCACTCTGCTATGGTATGACAGCGTTATAAACATACACGTTATTTACTTAATTAAATTAATATTGTAGTACTTAAATAATATTTTTAGTTTCTAACTTATATTTGTGTAGAGTCAAAACTTTTCATTTGATCTATAGTAATACTAAGCTAGTATTTGTCTTTTACGCATCTATATGGATGGTACTCCATTATGAAGAGGTGTACTTATCCCAAAAAGATAACACGTGGAGCACCCAAATGTTGAATCTTGAAACAAAAACATACAGTAAGATATTTATCTTAATAATGACTTTGATTAGACAGGTTCATAAATGGGATTAGGCAATTATAGGTAATTGGTTAGGCATAATGATGTTCACGTTATCTACTGTCTCAAACCTTTTGCTTCATATGTATTATCATCTACACAAGTTTACGTGATGTAAAGGTATTGACATTGTTGTAATATTAAAAATTCAAGTACATTAAAAAAATAGATTGGGTTAAATATGATTTGGGTACATTAGGCACGCTAATTATCTAATATTAGCTTTTCATTGTTCATACCTGCTGTATACTCCATTCGCATCTATTCCAAAATCCACCCTATCACGTATTGTTTCTCCACCACTAGACCGCACTTCATCACCATTAAATCAGAGCACCAGTTTCCTCCAGCTTCCGCCGTGCAGACGTCACCAAGACCACCCCCTTTTCCCATTTTTCTAGTACACACGAAATGTATTTGGTCCCCACGTTTTCACCTTTCCTTCTTCACATAACGTGCCACTTTCTCCCTTCAACTACACACAGTCACCGCACCGCAAGGAAAATTCTCCACTGACATCGACCGATTCTCCAATGTAAACACTACCACTACACTGCTGTTAAAATAAACCACCTTCCATCTCTCACCGCATATATTCTCCTCCTACTGTTACATCATGGATCCACCTTAGCGCTGCATATCCCTTCCTCCGTAGATATCTTCTCCACGCACTGTTCACCGTCCATCAAAATTTCGAACTGTGTAATACTTCACTCACGAGCTTCAGCTTTTACCCCCTGTAACCATCTCCTCTTTACTTTTTTTTTTCTTTTTTTCCTTTTTCTCTATATTGCCATTGAAGGCTTAAAGCTGAGCTGCGGCAAAATGAAGAAGTGTTCGCCCTTATTTATTGTCACAGTTCCTTGGCGTTCAAGCTTTAGCTTGGTAGGATTTAGGCTAGGTTTGACAATGTACAGACAAGATTGGATATATATTTCCTTTCAGAGTCGCTTTGAGGCTGTGCAGGCTGGCTTGAGATGAAGTATGGAAGGGGTAGAAACAGGGGGAGGGGAGATATTTGGCTAAAAGCAGGCATTCGCATGTGCTTTGTATAAATTAAGCGGCAGTTTCCATTCATATATAGTAGGCCTGTGTAGTTTGATTCGAAAATACTTGTGAATTTTTTTATTTTCTTTCATCTATACGGTAGCTGAAACAATATGCAGAAGGTAGGCTTGAGGCTTCTCAGTGTATTTTCATTTCTATTCCACTGTAGGTTAATTGTGCGTGTAGTACGGCTTGCATGTGTTTGTATCATTTCCAAGGTTTATAGCTGTTTAGGTAGCTATGGCCTTCGAAAATACAAAACATAACCGACCATATAGTTTGTGCCTTGAGTTTTCATGTCCATCATTCGATTTGCTTCAGACTTTAAATAGGAAGAAAGATACAAATGTGCTTCTATATATATATATATATATATATATATTTTAGTTGACAGAAGATGGTAGAAGAAACTTAAAGAAATTGGTAGTTCAAATCTATATACGAATTACAAAGACCCACAATTTGTTTACATCTAATGCTACCTTTACAACCCTAACGCTCTAGTATGATATCATCAAAACAATAAATAAAATATAGGCTAGAGTATTGAGTTAGGGTAGCTGAGTATATGACTAGGTAGGCTTGCGGAAAAAGAAGTTTCATCTCTGAATTGTACGGCAGTGGCATGTGCATTGGCAAAATATAGGCTGGACTATATCTATACATATATACAGCATGTGAAATTCTATTGGAAAGGACGGTTGGTTCGTGTATTTACTTTGGGTAGATCTAGTAAAAGGACACTGCAGTGTGGTTTTCAATTTTCAAAATATTAGGTCAATGTGAATAGAGAATTTAGGGTAGGCAGCTGGCATTGAGTTTTCACTTTCACATTTCATTTCTTAAGATGGCATGTCCAGCTCTTAGAAAGGAAGAAATGGGATACGGAAAATTTTAGACTGGATGTAATTAGACTATACCCTTTTTATTTTATCTTCAAATAGTTATTTTATTTGCCGCGAATCGTTGTTAACCGTTATTTTCTGGTAACCGTAAAATTCAATACCGTTTCACATAAACTTCAAATACAGTGAAAATGGATCCACTACTATGTCTCAATGTTCTTGTCCCAATAAAATTAATTTCGTTGATAATGAACTCCGTTTGCACCACGTCGCTTTTTTGAATTATTGGCTCACCCTTAAACTGCACGCACCGATAAAACAACTCTGATTGGCTCCAAACTGGAAATATAGCAATATTTAATTATACGTATCCCAATCAAATTTGTTTCCTCAAAAAACGGAGGTCGTTTGAAAAGAACACCATTTTTAAGGCTTATATCATATATCGAACAATTTCTCGTGTGCGAAGCACGGGCCTCATCATAAGATAAGCAACACATTGATTTGAATGTTCTATTTCGTATGATTATTTAATTTCATCGTAAATTGTCGTTGAGCATTTTTTATTTGTACTAATATACATAAATTTTAAATCGTAAATTACGAAATACGATGTTTACGAGTTCGAATTATATAAATATACGTTCGACCTTCGTTATATAAACGAAATATATATTATAAATTCATTTAAAAATCCAAATAAATATTTAAAGTAATAAAATATATTAAATATATGACTACCAAAAATATGGGACGTTACATTCCTTCCCTCTTAAAAGAATTTCGTCCCCGAAATTACTAAGACAGAAGAAATGTTACAAATGCAATTAACTTTCAAAGTTTAAATAAAATTTAAAAACCGATTCATTCAACACTTATATTAAATCGTTAATGAATTTATATTCAACTGATCTAACAGCCAATCAACCATCAAAGCACAACAATATTCAATATACAACAACCTTAACCAAACCAATCATTTTATATTTTCTCAGTTTCCAATTTATAAATTGATTTAATTTCAATGTCCATTCTCAATGTCCACTTAACCCAATTATGTTTCAACCCTATACTCAATTAACTAGTTACTTTCCAAATTTGGTCATTTCCATTTCATAATCCCTTCCTGATTTATTCACTCTCATTTACTGACATAAGGAATCTTCTTTGGTTATATCAAACCAATTCAGATTTTAAATTCAATTTGAATTCTATTCAAATTGATCAAATACACGAATACTCAATAATTTAATAAAATTATTTCTTCTCTATATAAAAACATAATTTGGGTAAAATTATTTTATTTACCCTCTTTAGAAAACAATATCGCGTCGGGTGCCAGTTCAATGCTTCTCAACACTTGAACAAATCAAACAACACAAAACATTTTTATAAAATTTACAAATACACTGTCTCAAATATACACTCAAACTCAATCTAGGGTATTACTAACCCCATCTCTATCGAGTTATGCCACAGAGCCAAGGTTATTACTAAACCAATAGCTGTGATACCACTGTAACAACCCAGCGGATTCGACGCTCGAATCTCGACAATAATACATAAAACCTGTATTACTTGCTCAAAACTCAAGTATCGAAAACACTAGATAGTTAATAGAAAGAAATTAGAGGGCGAGATAAGAAAGAAATAATTATTAGAATAGAAGAAGAAGAAGGATCAACACAACACAGAGTCTCACATCGCAGCGGAACAAAATATAATATAGAAATAATCTTTATTGAGAGCTTTAAATAAAACTTACAATCATCAGAGTACATCAACACATCTCGATAGTGATAATAATCTGTCCTCGTATACAACACACAACGGAATAAATATCAATACGTTGGAACTCCTTTACGCGTTTCTGGACTTCGCAGCATCCGATAACCTGGACCGGTACAACCTGGTCTAACCCGAGCATTACAAATACTGTGTCAGTCAGGTGAACCAGAGTGAGAAAACTCAGAAAGTTTAAGGGGGAATCATCAACTTGATTTTAAAGTTCGAAATCCTTTCGAAAGAAAAGGATAATCGTAAGACCAAATCAACACATAAATACGAACGGTTTTTATCTTATGATAACCCAAAACATTTTTGAAACAATATTATTCTGATATTATGATAGTGTCTAAATGCAAATAAATATTAATCTAGCAGAAAGCTTGCATCTCACGCTCCACATATATAGTATACAATCAAAACCGTGAGCGCTTATTGGAGATTGGATTCCGACTATGACAAGGTATGGAACCACCTGCCGATAGTGTATCTGTAGAGGCAATTACACTGGATTCAACAAGAACGTCTTGCAACCCGGCTCACACATGACCGACTACTCATTTCGCTTGAGTGTATCGAATGTATATCACCAACGGTTAGGATCAGCAACCGTTTCCCGAAAAGGGACAGCATTGATAGATTAAAGAAGCAAAAGGAATTTCTCTAGATAGGTGATTATACACCCTAATGGGTGCGACCCACCTAGCCTTGCTGCCTGCCCGATTTTTGTCATTTCCCATTGTGAGGATTGAGGTTTGAATTTCCTTCTTTGATAGCATGCTACCATTTACTTTGAATGCCACATCATCAGATCCATCGGAAATCACTAATTGATTTCCGCAAAAATACTCAAGTCGTGAGGCTAAATAAGTTTCCCTTCTTTGCCACCAACTTCGTACGTTTGAATAAATCAACGTACGTAATCCCTTCGGAAATACTCTGTCAGACACTCGTCCATACAAGTTGTCCTAGGACTGGAGAAACCGAAGGAACTCTGCTACTGCATCATAGGAATCACCCTATAGATCAGTAGCGAGTAGTACTTGCAATCTAAAGATTCCTATCACGTCAGAATCAAAAATCAAATAACTCTGGATGCATGCCAGAGAGATTCGATAAGTCATTCTTTCGCTTATGAAGATCCACGGTCTTCACTACTTCATCTTCAATCTGCATCTTTGACGATTTCGTATTCGCTGATTCGGAATAGTTTTCGAATATAAATTCGATCCTGGACTTTCCGTACCAACAATCGTATTGGTCAGATTTGATAGTCGGTTATTTAACTATCAAATAAGCAATCATTCAATCATGAAGATAAATATGAGTTCACCGGTTCAGTACTCAGCATCACTTGGCCATTTAAATTAAATTATTTAAATTCTTAACATTTAGATATTTAAAAACAGTATTAACTGAAAAATAAATATTAAATCCCCTTTTTTAAAATCTTATTAAAACATTTATTCGTTAACCATTTCATTTGGTTATTTTAAAACACTAATCAAATAATCAATCCTTGTTAAAACGGTTACTTAGTCAACTCACAAACACAGTTATTTCTTTGGCCAATCCCATTATTTCCTCCTTATAATATTAATTTCAATAAATTTCATTCACTTGTTTCTTAGAGACAAATTTATCCACTCTTCACTTCTATGTAAATTTCCTATTCATTTGCTTATAGATTTGATTAACATAAGTATTAGCAATATAAAACCATTTAATAATCATTTAAAAAATTTAATAATAAACAATAAATATTTATTCCTTTTTAATATACTTTTATTCAAAATAACAGATTTAGAAATCCATTTTCAATTAAAAAATAATTTTTATAACTTCATCTTTATCGATCCACCTGACGTTAAATCACTAATTTTAAAACGATTGATTTTTAGGCCAACTGCTACCAATTACTTAACCAATACTGCCCATTGGTTAAAACAAAACAAACGTTGAATTTCTAATCAACGATCAACACCAAAATCAATCAGCCAATCAAAACAGTCCATATAATGATGATATGAAAGTAAATAACATATAATATATTTGAGGAATCCAGTTGGATTCCTCCAACCTGCTTTTCCCTACATCCAAATACGTTACTTCAAATAATATAATTCACTGAAATGTATAGATATAATTTCATCCATCAACAATTAACAGTAATCTGAACACATTTATATTTTTATAAATGTGAACAACAAGGTAAGGTACCTAAGTTGGGAACGATCGTTAAAATAACGATCGATTTCAATTAAACTAAATAACCGTTTAATTTAATTAGTTCAGTCAATATCAACCAATATATGCAGTAATCACCCAAAATGAACAACCATAGCACACACAAATTAAACCCGACTTATATAAATATAAGTAGGATAAAAACTGAGTGAGTGAACTTACCTTGATTTCATTTTCTGTCTGAAACAGTTCGTTTTAATTAAATTAAAAATCTCATATGCGCTCCACTCTATTCGAACCAGCTCCATCATATTTCGTCCGTCGATAGAGTCTCTACTGTTCCGCTCTGTTATGGTATGACAACGTTATAAACATACACACTATTTACTTATTTAAATTAATATTGTAATACTTAAATAATAATTTTAGTTTCTAACTTATATTTGTGTAGAGTCAAAACTTTTCATTTGATCTATAGTAATACTAAGCTAGTACTTGTCTTTTACGCATCTATATGGATGGTACTCCATTATGAAGAGGTGTACTTGTCCCAAAAAGATAACACGTGGAGCACCCAAATGTTGAATCTTGAAACAAAAACATACAACAAGATATTTATCTTAATAATGACTTTGACTAGGCAGGTTCATAAATGGGATCAGGCAATTATAGGCAATTGGTTAGGCACAATGATGTTCACGTCAAACCTCTTGCTTCATATGTATTATCATCTACACAAGTTTATGTAACACCCCGTGAATTCTATAACGTTAAGCTTCACGAATTGAAGTTTAATTAATTATAAATGATGAAATCAACGGAAATAGGTTACGCCATTGCGTTCGTCTCGAAATTTTGCTTGAGATAGAGTCCAAGTTTACGTAAAACGGATATCGTATGAAGAAGATATGGACGAACGAAGTTGGGCGAAAAACCAGAAAACGGGTCAGAATGCACTGACGCACTTGGGAAGTGCGCCAGAACAGAAATGAACTGGCGCACTTGGGAAGTGCGCCAGTACATTTTTAGCCTGGCGCACCTGCCAAGTGCGCCCAGGTCAGATTGACCTGCTGGTCAGGTCCTGGCTGGCCTGATCAGGGTCTGGTCGAATTCTGATGCTTGGCTGAGTCACTAGGGCTTACGTGTCACCTTTTGAGTGGCTCTTTGAACTTTGTATGGTCTAGATTCCTCCTATCTTCATCCGACGGCTCAAAACAATTTAAAATTCTATAAATACAACTCAAGTCTAACCCTAAATTCACACAAATAATAGAATACAAAAGCCGTCATGCTGCTGGAGAGGAACTAGGAATGGCCGTCAATTAGAAAGCCTAGAGACAAGCCATCAAGCCTAAGAGACGAATCAAATTAAAAGAAGATCAAAGCTTAATCAAATCATTCAACGCAACTTTGCTACCTAAAGGAGAGCATCTCTAAATCAGAATAACAGAAATCAGAAAACGAGAATTCATCACAGGTTGTAAGTATAGTGACCTTTCAAAATATGAATAAATACTGTGATGTGATTGGATGTAAATGAAAATAGAATCGTGTTGTTATAATCTCTGTGAATTGTGATGGTTCTATCATGACTTGTGTATTGATGTTTGTGGCATAAATTAATTGATGCAAGCCTATTGAACAATTGTATATGAAAAACAATGGCACTTGCAAGCTTGTGGCAAAAACTAGGAATTTATCCCTTTTTGTATATGTCGATGGCATAGACTATGTATATTCCCTTAGTCTAAATCAGAATTTATGTAAACATGTTATAGACCTTTTATGCCTACATGACCCAAAACCTATGATATCATTCTTATGTTTATTGGCAAGTATAATTAGATCTATATTTGCAAGCATAATTGGATCTATGTTTCATAAACTATGCAATTTTATGTTTATTTGCAAATTATAATTGGTTCTATGTCAAACATCGTTTGGGTTTCATAAACTATGCAAGTTCATGTTGAAATAGGCTATATGATTAGACGTAAAAATTATACATTTTTGATGAATATATAGCATGCTAGTTTTGTGGTCGATATTATGCCAAGTTAGCACGATTAAACACAAGTTTGTATTTGCCTAAACTATGCCATTTCATATGTCACCTACTTAGTCATACTTTGATTTGAATGCAAGTTCACATAACCCATGTTATATGTTAGTTGAATCGCCAAATTGCAAGTTCATGCGCCACACACCTTTATGTATTACATGTTCTTGATTTCCCCTTTTCCTCACATTTATAAAGTTGGGCTGAATTGTGACAAGCCCAACACATGTTATAACAATTGCGAACAAACGGGGGTAATAACGTTGGGTGTAAAATATGAAAACATATGTTGGCATGTTTGGCACATGCCAATGATTATGACACATAAGCGGTATGAATTGAAATACCCAAAAATAAAAGATATGACATTTACATATAGTTGAAGAGCAATAAAATATGTAAATTTAGAAAACACGATATGCTTAACCCGAGGTTGGAGTGAGTTGTGCTGTAAACCTGCCCGGACCCGCCCGGCTGTCCAGTAGTCACAACAATACCTATCCAATGTGGGTGGTTAAGCATTGAGCCCAATAAGGACCCGAGATTAGACTGAGATACGGTGTAAACCTGCCCGGAACCGACCGGCATATCCAGTAACCGTAGCAATACATGTCTAATGTGAGCGGTCTAGTGCTCCTAAGAGGCTAAGGACAGATGGTAGGGTTAAGTCAACTATAACACTTAACCAAATTCAACATGTTAACAAGAATTGATGGGTGGGGTTAGGTAAATACAGACACTTAACCACTTAACATGTTTGACTAGAAAATCCTAGTAACGAGGGACCCGTTTCAGCAGTAACCCAAAGTTAGGTATCAACGGTACCCTGAAACTAGGCAGGGTGGGGCACGATTACTGGGCTGATTGTAAGCGGTCAAACGACGGCGGTGGGTGCACAGTGCAGGTCTAACGGGGTGCGGGCGTGCACACACTCCGGAGCAGACACCCAGGGCACTGGGGACACCAATAGTATAACCTATGTCTTCTAGTTTTGTGTCGGGGCCGCCACCATGGGTCTTGATACACCCCATGGTGGGACCAGCATAGGTATCTACAATTCTTGGGGGGTCGTATGACACATGTTAACGCGAGTAGGAGCCGATCTTTAATAAGAATGGGGATCACTTCACCCTCACCATGGGGTGCCAGTTAGAATAAACTCGAGTAGGTGCAGAGATATAGTATGGGTGTGATAGTACATTCGACACTTCCTTAGCCTGTGACACTTTCCTATTTCCAGTTTATATCCATCATATCCTTTTCTTATTCACATATTGAAGAGTTACTAGATTTACTCAGGCTTTATGTCTGACCCTATTTTCTTTTCGTCTCCTTTTCTTTCGTTCCCCCTAAGGTCCACAGGGAGGAAACATCTCAACTCAGTCAGGCTCTTTACAAGCACCAAGAACGTAGGTGTATGATTTGGATCTTTCTTGCTCGAATAATGGCTTTGGATATCACTATGGGGATTTTTGTCACTTTATTTATGTTTTCATGCTTCTTTAATAATCAAGGCAGTTATGAGGTTGTAATGTTGAAAGTATTTTGAGACAATTATGGAAATCTTTGTTTGATACACGTATTGATGAAATAAAAGTTTATTTGGTTTCCGCTGTTTAAAATATGTGTATTCATATCTGTCTTGAGTTCATCTGTGGCTTTTACTTATAAACCTCCACCAAAGTTAAGGCATTCCCTTTGTGAGTGACCTTAATGGAGGTGGGGTGTTTCACTTGGTATCAGAGCATAGGTTTACCAGACAAGATAAAAGTTTTTGAAAATTTGTTTTCAATAAGAAAGTTTAAAGAAACATTTTTTTAAAAAAAGTGTTATATTAATAAAAAGACAAAATCCCCCAAAGCCATGTGCCCTATCTATCCTTCTCTATCCCTCGTTTTGAATCTTTCCTTTTTGTTTCAGCATGTCTGGAGACCTTAACCTTCCGGAAGGAGTGCCGATTCCCTGCTGGTTTAGGAGGTACTTAGAAGCAAGGGCCAATGGCGGGGCCCAGCAGACGTCCCTCCTCCAGTGGCCGCGGTTCCTCCTCCTCCTCCGCCTCCTCTTGGAAATGCCGTCGCAAAAACATGTAGAGACTTCAAGGCTATGGGTGGAAAAGACTTTTATGGGACATAATCTTTTGTTGGAGCAAGAAACTGGTTAAATAAGACTGAGGATTTATTTGTCATCTTTGGAGTGGATGACAGGCAAAAGATACAACTTGCGGTGTGGTTACTTAAGGATGAATCTTCCTATTGATGGGAAGTTACTAATGCTCAAAGGGCGGTGGAAACATGGGAAGACTTCAGGACAAGGTTTGAGATGAAATTCCTCTCCCAAGCCGAAGGAAGCCTGCAAATGGAAAAGTTTCTAACTCTGAAACAGGGAAGCATGGCTATCAGGGAATATGTTAATCAGTTTAATCAGCTGGCCAGATTTGGGCTAGACTTAGTAAACACCCAACACAAGAAGGCACTTTGCTTCGTCAAGGGTTTGAATGAGCCTCTGCACAGCCTTGCCATGACCCATGTATCCACGGGTGCGACTTATGAAAGCCTGGTGGACATGGCATGCTACACGAGGAAGACCACGACAAGAAAGAAACTAAGGGGGAAGAGAAGAAAGAAGGTCTACAAGCAAAGAAAACAGACTTCAAGAAAGGAGGGAAGAACAATAAGCCCCGTGAGAAGAGAAGGTGCAATTTCTGTGGCATTGTGGGCCATATATCGAAAGACTGCCGGAAAAGGAAGGCGAAGATGGTTGGCTGCTTCCATTGTGGAGAAACTGGACACCAAGCTAAGGACTGCCCAAAGAAGAAAGGGCAGGGACAGAAAGCCGGATCCACTTCAGGGGGTCAGGTTCATGCGCTAGTGGCACCTCAACAGGAACGAGGTAGTAATATTTGCGTAGAAAGTGCAGTCTATCTTTATGATCATCCAGTTCGTACACTTTTTGACTCTGGTGCATCACACTCTTTTATTTCATCTGCCTTAATAGAATCTCTGCATCTAGACACTAGTATGGTAGAAGATCCCTTAGTAGTTTCAAATCCAATTGGGGGCTCCGCTTACTTGTCAATGGTTTGTTTGGGTTTGAAAATCTCTATTCTTAGCGTTGAGTTTAGTTGTAATGCCTTTGTTTTGGGCTTCTCGGGATATGGTTTGATCTTAGGCATGGAATGGTTATCCAGTAATAGTGCCATTCTTGACTGTGAGAAAAGAGTAGTTAGACTCTTGACTCGGCTTGGTAACACTCTAGAAATTTCTTGTAATCCCGTGAATGCTGTTATGCTTAGTTATCTAGAGTCACTTGATGCCTCTGATGAGAATTTGCAATCATTTAGAGTAGTCCGGGAATATCCGGATGTCTTTGAGGAAGTGAAAGGCTTACCTCCGAGGCGGGAAATAGACTTCCGCATATATCTTGTGGATAACGCAAAGCCTGTAGCTTTACCTGTCAGACACATGGCACCAAGGGAGAGAAAGGAGCTCAGTAAGCAGGTTAAAGAACTTCTCGAAAAGGGGTTCATTAGACGGAGCATTTCAGAATGGGGTGCTCCAGTGGTGTTCGCAACCAAAGCAGACGGTTCGCTTCCCCTTTGCGTCGACTATAGGGAGTTAAACAAATTGACCAAGAAAAATAGGCACCCACTTCCCCGAATCGACGATTTGTTTGATCAGCTTGTAGGTGCGACGGTCTTCTCCCAACTTGATCTGGCAACTGGGTTCCATCAGCTAAGTGTAGCTGAAGACAGCATTGATAAGACAACATTCGGAACCCCAGACGGTTTCTTCAAGTGGCTTGTCATGCCTTTCGGCTTGACAAACGCACCCACTTATTTCGTAGACCTAATGAGCAGGGTGTTCAGAGAATTCCTCAACAAATTTGTGGTTGTCTTCGTAGATGATATCTTAATCTTCTCAAAGAGTGAGGAAGAACATGCTCAGCATCTGAAAGAAATCATGGATACTCTCCGTGCACATCAACTAAAAGCCAAATTCTCCAAGTGTCACTTCTGGAGAAAAGAAGTAAGGTTTCTTGGGCATATAGTGTCCAAAGAAGGGTTGGCTGTGGACCCCACGAAAGTGGTGGCAGTGGAAGATTGGAAGACACCAAGAAATGCAACCGAAGTTCGAAGCTTTCTTGGGCTAGCCGGTTTTTATCGAAAGTTTATTAGGGATTTCGCGAAATTCTCAGCCCCACTCACAAGGCTAACAAAGAAGAATCTGGCGTTCGCTTGGGATTTGGATTGTGACATTGCTTTCCAACGATTAAAAAGGACTCTCACAACAGCCCCAGTTCTAACTCTGCCTGACGAAAGCAAAATGTTCACAGTATACACGGATGCATGTGGAACGGGACTAGGCGATGTTCTAATGCAAGAAGGAAGGGTAGTAGCTTATGGTGGAAGACAATTGAAAGTTCATGAAAAGAACTACCCAACCCATGATCTTGAGTTGGCCGCCATCGTCTTTGCACTTAAGTCTTGACGCCATTATCTCCTAGGTGAGAAGTTTGAATTATACACTGACCATAAATCGTTGAAATATCTCTTCTCCCAGAAGGATTTTAACTTGAGGCAACAAAGGTGGATGGAGTTTCTTGCCTCATATGATTTTGAAATTTCCTATACTCCCGGAAAAGGCAACGTGGTAGCAGATGCGTTGAGCCGAAAGAAACTGACCCTAAGCCCTCTCTTTGTGGAAAGGCCAAACCTGGAGTATATAGCCAGTTTTAACTTTAGGCCCTCCTCGGATTTTGTACCGGGTTTGTTAGCATCTCTCGAAGTACGCCCTACTCTCTTGGACTCAATAGGGGCTGCACAACGTGAAGACCCTCAGCTTGTTGATATGATTGACAAACTTATTATGGGTGAGACTTCTAGTCACCTCAGTAGGTACGCCATCGATTATAAGGGTTGGCTGAGACGAGATGGAAGATTATGCGTCCCACAAGCAAGGGAGTTGACAAAGATGGTTCTTGAGGAAGCGCATCATTCCATGATGACTATACACCCTGGCGGTGATAGATGTACAAGGATATAAAAAGGACTTTCTTTTGGAGCGGCATGAAGCAAGACGTGGCAGATTTCGTTTCTAAGTGCATGACCTGCCAACAGGTCAAGGCGGAACAAAAGAAGCCTGGAGGACTACTTCACCCTCTAGAGGTCCCACAGTGGAAGTGGGATAGCATTTCAATGGACTTCATTGATGGACTGCCTAGGTCGAGGAGAGGCATCACTAGCATTTGGGTAATAGTGGATAGGCTTACTAAAAGCACCCACTTTATACCTATCAAGAGTAGGAGGACTGCCGCATCTCTAGCATCTCTTTATCTCAAGGAAATAGTTTGACTCCATGGGGTACACTCCAGCATTGTTAGTGACCGAGACCCTATCTTCACGAGTGAGTTTTGGCAGAGTCTGCAAGAAGCTGTAGGCACACAGCTATGTTTGAGTACGGCCTATCACCCCCAAACAGATGGCCAGACGGAAAGGGTGAATAGAGTTTTAGAGGATCTTTTAAGACTTTGCGTTCTTGACTTTGGAGGGACGTGGGAGGATCACCTTCCTTTAGTGGAATTTGCCTACAACAATAGCTACCAAGCTACCATCGGCATGGCACCCTTCGAAGCCTTGTATGGAAGACCGTGCAAATCACCAACTTGTTGGTATGAGTCTACATATAAGCTTATACTTGGACCAGATATGATTCGAGAGACTTCGGAGAAAGTGGACTTGATATGTAGGAGAATGAAGACTGCCCAAGACAGACATAAATCCTACGCCGACGAAAGAAGGACCGAACTTGAGTTTGAGGTTGGGGACAGGGTTTTCCTTAAGGTATCACCTTTAAGGAACGTCGTTCATTTTGGATTCGCAGGAAAACTAGCACCAAGATTTGTAGGACCGTTCCCTATCATCGAGATGATTGGGAAAATGGCTTATAGAGTAGATTTGCTTGAAAGATTGGCTGGAATTCACAATGTCTTTCACGTTTCTCATCTCCGGAAATGTCTACATGAATCAGCGGAAGTGGTGGAGCCAAGCATTCTAGAAGAAGCCGAAGTGGAACGCGAAGCAACTGTGAGGAGAGTTCCAACCCGCATCATAGGAACTGAAGTGAAAAAGCTACGCAACCGCGAAGTCAAACTCGTTAAAGTTCAGAGGAGCGACGCCGAGGAAGACCGACTTGGGAAACCGAGGACAGAATACGCGCTGCCTACCCTCTTCTTTTGAGGGTACATCTTTGACCTCTTTTTTCTTCTTCTTAAGTTGTGCTTGTATCTATCCTCTTAGGTATATCTCCTCAATATTATCCTTTATCCTTAGGTAGAAACCCCTTTGGATGTAAACATGTATTTGGAACATGTTATGGTTAATGGATGCAAGTGGTTGCTAGTGGTTTCTCGTGGATGCATATACACACACAACCTAGGTCTTAGATCAGCTCAATCACTTCATACTACATATGCATATATGTATTCCTATTCGTATATGGTTGTAAACTTGATATGCTATCATATGGTCGTTGCATTTGTATGAATAGTAGTGCACTCATGTAGAATTATGAGTAGGAAAAAAAAATTGCATACATAATGGATTCATGACACTTACATAATTCGCATTAAGGAGGTCAACTGAATCAGTAGACCGCCTGATTTCTGCATTAGATAAGGACATATACACACACTATGCATATGATCATGAAGCGTTAGAAGTCTTTTAAGGACAGTGGATGCCTGTGTTTGTTGGTTGAGTAGATGGACTGTTGGAAGGTAGGATATACATTCTTGCTAACTTGAAGATTTCGGGGACGAAATCCTTTTAAGTGAGGGAGAATGTAACACCCCGTGTATTCTATAACGTTAAGCTTTACGAATTGAAGTATAATTAATTATAAATGATGAAATCAAGGGAAATTGGTTACGCCATTGCGTTCGTCTCGAAAATCTGCTTGAGATAGAATCCAAGTTTACGTAAAACGGATATCGTATGAAGAAGATATGGACGAACGAAGTTGGGCGAAAAACCAGAAAACGGGTCAGAATGCACTGGCGCACTTAGGAAGTGCACCATAACAGAAATGAACTGGCGCACTTGGGAAGTGCGCCAGTACATTTTTAGCCTGGCGCACCTGCCAAGTGCGCCCAGGTCAGATTGACCTACTGGTCAGGTCCTGGCTGGCCTGATTAGGGTCTGGTCGAATTCTGATGCTTGGCTGAGTCACTAGGGCTTACGTGTCACCTTTTGAGTGGCTCTTTGAACTTTGTATGGTCTAGATTCCTCCTATCTTCATCCGACGGCTCAAAACAATTTAAAATTCTATAAATACAACTCAAGTCTAACCCTAAATTCACACAAATAATAGAATACAAAAGCCGTCATGCTGCTGGAGAGGAACTACGAATGGCCGTCAGTTAGAAAGCCTAGAGACAAGCCAACAAGCCTAAGAGACGAATCAAATTAAAAGAAGATCAAAGCTTAATCAAATCATTCAACGCAACTTTGCTACCCAAAGGAGAGCATCTCCAAATCAGAATAACAGAAATCAGAAAACAAGAATTCGTCACACGTTGTAAGTATAATGACCTTTCAAAATATGAATAAAACTGTTATGTGATTCGATGTAAATGAAAATAGAATCGTGTTGTTATAATCTCTGTGTATTCTGATGGTTCTATCATGACTTGTGTATTGATGTTTGTGGCATAAATTAATTGATGCAAGCCTATTGAACAACTGTTATGTGATTCGATGTAAGCTTGTTGCAAATACTAGGAATTTATCCCTTTTTGTATATGTCGATGGCATAGACTATGTATATTCCCTTAGTCTAAAGCAGAATTTATGTAAACAAGTTATAGACCTTTTATGCCTACATGACCCAAAACCTATGATATCATTCTTATGTTTATTGGCAAGTATAATTAGATCTATGTTTGCAAGCATAATTGGATCTATGTTTCATAAACTATGCAATTTCATGTTTATTTGCAAATTATAATTGGTTCTATGTCAAACATCGTTTGGGTTTCATAAACTATGCAAGTTCATGTTGAAATAGGCTATATGATTAGACGTAAAAATTATACATTTTTGATGAATATATAGCATGCTAGTTTTGTGGTCGATATTATGCCAAGTTAACACGATTAAACACAAGTTTGTATTTGCCTAAACTATGCCATTTCATATGTCACCTACTTAGTCATACTTCGATTTGAATGCAAGTTCACATGACCCATGTTATATGTTAGTTGAATCGCCAAATTGCAAGTTCATGCGCCACACACCTTTATGTATTACATGTTCTTGATTTCCCCTTTTCCTCACGCTTATAAAGTTGGGCTGAATTGTGACAAGCCCAACACATGTTATAACGATTGCGAACAAACGGGGATAATAACGTTGGGTGTAAAATATGAAAACATATGTTGGCATGTTTGGCACATGCCAATGATTATGACACATAAGCGGTATGAATTGAAATACCCAAAAATAAAAGATATGACATTTACATATAGTTGAAGAGTAATAAAATATGTAAATTTAGAAAACACGATATGCTTAACCCGAGGTTGGATTGAGTTGTGATGTAAACTTGCCCGGACCCGCCCGACTGTCCAGTAGTCACAACAAGACCTATCCAATGTGGGTGGTTAAGCATTGAGGCCAATAAGGACCCGAGGTTAGACTGAGCTATGGTGTAAACCTGCCCGGAACCGACCGGCATATCCGGTAACCGTAGCAATACCTGTCTAATGTGAGTGGTCTGGTGCTCCTAAGAGGCTAAGGACAGATGGTAGGGTTAAGTCAACTATAACCCTTAACCAAATTCAACATGTTAACAAGAATTGATGGGTGGGGTTAGGTAAATACAGACACTTAACCACTTAACATGTTTGACTAGAAAATCCTGGTAACGAGGGACCCGTTTCAGCAGTAACCCAAAGTTAGGTATCAACGGTACCCTGAAACTAGGCAGGGTGGGGCACGATTACTGGGCTGATTGTAAGCGGTCAAACGACGGCGGTGGGTGCACAGTGCAGGTCTAACGGGGTGCGGGCCTGCACACACTCCGGAGCAGACAACCAGGGCACTGGGGACACCAGTAGTATAACCTATGTCTTCTAGTTTTGTGTCGGGGCCGCCACCATGGGTCTTGATACACCCCTTGGTGGGACCAGCATAGGTATCTACAATTCTTGGGGGGCCGTATGACACATGTTAACGCGAGTAGGAGCCGATCTTTAATAAGAATGGGGATCACTTCACCCTCACCATGGGGTGCCAGTTAGAATAAACTCGAGTAGGTGCAGAGATATAGTATGGGTGTGATAGTACATTCGACACTTCCTTAGCCTGTGACACTTTCCTATTTTCAATTTATATCCATCATATCCTTTTCTTATTCACATATTGAAGAGTTACTAGATTTACTCAGGCTTTATGTCTGACCCTATTTTCTTTTCGTCCCCTTTTCTTTCGTCCCCCCTAAGGTCCACAGGGAGGAAACAGCTCAACTCAGTCAGGCTCTTTACAAGCACCAAGAACGTAGATGTATGATTTGGATCTTTCTTGCCCGGATAATGGCTTTGGATATCACTATGGGGATTTTTGTCACTTTATTTATGTTTTCATGCTTCTTTAATAATCAAGGCAGTTATGAGGTTGTAATGTTGAAAGTATTTTGAGACAATTATGGAAATCTTTGTTTGATACACGTATTGATGAAATAAAAGTTTGTTTGGTTTCCGCTGTTTAAAATATGTGTATTCATATCTGGCTTGAGTTCATCTGTGGCTTTTACTTATAAACCTCCACCAAAGTTAAGGCATTCCCTTTGTGAGTGACCTTAATGGAGGTGGGGTGTTTCAGTTTACGTGATGTAAAGGTACTGACATTGTTGTAATATTAAAAATTCAAGTACGGTAAAAAAATAGATTAGGTTAAATATGATTTGGGTACATTAGGCACGCTAATCATCTACTGTTAGCTTGTTCATACCTGCTGCATACTCCATTCGCATCTATTCCAGAATCCACTCTATCACGTATTGTTTCTCCACCACTAGACTGCACTTCATCACCATTAAATCAGAGCACCAGTTTCCTCCAGCTTCCGCCATGCAGGCGTCACCAAGACCACCCGACTTTTCCCATTTTTCCAGTACACACGAAATGTATTTGGTCCCCACGTTTTCACATTTCCTTCTTCACATAACGTGCCACCTTCTCCCTTCAACTACACACAGTCACCGCACCGTAAGGAAAACTCTCCACTGACATCGACCGATTCTCCAATGTAAACACTACCACTACACTGCTGTTAAAATAAACCACCTTCCATCTCTCACCGCATATATTCTCCTCCTACTGTTACAACACGAATCCACCTCAGCGCTGCATATCCCTTCCTCCGCAGATATCTTCTCTACGCACTGTTCACCGTCCATCAAAATTTCGAACTGTGTAATACATCACTCACGAGCTTCAGCTTTTACCCCCTTTAACCATCTCCTCTTTACTTTTTTCTTTTTCTTTTTCTCTATATTACCATTGAAGGCTTAAAGCTGAGCTACGACAAAATGAAGAAGCATTCGCCCTTATTTATAGTCGTAGTTCCTTGGCGTTCATGCTTTAGCTTGGTAGGATTTAGGCAAGGTTTAACAATGTACATACAAGATTGGATATATATTTCCTTTCATAGTCGCTTTGAGGCTGTGTAGGCTGGCTTGAGATGAAGTATGGCAGAGGTAGAAACAGGGGGAGGGGAGATATTTGGCTAAAAATAGGCATTCCAATGTGCTTTGTATAAATTAAGCGGCAGTTTCCTTTCATATATAGTAGGCCTGTGTAGTTTGATTCGAAAAGACTTGCGAAATTATTTATTTTCTTTCATCTATATGGTAGGTGAAACAGTATGCAGAAGATAGGCTTGAGGCTTCTCAGTGTATTTTCATTTCAATTCCACTGTAGATTAACTGTGCATGTAGTACGGCTTGCATGTGTTTGTATCATTTCCAAGGTCTATAACTGTTTAGGTAGCTGTGGCCTTCGAAAATACAAAACATAGCCGACCATATAGTCTGTGCCTTTAGTTTTCATGTCCATCATTCGATTTGCTTCAGACTTTAAAGAGGAAGAAAGATACAAATGTTCTTCTATGTATAGATATATTAGTTGACAGAAGATGGCAGAAGAAACTTGAAGAAATTGGTAGTTTAAATCTATATACGAATTACAAAGACCCACACTTTGTTTACATCTAATGCTACCTTTGAGGCCCTTATGCTCAAGTATGATATCATCGAAACAATAAATAAAATATAGGCTAGAGTAATGAGTTAGGGTAGCTGAGTATATTACTAGGTAGGCTTTCGGAAAAAGAAGTTTCATCTCTGAATTGTACGGCAGTGGCATGTGCATTGGCAAAATATAGGCTGGCCTATATCTATACATATATACAGCATGTGAGATTCTATTGGAAAAGGACGGTTGGTTCGTGTATTTACTTTGGGTAGATCTAGTAAAAGGACACTGCAGTGTGGGTTTTCAATTTTCAAAATATTAGGTCATTGTGAATAGAGAATTTAGGGTAGGCAGCTGGCATTGAGTTTTCACTTTCACATTTCATTTCTTAAGATGGCATGTCCAGCTCTAAGCAAGGAAGAAATGGGATACGGAAAATTTTAGACTGGACGTAATTAGACATTTCACTATACCCTTTTTATTTTATCTTCAAATAGTTATTTTATTTTCCGCGAATCGTCGTTAACCGTTATTTTCTTGTAATCATAAAATTCAGTACTGTTTCACATAAACTTCAAACGAAGTGAAAATGGACCCACTGTTACGTCTCAACGTTCTTATCCCAATAAAATTAATTTTGTTGATAATGGACTCCGTTTGCACCACGTCGCTATTTTGAATTATCGGCTCACCCTTAAACTGCATGCACCGATAAAATAACTCTGATTGGCTCCAAATTGGAATATAGCAATATTTAATTATACGTATTCCAATAAAATTTGTTTCCTTAAAAACGGAGGTCGTTTGAAAAGAAAACCATTTTAAGGCTTATATCATATATCGAACAATTTCCCGTGCGTGAAGCACGGGCCTCATCATAAGATAAGCAACACATTGATTTAAACGTTCTATTTCAGATGATTATTTAATTTCATCGTAAATTGTCTTTGAGCATTTTATATTTGTACTGATATACATAAATTTTAAATTGTAAATTGTAAATTATGAAATACGATGTTTACGAGTTCGAATTATATAAATATACGTTCGACCTTCGTTATATAAACAAAATATATATTATAAATTCATTTAAAAATCCAAATAAATATTTAAAATAATTAAATATATTTAATATCTGACTACCAAAAATACGAGACATTACACCAGTGTGAACCAAAAACGGGAGAGGACATTAGGGAGGGCACGCGTTTCTTTCTATGTGTCAGCGTTTTACACGCCCTGGCATTTTACTTATGTGGATAATGGATAGCGAGGAGCCTCGATTATATCGGTTGTTCTGGGGCCGATAGTTTGGTCGGGATATGACCAGTTTACGCTCTATAGGGCGGGGAAACGCATTGTTCAGGCATTTTAATCCACTCCGTGTGGACCGGCCCTGATGATCCAAGGTGCAGTTGCGATTGTTCCTGAGGCTCAGGCCAGAGAGTCTTAAAGCGGTAAGGACGATCCCTTACCATGGTTTACAGATGGAAATCCAACTTCCAGTACGACATTTTGCGGTTTTAATAGTAAACCTATATATGGCGACATAGTAGTATGGGGCACTTATGCCGTCCATGATTTATACTTATGATTGAATTGTTTTGACACTATACACTTATAGTAGTAATAAAAGATATAATTTTACGTACCAAGCATTCTTGGCTATTATAAGGTAAAAACTCTATCCTCCGGCTTACGTTGCATTGTGTGATGGGACTTGAGTCTTATAATAGCTTCATTGTTCTTTATTTAGCATTGCGCTGTTGTTTTGTGCACTGGATTCTTGGGAGGAAACCCGATCCGTGTTATACGGCGTGGTCCCTGGATTTAACTAACTTTAAAACAAAAATTAATAACTGTTTTAGTTCTCACACCAGTCACATGACTGACTTGGAGTTTAATGTTTTAAACTAAACTCTGGGTGCCCTTATTTCCCACGGGAAGCTAGTAGTTTTGGTTTTGCAAATTTATATTCACTGGATCCTGGTTTTCAGCTAGAATGACATTCGAAAAGCTTTGTATCCGCATATTCTTTTCAGTTGTGTTTTGTATTATTTTCCGATGCATTGTAACTTGTAAATCTCTGATGTTTAGTGAATGTGTAATGTTTATTCATATTCTGTATATTCTTGTATTCTGATGTAAATTTTTGTAATAAACAATGAAATGTTCTTCTGTTTGTGTTCTAATTTGTCGTGTTCTCAAATCAATCCGGGCTCTCTTTTATGGGGAAGTTCGGGTTGTTTCATTTTGGTATCAGAGCTTTGGTTTACAGAGCTCGGAGAACAAGACACATTAGAACCAAATGAAAGAATTCATCAGAGATTGGATTAGTAATATCCAATGAGAATGACTTGTTAGAGATAGTATCAGTAGTATCCTAGAACGAGTGTGAAGAGTGAATTTTTAAAAATAAAGACAAAAACAAATTTTGTTTTGAAAATTTAAATCAATTATTCGTATTTGAATATTATTTTTATATTGATTTGGACAATCAAGTATATAAAGATTTTGCGTATACGTCTGATCCACGTGTATTTGAAGTTTTAATATATTGGATAGATATAGAATCACACTCTAGTCGCTCGTAGATGTTCTGATGGTGGTTCGAAACATCATCAGAATTTATGTTCGTGTTTCGAAAGTGTGATATCTATATATTTCCAGTTGACTGGTGTGAGAACCAAAATATATTATTGTTAATTGGCATCAAAAACATGATTTTTGAGTATATAAAAAAATTATGAATTTGAAACGTTAATTCACTAATTGATTGATGGTTGTGTTGCATGATTGTTTGTTATCTTATAAACCATTATGTGAAAGAACGGTACATATAACCAAATTGTACCAAATATTGGACTGTATTGAAAATTGTCTAAAATTGCATACGTATACATGTACATACATTGAACAGTTTATGGCAAGGAGGCTAGAGAAGAGGAATAAAATTGTTTTCCCGACAAATAGGTACATATTTATTGTATTTCCTGAGGTTTTTGATGATTTTATGAGCCGATTGGCTAGCCACTTGGCTGTTTCTTTTTCTTTTTCTTTGTTGATAGGAGAGGCCTGTGTGGCGGTTTAGGGAGTTTCCCGGTGCTCCTGTACAAAGGAGGTTATGGAGAAATTTTTCGAAAATTTAGGGAGTTAGCCAAATTTTTGAAGAATTGGAAAATTTTTAGAAACTGAAAAGTTGAAGAATGAAAGCCAAACTGAAAGTTGATTTGGTTTGTAAAACAACTTTTAGCTTCGTTCCTTTTCGTGGACGAAAAGATTTTAAGTGGGGGAGATTGTAACAACCCGGAAAATCTGACCCAATTTAAAATTTTTATTTTGGCAATTTTAATGAATTTTGAATATTTAAAATGATTTATTTTAAATAATAATGTCGAGAAATTTATTTTGAATTGAATTGGAACGAATATATTTATTTGAATCGACATTAGAATATAAATCATTATTTTTAATTACAAAAGGAATTGAAAATGGCGCGGTAGTTTGAAAACTCGGTTTCCAATTTCAAATCAATGTACACAATTCAAAATAAACCGGATTTTGGCGAAACCAAAAATATTAGAATCTATTTGAAAATATCTTTTCAATGAATCCGAAAAATCAAAATTTCAAAGCGGGGATATAAAGTTGTGCCCAGTTGAAATTTCAAAGTAGTCGCTATGGAAAATATAGCCCTTAAAAATGGAAATTTTGTAAACGACCTCCACTTTCGACGAAACCACTTTTGTTGGATTCGGGATGTCAAGTTATTACTAGATTCCAATTTTCATGATTTTCTGAATCAATATGTGAGTGTGGCGAACGAAAACGTGTTTTGTTAGTTTTAGTCAATTTGGATCGACCAGAAAATGGCCATTTTTCAAACAGTCTACAAATTTGATGAAATTAGTTTTGTTAGGACCATATCGTCAATATGAAGCTAGAATTTTTTTTTTTTTGGAATTTTTAGAGTCTGTATGTGACCTCAATAAATTGAAATGTACGTTTAAAATTGAATATATAGATTTATATTTAAATTTTGATGAAAACTGATCAGAATGGTCGGACTGGCTTACGATACATATCCCATTGTGTTCGGAATAGGGGTAATTAGCTAGGGACGATAGTCGGTGGGTTCGATTTCGTGTTAAGGATAAAAATTTGCTTTTGAAATTTAAAATATAATAAAATATATAAAATATTATAACGCCCTTCCTTCCCCTCAACACAAGTCAAACCACCCTTTATTCTTCACGATCGATTCAGAAAAAAGGAAAAAAAAAAATCAAAAGCGCTGTCGCGCTCCAGCCCACAACCGCGCGTGTAACATCCCGGAATTTTGGAACCAATTTAAATTTTTATTTTAAGGAAATTTTGTTAGAAAATGCGTCTAAATTTAAAAATACCATTACTAAAAAAAAATTCATGAATTAAATTAAGATATTATTTATGAATGATTTCAAAATTATTTCTGTTAAACAATTATTCGTAGTTAGATAAATAGTGATTTATTACAATTGAATTTAGTATCAAATTGTATGTATATTTGTAATGATTAACTACAAACAATTGATAATAAATGGAATAGTAAACTTGTAAGTGATAACAATTTTTATTGTAATTTGAGTTAAAATAGCAATATTGACTGATTAGATTATTAGCACATTGTATTATGTTTGAGATTTCTATAGCATAATTCATGAAAAGAGTATCTATTAGCTTTTGAAAATTTTCCCTTTTTAAAGGAATGAAGGAATGTGAATTGAAAAACAACACATACAAACAAAAAGAAATAAATGTGTAAAAGTACATGTTTAACACTGCTTATTTCAAATAAAAGAAAATCAAACATTCATTGTCATTGGACTAGATTGCTTATATATACATGTCATATATATATATATATATTAATTTGATTTAACATTGAACCTATTAATGCTTGTATGATAAAAAAATAAATTGCCTATTTTTTTGTCTATTTTAAATTTAGTATTGACATAAATTGTAATATTGTCATTAATTGTATTAACTGGATTGAAATATTTCTATCTGTGGATAATTATGTGCGTTGTTGATAGGAAACATACATTTATCTTAAGTAAAAAAAAAGGAATGTTCTAATAAATTAATTAATTTGAGTTTGGGACCATGAACTAAGGAAACACATGATTTTTAGCGTATGAATTTAGAATCCATATTTATCTTTATACTATGTAATATCAGTCACATTTTGTTTCTTTTATTTATTGTGTGTTAATAAAACTAATAAGAATAATTTGAATATATCGAGGCTAATGAATTTAATACTATGACATATATATTGTGAAATTTGACCGCTTTAACTTTTGTATTTATTAGTAGCTTCCCCATTTGCCATATTTCAAATTGCCTCTTTATTTCCATTATTAATAATACAAATTTAAGTTTATGCTTCCATTTTCGGTATTTCATTTATCCTATTTATTTATTTTATTTCCATCATTTCCTTCATTTAAGTCCATATATTCATGTGGTCCATCATGCCTAGTCAGCAAATTAAACTTCATTTGTCACCTACTACATATGTAGAGATAAGTGAAAGATAAAATCAAATTTATATAACTAAATAAAATATATATACATATATGTAGTGTCTCCACTATATAATATCATAAACGTCTCTTAACCTATCCCTTTCCACCTAAATGTACAGCCGCCACCATGCCAATTAATGGTTGAAAACGCTCTCCTTCTTCCCCTCAAATCTCTTTTAATCCATTCCTCCATTTCCAAAATTTCCGAAGGCAAATTAGATAGATCGTTCTATGATATATATCTTCAACGTTGATGATCACCTTTAGAGTGACAGCTTGTGAGATATCAACGCTTCATTTCGCCCTATTTTCATGCAATTCGATGGTGGGTGGTGCGATGCTACAGGGAGCGTAATACAGAAAGAAGGAGGAAGAGATTTGTAATGTAATTAGTTAAATTATTTAATTATTTAATTATGCAATTAAATTAAAAATGACCATAACTTCTTTGTATGACATCGAGATTCAGTGAAACGAATTGCATTAGAATCGTGGCGACAAGATCTCCATTTCAGAACTGATTTGAAGCGATTTGGAGTAAGTTAGAATTTTCAGCAAAAACTAAATCTGAATCGTCAAAATAAAAGCCAAGGTGATATTTCTATATTTAATTATTAAAATTAAATTATTCCTTGCTATGTGAATTCTATATGTGTATGTTGTGAAATCCATATTGTTAATGGCTATGAAATTTGAATTGATTGTGGTTGTTATGTGTATTTGTTGATGTGATGACATTTGTGTTGAAAACAAAATTGTTGAATCAATTATACCATTGGGTTGAGGTTTGATTGGCCAAATAAAATCGGTATTCTTGTCAAAACTAGAATTGACAAAATTAAAATTGTCATTTTATTGAAATCAAAAATGACAAATTTTTCATTGGAATTTAGTTGAAATAAAAAAGGACAATGTTTTCATTGCTTCTTGATGCAAATAAAAGATTCATTTTTCAAGGTCAATTTTTGTTGAAAATAAAAAGATTTATTTTTCACTGTCATTTTGTTAAATTAGATTGATACACAAAATAGACATTTTTGTGTAATTAGAAATAATCAACTTTGTTGTAATGAGAATGGCACTCAAAATATACTTTTTGTTAAAATAGAATAACATCAAAATATTTACTTCTGTTGTAATAGAATGGACACCCAAATTTTACATTTGTGTGAAATTAGAAGAGACACACAAAAATTTTTGTGAGATTTCTCAAAATTAAAATAATTAAATATACATATATATATATATATATAGAAATATATATATATTTAAATTGATTATGATTGTGTCATTATTATACGCTATATGAAACACATATATGCGGTGCATAAAAATTTAGATTAACTGATTGATTGTGATGATGAATTGTGTTTGTTGTTTGTATTGTTTATGATCCCATGCTGTGTTAGAATTGACGACAAATCATATATACCACTTTATATACATTTTGTTGTGTTAAAAATGACGACAAAGACAAATATATCACTTTTAACATTTTTGTTAATTATATTATAAAGCACAAGATTAACATTTTGTTAATTATATTATAAAGGATAAAATTTACATTTTTGGTAATTAGATTAAAAAGGACCAAAAATACATTTTTGTAAATTAAATTATATTGGATAAAAGTTAACACTTTTTATTAATTTGATTTAACCAAAATCAACATTTTGATTTCATTAGAAGTGATTAGACTAAAATCAACATTTTGTTCACATTAAAAGGAATTTTTACAAAATTATCATATCTTGTATATTAAAAGGAGTTTTCCAAAATTATTATATTTTTATATATATTAAAGAGAATAAATTAGAAATGTATACTTTTATATACCTTAAAATGAATGAACTGGAAAAGTATATTTTTATACATTTAAAAGAATTAAGAAAAAAAAGATACCGTTTTGGTTAGAAATATGACATTAGGGTAAAAATACCATTTATGTTGTAATAATGTCATGTCATGTGAATAAAAATACTTATTTCTATTCTGATATTAGAATCGTTAAACATGTCATTTAGTTAATCATGTTATGCTAATATAAACATGTCATTTTAGTTAAAAAGTGTTGTGATAAATAAAATGTCAATTACATAGGATTTGTGCATGATAAATAGAAATGTCGCTTTTTACCTTTAGAATTGACCTATTTATCAAACTATGATAGTGGGATTAAAATTGACATCTTTGTCAAATTATAGTAGTTGAATTAGAATTGACATATTTGTCAAATTATGATAGTTGGATTAAAGTTAACAATTTTGTCAATATAAATTAGTAGCGTTAAAAATATACTATTTGTCAATATAAATTAGTAGCGACAAAAATTCACATGTTTATCAATATAAATTAGTAGCATCAAAACTCGCATTTTTGTTTAAAGTAGATAAAAGGATAAAAACAAAATAAACATTTTGTTAAGATGAAATAATAAAAAGGATTAAGTATTTACATTTTTCAATGTAAAAGAATAGGGATTAAGCATTTACATTTCTTATGTAAATACTTAAGATGAAATAATTGAAACATTTATTTACGTTTAGGTAAATAAATAAGGTAAAGTAATTTAGACATTCATTTACAAATAGGTAAATAAATGAGAAAAGAAAATAAAAGGGATAAAAACATTTATTCCATTTTTCTTAATATGAATTAGTATGCTTAACCCGAGGTTGGATTGAGTTGTGATGTAAACCAGCCCAGACCCGTCCGGCTGTCCAGTAATCACAACAATACCTATCCAATGTGGGAGGTTAAAGCATATATAAACAATTTAGTGTGAATACAATAAAACATAGAAAAAGTAAGACATTTATTTACATTAGATAAATAAAAGATTAAATAAAATTATACTTTTATGTAATTAAAGAACATGTTTTTACATTGTAAATAAAATTACATTTCTATGTAATTAAGATTATAAGACTAAACTTGTGAATTAGAATTTATTTACATTTTCTTATGTAAAAATAAAAAAAAAGGAATAAAAAGAACCAAAATGTGGACGGTAATTATTTACGTTTTTTTTATGTAAATAAAAATAATAAAAAGAAATGTTAGAAAAGAATTAATATAATATATTCTTTTTATGTTAAAAAGAAATATTAGAAAAGAATTAAAGAAATACATTTATTTACATTTACTATGTAAATAGGATTGGCAAGGAAATTGAAACCATTTATTTACAAATAGCGTAAATAAATATGAATAAGAAATTAGATACATTTATTTACAATTAATGTAAATAAATATAGAAAAAGTAAAAGTAAAACATTTATTTACAAATAGTGTAAATAAATAAGATAAAAGAAAAGTAAAAACATTTATTTACAAATAATGTAAGTAAATAAGAAAAAGTAGAAGTAGAAAAACCATTTATTTACATTTGGGTAAAGAAATAAGAAAAGGAAAATGAAAACATTTATATCTAGGTAAATAAATAAATGGTAAGAAAGAATATTTATTTACATTTAGAGTAAATAAATCAAAAGATAGAAAAAGATTATTTAATTATTTATTTACATTTAGTGTAAATAAAACAAAGATAGAAAAAGAACATCTATTTATATTTGGTGTAAATAAAGCATGAATTAAAGTGAATTTAAAAAGCACATTTTATTTACATTTTAAACGTAAATAAAAACAGAGTAAAATAAAAGTGATATTTTTATCGTCATTTTAAATGCGATAAAAGAATAGACGTTAATAGTTGAAATCGCCAAACGATTTATATATATATATATATATATATATATATATAAAAATACAAATTATAAATTAAACGAAACGCGCACGACAGTTCGTGTATTGACAATCGTAACTTTAAACGGTTATACCGAGAGATCCGACCGTCGAATTTTCCCAAAACTGGAGCCGTTAGGACTGCTTTGGGAAGATCTTTCCAACGACATAAATTTCGTCAAAATCCAACGGTTAGATTTCAAGTTATGTGTAAATCAAATTTGGTTGAAAACAGCGCCAGGGTCGCCCATTGACCCGAAGCGTCGTTAAATTAATTTAGGCTATTTTTATATAAATAAAAATAGCGATAGGTCGTTATCAAATATTAATAACGATAGGAAATGTTTTCAAATTATTATATATATATGCGAGAATCATTTGAAAAGTCCGAGTTCAATCTCATTTCAAATGATTATACGACGTTCTAAGTCTAAGAGTTGAAGACGGTAATTGAAGACCGACGATCTTCACATCGAATGGATGTATTGCTACTGAGACCCATGAGAGGAGTAGCTACCTTGAAAGGGCTTCAGTGGTGGCCGTTCGGACGAAGTGTTGATTTGTACGGATTTGACTTTCGCTCAGACCCAGAGCATAAGTTTATAAATGGAATGTATGTCTGACGTTGTAGTCCTTTATACTACATTCGTTGATCTCTCTATATATAATCTTCCGCTGTAATATATTAATTCGATGTACTCTGATATTCTGTACTCTTATGTAACGTTATTATAATGTTATAAAAGTCTTTTGTTATTTGTTCTGGTGTTGTAGTATGCCCAGAGTTAATGCATTCGAGAATTTCTAACTTTTGGGTCAGACCTGTGTGGTTTATGGTCGATTCAAAGAGCGGGAATTTCCGGGTCATTACAGTTGGTATCAGAGCTTTGGTTAGCTCAAATCTTTGGGGTACAACTCATTAGAACTAAACAAAAGACTCATCAGAGATTGGATTAGTAATATCCAATAAGAATACTCATTAGAGATAGGATCAGCAATATCCTAGAATGAGAAAACTCGTTAGAGATGGGGTTTGTAATGCCCTAGAATGAGTTGAGAGTGCCCAGTTAATAATTAACGTATTTTGATTATATATAATCCAATATTAGAAAATATGATTTTTGAATATATATAAAAGTTATATATATTTGATAAGTTAATCACCTAAATAAAATTATTGAAAATATAAAAGAAAAATTAAAACTGAGTTGATTAATTAAACAACTTTTAGCTTAGTTCCTTTTCGAGGACGAAAAGATTTTAAGTGGGGGAGATTGTAACAACCCGGAATTTTGGAACCAATTTAAAATTTTATTTTAAGGAAATTTTGTTAGAAAATGCGTCTGAATTTAAAAATACCATTACTAAAAAAATATTCATGAATTAAATTAAGATATTATTTATGAATGATTTCAAAATTATTTCTATTAAACAATTATTCGTAGTTAGATAAATAGTGATTTATTACAATTGAATTTAGTATCAAATTGTATGTATATTTGTAATGATTAACTACAAACAATTGATAATAAATGGAATAGTAAACTTGTAAGTGATAACAATTTTTATTGTAATTTGAGTTAAAATAGCAATACTGACTGATTAGATTATTAGCATATTGTATTATGTTTGAGATTTCTATAGTATAATTCATGAAAAGAGTATCAATTAGCTTTTGAAAATTTTCCCTTTTTAAAGGAATGAAGGAATGTGAATTGAAAAACAAAACATACAAACAAAAAGAAATAAATGTGTAAAAGTACATGTTTAACACTGCTTATTTCAAATAAAAGAAAATCAAACATTCATTGTCATTGGACAAGATTGCTTATATATACATGTCATATATATATATATATTAATTTGATTTAACATTGAACCTATTAATGCTTGTATGATAAAAAAATAAATTGCCTATTTTTTTGTCTATTTTAAATTTAGTATTGACATAAATTGTAATATTGTCATTAATTGTATTAACTGGATTGAAATATTTCTATCTATGAATAATTATGTACGTTTTTGATAGGAAACATACATTTATCTTAAGTAAAAAAAAAGGAATGTTCTAATAAATTAATTAATTTGAGTTTGGGACCATGAACTAAGGAAACACACGATTTTTAGCGTATGAATTTAGAATCCATATTTATCTTTATACTATGTAATATCAGTCACATTTTGTTTCTTTTCTTTATTGTGTGTTAATAAAACTAATAAGAATAATTTGAATATATCGAGGCTAATGAATTTAATACTATGACATATATATTGTGAAATTTGACCGCTTTACCTTTTGTATTTATTAGTAGCTTCCCCATTTGCCATATTTCAAATTGCCTCTTTATTTCCATTATTAATAATACAAATTTAAGTTTATGCTTCCATTTTCGGTATTTCATTTATCCTATTTATTTATTTTATTTCCATCATTTCCTTCATTTAAGTCCATATATTCATGTGGTCCATCATGCCTAGTCAGCAAATTAAACTTCATTTGTCACCTACTACATATGTAGAGATAAGTGAAAGATAAAATCAAATTTATATAACTAAATAAAATATATATACATATATGTAGTGTCTCCACTATATAATATCATAAACTTCTCTAAACCTATCCCTTTCCCCCTAAATGTACAGCCGCCACCATGCCAATTAATGGTTGAAAACGCTCTCCTTCTTCCCCTCAAATCTCTATTAATCCATTCCTCCATTTCCAAAATTTCCGAAGGCAAATTAGATAGATCGTTCTATGATATATATCTTCAACGTTGATGATCACCTTTAGAGTGACAGCTTGTGAGATATCAACGCTTCATTTCGCCCTGTTTTCATGCAATTCGATGGAGGTTGGTGCGATGCTACAGGGAGCGTAATACAGAAAGAAGGAAGAAGAGATTTGTAATGTAATTAATTAAATTATTTAATTATTTAATTATGCAATTAAATGAAAAATGACCATAACTTCTTTGTATGACATCGAGATTCAGTGAAACGAATTGCATTAGAATCGTGGCGACGAGATCTCCATTTCAGAACTGATTTGAAGTGATTTGGAGTAAGTTAGAATTTTCAGCAAAAACTAAATCTGAATCGTCAAAATAAAAGCCAAGGTGATATTTCTATATTTAATTATTAAAATTAAATTATTCCTTGCTATGTGAATTCTATATGTGTGTGTTGTGAAATCCATATTGTTAATGGCTATGAAATTTGAATTGATTGTGGTTGTTATGTGTATTTGTTGATGTGATGACATTTGTGTTGAAAACAAAATTGTTGAATCAATTATACCATTGGGTTGAGGTTTGATTTGCCAAATAAAATCGGTATTCTGGTCAAAACTTGTAACGACCCAGAAAATCTGAACCAATTTAATTTTTTTTAAATTGGCTAAAATAATGGATTATAAATATTTTAAATAAATATTTTAAATAATGGCAATGAAAAGTGAGTTTGAATCGACAATTGAAAACGAATATAATTAATTATAATTATAAACAAGGCCCGAAATGGCGCTGTAGTTTCAAAAATTGAATTCAAACTTTGTCGGACTGTACCGGGTGCAAAACAATCCGGATTTTAGTAAAGCCAAAAATATTTAAATCTGTTAGTGAATACCTTTCTAACGAATCTGAAAAATCGAATTTTCATAGCGGAAAGAAAAAGTTATGGCCGAATGAATTTTCAGAACGGTCGCTATGGAATTTATATAGCCCGTGAAATGGGCCTTTTTGCATACGACCTCGGAATTCGACGAAACCACTTTTGTTGGATCCAGGATGTGAAGTTATAGCTAGGTTTCAAATTTCATAATTTTTGAAGCTAGTATGTGAGCGTGGCAAAAGAAAATGTGTCTTGGTCAATTATAGTTAAATTGGATCGACCAAAAATGGGCCTTTTTGCAAACAGTCTCAGAATTCGACGAAACTAGTTTTGTTGGGACCGTATCGTCAAAACATAGCTAGATTTATTTTTCTGGAATTTTTCGAATCAATTTGTGGCCCTGGCAAATTGAAATACACGTTCAAATTAAATATTGAATGTTTTATATTTTGATTTGAATGGAAACTGACTGAAACAGTCGAATGGGCCTTCGAAACATATCCCATTGTGTTCGGAATGGGGGTAAAACGCTAGGGACGACAGTCGTTGGGTTCGATTCGGGGTTCTGATGCGAAGTACACCTTTTAGAGATAAACTGAATTAAATATTAATATTTATTTTCATTTAATAACCTAAACCCTAATCACTTATCAGAAATTCCCGCCGCCTCTTCAAAATCCAACGCAGAAAAACCCTCGCAACTTCCTCCCTCCATAACTCATGATCCACGCATTGAAATCGTTTGATTCTTCAGACAGTATTGTAGAGAATCACGTGATCTTCGAATCTATACGGTGAGATTATCTCTGGAGTTGTATTTTCTCCGATTCGCGGCCCCAAAGCACCGTCGTTCGCCTGAAGATTGCCGGACCAGGGAGCGTGCGAGTTCGAGGGGATTGGTACCCCTTGGTGCGGTTTTCCAAGCACCACGACGTGGTGCTTCTTGATCATGGTCCGGCGTTCTTGGGTGCGTGGAAATTCGAGCCCTAGGTTCGAGCAAAAAGAGGAACCATCGACCTGTATTGAACTGAGGGGAAGGTGATTATTTAAAACTAATTTTGATAGTTTAAAAGCGTTGCTATTTTAGATTATCGAATAAAAATTGTATCTTTATCATATGATAACGAAATTCGATGAAACAGGAAACATCGTGACCGTGTGGACGCCTTCTACATTTTAGAAGAGACCGCATATTTTTCTGAGCCTTCTACTATTTTTGGTGGAGTGGAACCCAATGTGAGATTTCTGATTTAAAAACAATATGGAAAACGACGATGTATAAATTATATAATCGATGTATGAGTTATATAAACGTTGTACACCTCATGTATAAGCGTTGTATAAGTTGTATGTTCGATGTATAAGTTATATATGCATTGTAAAAATTATATGTGTTGATATAAAAGTGAATTGCTATATATATATATATATATATATATATATATATATATATATATATATACGCCCCTCGTCCACAAACCATGGACGATATTTATTGATTGTGATTGGTGTGAAAATTGATTGATAGCGAACGATTGTTTGGGATTGTTTGTGGTTGATATTGATTGATTGTGGTTGAAAAATACCCATTTGTGGTTGAGAAATATTTGGTTGAAACCACATAGGATTAGTTTGTGGAAATGAAATAAATATATACATGCCGCCTGCGTGCGAACTA
Organism: Allium sativum; assembly: GCA_030737875.1. NCBI lineage: Eukaryota > Viridiplantae > Streptophyta > Magnoliopsida > Asparagales > Amaryllidaceae > Allium > Allium sativum. The sequence continues at coordinate 899,317,542 of CM060918.1, forward strand.
GATGCATGATCCCCATTGTCAAAAACCGCGAGGTTTTAAGGTAGAGCGAGGAGCCGTACTAGGGACGGTCCCGGTTTTAACTACCCTGCCGTTATGCTGCCGAAATTTTGAATAATATTCGTGTGTTTGAATTATTTCCATTTGCTTAAACTATATTTATTCATTGAATAGAAAACCTTCATGTGTTGAATTGATATTCATTCGTTGATTAGAAATTCATGTGTTGAATGGTATTCGCGTTTTAAATATAAAAATCACATTTCTATCTATATATAGAAACTATAGAAAACCTTCATGTGTTGAATCGATATTCATTCGTTGAATTGAAATTCATGTGTTGAATGGTATTCATATTTTGAAATAAAATGTTTGATAATAAAAATCACCTTTTATCGACTATATGAACTGTGTAAAATAATCTCGTTTTGAAAGAAATTGTTTTATAAGAAAAATCCTATTTTTATCACCTATATAAACTATATAAAATAATAGTGTTTTGAAATGAGTTGTTTTGCAATAAAAATCACATTTTTATTATATGCATGAATCGTTGAAATGTGAAGTGTTAAAAATAGCCACTTGTTCAAATAAATATATATGAGTTGAAATATTCATTAGTTAATTAATGATATGATTTGTACCTATGTATGTAACATTAGAATGAATGGTGTTTTTAAACCAAATAGAAATCAAATATGAAGTTGAATAGAAAATGATAAATGATAAGAACTATATATATGTACATGCATATTCATTGAACAGGTTATAGCAAAGGGGCTAGAGAAGAGGAATAAAATTTTGTGCCCGACAAATAGGTACACATTTACTGTTTTGTTTGGGTGATCATTTTATGGGCCTGTTGGCTAGCCGCTTGGCCTTTTCTTTTTCTTTTTGAGATTAGAAGGACCGGGGAAGCTATTTGAGATTTCCTGATGCTCCCGATGCAGGGGAGGTTATGGCGAAATTTTCCAAAATTTTAAGGCGTTAGTGAAATATTTGAAGTGAAAACGATATTGAAATCATTGAATGAACTATATTTATATAAATATATAAATATAAATAAAATTAAAACGAAACGAGGCCGTGCAGTTCGTATTTTGAAACCGTGATTTCAAACAACTAGTGCGGGAAATCCGACCATTGGATTTTCCTGAAACCTCAACCGTCGGGTTCGCCTTGGAAATATCTTCCCAACGGCACCAACCTTGTAAAAAATCCAACGGTTGGATTGTCTGGAATGTTTAATTCAAATCTGATGAAAAACAGCACTAGAAGCGATTATATTTATATATATATATATAAATATAATTATATATTTAATCGAATAACGACGCTGCAGTTCGTATTTTGTAATCGAAAATTCAAACAATTGTACCGGGAGATCCGACCGTCGGATTTTCCCGAAACTGGAACCGTTGGATTCGTTTTGAAAAGACCTTTCTAATGATGTAAATTTTATGAAGATCCAACGGTTAGATTTTCAGATATGTGTAAATCAATTCTGAAGAAAAACAGCGCCACGACCGCGTTATGGCCCGAAGCGTCGATTTGAATAAATTGGCTATTTTAAAATAAATAAAAATAGCGATAAATCGTTATAAAATTTCCTAAACGATATGGGATAGAAATAAACTGAATTTGCTCGATTTATGTAGTATTTGATGGTTGAATGTGTTTGGTGTGAAAATTACATTAAAGAACAAAATTGCTGTTGTCGAATGATTTAACCATTAAAGTAAATTGATTTGAAATTCTAAATGTACGTGAATTATTTGAGAAGGCCGAGTTAATTCTCATTTCAAATAATTGACCGACGATTTTAAGTCGAAGATGAAGACGGTGGTCGAAGACCGGAGATCTTCACCACGTTTGGATGGTAATCGAGGTCCTGATTGGGAGGCATCCCGAAATATGGATAATGAGTGGTGATCGTCCAGACGTACGTGGTGATCGAAGGGTTTGCGAGGTATTTAGTGCCTCCGGTTTCGTTCAGACCCAGAACGGACTTGAAAATGGACGGTGTGTCTGACATTGGATTTTATTCTGTGTTGATTGATCTCTATTAAATATACATCTGTTTGGCGGCGGAGAATTTATTCTTTTACTTAACGCCCTTCTCTGAGACGCACGAGCTCAGAGGTTGTATATCGATGGACATCAGTCGCATGGCATGAATTGCCTGTGTGGCATGCTAAGATGCATTGATCAGGGCTTCTGTTGAAAAGCAAAGTCTTGTGGTGATGATCAAAGCACCGCCTGTGCGGCGTAGCTTTGTGTATAACGTGAAATCGCGAGCCTCACACCCCGGTATGGACCAGAAACGGGAGAGGACCTCAGGGAGGGCATGCGTTTCTTTCTAGCTAGGGTGGTGTCAGTGACCTACCAGCCCTGACAATTATATACTTTTCACCTATGTGGTTGTTGCTGTTGCGAGGCGCCTCGGTTTGATCGGACGATCCGAGTCCGATGGAGTCATTCGTTGGCTCGTTTACGCCCCAAAGGGTGGGGAAACGTATTGTTCAGGAATTTTAATCCACATCGGTGGACCGGCCCTGACGATCCAAGGGCTCACCTGTGTCTAGGTCCAGAGACACGGGCTAGAGCGTCTCGAATTCGGTAAGGACTATATTTTTCCTTGGTTCATGACGGAAATCCAATTTCCAAATTCGTGGCTGTACGATTTTGATTGTATACCTATATATGGCGACATAGTGGTATGGGGCATTAATGCCGTCTATGATTGATAGTTATGATTTGAAATTGCTTTCAAAACATATAAACACTAGCAATAATATCAAATGCCTTTGTTTTATTCGTATCAAGCATATTTTGGCCGTTATAAGGTAAAAACTCTATCCTCCGGTTTGCGTTGCATTGTGTGATGGGAACTGAGTCTTATAACGGCTTCATTTTTATAAAAAGCATAGCGATGTTTAAAAGAAAGATTTGTTTTAAAGCACTGGCAATCCAATGGAGTAAACCCGTTCCACGAAAGTGGCGTGGTCCTGTGATTAGCCATATTATATATGTGTTGAATGGATTTCTCATACCAGTCCCATGACTGACTCGTAGTTTGTTTCACTTTCAAATTCGGGTGCCCCTTTTTCTACACGGGCAGTCTTGTATTCAGGTTTAGCTGGTTCTTTCTGGATAGGTGGAGCTGAAGATGGATTCTATCATTTATCTCTTTTTATGCTGTTCAGCTCCTATTGTACATATTTTGTTTGTTTTCCGCTGTAGACATTTATGTATAGCTGAACTGTATTTGTACTAAGTAAGATCTTGTATACTGTGTAACTCTGATGATTACTTTTATCCAGTATATTCTATTGTTCATTATCTGGTGTATTTATTTAATTTTGTTCTGCTATTATCTGTTTCTGTGTTATATTCCAAAGATAACCCTTGTCTCCGTCAGAACGGGATTTGGGGTCGTCTCAACGTGGTATCAGAGCTTTGGTTAAGCTTAGTTCTGGAATATAACATTTTAACGAACTCGTCAAAAATAGAACCAGTAGTGTTCTAGGACGGGTAACTCTATACAGATAGGATCAGTGATATCCTAGTATGAGTAAAGCAGAATGAAATTACACCTCGATAGACACATTTACATTTGAAGTATTTGTCTCTATATTTTGAAATATCTTTTCTTTGACCTGACACTTGTTCTGCTAATTGCAGAAGTACTAGAAAAATGAGTGTCAGAAGCAGGAGAAATGCAGAACCTGATCTAGAGGCTTTATTCAAGAGATATCGAAATCTGGGCGGAGCACAGTTCTCGGGCAATGAATCTATTATTCAAACTCAAGCTTGGGTGAGCTCTGTAGAAAGAATATTTGGGTGTTTCCAGCTAAGGGACGACCAGAAAAGATTAGTAGCATCTTGGGCGCTCAATGGAGAAGCTTTAATATGGTGGGAAACAATCATAGAAGATAATACAGAAGGTGATATCACCTGGGATAGATTCAAAGAGATTTTCCTAGGAAGATTTACTCCTCCCGAAGCAACCGAGAGATTATGTGATGAATTTTCTTATCTAATACAAGGTGATATGACCATCCCAGAATATCATAAGAAATTCAACGAACTTGCTCACTTTGCTCCTCATCTGATTCAAGATCCAAAGAGGAAAAATCTGAGATTTATTCATGGCCTGCAAAGGAGATATCAGAATAGTGTAATGGGGAATGTGAAGCTTCCTTTCTCTGAAATGATATACATGGCTTATCAGTATGAAGATCTCCATAAGAAAGGAATGTTACGCGAAGAAGAAGAAGTCTGTTCTAGTAACAAAGAAAAGTCGGAAACTGATATTCCTGAAGCCAGTAAGAAGCCCAGTGCCAAGAGGAAAAGGGCCAGAACTGAGAAAGAACCCGTAACGACCGCCGTATGCAATAACTGCCATCAAAAGGGGCATTTGTCGATAAATTGTGGACCCTTAAAGAAACGAAGCAAGGGTGGATTCAAACCCAAGGAGAAGTCTCGGGAAGGTAGGAAATGTCGGAAGTGCCATCATGATGGACATATTGAGAAAAACTGCCCGCTATTCAAAAAGCCTAGAATAGTTCAAGCAAATGAAGTAGCCGAAATTTCTGAGCCCTCAACTAGTCAAGAAAGGGCCGATGTTTTAGAAGGCACGCTAACTGTCAAAAACATTCCAGTTAAAGTACTGTTTGACACAGGCGCGTCACGAAGCTTTATTGCAAAAGAAGCAGCTAAGAAACTGGATTTGAATTTGAAAACGCTGAAGGAACCAATGACTGTCCAGAATCTGGTTGGGGGTTCCATTGATCTCACTTGGATTTGTGGAGTGCCGGTTTCTTTCTCTCGTTATCGGTTTCCTACCATCGCAGTCGTCATGAATTTTAAAGAGTTTGATCTTATCTTGGGGTTAGACTGGTTGACCAAATATGAAGCTGAAGTTAAATGCGCCGACAGAGTCGTAAAGGCCAAGATTAAATCAGGTGATTATATAACCATTCCCTGTGAAGGTCAGAATACTAATAGAAAAGACTTCTGGGCAGCTTTGAATGTTTCTCCAGCTCAAATAGAAAATGTCCCTGAAATCACAGAGAATATTCCCGACCTAGTGAAAGATATTCCCGTCGTCAAGAACTATGCGGATTTGTTCGAATAAGTTGTTCGCTTACCTCCGCAGAGAGAAATAGATTTCAAAATTGCTTTAATTCCGAATGCAAGGCCGGTAGTTCACGCTATTCGAAGAATGTCCTTGAAAGAGAAAGAGGAATTAGACAATCAAACACGACAGCTAGTATGGAAAGGTCTGATCAGGCCTAGTTTCTCTGATTGGGGTGCAGCAGTGGTGTTTGTCCCAAAATCTGACGGTACTCTACGGCTATGTGTGGATTATCGTGATTTAAACAAGTAGACAATAAAGAACGAATATCCATTGCCGCGGATTGATGATTTGTTGGATCGATTAAATGGCGCACAAGTATTCTCAAGGATGGACCTAGCTACAGGCTTCCATCAACTTCGAATTACCGAAGAGTGTGTTCCAATGACAACATTCAGAGGTCCCGACTTATTCTATGAGTGGTTAGTAATGCCGTTCGGCTTATGTAACGCTCCCGCTTACTTCGTCGATCTAATGAACAGAGTATTCAGAGGAGTATTGAATAAATTTGTTCTGGTTTTCATCGATGATATTCTAATCTTCTCTAAATCAAAGGCCGAACATGAAAAGCATTTGGAACAAGTGTTAGAAATCCTCAAAAGGAATGTGTTGAAAGCAAAGTTTTCCAAATGTACATTCTGGCAAGATGAAGTGAAATTTCTGGGCCACGTCGTATCGAAAGAAGGAATTGCTGTGGATCCAAGCAAAATCACGGCCATTCAGAATTGGAAACAGCCCAGTACCCCCACTGAAGTCCGCAGTTTTCTCGGATTGGCTAGCTATTACCGAAAGTTCGTTAAAGACTTTTCGAAGATATCTGGTCACTTAACGAAGCTTACAAAGAAGCATTCTAAATTCAAATGGACTCCAGAGAGTGAGGAGGCTTTTGAAGAGCTAAAGCTGAGACTAACAACAGCTCCAGTGTTAACCATCATCGATGGCAAGCAGGATTTAAAAGTCTGGACTGATGCGTCTAGAGAAGGCCTTGGCGCAGTGTTAATGCAAAGAGGCCAAGTGATTGCTTATGCTAGCCGTCAACTGAAGCCGCACGAGAGGAACTACGTAACTCATGATCTTGAGTTATTGGCTATTGTGTTCGCTTTGAAAATCTGGAGACACTATCTTCTGGGTGAGAGATTTGAACTGTTTACAGATCACCAGTCGTTAAAGTACCTGTTCACTCAGAAGGACTTGAATTTGAGGCAACAACGTTGGCTGGAATTTCTTGCAGCATATGACTTTGAAATTATATACACTCCAGGGAAAGCCAATGTCGTGGCCGATGCGCTGAGTCGAAAGAATGTAATGATTGCCAGCTTTATTATCACGACTTCCTTGATTGACAAAATATCTATTCTGCAGAAGGAGGATAATTTTATTAAGGATATGATCAAAAGGATTCAGAAAGGCGAACCCTCGTGTTTTCAAATAGATAACGACGAGACCCTGAGATTGAAAGGAAGGATTTGTGTTCCCGACGTCCCAGAGTTAAAAAGGGAAGTGTTAGACGAGTGTCACAAGTCCAAGCTGAGTATTCATCCTGGTGTGGCTAAAATGTACAACGATCTCAAACGAACATTCTGGTGGAAGGCTATGAAAAGGGACGTTTCAATATACGTTAGCCGATGCCCTACTTGCCAACTAGTCAAGAGCGACCAACAGAAATTGGCTGGATTGTTACAACCGCTGGAAGTTCCGGGTTGGAAGTGGGAACATATTTCTATGGATTTCATTGATGGTCTGCCCAGAACCAAAAAAGGGAATGACAGTATTTGGGTGATCGTAGATCGCTTCACGAAGACCGCCCATTTCATACCTGTCAGATCAAACAGAACTGCTCAGAGTCTGGCGCAGATTTTCTTCAGGGAAATAGTTAGACTACATGGAGTGCCGCTCAGTATAGTCAGTGATAGAGATACAATATTCACTAGCAAATTCTGGGAAGCATTTCAAGTCGAGCTGGGAACGAAGTTAAACCTAAGCACCACTTATCATCCTCAGACAGACGGTCAAACTGAGAGGTAAATCGTATTTTAGAAGATCTATTGCGGGCTTGTGTTATAGATTTCGGAGGATCATGGGAAGACCATCTGCATTTGGCTGAATTCTCTTATAATAACAGCTACCAGGCGAGTCTGACAATGTCGCCATTCGAAGCATTATATGGTAGACCGTGTCGATCTCCTGCTTGTTGGGTCGAACCTGGAAATAGACTTGTGTTGGGTCCTGATATGATTCGAGAAGCTGCCGAAAAAGTCGATTTTATTAAGAAGCGATTACTCGCCGCTCAAAGCCGACAAAAGAGCTATGCCGATAGAAGAAGAAGAGATATATCCTTTGCAGTTGGCGACTATGTATATTTGAAAGTATCGCCGATGAGAGGAGTTATCCGGTTCGGTAAAACTGGAAAGTTGGCGCCCAAATTCATAGGTTCGTTTCCTATTCTGGAACGGATCTGAACTCTCGCTTATAGGGTCAAACTGCCTAACTGGTTGCCTGGAGTTCATGATGTATTTCACATATCCCAACTTCGAAAGCACGTTCATGATCCATACTTGATCGTGGAAGAAGCAGCTCAACATGACATTGAAATTACTCCAGAATTGGCTGTGAGAAGAGAGCCGCTAAAGATTATCGGCAAAGAAACCAAAGAACTGAGGAACAAGAAGGTTCACTTAGTCAAAGTGCAGTGGAGTGGAGATCCACGAGATTGTACTTGGGAAACTGAGGAGAGCATTCAGAAGGCTTATCCTAGATGCCGAGTTGATATCTCTGATTGACTCCGGTGCAAGGTACATTTACCCTACTTTGCATTACCATTTAATTCTCTACTCTATTGTTATTTTCTTTTCATGGATGTGCACTATTTATTCAATAGTCTGAATGAGTTTAAAAGAGTATAGAAGGTGATTAGTATATTTTAGAAAGGTTGAAAACGATTTGATTGTTGGTGGTGTTGTGTGATTGTAGATTTATCAAACCACTTTCGACTTTGTTCCATTTCGGGGACGAAAAGTTTTAAGTGGGGGAGATTGTAACGACCCAGAAAATCTGAACCAATTTAAAAAAATTTAAACTGGCTAAAACAATGGATTATAAATATTTAAAATAAATATTTTAAATAATGGCAATGAAAAGTGAGTTTGAATCGACAATTGAAAACGAATATAATTAATTATAACTATAAACAAGGCCCGAAATGGCGCTGCAGTTTCAAAAATTGAATTCAAACTTTGTCGGACTGTACCGGGTGAAAAACAATCCGGATTTTAGTGAAACCAAAAATATTTAAATCTGTTAGTGAATACGTTTCTAACGAATCTGAAAAATCGAATTTTCATAGCGGAAAGCAAAAGTTATGGCCGAATGAATTTTCAGAACGGTCGCTATGGAATTTATATAGCCCGTGAAATGGGCCATTTTGCATACGACCTCGGAATTCGACGAAACCACTTTTGTTGGATCCGGGATGTGAAGTTATAGCTAGGTTTCAAATTTCATAATTTTTGAAGCTAGTATGTGAGCGTGGCAACAGAAAATGTGTCTTGTTCAATTATAGTTAAATTGGATCGACCAAAAATGGGCCTTTTTGCAAACAGTCTCAAATTCGACGAAACTAGTTTTGTTGGGACCGTATCGTCAAAACATAGCTAGATTTATTTTTCTGGAATTTTTCGAATCAATTTGTGGCCCTGGCAAATTGAAATACACGTTCAAATTAAATATTGAATGTTTTATATTTTGATTTGAATGGAAACTGACTGAAACAGTCGAATGGGCCTTCGAAACATATCCCATTGTGTTCGGAATGGGGGTAAAACGCTAGGGACGACAGTCGTTGGGTTCGATTCGGGGTTCTGATGCGAAGTACACCTTTTAGAGATAAACTGTATTAAATATTAATATTTATTTTCATTTAATAACCAAAACCCTAATCACTTATCAGAAATTCCCACCGCCTCTTCAAAATCCAACGCAGAAAAACCCTCGCAACTTCCTCCCTCCATAACTCATGATCCACGCATTGAAATCGTTTGATTCTTCAGACAATATTGTAGAGAATCACGTGATCTTCGAATCTATACGGTGAGATTATCTCTTGAGTTGTATTTTCTCCGATTCGCGGCCCCAAAGCACCGTCGTTCGCCTGAAGATTGCCGGACCAGGGAGCGTGCGAGTTCGAGGGGATTGGTACCCCTTGGTGCGGTTTTCCAAGCACCACGACGTGGTGCTTCTTGATCAGCGTCCGGCGTTCTTGGGTGCGTGGAAATTCGAGCCCTAGGTTCGAGCAAAAAGAGGAACCATCGACCTGTATTGAACAGAGGGGAAGGTGATTATTTTAAACTAATTTTGATAGTTTAAAAGCGTTGCTATTTTAGATTATCGAATAAAAATTGTATCTTTATCATATGATAACGAAATTCGATGAAACAGGAAACATCGTGACCGTGTGGACGCCTTCTACATTTTAGAAGAGACCGCATATTTTTCTGAGCCTTCTGCTATTTTTGGTGGAGTGGAACCCAATGTGAGATTTCTGATTTAAAAACAATATGGAAAACGACGATGTATAAATTATATAGTCGATGTATGAGTTATATAAACGTGGTACACCTCATGTATAAGCGTTGTATAAGTTGTATGTTCGATGTATAAGTTATATATGCGTTGTAAAAATTATATATGTGTTGAAATAAAAGTGAATTGCTATATATATATATATACGCCCCTCGTCCACAAACCATGGACGATATTTATTGATTGTGATTGGTGTGAAAATTGATTGATAGTGAACGATTGTTTGGGATTGTTTGTGGTTGATATTGATTGATTGTGGTTGAAAAATACCCATTTGTGGTTGAGAAATATTTGGTTGAAACCACATAGGATTAGTTTGTGGAAATGAAATAAATATATACATGACGCCTGCGTGCGAACTAGATGCATGATCCCCATTGACAAAAACCGCGAGGTTTTAAGGTAGAGCGAGGAGCCGTACTAGGGACGGTCCCGGTTTTAACTACCCTGCCGTTATGCTGCCGAAATTTTGAATAATATTCGTGTGTTTGAATTATTTCCATTTGCTTAAACTATATTTATTCATTGAATAGAAAACCTTCATGTGTTTAATTGATATTCATTCGTTGATTAGAAATTCATGTGTTGAATGGTATTCGCGTTTTAAATATAAAAATCACATTTCTATCTATATATAGAAACTATAGAAAACCTTCATGTGTTGAATCGATATTCATTCGTTGAATTGAAATTCATGTGTTGAATGGTATTCATATTTTGAAATAAATTGTTTGATAATAAAAATCACCTTTTATCGACTATATGAACTGTGTAAAATAATCTCGTTTTGAAAGAAATTGTTTTATAAGAAAAATCCTATTTTTATCACCTATATAAACTATATAAAATAATAGTGTTTTGAAATGAGTTGTTTTGCAATAAAAATCACATTTTTATTATATGCATGAATCGTTGAAATGTGAAGTGTTAAAAATAGCCACTTGTTCAAATAAATATATATGAGTTGAAATATTCATTAATTAGCTAATGATATGATTTGTACCTATGTATGTAACATTAGAATGAATGGTGTTTTTAAACCAAATAGAAATCAAATATGAAGTTGAATAGAAAATGATAAATGATAAGAACTATATATATGTACATGCATATTCATTGAACAGGTTATAGCAAAGGGGCTAGAGAAGAGGAATAAAATTTTGTGCCCGACAAATAGGTACACATTTACTGTTTTGTTTGGGTGATGATTTTATGGGCCTGTTGGCTAGCCGCTTGGCTTTTTCTTTTTCTTTTTGAGATTAGAAGGACCGGGGAAGCTATTTGAGATTTCCCGATGCTCCCGGTGCAGGGGAGGTTATGGCGAAATTTTCCAAAATTTTAAGGCGTTAGTGAAATATTTGAAGTGAAAACGATATTGAAATCATTGAATGAACTATATTTATATAAATATATAAATATAAATAAAATTAAAACGAAACGAGGCCGTGCAGTTCGTATTTTGAAACCGTGATTTCAAACAACTAGTGCGGGAAATCCGACCATTGGATTTTCCCGAAACCTCAACCTTCGGGTTCGCCTTGGAAATATCTTCCCAACGGCACCAACCTTGTAAAAAATCCAACGGTTGGATTGTCTGAAATATTTAATTCAAATCTGATGAAAAACAGCGCCAGAAGCGATTATATTTATATATATATATAGATATAATTATATATTTAATCGAATAACGACGCTGCAGTTCGTATTTTGAAATCGAAAATTCAAACGATTGTACCGGGAGATCCGACCGTCGGATTTTCCCGAAACTGGAACCGTTGGATTCGTTTTGAAAAGACCTTTCTAATGATGTAAATTTTGTGAAGATCCAACGGTTAGATTTTCAGATATGTGTAAATCAATTCTGAAGAAAAACAGCGCCACGGCCGCGTTATGGCCCGGAGCGTCGATTTGAATAAATTGGCTATTTTAAAATAAATAAAAATAGCGATAAATCGTTATAAAATATCCTAAACGATATGGGATAGAAAAAACTGAATTTGCTCGATTTATGTAGTATTTGATGGTTGAATGTGTTTGGTGTAAAAATTACATTAAAGAACAAAATTGCTGTTGTCGAATGATTTAACCATTAAAGTAAATTGATTTGAAATTCTAAATGTACGTGAATTATTTGAGAAGGCCGAGTTAATTCTCATTTCAAATAATTGACCGACGATTGTAAGTCGAAGATGAAGACGGTGGTCGAAGACCGGAGATCTTCACCTCGTTTGGATGGTAATCGAGGTCCTGATTGGGAGGCATCCCGAAATATGGATAATGAGTGGTGATCGTCCAGACGTACGTGGTGATCGAAGGGTTTGCGAGGTATTTAGTGCCTCCAGTTTCGTTCAGACCCAGAACGGACTTGAAAATGGATGGTGTGTCTGACATTGGATTTTATTCTGTGTTGATTGATCTCTATTAAATATACATCTGTTTGGCGGCGGAGAATTTATTCTTTTGCTTAACGCCCTTCTCTGAGACGCACGAGCTCAGAGGTTGTATATCGATGGACATCAGTCGCATGGCATGAATTGCCTGTGTGGCATGCTAAGATGCATTGATCAGGGCTTCTGTTGAAAAGCAAAGTCTTGTGGTGATGATCAAAGCACCGCCTGTGCGGCGTAGCTTTGTGTATAACGTGAAATCGCGAGCCTCACACCCCGGTATGGACTAGAAACGGGAGAGGACCTCAGGGAGGGCATGCGTTTCTTTCTAGCTAGGGTGGTGTCAGTGACCTACCAGCCCTGACATTTATATACTTTTCACCTATGTGGTTGTTGCTGTTGCGAGGCGCCTCGGTTTGATCGGACGATCCGGGTCCGATTGTAACGACCCGCGTTCTACGCATCATAGGATCGTAGGATATTTATTTCTTTCACATACGAAGTCGTATGGTCATGTAACTTTGGGAGACGACTATAGGGGTCATTTCCCATGTTCATGATTTTTCCCGATTTTTAAATGACCATTTTACCCCTAGTTGGCACTGTTTTGGCCATAACTTTTGACTGAAAAAGAATTTTGACCTGAAACCCCTTCCATTGGCTTCGGATGATGGTTTCTCTTTCCGTAGAGTGGTCACATTAGCCAGACGGACTCACCGTTTGGGAGATATGGCTGAAACAAGTTTCAGATGGTGAAAAACAGCTTAATTGGGCTTAACCGGGTGATTAGCAGCTAGGCCCAAGGGGAATTTCGGGTTTAGGGGTATATGGAGGCTGATTAGGGTTAGAAAACATTTCTTTAGATATTTTCCATCCGCCACTTTTATTTCTCTTGACTAGCCATGGCCTCCACTCTCTAAATCTCTCTAAAATACCCAAAATCACTTCCTAATCAAGGATTAAGGCTTAGAGGCATCGAATCAAGGAGGGTTAGCACAAAGACCGAGGTAGGGCTGCTGTTATATATTGGAATTCGTGCAAATCAGAGGTTCACTTCAGATTTGGAAGTTTTATTGTGGCAAAGGTGAGTGATAGCATCATTTTGACACTAATTACAGTTAATTAAGGGTAATTAGTGAAGATTAGCGAATTTATACGTATATAAATTCTGGAAAAATTCTTAAAATTCTAAAATAATGTTTTAAGGCTCTGTTAGAAATTTGGGTTAATTTCGATGTGTTTTGCTAATCGTATGCTTAAACATGATTAAGAGGGGTCATAGGAAAATGTGAGGTTTTGGCCACTTTTGATCCATTTTGATTCATTTAAATTGTTGTTTGTTGCTTGTGGTTGCTGTTACATGTTGCTATGACCCTTTGGTATGCTTTGTGATTGATTCCAATAGTTAGATTGGTCGAAAACGCCGTCGAGAGGCGTATAAACACTTGCTGGAAAGTTGCAGGAATTGGTGCTGGAAATCGGATCGGATCGCCCCCTACCCGACCCGAACCGCCCATTTCCCTTCACCACGAACCGAACCGGATCGTTATAGCGAAGCAAGCTGCGCCACGAGCTGAAGGATCCGACCCGCTCCGAGATGGTGAGCCCAAGACGCCACGAACCGACCTGCCTGAAGTGATGGCGCCACGACCGAGCTCTCGCGTGCGAACCGACCTGGCGTGAAGAAGGCTCCGACCCGATCCGAGGACTGATGCTTGGTGGTTGAAGGCGGCACGAACCACGACAGGATGGAGGGTGCGAACCGAACCAAGATGGTGGACCCGGACCGATCCGATGGGTGGTCACGAACCCGACCCGACCCGATTTGGTGGAAGAGATGACGAACCGAACCGGATAGGAGGAGACACCCGAACCGAACCGGATTGGAGCTGCGATTATGCGACGACTCTTTTGAAGACCAACTCCAACTCGATCAAAACCCGAGATGCAAAGGAAGTCCAAATGGGAAGTTAGAGCTCAGGATCTAGTTGGGAACCAATGAGTTCGCTTCATGGTTGGACTTTGCTGCGGGACGCGTGCTAAGGGGTTTACGATGTCTATAGCTTTGGACCACTATGGTAGGAGGTACGGAGGCGGATTCAGGGCCATTATGGCATTGGTAGAACCAAGGGCTACGACCAATGAAGTGGGTCATTGAAATGTTTGGTCATGACTCCAAGTGTTTGGCTTGGTCACAGCAGGGTTTCTACAAGTCGGGATTCGTCGTTACCTCAGTTTGTCTAGTGTTCCAAAGTGGTAGATGTCGTACGCTTTACGCACTGAGTGGGAGATGTGAGGATGGTTGCTATGGATGATTTGTTTGCTATCATTGTGACATGCACACCCCACCCCCGTATTCATACACTATTTATTATGGCACCTTGGAGTATTGTACGGTATGTGGTACTAACTCTTTGGTTGCAGGTCCAGGTTCAGGTATGGTTTAGTATACCTGTTATTACTCTGTTTAGATGCTTATCGCTCGTACCAGGCTTTATGTCTGACCCAGAGTTTTATGTCTCTTCTTATTACTCTGGGTGCTCACACGAGCAGACTAGAGACAGGTTAGCTGGCGATGCACGGGTAGATGATCCGGAGACGAGCAGGAGGCTTCCACGTAATATATATAGTATTCTCCCTGCGTTGTTGAAGATCACTGCTTGGGCATTGGTGGTGCATCTTCTACTTTAGTTTTCCTTTGTTAGAGACAGTAAATTTGGAAAGTTGTAATAAGCTGTATTTGGATTTCCGCTGCTCTGATGTTGACATTGATTATTAGTTATCAGCTTATGCACTGTCTCACCTGTTTTATGTCAAGTATGTTATTATTATATTTTATTCCATGCGCTGTGAGACATTCTACAGGTTCCTTGATTAGTTCATTCTCTTCTTTCTTTTCTCATGACGACCGTCCCGTGCTAGTTGGGCATGTGTACAACGCACTTCCGGAGGAAATGCAGGCTGGTGCGGGGCGGGCCGTCACACTTGGTATCAGAGCTCTAGGTTGCGTAGTTAACCTAGGGAAGCTATCGGGGAGAGATAATATACGTATACGAGAGAGCGTATTTGTGATTACTTTGGTTTTTAAAAGCTATATATATATATATACTATTACTAGTATAAGGATGAAGTCGTACTGCACTAGCACCACTATGGAGTCGTTAATCGTTTCCTTTTTCAGATTGACGATGAGCCGGTATACTAGAGGTGCTGGTAGAGGAGCCAATAATGGGAATGCTGCTGACATGAGGACGATGTTTACTGACCTCATGAGGGAGATGCTTAGAGATGTGCAGAGGGCAGCTCCCAATGGTGGAAATGGTGGTGGTCCAATAGTGCAGGCGCCAAGAGTCGACTTCGCCAAGCAGAACAAGGATTATACTAGTCTTGGTGGGAAGTCATTCCATGGAACGGAGTCGGCTACGGACGTTCAGGATTGGTTGGATAGTTGCGAGCGTATCTTCGAGGATTTGGGTATCGAGGATGCGATGAAGAGAAAGCTAGCATCCCGTCAGCTGCAAGGGCGGGCAATGAATTGGTGGAATGCTATAAAGGCAGCTACTCCCGAAGACCAGATTACTTGGGAGCAGTTTAAGGCTCGCTTTAGTGAGAAGTTCATTCCAGCTGCTCAGAAGTCGATGTTGTTTAAGAAGTTCTTAGAGCTCAAGCAGAATGGCAGAGCTGTCTCGGAGTATATTGCTGAATTTGACACTTTGTCAAAATATGGGTTATCTCTTATTGACACTGCCGAGAAAAAGAATGAGAAATTCATAACTGGTTTGGATCAATACTTGGGGGAAAAACTTATTAACCACATCGATGAGACGTTTGAATCGATTGTGGGGAAAGCGTTAAGATCAGAAAGTCTCTACCCTAAGTCGAAGACTGAGGTTGCATCCGCAGATGAGCCAAAGCCACAAGCTAGTGGTGGAGGCAAAGGTGGTTCTCAGAATAAGAGAAAGCAGAATCAGGCTAAGGATGGCCAAAAGAAAAAGAATAAGCAAGATGTGGAGTGCTTCAGCTGTGGTAAGAAGGGCCATTATGCTAGTAATTGTTGGGCTAAGCCAGCGGGTAGGAAGTGCTTCAATTGTGGCCAATTGGGACATCACAAGGACAAGTGTCCGCAACCCCCTAAAGAAAAGCAAATGGTGAAAGCATATGCTCTTAATGCTATTCCTTCTTCGTCGAATGCCCCAACTGCGGCGGAGAAGGGAAAGAATGTCGTCATTCAAGGTATGCTTTCTGTTTATGATGTTCCTGTTAGAGTTTTGTTTGATACCGGAGCTTCCAGTTCTTTCATATCTAGTGACCTGGTAGATAGGTTGGGATTGGAACCCGAGATTGTCGATAGACCTTTAGTAGTGACGAACCCGATTGGTGGTTCTACTAGCCTTAGCATGATTTGTCGTAATGTGGTTTTATCGAGTCATGGATGCATGTTTGTTTGTGATTGCTTTGTTTTGGGCTTTACTGGGTTTGGCATTATTTTGGGAGTAGATTGGCTCCAAAAATACGGGGTGGTGGTAGACTGTGAGGGCTTGTTGGTGACAGCTAGAGCGGATGATGGGCGGAGGATAGTGTTTGGTGGTCTACCCAGTAAGGGGGTATTGGCTAGTTTTCTAAACTCCCTCGACATTCCGCATAGTGAGTTGTCAGGTATGCCCGTGGTTGGCCAGTATCCGGATGTTTTCGAAGAAGTGACCGGACTTCCACCACACCGAGAAATTGAGTTCCGTATTGATTTGGTAAAAGATGCCAGGCCTATAGTGATGCCACTTCGTCGTATGGCACCAAGAGAGCAGCGTGAGCTCGAGGTGCAAGTCAGCGATCTTTTGAAGAAGGGATTTATCAGAAGGAGTGTTTCTGAATGGGGAGCACCAGTTGTGTTTGCTACCAAGGCGGATGGTTCCCTTCGTTTGTGTGTGGACTACCGCGAGTTGAATAAAGTGACGAGGAAGAATAAGTATCCTCTACCGCGGATAGATGATTTGTTTGATCAGTTGAGTGGCGCGAGAGTATTTTCTCAGTTGGATCTCGCGACAGGTTTTCATCAGCTTAGAGTGGAAGCTGAGAGTATAGCTAAACGGCATTTCGAACGTCGTCTGGATTTTATGAATGGTTGGTTATGCCATTTGGGCTGACCAATGCCCCAGCATATTTTGTGGATCTTATGAATAGGGTATTCAGAGATCAGTTGAATAAGTTTGTCCTTGTGTTCGTTGATGATATTTTGGTCTACTCGAGGACAGAGGAAGAACACAAGGGACATTTAAGAATAGTGATGGAGGTGTTGAGAAAACACCAATTGAAACTAAAGTTTTCTAAGTGTCACTTCTGGAAGAGGGAAGTGAGGTTCTTGGGCCATGTTGTATCAGAAAATGGGATTGCCGTGGACCCGGCGAAGGTGGCTACGGTACAGGATTGGCCTACGCCCAAGAATGCAACAGACGTAAGAAGTTTCTTGGGGTTAGCGGGATATTATCGTAAGTTTATCCAAAGTTTCTCCAAGATAGCAGCACCATTAACCCAGTTGACCAAGAAGAATCAAGCTTTTGTCTGGGATGAAAGGTGCGAGAATGCATTCAGAAGTCTAAAGGACAAGTTGACAAGCGCACCAGTGTTAGTCATTCCTAAGGGGGATGAAGAGATGACGGTATACACGGATGCCTGTGGTACCGGACTGGGTGTTGTATTGTTGCAAGGCGGTAGGGTTGTAGCTTACGCAAGTCGGCAATTGAAACCACACGAGAAAAGATACCCTACCCATGATTTAGAATTGGCAGCGATCGTGTTCGCGTTAAAGATGTGGAGACACTATCTCTTGGGAGAAAGATTTGAGCTATTTACAGATCATAAGTCGTTAAAGTATCTATTCTCCCAGAAGGATTTAAATCTCCGTCAGCAGAGATGGTTAGAGTTCTTAGCTTCCTATGATTTTGACATCGCATACACACCAGGAAAGGGCAATGCGGTGGCTGATGCATTGAGTAGAAGACATGCCAGCTTAGGGGCTATGTTCCTTGAATGGAAGCAACTGGAGTTTATCGCGGGGTTTGATTTCAGACCAAAGTGCGAATTGGATCCAGAAATGTTAGCAAGTTTGACGATCAGACCCACTTTGATTGAACGGATCGGCTCTAGTCAGAGGGACGATCCTAACCTATTGGAAATCATCTCCAAGTTAGAGATGGGTATCGATGAGGAGATGAACAAGTATGGGCTTGATCGAGATGGATGGCTTAGAAAGAATGGAAAGCTTGTTGTACCCAATGTCAATGGATTGAGAGATGAAGTGCTTAGAGAATGTCATCACTCAAAGCTGACTATACACCCCGGTGGTAATAAGATGTATCGAGATATGAAGCAGACTTACTACTGGGAAGGAATGAAACGAGACGTTGGGAAGTTTATATCCAAGTGCATGAATTGCCAGCTAGTTAAAGCCGAGCAAAAGAAGCCTAGTGGGTTGTTACAGCCCTTAGAAATTCCCGAATGGAAATGGGAGCAAGTCTCGATGGATTTCATTGATGGATTACCAAGGACTAGATCGGGATATGACAGCATTTGGGTAATTGTAGATCGACTGACTAAAAGTGCAAGGTTTATACCAGTCAAATCGACTAGAACGGCAGCTAAGTTAGCAGAATTGTATATGAAGTGGGTAGTGAGATTTCATGGAGTACCTAAAAGCATTGTGAGCGACCGAGACCCGTTGTTCACTAGTGGGTTTTGGAAGAGCTTGCAAGAGGCGCTAGGGTCAGAGTTACATCTCAGTACCGCATATCATCCTCAGACCGACGGTCAGACGGAGAGGGTGAACCGTATTTTGGAAGATCTCTTGAGAGCATGTATATTGGATTTTGGTGGATCATGGGATGACCATTTGCATCTAGTAGAGTTTGCATATAATAATAGCTACCAATCCAGTATCGGTATGGCTCCGTTTGAAGCTTTGTACGGAAGACCATGCAACTCACCATCATGTTGGATAGAGACTGGCGAGAAGTTTATGCTTGGACCAGATGTGGTGAGGGAAACTTCAGATAAAATCAAGACCATTCAACAACGAATGAAGGCTGCCCAAGATAGGCAGAAGAGTTATGCCGATAAAAGGAGAAGAGACTTAAAATTCTCCGTTGGCGACTTGGTGTTTGTCAAGATTTCTCCGTTGAAGAGCGTAATACGATTTGGCAGGAGAGGCAAGTTGGCACCAAGATTTGTTGGCCCATTCCCTGTTCTTGAGCTAGTCGGGAATTTGGCATATAGAATTGACTTACCGGAGAAGATGGCGGGAGTTCACAACGTATTTCATGTTTCCCAACTAAGGAAGTTCGTTCACGACTCAGATATGACTATCTCACCTGATCAGTTAGAGGACTTCGAAGTAGAACCCGAGGCGGTTGGGAACCGCAAGCCGGCCCGTATTGTCGAGCACGACATGAAGCAACTTCGAAGGAAGGCGGTGAAGCTAGTCAAGGTTCAGTGGAGCGAGGACGAGAATGATTGTACTTGGGAAACAGAGGAGGACATAAGGAAGAAGTATCCAGAACTCTTTACCTGGTAAGATTTTGACTTCGATTTAGTTTTCCGCATGCTAGGATAGGCTTGTTTGCTTGTTTTGCATATTTGATTGTTGTATATGGTTGTTAGGCATGCGGGTCCTTTGTATGTTTTGGGTTAAGGAATTTTGGGGGCGAAATTTCTTAAGGGGGGGGGGGGGGGGGGAGAGTGTAACGACCCGCGTTCTACGCATCATAGGATCGTAGGATATTTATTTCTTTCACATACGAAGTCGTATGGTCATGTAACTTTGGGAGACGACTATTGGGGTCATTTCCCATGTTCATGATTTTTCCCGATTTTTAAATGACCATTTTACCCCTAGTTGGCACTGTTTTGGCCATAACTTTTGATTGAAAAAGAATTTTGACCTAAAACCACTTCCATTGGCTTCGGATGATGGTTTCTCTTTCCGTAGAGTGGTCACATTAGCCAAACGGACTCACCGTTTGGGAGATATGGCTGAAACAAGTTTCAGATGGTGAAAAACAGCTTAATTGGGCTTAACCGGGTGATTAGCAGCTAGGCCCAAGGGGAATTTCGGGTTTAGGGGTATATGGAGGCTGATTAGGGTTAGAAAACATTTCTTTAGATATTTTCCAGCCGCCACTTTTATTTCTCTTGACCTAGCCATGGCCTCCACTCTCTAAATCTCTCTAAAATACCCAAAATCACTTCCTAATCAAGGATTAAGGCTTAGAGGCATCGAATCAAGGAGGGTTAGCACAAAGACCGAGGTAGGGCTGCTGTTATATATTGGAATTCGTGCAAATCAGAGGTTCACTTCAGATTTGGAAGTTTTATTGTGGCAAAGGTGAGTGATAGCATCATTTTGACACTAATTACAGTTAATTAAGGGTAATTAGTGAAGATTAGCGAATTTATACGTAAATAAATTCTGGAAAAATTCTTAAAATTCTAAAATAATGTTTTAAGGATCTGTTAGAAATTTGGGTTAATTTCGATGTGTTTTGCTAATCGTATGCTTAAACATGATTAAGAGGGATCATAGGAAAATGTGAGGTTTTGGCCACTTTTGATCCATTTTGATTCATTTAAATTGTTGTTTGTTGCTTGTGGTTGCTGTTACATGTTGCTATGACCCTTTGGTATGCTTTGTGATTGATTCCAATAGTTAGATTGGTCGAAAACGCCGTCGAGAGGCGTATAAACACTTGCTGGAAAGTTGCAGGAATTGGTGCTGGAAATCGGATCGGATCGCCCCCTACCCGACCCGAACCGCCCATTTCCCTTCACCACGAACCGAACCGGATCGTTATAGCGAAGCAAGCTGCGCCACGAGCTGAAGGATCCGACCCGCTCCGAGATGGTGAGCCCAAGACGCCACGAACCGACCTGCCTGAAGTGATGGCGCCACGACCGAGCTCTCGCGTGCGAACCGACCTGGCGTGAAGAAGGCTCCGACCCGATCCGAGGACTGATGCTTGGTGGTTGAAGGCGGCACGAACCACGACAGGATGGAGGGTGCGAACCGAACCGAGATGGTGGACCCGGACCGATCCGATGGGTGGTCACGAACCCGACCCGACCCGATTTGGTGGAAGAGATGACGAACCGAACCGCATAGGAGGAGACACCCGAACCGAACCGGATTGGAGCTGCGATTATGCGACGACTCTTTTGAAGACCAACTCCAACTCGATCAAAACCCGAGATGCAAAGGAAGTCCAAATGGGAAGTTAGAGCTCAGGATCTAGTTGGGAACCAATGAGTTCGCTTCATGGTTGGACTTTGCTGCGGGACGCGTGCTAAGGGGTTTACGATGTCTATAGCTTTGGACCACTATGGTAGGAGGTACGGAGGCGGATTCAGGGCCATTATGGCATTGGTAGAACCAAGGGCTACGACCAATGAAGTGGGTCATTGAAATGTTTGGTCATGACTCCAAGTGTTTGGCTTGGTCACAGCAGGGTTTCTACAAGTCGGGATTCGTCGTTACCTCAGTTTGTCTAGTGTTCCAAAGTGGTAGATGTCGTACGCTTTACGCACTGAGTGGGAGATGTGAGGATGGTTGCTATGGATGATTTGTTTGCTATCATTGTGACATGCACACCCCACCCCCGTATTCATACACTATTTATTATGGCACCTTGGAGTATTGTACGGTATGTGGTACTAACTCTTTGGTTGCAGGTCCAGGTTCAGGTATGGTTTAGTATACCTGTTATTACTCTGTTTAGATGCTTATCGCTCGTACCAGGCTTTATGTCTGACCCAGAGTTTTATGTCTCTTCTTATTACTCTGGGTGCTCACACGAGCAGACTAGAGACAGGTTAGCTGGCGATGCACGGGTAGATGATCCGGAGACGAGCAGGAGGCTTCCACGTAATATATATAGTATTCTCCCTGCGTTGTTGAAGATCACTGCTTGGGCATTGGTGGTGCATCTTCTACTTTAGTTTTCCTTTGTTAGAGACAGTAAATTTGGAAAGTTGTAATAAGCTGTATTTGGATTTCCGCTGCTCTGATGTTGACATTGATTATTAGTTATCAGCTTATGCACTGTCTCACCTGTTTTATGTCAAGTATGTTATTATTATATTTTATTCCATGCGCTGTGAGACATTCTACAGGTTCCTTGATTAGTTCATTCTCTTCTTTCTTTTCTCATGACGACCGTCCCGTGCTAGTTGGGCATGTGTACAGCGCACTTCCGGAGGAAATGCAGGCTGGTGCGGGGCGGGCCGTCACACCGATGGAGTCATTCGTTGGTTCGTTTACGCCCCAAAGGGCGGGGAAACGTATTGTTCAGGCATTTTAATCCACATCGGTGGACCGACCCTGACGATCCAAGGGCCCACCTGTGTCTGGGTCCTGAGACACGGGCTAGAGCATCTCGAATTCGGTAAGGACTATCTTTTGCCTTGGTTCATGACGGAAATCCAATTTCCAAATTCGTGGCTGTACGATTTTGATTGTATACCTATATATGGCGACATAGTGGTATGGGGCATTAATGCCGTCTATGATTGATAGTTATGATTTGAAATTGCTTTCAAAACATATAAACACTAGCAATAATATCAAATGCCTTTGTTTTATTCGTATCAAGCATATTTTGGCCGTTATAAGGTAAAAACTCAATCCTCCGGTTTGCGTTGCATTGTGTGATGGGAACTGAGTCTTATAACGGCTTCATTTTTATAAAAAGCATAGCGATGTTTAAAAGAAAGATTTGTTTTAAAGTACTGGCAATCCAATGGAGTAAACCCGTTCCACGAAAGTGGCGTGGTCTTGTGATTAGCCATATTATATATGTGTTGAATGGATTTCTCATACCAGTCCCATGACTGACTCGTAGTTTATTTCACTTTCAAACTCGGGTGCCCCTTTTTCTACACGGGCAGCCTTGTATTCAGGTTTAGCTGGTTCTTTCTGGATAGCTGGAGTTGAAGATGGATTCTATCATTTATCTCTTTTTATGCTGTTCAGCTCCTATTGTACATATTTTGTTTGTTTTCCGCTGTAGACATTTATGTATAGCTGAACTGTATTTGTACTAAGTAAGATCCTATATACAGTGTAACTCTGATGATTACTTTTATCCAGTATATTTTATTGTTCATTATCTGGTGTATTTATTTAATTTTGTTCTGCTATTATCTGTTTCTGTGTTATATTCCAAAGATAACCCTTGTCTCCGTCAGAACGGGATTTGGGGTCGTCTCAAAACTAGAATTGACAAAATTAAAATTGTCATTTTATTGAAATCAAAAATGACAAATTTTTCATTGGAATTTAGTTGAAATCAAAAAGGACAATGTTTTCATTGCTTCTTGATGAAAATAAAAGATTCATTTTTCAAGGTCAATTTTTGTTGAAAATAAAAAGATTTATTTTTCACCGTCATTTTGTTAAATTAGATTGATACACAAAATAGACATTTTTGTGTAATTAGAAATAATCAACTTTGTTGTAATGAGAATGGCACTCAAAATATACTTTTTGTTAAAATAGAACGACATCAAAATATTTACTTTTGTTGTAATAGAATGGACACCCAAATTTTACATTTGTGTGAAATTAGAAGAGACACACAAAAATTTTTGTGAGATTTCTCAAAATTAAAATAATTAATATACATATATATATATATATATAGAAATATATATATTTAAATTGATTATGATTGTGTCATTATTATACGCTATATGAAACACATATATGCGGTGCATAAAAATTTAGATTAACTGATTGATTGCGATGATGAATTGTGTTTGTTGTTTGTATTGTTTATGATCCCATGCTGTGTTAGAATTGACGACAAATCATATATACCACTTCATATACATTTTGTTGTGTTAAAATTGACGACAAAGACAAATATATCACTTTTAGCATTTTTGTTAATTATATTATAAAGCACAAGATTAACATTTTGTTAATTATATTATAAAGGATAAAATTTACATTTTTGGTAATTAGATTAAAAAGGACCAAAAATACATTTTTGTAAATTAAATTATATTGGACAAAAGTTAACACTTTTTATTAATTTGATTTAACCAAAATCAACATTTTGATTTCATTAGAAGTGATTTAACCAAAATCAACATTTTGATTTCATTAGAAGTGATTAGACTAAAATCAACATTTTGTTCACATTAAAAGGAATTTTTACAAAATTATCATATCTTGTATATTAAAAGGAGTTTTCCAAAATTATTATATTTTTATATATATTAAAGAGAATAAATTAGAAATGTATACTTTTATATACCTTAAAATGAATGAACTGGAAAAGTATATTTTTATACATTTAAAAGAATTAAGAATAAAAAGATACCGTTTTGGTTAGAAATATGACATTAGGGTAAAAATACCATTTATGTTATAATAATGTCATGTGAATAAAAATACTTATTTCTATTCTGATATTAGAATCGTTAAACATGTCATTTAGTTAATCATGTTATGCTAATATAAACATGTCATTTTATTTAAAAAGTGTTGTGATAAATAAAATGTCAATTACATAGGATTTGTGCATGATAAATAGAAATGTCGCTTTTTACCTTTAGAATTGACCTATTTATCAAACTATGATTGTGGGATTAAAATTGACATCTTTGTCAAATTATAGTAGTTGAATTAGAATTGACATATTTGTCAAATTATGATAGTTGGATTAAAGTTAACAATTTTGTCAATATAAATTAGTAGCGTTAAAAATATACTATTTGTCAATATAAATTAGTAGCGACAAAAATTCACATGTTTATCAATATAAATTAGTATCATCAAAACTCGCATTTTTGTTTAAAGTAGATAAAAGGATAAAAACAAAATAAACATTTTGTTAAGAAGAAATAATAAAAAGGATTAAGTATTTACATTTTTCAATGTAAAAGAATAGGGATTAAGCATTTACATTTCTTATGTAAATACTTAAGATGAAATAATTGAAACATTTATTTACGTTTAGGTAAATAAATAAGGTAAAGTAATTTAGACATTCATTTACAAATAGGTAAATAAATGAGAAAAGAAAATAAAAGGGATAAAAACATTTATTCCATTTTTCTTAATACGAATTAGTATGCTTAACCCGAGGTTGGATTGAGTTGTGATGTAAACCTTCCCGGACCCGTCCGGCTGTCTAGTAATCACAACAATACCTATCCAATGTGGGAGGAAAAAGCATATATAAACTATTTAGTGTGAATGCAATAAAACATAGAAAAAGTAAGACATTTATTTACATTAGATAAATAAAAGATTAAATAAAATTATACTTTTATGTAATTAAAGAACATGTTTTTACATTGTAAATAAAATTACATTTCTATGTAATTAAGATTATAAGACTAAACTTGTGAATTAGAATTTATTTACATTTTCTTATGTAAAAATAAAAAAAAGGAATAAAAAGAACCAAAATGTGGATAGTAATTATTTACGTTTTTTTATGTAAATAAAAATAATAAAAAGAAATGTTAGAAAAGAATTAATATAATATATTCTTTTTATGTTAAAAAGAAATATTAGAAAAGAATTAAAGAAATACATTTATTTACATTTACTATGTAAATAGGATTGGCAAGGAAATTGAAACCATTTATTTACAAATAGCGTAAATAAACATGAATAAGAAATTAGATACATTTATTTACAATTAATGTAAATAAATATAGAAAAAGTAAAAGTAAAACATTTATTTACAAATAGTGTAAATAAATAAGATAAAAGAAAAGTAAAAACATTTATTTACAAATAGTGTAAGTAAATAAGAAAAAGTAGAAGTAGAAAAACCATTTATTTACATTTGGGTAAAGAAATAAGAAAAGGAAAATGAAAACATTTATTTATATCTAGGTAAATAAATAAATGGTAAGAAAGAATATTTATTTACATTTAGAGTAAATAAATCAAAAGATAGAAAAAGATTATTTAATTATTTATTTACATTTAGTGTAAATTAACCAAACATAGAAAAAGAACATCTATTTATATTTGGTGTAAATAAAGCATGAATTAAAGTGAATTTAAAAAGCACATTTTATTTACATTTTAAATGTAAATAAAAACAGAGTAAAATAAAAGTGATATTTTTATCGTCATTTTAAATGCGATAAAAGAATAGACGTTAATAGTTGAAATCGCCAAACGATTTATATTTATTTATATATATATAAATACAAATTATAAATTAAACGGAACGCGCACGGCAGTTCGCGTATCGGCAATCGTAACTTTAAACGGTTATACCGAGAGATCCGACCGTCGAATTTTCCCAAAACTGGAGCCGTTAGGACTGCTTTGGGAAGATCTTTCCAACGACATAAATTTCGTCAAAATCCAACGGTTAGATTTCAAGTTATGTGTAAATCAAATTTGGTTGAAAACAGCGCCAGGGTCGCCCATTGACCCGAAGCGTCGTTAAATTAATTTAGGCTATTTTTATATAAATAAAAATAGCGATAGGTCGTTATCAAATATTAATAACGATAGGAAATGTTTTCAAATTATTATATATGCGAGAATCATTTGAAAAGTCCGAGTTCAATCTCATTTCAAATGATTATACGACGTTCTAAGTCTAAGAGTTGAAGACGGTAATTGAAGACCGACGATCTTCACATCGAATGGATGTGTTGCTACTGAGACCCATGAGAGGAGTAGCTACCTTGAAAGGGCTTCAGTGGTGGTCGTTCGGACGAAGTGTTGATTTGTACGGATTTGACTTTCGCTCAGACCCAGAGCATAAGTTTGTAAATGGAATGTATGTCTGACGTTGTAGTCCTTTATACTACATTCGTTGATCTCTCTATATATAATCTTCCGCTGTAATATATTAATTCGATGTACTCTGATATTCTGTACTTTGATGTAACGTTATTATAATGTTATAAAAGTCTTTTGTTATTTGTTCTGATGTTGTAGTATGCCCAGAGTTAATGCATTCGAGAATTTCTAACTTTTGGGTCAGACCTGTGTGGTTTATGGTCGATTCAAAGAGCTGGAATTTCCGGGTCATTACAGTTGGTATCAGAGCTTTGGTTAGCTCAAATCTTTGGGGTACAACTCATTAGAACTAAACAAAAGACTCATCAGAGATTGGATTAGTAATATCCAATAAGAATACTCATTTGAGATAGGATCAGCAATATCCTAGAATGAGAAAACTCGTTAGAGATGGGGTTTGTAATGCCCTAGAATGAGTTGAGAGTGCCCAGTTAATAATTAACGTATTTTGATTATATATAATCCAATATTAGAAAATATGATTTTTGAATATATATAAAAGTTATATATATTTGATAAGTTAATCACCTAAATAAAATTATTGAAAATATAAAAGAAAAATTAAAACTGAGTTGATTAATTAAACAACTTTTAGCTTAGTTCCTTTTCGAGGACGAAAAGATTTTAAGTGGGGGAGAGTGTAACAACCCGGAATTTTGGAACCAATTTAAATTTTTATTTTAAGGAAATTTTGTTAGAAAATGCGTCTGAATTTAAAAATACCATTACTAAAAAAAAAATTCATGAATTAAATTAAGATATTATTTATGAATGATTTCAAAATTATTTCTGTTAAACAATTATTCGTAGTTAGATAAATAGTGATTTATTACAATTGAATTTAGTATCAAATTGTATGTATATTTGTAATGATTAACTACAAACAATTGATAATAAATGGAATAGTAAACTTGTAAGTGATAACAATTTTTATTGTAATTTGAGTTAAAATAGCAATATTGACTGATTAGATTATTAGCATATTGTATTATGTTTGAGATTTCTATAGTATAATTCATGAAAAAAGTATCAATTAGCTTTTGAAAATTTTCCCTTTTTAAAGGAATGAAGGAATGTGAATTGAAAAACAAAACATACAAACAAAAAGAAATAAATGTGTAAAAGTACATGTTTAACACTGCTTATTTCAAATAAAAGAAAATCAAACATTCATTGTCATTGGACTAGATTGCTTATATATACATGTCATATATATATATTAATTTGATTTAACATTGAACCTATTAATGCTTGTATGATAAAAAATAAATTGCCTATTTTTTTGTTTATTTTAAATTTAGTATTGACATAAATTGTAATGTTGTCATTAATTGTATTAACTGGATTGAAATATTTCTATCTATGGATAATTATGTGCGTTGTTGATAGGAAACATACATTTATCTTAAGTAAAAAAAAGGAATGTTCTAATAAATTAATTAATTTGAGTTTGGTACCATGAACTAAGGAAACACATGATTTTTAGCGTATGAATTTAGAATCCATATTTATCTTTATACTATGTAATATCAGTCACATTTTGTTTCTTTTATTTATTGTGTGTTAATAAAACTAATAAGAATAATTTGAATATATCGAGGCTAATGAATTTAATACTATGACATATATATTGTGAAATTTGACCGCTTTACCTTTTGTATTTATTAGTAGCTTCCCCATTTGCCATATTTCAAATTGCCTCTTTATTTCCATTATTAATAATACAAATTTAAGTTTATGCTTCCATTTTCGGTATTTCATTTATCCTATTTATTTATTTTATTTCCATCATTTCCTTCATTTAAGTCCATATATTCATGTGGTCCATCATGCCTAGTCAGCAAATTAAACTTCATTTGTCACCTACTACATATGTAGAGATAAGTGAAAGATAAAATCAAATTTATATAACTAAATAAAATATATATACATATATGTAGTGTCTCCACTATATAATATCATAAACTTCTCTAAACCTATCCCTTTCCCCCTAAATGTACAACCGCCACCATGCCAATTAATGGTTGAAAACGCTCTCCTTCTTCCCCTCAAATCTCTTTTAATCCATTCCTCCATTTCCAAAATTTCCGAAGGCAAATTAGATAGATTGTTCTATGATATATATCTTCAATGTTGATGATCACCTTTAGAGTGACAGCTTGTGAGATATCAACGCTTCATTTCGCCCTGTTTTCATGCAATTCGATGGAGGGTGGTGCGATGCTACAGGGAGCGTAATACAGAAAGAAGGAGGAAGAGATTTGTAATGTAATTAATTAAATTATTTAATCATGCAATTAAATGAAAAATGACCATAATTTCTTTGTATGACATCGAGATTCAGTGAAACGAATTGCGTTAGAATCGTGGCGACGAGATCTCCATTTCAGAACTGATTTGAAGCGATTTGGAGTAAGTTAGAATTTTCAGCAAAAACTAAATCTGAATCGTCAAAATAAAAGCCAAGGTGATATTTCTATATTTAATTATTAAAATTAAATTATTCCTTGCTATGTGAATTCTATATGTGTATGTTGTGAAATCCATATTGTTAATGGCTATGAAATTTGAATTGATTGTGGTTGTTATGTGTATTTGTTGATGTGATGACATTTGTGTTGAAAACAAAATTGTTGAATCAATTATACCATTGGGTTAAGGTTTGATTGGCCAAATAAAATCGGTATTCTTGTCAAAACTAGAATTGACAAAATTAAAATTGTCATTTTATTGAAATCAAAAATGACAAATTTTTCATTGGAATTTAGTTGAAATCAAAAAGGACAATGTTTTCATTGCTTCTTGATGCAAATAAAAGATTCATTTTTCAAGGTCAATTTTTGTTGAAAATAAAAAGATTTATTTTTCACCGTCATTTTGTTAAATTAGATTGATACACAAAATAGACATTTTTGTGTAATTAGAAATAATCAACTTTGTTGTATTGAGAATGGGACTCAAAATATACTTTTTGTTAAAATAGAATGACATCAAAATATTTACTTTTGTTGTAATAGAATGGACACCCAAATTTTACATTTGTGTGAAATTAGAAGAGACACACAAAATTTTTTTGTGAGATTTCTCAAAATTAAAATAATTAAATACACATATATATATATATATAGAAATATATATATTTAAATTGATTATGATTGTGTCATTATTATACGCTATATGAAACACATATATGCGGTGCATAAAAATTTAGATTAACTGATTGATTGTGATGATGAATTGTGTTTGTTGTTTGTATTGTTTATGATCCCATGCTGTGTTAGAATTGACGACAAATCATATATACCACTTTATATACATTTTGTTGTGTTAAAATTGACGACAAAGACAAATATATCACTTTTAACATTTTTGTTAATTATATTATAAAGCACAAGATTAACATTTTGTTAATTATATTATAAAGGATAAAATTTACATTTTTGGTAATTAGATTAAAAAGGACCAAAAATACATTTTTGTAAATAAAATTATATTGGACAAAAGTTAACACTTTTTATTAATTTGATTTAACCAAAATCAACATTTTGATTTCATTAGAAGTGATTTAACCAAAATCAACATTCTGATTTCATTAGAAGTGATTAGACTAAAATCAACATTTTGTTCACATTAAAAGGAATTTTTACAAAATTATCATATCTTGTATATTAAAAGGAGTTTTCCAAAATTATTATATTTTTATATATATTAAAGAGAATAAATTAGAAATGTATACTTTTATATACCTTAAAATGAATGAACTGGAAAAGTATATTTTTATACATTTAAAAGAATTAAGAAAAAAAAGATACCGTTTTGGTTAGAAATATGACATTAGGGTAAAAATACCATTTATGTTATAATAATGTCATGTCATATGAATAAAAATACTTATTTCTATTCTGATATTAGAATCGTTAAACATGTCATTTAGTTAATCATGTTATGCTAATATAAACATGTCATTTTAGTTAAAAAGTGTTGTGATAAATAAAATGTCAATGACATAGGATTTGTGCATGATAAATAGAAATGTCGCTTTTTACCTTTAGAATTGACCTATTTATCAAATTATGATAGTGGGATTAAAATTGACATCTTTGTCAAATTATAGTAGTTGAATTAGAATTGACATATTTGTCAAATTATGATAGTTGGATTAAAGTTAACAATTTTGTAAATACAAATTAGTAGCGTTAAAAATATACTATTTGTCAATATAAATTAGTAGCGACAAAAATTCACATGTTTATCAATATAAATTAGTAGCATCAAAACTCGCATTTTTGTTTAAAGTAGATAAAAGGATAAAAACAAAATAAACATTTTGTTAAGAAGAAATAATAAAAAGGATTAAGTATTTACATTTTTCAATGTAAAAGAATAGGGATTAAGCATTTATATTTCTTATGTAAATACTTAAGACGAAATAATTGAAACATTTATTTACGTTTAGGTAAATAAATAAGGTAAAGTAATTTAGACATTCATTTACAAATAGGTAAATAAATGAGAAAAGAAAATAAAAGGGATAAAAACATTTATTCCATTTTTCTTAATATGAATTAGTATGCTTAACCCGAGGTTGGATTGAGTTGTGATGTAAACCTGCCCGGACCCGTCCGGCTGTCTAGTAATCACAACAATACCTATCCAATGTGGGAGGTTAAAGCATATATAAACTATTTAGTGTGAATACAATAAAACATAGAAAAAGTAAGACATCTATTTACATTAGATAAATAAAAGATTAAATAAAATTATACTTTTATGTAATTAAAGAACATGTTTTTACATTGTAAATAAAATTACATTTCTATGTAATTAAGATTATAAGACTAAACTTGTGAATTAGAATTTATTTACATTTTCTTATGTAAAAATAAAAAAAAGGGAATAAAAAGAACCAAAATGTGGATGGTAATTATTTACGTTTTTTTATGTAAATAAAAATAATAAAAAGAAATGTTAGAAAAGAATTAATATAATATATTCTTTTTATGTTAAAAATAAATATTAGAAAAGAATTAAAGAAATACATTTATTTACATTTACTATGTAAATAGGATTGGCAAGGAAATTGAAACCATTTATTTACAAATAGCGTAAATAAATATGAATAAGAAATTAGATACATTTATTCACAATTAATGTAAATAAATATAGAAAAAGTAAAAGTAAAACATTTATTTACAAATAGTGTAAATAAATAAGATAAAAGAAAAGTAAAAACATTTATTTACAAATAGTGTAAGTAAATAAGAAAAAGTAGAAGTAGAAAAACCATTTATTTACATTTGGGTAAAGAAATAAGAAAAGGAAAATGAAAACATTTATTTATATCTAGGTAAATAAATAAATGGTAAGAAAGAATATTTATTTACATTTAGAGTAAATAAATCAAAAGATAGAAAAAGATTATTTAATTATTTATTTACATTTAGTGTAAATAAACCAAAGATAGAAAAAGAACATCTATTTATATTTGGTGTAAATAAAGCATGAATTAAAGTGAATTTAAAAAGCACATTTTATTTACATTTTAAATGTAAATAAAAACAGAGTAAAATAAAAGTGATATTTTTATCGTCATTTTAAATGCGATAAAAGAATAGACGTTAATAGTTGAAATCGCCAAACAATTTATATATATATATATATATATACATATATATATACAAATTATAAATTAAACGGAATACGCACGGCAGTTCGCGTATCGGCAATCGTAACTTTAAACGGTTATACCGAGAGATCCGACCGTCGAATTTTCCAAAAACTGGAGCCGTTAGGACTGCTTTGGGAAGATCTTTCCAACGACATAAATTTCGTCAAAATCCAACGGTTAGATTTCAAGTTATGTGTAAATCAAATTTGGTTGAAAACAGCGCCAGGGTCGCCCATTGACCCGAAGCGTCGTTAAATTAATTTAGGCTATTTTTATATAAATAAAAATAGCGATAGGTCGTTATCAAATATTAATAACGATAGGAAATGTTTTCAAATTATTATATATATATATGCGAGAATCATTTGAAAAGTCCGAGTTCAATCTCATTTCAAATGATTATACGACGTTCTAAGTCTAAGAGTTGAAGACGGTAATTGAAGACCGACGATCTTCACATCGAATGGATGTGTTGCTACTGAGACCCATGAGAGGAGTAGCTACCTTGAAAGGGCTTCAGTGGTGGCCGTTCGGACGAAGTGTTGATTTGTACGGATTTGACTTTCGCTCAGACCCAGAGCATAAGTTTATAAATGGAATGTATGTCTGACGTTGTAGTCCTTTATACTACATTCGTTGATCTGTCTATATATAATCTTCAGCTGTAATATATTAATTCGATGTACTCTGATATTCTGTACTCTGATGTAACGTTATTATAATGTTATAAAAGTCTTTTGTTATTTGTTCTGATGTTGTAGTATGCCCTGAGTTAATGCATTCGAGAATTTCTAACTTTTGGGTCAGACCTGTGTGGTTTATGGTCGATTCAAAGAGCGGGAATTTCCGGGTCATTACAGCGCGTCACGCTCTGGCCCTGTCCCCTCCAGCGATGGCGCCTCCGCCCAGACCCCCCTCTCCTCCTTGCTCCAGCCCCCTCTGTTCTTCCCTCCCTCTTCCTTCAACTGATGCACCCCCCCCGAAAACCCCCGACACTGCCTGCCGCCACCACCGGTCAGCGAGCGCCCCTCCACCACCTCCATTGCACAACACTAGCTCCTTTTCCCGATTAAAAACTATAAGCCCCATTTCTTTTTATCATTATTTATTTTTATTATCTTCATTTAAGTAAATTGATTTTATTGGCAATAAAAATTTGATTTTCATAGTGAATAAGAATTAGATTTTTTTTAGGAATAGAAAGATAGGATTTCTGTTAGAAGAAAATAAAGAAAGGTGTTATTATTAATTAAAGAAAGGCGATATTTTTAATTAAAGAAAGGCGAGATTTTTATATTATAGAGATAATAAAAATATGATTTTTCTATTATAGAGATAATAAAAATATGATTTTTATGTTGCAAAGGTACGATTTTTAAATATATAAAAATTCAATTTTTATATATGAAGTGGCGATGTAAAAGTTGGATTTTTATTGAGAAGATAGTGAAATAAACATATGATTTTTATTGTTTGAAAGGCGATGTAAAAATATAATTTTTATTATATATAAAGCGGTATAAAAATATAATTTTTATAATGTGGTAGCAAAATAAAAATATAGTCTTTTCTATATGTGTAATGTCATAAAAATGTGATTTATATATATATAATAGCGTTGTTAAAAATATTATTTTTAATATAAACCGCGTGAAACAGATGGCGAAGAAACTAATTGGAAGCAAAACGGAATCCAAACCGTTCAGAAATAAAGAATGGCGGAGTGGATCCCAAATGTGAGAACTCCTCACTTTAATTTATTTTCTAGTTAGACATATATACTAGGATGCAGATGGTGCTTAGCAGCACCCGACACCCGTCGTCCACAGACCATGGACAACTTGTTTGTTTGTGTTGTGAAAATTGATTGTGTGATATGGAATGGAATAAAATATTTTATAGATAAAATATTTTATAGTTAGTAATATAATTTTTAACATGTATATGAATAAAATAAATATTTATAAACAAATCGGACGATTTGTTTATGTACACACATTTGACTGATATTGATTGGGACGATAAATTTTACACATCGCCCAACTGCACAAATAAAATCTATTATTTGTTGATTGAAACCCCACACGGGTATTGGGATGATATATGACATACATTAGTCCCAATAGTAAGCTGTATGTCGATCTATTGATTGACAGGCTGTTGTAAGCGTTAAATATTTATATTTGATGCTTATGCAGTGTAGAATGCGCTATGGATGATGGTTGACTGTGTTTGGTTGTTGCTGTGTACATGTGTGGTATGAAATCCATATAATCACAATATGTGGTGATTGACTGTGTCTGATTCCAGTTCAGGAAGAATGAATATTTTAAAATAACGAATATTTTAAAATAACGAATATTTAAAAATAATGAATATTTTAAAATAATATTCAGTAAAAGATCAAATATTTGGTTTTGTTGTCCAATTTGGGATGACACAAAAATATTTAAATATATGGAGCCGTGTTGATTAGATTAATGCCATTTTGACGTGAACGATATTTATATCGATTTTATTCATTTTTATAATGAATATCAAAAAGGAAATGATTTCGAGATATAATTTTTTGAAAATATTATCATTTATATATCAATGATATGGAATATTCAATTTTGATTTGAAATTGAATATGAAGTTGAAACCAATTTGAAAATGAATTTAAAACGATTTATAAAACATGTTTTAAATAGAAATCAACGAAATATATATATATATATATATACATATATATATAATGGCCTGAATAGAACGCGTCGCGCCGCGGTAGTTCGCGAATTTTGACCATTGACTTTGAAGGTACATTACGGGAGATCCGACTGTCGGATTCTTCCAAAATTAGAACCGTTGGGTTCGTATCGAAAAGATCTTTCCAAATAGTATTAAAGATTTGATATCTAACGATTGGATTTGGAATTATGTCCAAATCAAATTTGGAAAAGGTCGGTGTAAGTGTAGTTCGATGGCCGTTTATTGAAATTGAATGTACGGGCCTGGATAAAATTATTAAAAAATCAATAATTTATGTAAAATCATAATAAATGATTTATAAAGAATTGGGATGAAAAATTCCATATTTGGAAAGATAAAAATATATTTTTATCGAAGTGAACTAGTTATGAACTAGAATTATAATCCAATAGTTTTAAAAATAAATAAATTGGGTTTGAAATGGTTTTAAAAGTAACCAGAATTTCCAATATATGAATTGGAATGGATTTGAATCGAAATTATCTTCGGAATATTTCGATATTGGATTCCGTGATTATACAGATATTGTGGAGGAATTTGGAAGATATACATATCGTTATTCCAACATGATATTTGTTGGTTTCAGAATTTGATATTGAATATAAGTCGATATATTTTCCATTCAGGGCCTTGTATTTAATATCAAATGGGATTTTGGGTTTGTCATGAATGGTATCTTTAATAATACCGTTCTTAAACCCAATGGAGTTAAGAAAATTAGAATCTGACTGGAGATTAGTTAAGTTGAATGGTTTCCTGGGTA